>CM053417.1:19761507-19780965 GCA_028644305.1 Xerus rutilus
CGAATGGGTCATTACTACCCCTGGTGCATGTATGAAGACACAAATAGTGTGACTCTTTAGGATTTGCAACCAGAGAAATGGAAAAACTGAGCTCTGTTTATGTACTATGACTTGAAATGCATTTAAATAAAAAAATAAAAAAAAATAATAACAAAACAAAACACACACACATCTTTACTCATATCTGAAGATTTCACACTGCTTTCTCAAAAATGGATACAATTACTAAACAAAAAATCATCAAGTATATAGAAGATCTGAAAAACACAATCAACTAATAGTATCTAATTGATGTGTGCAGAATATTCCACCAGATAACAGCAGAATGCATACTCTTCAAGATCCTGTGGGACATTTGCCAAGATAGATCATATTCTGGCACATAAAACAAGACTCAGCAGATTTAAAAAGATAAAAATCACACAGAGTGTTCACTGACACAGAGACTCAAAGCAGAAATCAGTAACAGAAACAATACAGGTAGGTCCTCTTGCTCTCTGCGGCCTGGAGTGGAGGAACATGAGAGTGAGCTGGCCAGCCTAGGAAACACTGTTCTGTCAGGTACAAGAGGGCCTGTCAGGTCCAGCCCTGCCTCAAGGATTTCAAAGGATCAGAGCACAAGGCTGGAGAGGGTTTGAAGTTGATGGAATAGAGAAGGTTGCTTTCTTGGCTGCTCTGTTGCATGAAACCAAGAAAGCAGATAGTCAGTTTCTGAGCAAGGTGGCTGAAAAAAGGGGGCTTTAGTGGGATTTAATATTGGACATTCAAAGCATATTTGAGACCCAGGAGGTTGGATATAATAAAATAGGGAGGAAATATCCAACACCACCAGCACTGCTGCCACTAGAGGCACCAGCCAGAGTGGTCCCTCCATGAACAAAATGGAGGGACAAGGGAATTTAAGGAAAGTTTGTTTTTAGGAGGCCCGAGGCATGCCTGAGTATGGAGAGATCCAACATCAAAGACATCGCCCAACTAAATGGGAAGGCATGCTGCACAATATCCATGTGCAGTGAGGAAGCCACATCTCTCCAGCTGCCTGTGCAGCAGAAGAAGGAATCATTTTACAGCCACAGTGCTGGGGTTGACACCTGTGGGAAGCCAATTCCTGATAAACCTGTTTTGCCCAAAATACAGGCCTGGCAAACCCATACTGCATGACATAGAGAGTGCCTAAGTGACCAGGAGACAATCAAACATTGAGAGGGTTTTACACAGGGGAATACTGGTTGTGGAAACCCATCCAGCTCCTGGCCTCCCCTCCAGTCGGGCCACATACAGGGCCAGCTGAAAGGACATCCTCAAAGCATGGGTGCAGGAGAGATTGCGTTTGGAGGCTGAACCTGAGAGACAAGGAAATATAGTGTCCATAGGTGACAGAGGAGGCTAAGAATCAGCTCCTCTAATGCACAAGTGGAACCCAGGTGAGATCCTGAGGTGCAGACTTCTAGTGTGGACTGGCAACTGCTGAGCTCTGGAGGTATGCTGATTTAAAATCTTCCAACCAATCACTATTCAACCAAGAACTCTACACCCTGCCTCCAGGAGTTTTACCTATGGGATTTCCTCTTACACTCCAGCAACCTCACTCTAAGGGTGGAGAAAATATTATACACCAACCCACCCTACCTAACACTGCTGAGAAGGGAAGCTGAGAATCTTTTGAACTCCAATGGAAACAATTCTTTCACTTTTCATCAAGATTTTTTTTAATTTAAAATTTAATTTTTTAATTCTCTCTGTTTAATTGTGACCTGAATGTGTCATGGACACTTACACATATTCATATTTGTTTGTTCTCATTTCTAGCATTTTTGAAGCCAATTATGTTTCATGAATCAGTATTATGAGGACTAGGATGTTTGATTAGTATATTTCAGTTTTCTTTTGTACTCTTTTATTTTAATTTTAAACATTTTATGTTATATATATTTTTCTCTCACTTATCTGTTTCCCTTGATACTCTTTCTTTCTTTTTCTGCCAACAGCCAATCTTGATTGTTCTCTTTCAGTCTTCCTTTAATTTTTTGCTTCTGTTTTCTCTCCTCCTCCCTCATAATCATCACATCTTATATCACTTCTCTCCCTTTCCACCATTTGAAAATGTAAACCCTTTTGCAAACTTACTGGTTTTACTGTGGGCAATAACTGATCACATCATTTTTGTTTATTGTGACAAGTAATATTATAGATGTCATAGCAGGAGCTATTTGGATTAATGCTGTATATTGTCTCCCCGTAAACAGTAAGGTACTGGAAACCTTCAGGGACACTGTAAGTCCACAGGGTAGAAACTCTACTGCCTCAGATCCATAGTGTTACATGTGTATCACACAAACAACATGAAAAAGCAAGGGAAAAATCACAGCCCCAAAATGAAAATACTTCAGTAACAGAATTTATTGACACCACAGTGGAAGAAATGTCAGAGAAGGAGTTTAGAAGTTCATAGTTAAAATAATCCACAAGGAAAAGGATGATGTAAGTCGTGAAATCAGAGAGCAAATACAGGAAGTGAAAGATCACTTTAATAAAGAGAGATTCTGAAAAAAACCCATGATTCTATGTTTAGAAGACCCAAAGACACCATCAGAAAACTTCTAGAACTCATGAACGAATTCAGAAAAGTAGCAGGATACAATTGTGTTCCAATACAACAATGATGAATCAACTGAAAGAGAAATTAGGAAAATTATCCCACTCACAATAGCCTCAAAAAATATTTGGAACTCAATCTAACAAAAGAAGTGAAAGATCTCTACAATTAAAACTACACAACACTAAAGAAAGAAATTGAAGACCTTAGAAGATGGAAAGATCTCCCATGTTCTTGGATAGGCAGAATTAATACTGTCCAAATGGCCATACTACCAATAGCAGATTTTTTTTTAAATTTTTTTTTCTAGTTGTGGATGGACACAATGTCTTTATTTTATTGCTTTGTATGTGGTGCTGAGGATCGAACCCAGGGCCTCATGCATGCAAGGCAAGTGCTCTACTGCTGAGCTACAATCCCAGCCCCCTATACAGATTTAATGCAATTCCTATTAAAATTCCAATTCTGTTCTTTGTAGAAATAGAAAAATCAGTCACGAAATTCATTTGGAAAAATAAGAGACCCAGAATGGCCAAAGACATCCTCAGCAAGGAAAGGAAGCAGGAGGCATCACACTACCAGATCTTAAAGCATACTACAGCAATAGTAACAAAAGCAGCATAGTATTGGCAACAAATCAGACATGAAGAGCAATGGAACAGAATAGAAGACACAGAGACAAACCCACACAGATACTAGACAAAAGCACCATAAACATGCATTGTAGAAAAGATAGCCTCTTCAACAAATGGTGCTGGGAAAACTGGAAATCTATATATATAAGAATGAAATTGAACCCTGCACAAAACCCACCTCAAAGTGGATCAAGGACCTAGGCATTAGACCAGAGACTCTGCACCTAGGATCTTCTTCTAGTGAAGAAAGAGTAGGCTCAAATCTCCATCATGTCAGCTTAGACTTCCTCAACAAAACCCCTAGGTGCAATAAGTAAAATCAAGAATCAATAAATGAGATGTATCAAGCTGAAAGCTTCTTCACAGCAAGGGAAACAATCAAGAACGTGAACATAGAGCCTACAAAATGGGAGAAAATCTTTGCCACCTGTACCTTAGAAAGAGCATTAATCTCCAGAAATACAAAGAACCCAAAAAACTTAACACCAAAAAAACCAGAAACAAATAATTCAATCAATAAATGGGCACAGGAACTGAACAGACACTTTACAGAAGAAGAAATATAATCGGTCAACCAATACATGAAAAAATATTCAACATAAGTAGCAATTAGAGAAATGCAAATTAAAATCACACTGAAATTCCATCTTGCTCCAGTCAAAATGGCAATTATCAAGAATAAAAATAACAATAAATGTTGGCAAGGATGTGAGGGAAAAGGGACACTCACTCATACATTGCTGGTAGGACTGCAAATTGGTGAAACCCCTCTGGAAAGCAGTATGTAGATTCCTCAGAAAACTAGGAATGAAACCACAACTTGGCCCAGTTATCTCACTTCTTAGTATATATCCAAAAGACTTAAAATTGGCATACTTCAGTGACACAGCCACATCAATGTTTATAGCAGCTCAATTCACAATAGCTAAGCTATGGTACCAAACTAGATGCCCTTCAACATATGAATGGATAATGAAAATGTGATATACACAATGGTATGTTACTCAGCCATAAAGAAGAATGGAATTATGGCATTTGCTAGTAAATGGATGGAAATGGAGGCTATCATGCTAAGTGAAATAAGTCAACCCCCCAAAACCAAAGGCTGAATGTTCTCTCCAATATATGGATGCTAACACACAATAAGGAGGGGAGGAAGAATAGAAGTTCATTGAATTAGAAAAAGGGGAATGAAGGGAAGGGAGAAAGGAAGGGAATAGGAAATACAGTAGAATGAAGTGGAGATAACTTTCCTTTGTTCATATATGAATACACCACCAGTGAAACTCCACATCATATACAACCACAAGAATGGGATCCTAATTATAATAAGTTATACTCTGTGTATGTATATTGTGTCAAAATACACACTCTGTCATGTACATCTAAGAAGAACAAATAAAAAAATATATATATAAAGAACCCTGCCCCCCAAAAGAAATCAGGTAAATATCTGAACACTTTGAAATTAAACAACACTCTTATAAATAACCCAAGGGTCAAAGAAGTCTAAGGGGAAATAAAAAATACCTTGAACTAAATGAAAATAAAAATACACCCTACCAAAATTTGTGGTAAGCAGTTAAAGCAGTGCTGCATAGGAAATATTCAACACTAAATGCTTGTGTTAGAAATGAGAACCTACATAGTAGCATATGCTTGTAATTCCAGTGACTTGGGACACTGAGGCAGGAGGATGGCAAGTTCAAGACCAGCCTCAGCATCTTAACAAGGTCCTCATCAACTTAGTGAGACTCTGTCTCTAAACAAAAAATGAAAAGGGCTGGGGATATGGCTCAAGGCTTACGTGCACCTTGGTTCAATTTTTAGTACCATCACCAAAATAAAAAAGACCAGCCTCAACAACTTAGGAGACCCTGTCTCAAAATAAAAAAATTAAAAGGGCTGGGGGTGTAGCTCAGTGGTAAAGTGCTCCTGGGTGCAACCCCCAGAACAGAGAGAGAGAGAGAGAGAGATGAGAAAATGTCTCAAATTAGTAATCTAAATTCCTACCTCAGGAAATAAGAGAACAAAATAAATTCAAAGCAATGAGAGGTAAGTAAACAACAAATACAAGACCAGAAATCAGTGAAATTGATTAAAGGAAAACAATAGAGAAAATCGATGAAACAAAAAGCTGGTTCTTCGAAAAGACCAATAAAATTGACAAACTATCAGCAAGATGGAAAGAAAAAGAGAAGATATGAATTATGTACATCAGGAACAAAACAATGGATATCACTGTAGATCCTGAAAACATCAAGAGAAAAGGGTAATACTTCAAAGAACTCTGTATACATAAATTTCACAATTCAGATAAAGTGGACCAATCACTAAAAAACTCAAACTATTCAAACACAACCAGGATGAAATAAGTAACTTAAATATCTCTATAATAATCAAAGAAATGTAATTCATAGCCAAATAACTCCCAGAAAAACATCTACCAAACACTTTAGGAAAGATTAACATTGATTTTTAGAAAAATCTCTAAAAAAAACAGAAGAGGAAAGAATCCCTCTGAATTCATTGTACAAGGCCCATTATTACCCTCAGACCAGAAACCAGGCAAAGACCAGTACAAAGAAAGAAAATTACAGAGCAATATTTATGATGCATTAGATATCAGAATCTTCAACAAAATATTATCAAATCAAATTAAGCAATGTTAAAAAAAGGAAGTATACAGCAGTAACAAGTTGGATATATTTCAGTTATGCAAGACTAGTTAAAAATTTGAAAATTGAATAGCATGACTCTCCAAATCACTAGCCTAAAGAAGAAAAATCATGATTATAATAATTAATGAGGAAAAATCATTTGTCCAAATCTAGTACCCATTTATGATGAACTCTGTTAGAAAAATAGGAATAGAAGGGAGTTAACTTACAGATGATTTGGGGAAGAACTAGACATATTTATTATGTTAATTGTTCAAATCCATGTTTTCTTCTAATCCATGAGCATATTATATCTCTTGATATAATATGAGCACTTGATAAAGAGAATCTATTTTTAAAAAACCCTACAGGTGGGCTGAGATTGTGGCTCAGTGGTAGAGTGCTTGCCTCGCATGTGTGAGGCACTGGGTTCTATCCTCAGCACCACATAAAAATAAGTAAAGATATTGTGTCCATCTACAACTAAAAAAAAAAAAAACCCTACAGGTAACATAATACTTAATGGTGAATGATGGAATGCTTCCTTTAAAATTAAGAACAAGAAAATGATTTGTACTCCCACCACTCTTACTCAACAGTACTGAAAGTTGTGGCACTGCATTAAGGCAAATAAAAGAAACCAAAGACTCACAGATTGAAAAGGAAAAAACAAAACTGTCCCTATTTTCCCTATTTGCACATGACATGATGGTCTAGGTAATAAATCCAAGGGTATCTATTTTGAAAATTCTTAGAACTAATACATAGTTCAGCAAGGTATCCAGATACAATTTTAACACATAAACATCAATTGCATTTTCGTATACTAACAATGAATATGCAGAAATTGAAATTAAAATCATAATACTATTTGCAATTTCTCTAAAGAAAATGAGTTGCATATGCACTTAACAAAAATTTCTTAGGATCTATATGCTGAAAATAACAGAATGGCAATGAAAGAATTTTTAAAAAGGACTAAATAATCGCAGAGACTTACTGTGCTGAAGGATTAGAAGACTCAACATAATAAAAATGTCAATTCGCCCCCAACATGATTTATAGGTTTAATGCAATTCCTATAAAAATAATCTGCCAAGTGTTTTGTAAACACAGATAAGCTTATTCTAAAACTTATATGGAAAGGAGCAGATCCTACAATAACTAAAATAATCTTGACAAAGAAAAACACACTGGGAAGAATTATTGTACCCAAGATTAAAGGTCACCCTATAGCTACAGTAATCAAGACTACATGGTATTGACAGAGGAACAGACACATAAATCAACAGAACTAAATTAAAGAACCCAGAAATAGACCCACGCTAACTGATTTTGGACAAAGTTACCAAAATACTTCAATGGAAGAAAGATAAACTTTGAACAAATGATGCCAGAGTCATTGGAAAATCACAAGAATAAAAAAAAACTCTCAACCTAAACTTCATATTTTTATTTTGAAAATTTAAAGTTGGGCATGGTTAAATATAAAACTAAAACTCCTTTTTCACTATTAGGGATCATACCACTGAGCTTTTTTTTCAAAAAATTTAAAAATTTTTAATTTAGAGACAGGATTTTGACAAGTTGTTTAGGGCCTAAGTTGCTGAAGCTGGATTTGAACTTGTGATCCTCCTGCCTCTGCCTCCCAAGCCACTGGGATTACAGGCATGCAGCACCATGTCTGGGTATGGTTTTAAATGTAGCAAAGATAAGAGGATTTTTAGCCATTAAGAACTTGCCTTCCATAATTATAAAGCACCAGTAAAATATGGGAATAAAGAAGAACCTGCCTGCTTTGTATACCTTACACAACTATCCCTGGTAGTTTTAATATCTGCTAGCAAAGATAAAAGATAAACCATAGAGTTATAAAGACCCCAGGTCACTGTCGCCCTTTAGAGTACTCTGACCTAAAGACCCCCGTCATACTGCAGAGTTATACCACCTAAACTCTTAAGCTCCCTCTAATTCCCTCCTCCCTCAGAAATTCCATTGCCCTCCTCCCCTTAGTAAAATAAAAGGGGGAAATTTGAATACAGAGCTCTCCACACACAGGGGAATGATGTGATGATGGGTATGTAATGATGCCTGTGGGGAGGGGTTTGATGGCAGCCGCAAGTCATGGATTGCCAGCCACCACCAAAAGCTTAGAAGAGAAAAGGAAGTGTTCTGCCTTAGGCAGAGTCTCAGAGTGAACTAACACCTTGATTTTTGATGTCTAGCCTCCAGAACTGTGAGGCAGTATAATCTTGTTGTTTAAGCCACCTAGTTTGTGGTACTTGGTGATGGCAACCTTATCAAGTTAATACACTAGCGGATATTAGCAATAAAAGGATTGATCATCACAACAACTTGAAGAATTGTGCTGAGTTGTTTTTTTAAAGGCCAGTCACAGTTGGGTGTGGTGGCACACACACCTGTAGTCCCAGCAGCTCCAGAGGCTACCACAGGAAGATCACAATTTTGAGGCCAGCCTCAGCAACTTAGTGAGGTTTGAAGCAACTTAGCAAGACCCTTTCTCAATATAAAATATAAAAAAGGGCAGAGGATGTGGCTCAGTGGTTAAGTACCCTCCCCAATAAAGGCCAATCACAAAGTGTATGCTGTATAGTTCTGTTGATATACTATTTTTGAAATGACAGCATTTAGAAGTGGAGGGCAGGCTAGTGTTTGCTAGGATTTAGGGATGGGACTAGGGTATAGGCAGAAAGATTGTGTATGTGCCTATGAAGAGTCAACACAAAGGATCCTTATGGAAATGTTCTTTATTTTGACTGTGGTGCTGGATTTATGAACCTACACAAATGATAAAAGTGTATATAATGGAATATACACACAAGTATAAGTAAAACTGAGGAAATCAGAATCAAATCAGGGAATTATATGTCAATATTCTGGTTGTGATAATTTAGTATAGTTCTGCAAAATGTTACTGAAACAAACCCCCTTTGAAATTAAAAACAACTTCCTGATAATTGCCTTGCTTCTTCATACTGAGGACAGAGGCCAAGGAAATTAAATCTGACGTGTTCTCTGGCTAAACACAGCTTAACTAAATATACATATTTCCTGCCGTTGGTCCCACTGTGCCTCCGCTTCTCTTACAAAAGCTTTCTGAGTCCTTGAATCTCTGAAGATGGAGATTTGAGACAGAAAGTTCTCCTCTGTCTTCTTTCTCAAAGCCAGCTTTGATGAACCTATTTTCCTAGCCAATCTGTCTCCTGAGTTTCTGTGGAGTGGAAGGTTTTTTTTTTTTTTAAGTCCCTCCAAATGGCAATGAAACTGGGAACATTTCAGGGAGTGAGCAAAGTGTCAATGGGTCTCTCAGAATTATTTCTTAAAATTGCCTGTGAATCTCCAACTATCACAATAAAAATGTTAGTTGGAGCCAAGCGCAGTGGCGCACACCTGTAATCCCAGCAGGTCAGGTGGCTGAAGCATAAGAATGGCAAGTTCAAAGCCAGCCTCAACAACTTAGCAAGACCCTGTCTGAAAATAAAAATATAAAAACGGCTGAGGATATGGCTCAGTGGTTAAGAGCCCCTGGGTTCCATCCCCAGAACAACAAAAAATGTCAATTAGAATAAACCATCATTTGGCTGTTGTGTTAAACAAACTTTAAAGGACAAAGGTGGAAGCAGATAGAACAATTATGATTATAGCAGTAGAGGTAGAGAGTAATAGTTGTATTCTGAATACATAATATTTTGAAGGTAGGACTAACAGAATTTGCTGACAGATTTAAGCAGGGAATGAAAAAAAGACAAATGTCAAGGATGACATCTAAGTTTTAAGATGGAGAAGGCTGCAGGAGAGGATTTGGCAGTAAGGTGGGGGGAAGAGATTTAGATAGTAAAACTTGGGGACTGGGTGAGATCAACAAAGAATAACTGAAGATATAGAAAAGAGAAAAAAAACTAGGAACTGAGATTTCAAAGAAGTTTCTCAAATAAGGGCCACAAAATTTGCTACCCAATTCTAAAAGTATGGAACATCTAGGTGTGTGGATTCATGGACAACTTGCAGCAAGGAGTTCTGCAACCTACAGGATACAGATGACTGAGCTGGGGTATTTTGGGTGGGGTAGGGGCCTCAAGACTTGAGTTCATGTGCCTTGCTAGGAACTCAGGAGTAAAATAACCTCTCTCTCCCTGAAAAATACAAACAGAATAGATGCAAAGTGGCTGTTTTTATATTCTGCAAAGGTATCCCTAAGGGGGCAGAGACTTGCTGTATAAATATTGTGAAAAGGGACTTCATTCTGCCACTTGAACTCATCTTTCCACTGGGGGCTTGGCTGCTTCCTCCAGATCCAGCCTGTCAGTCTTATGGTTGATACAGATTCCAGGAGATGTGCCCCTGGCTGCCACCATCTCCATCATGTTTCTCACCCCATCTGTTGGCTGATTCTTATTTCTCTGCACTGGTATTAGAATTCCCCTCTGGGAACCCAATTAGGCCAAGCTCACCAAGCAAAACGGATGTGGCCTATGTATGAAATGCATACAGCAATGTTCGACGTATTGGTTTTGAAGCAGCGAACTCACAGTACTCCCATAACGTCTGTCATTCCTGGACAGGACCAGAGGGGGAAAGAATTGGAATACTTTGGGACATAGCTGCCACCTAATGCTGCTCTGCCATGCCTGGAAAAGCAATAAAAGTTGAAGACAAGAGCTCAGTTTCCTAGGCCCCTGGTGAGGCAGTAATCTCTGTAAGCCAATTAGTTACATGAAGGGTGGGAAGGTTGCTCAGTCTAGAGAAACGAAGCATGGAAAGGACTGGAGACAGGAGCTATTATCAGTTGTGAGGAGCATAGCTGTCACCGTTGATGACATGAGAATGAAGGAGAAAACTGCTTTCTGCATTGTGGCTTCAAAACTCAAACCTTGTGATGTCAGCAAATTATAAGAGGAAGAGGAAATAGGCTTAGGTGGGGACAAACTTTTGATAGCCAGAGTCTGCCTATCAATCTGCCTCCCCACGGCTGGTGTCAGCTGCTGGGGCCCATTGCCTGTTCTAGAATGCCCTATTGAACTCCCTTGGTCTTATACCCTTGTGTAAAGTCCAACCTGCTGAACTTTATCTACACAGAAGACTTTCTCTCTAGTCTGCCTGATACTATACTTCCTCTGGTCTCTAGGCCCAGAGGTTGCCCAATCTCAGGCAGGTGACAGGAGGGATTTCCTCCCTGAAGGCACCCTACACTTGGAGAAGGAAACTAGGGAAGGTCTTCTTAAGTTTGTGGGATGAATAATTTTTTTGTCAAACCTAGGGAGTGTTCATCTGTAGCTACTGGAATATTCTTTCTTCCCCTTTCTCTTGGGACTCTTAGGAGGGCCGCCATGCATATGGTGGTATACTAGATGGTATTCCACAGGTTCCTGAGGCTCTTTTCATTTGGAGAAGAAAACTAGGAAGGGCTTCTTAACCTTATAAGAGAAATAATGGTTTTGTCAAATTTGGGAAGTGTTGCTGGGCATGGTGGTGCACACCTGTAACCCCAACAGCTGGGGAGGCTGAGGGAGGTGGATCACAAATTCAAAGCCAGCCTCAGCATATTTGTGAGGCCATAAGCAATTTAGTGAGACTCTGTCTCAAAATTTTAAAAAATTGGGAAGTGTTCAGCTGTTATGCCCCTTTCTCCTCTCCTGGGAATTCCATTTTGTATATGGTGGTATACTTTATGACTGTTCATTTTTTATTTCTTTGTTTCTATTTATCACAATTACCTTGATTGACCTGTGTTCAAGTTCACTGATTCTTCTGCTGGTTCAAATCCACTGTTGAGCCCTTCTGTTGAATTTTTCATTTCAGTATCTGTACTTTTCAACTCCTGAATTTCTACTGTGTTATTTTTTATAATCTCTCTTTACTGACATCCTCTATTTGATGAGAAATCATTACTATACCTTCTTTTAATTCTTTATATGTAATTTCCTTTAGTTCTTTGAGCATATTTATGATAGTTGCTTTGAAGTCTTTGTCTACTTAAGGCCAACTGCCCTCTCAGAGACATTTGTGACATCTTATGAAGATAATATATGCCTAAACCTAGTTCCCTAGTTCAAGGTTGGCTATATCACGTATATTTTACATGCATCATAGCTGTATTTTCTTCCTGTCTCCTTCTCTATTGATCCAGGCAATTAATGATGGTGGCTGTTACTTTCCCACCCAACTATGTACCCAAACCTTGGTTCTGGTTCTCAATCATCTGAAGCTGTGGTCTTGATTTCAGGATTTGAGAAAAAATTTGCACAACTCCTTCTGTGGTTCAAGGTAATAAAAAAACTCTTCACCATAAAGAAATGATAAGTGGGGGCTTGAGTTGTAGCTCAGTGGTAAAGCATTTGCCTAGCACGTGTGAGGCACTGGGTTAGATCCTCAGCACCACATAAAAATAAATAAAATAAAGGTTTTGTGTCCATCTACAACCAAAAAAATTTTAAAAAAAGAAATAATAAGTGTTTAAGGAGATAAATATATTAACCTATTCTAAACATTACACAATGTATACATGTATTGAATATGTAATGCCTGTTACTGCCCTAATATGCACATTTTGTTTTATGTATAAGTCAAAAATAAAAAAAACAAAAATTTAAAAATTAAGCAAGATATAATGGTACACACCTGTAATCCCAGCAACTCAGGAGGTGGAGGCAAAATGATAAATAAAAGATAAAAGTGGGTGGGAGTGCAGTTCTGTGGTAGAGCACCCCTTGGTTCAATCCCCAGTACTCCAACAAAAAACAATTTTTCTAGGTCAAAAAAGCAAAGTAAAACAAAACAAATTTATTTGGTCACCTTTGGAGGATTCTATGGAGCCACAATTCATTATTCTAAAACCAGATAAAATTATATAATAAACTCCTATAGCTTAGCATATAAAAAAGACAACACCCCAAATAATCAATAATCCGATTTTTAAAATGAGTGAAATATTTCAGTAGATATTTCTTTTTAAAAAACATAAATAAAAAACCACAAATTACCAACAGATATATAAAAAGGCACTCAATATCACTAATCATCAGGGAAATGCAAATCAAAACCACAGTGAGACCTTACACCTGTTTTAATGCCTATTATCAAAAAGACAAAAAAGATATGGAGAAAAAGGAACCCCTGTACACTTCTGATGGTGATATAAATTGATATAGCTATTTTGGAAAATAATAAGGAGGTACTTCAAAAAAAATAAAAATAGAACTATATATGATCCAGTAATCCCACTTCTGGGCATATAGCATATCCAAAAAGAATAAAATCATATGTCAAAAAGATAGCTGTACTTCTATTTTCATTGCAGCATTATTCACACTAGCCAAGATATGAAAACCACCTAAAAGTATACCAGGTGATAAATACATAAAAATTATGGTAAATATAGGCAATGGAATAGTATTCATATTAAAAAATAAGGGAATCCTGCCACTTGAATGAACCTGAATGACATTATGCTAAGTGAAATAAGCCAGACATAGAAGGACAAATATTGCATGATCTTACTTGTCTATGGAATCTAAAATAGTTGAGCTCATTAAAACTCTGAGTAGAATAAGGTTGCTTAGGGTTTGACCAGGGGAAATGGGTCATGTTGTTCAAAGGGTACAAACTTTCACTTATGCAAGGTAAATAACTCCGGGAGATCTATGTACAGCATGGTGACTATAGGTAACAAGTACTGTATTTTATACTTGAAATTATCTAATAGGATATATCCTAAGTATTCTCATCATAAAAAAGTTAATGTGTATGTGTATGTAAACTACTCTAATTGTGTTGATCACTGCACAATGAATACATATATCAAAACATCAAAGCGTATGCCTTATATATTCCCATTTGTTGGGGGAAGAGAAAGAAAGGGAGAGAATGAATCAAAAAGTATGGTGCAGTAAAAACTACACAGAAACATACGTGTTGTATAATTACCCAAATCAAATCTGAATTCGATCTAGATTCTGACTAAATGGGATTTCATTTCACAGGTAATTCAAAGAACACAGGAACATGAATGAATGACATTACAGAATGGCAATCAGAAGAAACAGGAAAACATTGGAACTCAATGAGTAAAATGAATGAATGAAATATACATAAATATGTCTATTTTTCCTAAAACAAATTGGAAGAAAAAAGGAAAAATTGCATTAAAAGTGGTATAGTTACTATTACATGAAGAATAATAGTGGTTGCTTAAATATGAATATCTCCATCCATCTTGCAAAAATAAAACACAAACATAGGCAAACACTCATATCCAATAGACCTCACTTTGGAATCTAAGCTTAAGGGGAGAGTTGGAGATAAACTATAGAATGCACATAAAAGACAAGTGTGGGGATTCTGGGGTGGAGAACCTAGATAGTATTACTCAATGAAAAATAAAATATGACTAAATGTAGGAAACATTGAGAATATGTCTGAGTTCTAAAAGATCAAAGCACCAACCACTAAGAAATCTAAAGGAAGAGCATTAAGATTTCCTGAGACAAACCTATGCTTCTGGGAAGATGGAATAAATGTACTTTGTATTTATCCTGGTAAGTACAACTAAAAGTCCTCAACACTATATATAAATAAACATTGAATACTCCAGAAAGTGGAGAGAATTCAGACTGGCTAGGGAACTAGTGACTCAAAGAATGAAATCATGGTGAGTTCCTTATATTTTCTTTTTGCCTCATATATTAGAGAGTTACAGATGAAGAAATTGGCAATTTGGAAAGGCTAATAGACCCAAACAAAAAATACCCCAATGAACTTGTGCTCTCTCTATCCAAAGAGCCAGGAAACAACAGCCTAGCAAGACAGAAAATGTTTAAGCAATAACCACTGTACTCCAGCTAACTTCATCCAAAAACCTGGCCTCCACCTCCACTCTTGTCAGTTTGTAATGAAGTATACCATCATCAACCACCACAGTTTATGAGAGAAGACTGAGGTTTACATCTCCACTGGACAGTAGTGATCCCACCCTACCCTCCTGTAGTGTCAGCAGAAACCATGCGTGGACTTCCACCCATCCATGGAAGCCAAAAGAAAATGGCACATTTTTGAAATGCTGAAACAAAAGAACTGTCATCTCAAAATCCTATATCACGGAAAATATCCTTCAAGATTGAAGAAGAAATCAAAATATGCTCAGATGAACAAAAGAAAACTTATCATCAGCAGAACTACCCTGAAGCTATAGTTTTAACAATGATTTTAAACAATGATTTAAAGAAGTTCTCTAAACAGAAAGGAAATGAAAAAAGAAAAAAATCCTGAAACATCAGGAAGGAAAGAACACAAAAGAAAAAATATGGGTAAATATAATATATTTTTCTCAAGTTTTTATGATTTATGTGTTACATGTGGAGAAAAAATATGACTGATATATTCTCTCTCTATATATATATCCATATATATGAAATATTTAAGACAAGTATATCATAAATGGGGGAGGATTCAGGGATATAAAGAGAGGTAAGGTTTCTATGCCTGAATTGAAAATATAATGACACCTGTAGATTGTAATTATAGATACTGAAGTCAATTCTCGTTATTCATACTAGTTATGGTTTATGAAGTTGCCTTTAAACACTGAATTTATGAATACTGAAATATTGCTCCTACTGTAATAAATTATACTATATATTTGTAGTATAGTATTCTATATATTGCTGGATTTGATTTGCTGAATATTTTAGGATTTGTGCATTTATATCTGCAGTAGACATTGGCCTGAAAATGGCTTTTCTTCAAATATATTTTTTTATATTTTGATAAAATGTTATGCTGGCCTTATAAAACAAGTTGGTAAGTGTATCATATTTTGTTTTCCTTAGGAAAAACTTGTGTTGTATTTCCTCTTGAACATTTGGAATAATTCAGCTGTATTGTCATCTGGACTGGCATTTTTTTCTGGTGATAAGTTTTTTTTAAAATTTTTTTTAGTTGTAGATGGACACAAATATCTGTATTTTATTTACTTATTTTTATGTGGTGCTGAGGATCAAACCCAGTGCCTCCCACATGCAAGGCAAGCACTCTACCACTGAACTACAATCCCAGCCCCTCTCCCGTGATAAGTTTTTAATGATATTTTTATATTTCCTTAAGAAACAATCAAACTCCACATTTTCAATTTTTGTAGTGTTTATTTTGGTAAATTATGTTTTTCAATGAATCTGAATGTTTATAGAAATTTTCAGTTATTGGTATTAAGCTCATGCAATATCTTCATATTATAATTTTAATATCTATAGAATGTGTAGTAATTATCTCCTTTTATTCACAAAAATGGTAAATATTATTCTTTCTTGCTTGCTTCATCAATCTTGTTAGGGGATCTATCAATTCTTTTCTGTCTTCTTAGTAATGTAGATTATTGATATTTATCTTCTAACATATGTATATATATGTACATTCAACTATACAATTTCCTGTAAGCACTGATTTTAACAGAATCCCATAAATTTAATGTGAATTTAATTTAGATATAGTTACAATTAGTAAAATAGTTTTTTTCAGTACTGGGGACTGAACCTAGGGGTGCTCAACCAGTGAGCTACATCCATAAAAGTTCTTTTAACTTTAATTTTGAGACAGGGTCTTCCTAAGTTGCTGAGTGTCTCATGGTTGTTCAGGCTGGCCTTGAATTTGTGATCCTCCTGCCTCAACCTCTGGAGTTGCTGGGATTACAGGTATGCACTACCACATACTGCTTAAAATGAATAGATCTCTTTTTAAAAATATATCTTAAGTGTACAATTTGATGAGTTTTAATAAGTGGATACCTGTGTCATCAAAACCCTTACAAAGACATAAAATATGGCAGTCACCTTAGAAAGTTCCCCCATGCCCTTGTACATTTATCACCCACTTCTAGCCAGAAGCAACCAGGATTCTCAGTATTATTCAATTATGTAAGTATGTCACAGTTCACTTGTGTATTCTACTTTTTTCCTTCTTTTTAAAATTTATTTGTTCTTTTTATATATACATGACAGTATAGTATATTTGGACATATTATACATACATGGAGTATAATTTATTCTAATTAGGATCCCATTCTTGTGGTTGTACATGATATGGACTTTCACTGGTCGTGTATTCATATATGAGCATAAGAAAGCTATGTCCAATTCATTCTACTGTCTTGTGTTCTACTTTTGATGAACATTTAAATTGTTACCAATGTTTAGTTATTATGAACAAATCTTTTTTTTTAGGTTAAAAAAGCGGGAAATTATTGGAAAGATACTGGATAGCATAAGGAGCCCCAGATGGTATTGGATAACCAAAGACAAGAATCAGCCCTGCTCTGGAGACCTGAACTCAAGAGTCCACAATGCTTGTCAGTAGAGTGCCGTGATTCAGCTGCAGTGATAGCCAGCTGCCAAATTTCAATGAGCATGCTTGTTTAAAATGTTTTAAGGATGTATGACTTTATTTTTATTTATCAAGTACCCATGAGTAGGATTTCTAGATCATAAGGTAGGTAAATGTGATGGTTAATTTTATGTATCAATTTGACTAGATCACTGGGTGCCTGGATATTCGACTTACCATTATTTCCATGTGTGTCTATGATGGTGTTTCCAGATTAGGTTAATATTGGAATCAATAGACTGAGTAAAGCATATTACCCTTCTCAATGTGAGTGGGCATCATGCAGTTCACTATGGGCCCAAATAGAACAAAAATGTGGAAAAAGAGTGAATTCTTTTCTCTCTTCTTCTTGAGCTGAGACATCCATTTTCTCCTATCCTAGGACACTAGACCTTCTGGTCCCTAGGCCTTTAAACCCCTGAACTTGTATCAGCAAACACCTTCTCAACCCCCATGCCCACCATTCTCAGACCTTTGAATTTGATCTGAATTATCCATCACTTTTGCTGGTTCTCCAGCTTGTAGATGGCATAACGTGGGACTTCTAGGCCTCCAGTCATGTGAGCAAATTCTCATAAGAATTCTACTCTTTTTTTTTTAGTTGTAGATGGACACAATGTCTTTATTTTATTGCTTTGTATGTGGTGCTGAGGATCGAACCCAGGGCCTCACGCATGCGAGGCAAGTGCTCTACCACTGAGCTACAATCCCAGCCCCAAGAATTCTACTCTTACATGTTTATATATGCCCTAATGGTTTTGTTTCTCTGGAAAACTCTAACACATAATATATGTCTAGTGTCATAAGAAACTGACAAAGAATTTTGAAATGTGGTTATACCATTTTCCAGCAGCAGTGTATCAAATGCATTTGCTCTGGAACCTCTGTAACATTTTGGTATTGACAATCTTCTTAATTTTATCCATTTTGGTGCATGCATTAGTGTATCATTATGGTTTTAACACAATGATTAATGTTGTTGAGCATCTTTATGGGCCACTGGTAGATGCTCTACTGTGAAATGTCAAAATATTAAGTCCACTTTTGGGGGGTGGCTTATTTTTATTATTGGTTTCACGTGTTCTGCATGTGAGCCATTTATCAGTTACATATTTTGTGTTTTAGGCAGCTGTTTTGCTGCTGTGACCAAAAGACCTGACAAAAACAATTTTAGGGGAGGAAAAGCTTATTTGGGTATAATGGTTTCAGAAGCCTCAGTCAGTCCATAGATGGCCAACTCCATTGCTATGGGCACAAGGTGAGGCAGAACACCATGCTAGAATGGTATAGCAGAGGAAAGCAGCTCAGGACATGGCAACCAGGAAACAGAAATTTCAATCACCAGGGACAAAATGCATACTCCAAGACAGGCCCCCAATATCCCACGTCCTCCACCCACAATACATCCACCTGTATGTCTATAGTTACCCCCAGTTAATCCCTAATCAGTGGAATAATGTACTGATTAGGTTTAGATTTTCATAACCCAATCATTTCATCTCTGAACTTTCTTGCACTGTCTCACACATGAGCTTTTGGGGAACAACACTTCATACTTAAACTGTAACATTTTGCAAATGTATTTTCCAGTACAGTGGCTTGTCTTTTAATTTTCTTAATGGTATTTTTGTTTGTGTGTCATATTGGGGATTGAATCCAGGGGTACTCTACCACTGAGCTACATCCCTAGCCCTTTTTGTTTTTTATTTTGAGACAGTCTCACTAAGTCACCCAGGATGGCCTCAAACTTGTGATCCTCCTTCCTCAGCCACCCAAGTCACTGAAATTATACTCAGGCACCACTGCATCTAGCAGTGTATCTTCTGATGGTTGGATATTTTTTGATTTTATAAATATAAGTATCACTTTTCTCTTTTATAATTAATACTTTTTACATTTTATTTAAGGGATATTTGCTTAGATTCTATTTCTAGGGTTACCTCTAAGAGTTTTAAAATTTTCATTTTTTAAAATTTTTTTTATTACTTTTTTTTTCCCACAAGTTGCATTTTCATACATGTTATCGAACATAACAGAAAAAAACAAATTTTCAGAAGCTGTACACACTATTCACTGAAAACATTTTTTGAGGCAAATAGAAAAAAAAATTGTTACAATCATAATTTTTCTAACTTTGCACAAAATTATAAGCAGATTACATTCTTCATATTAAACA
>CM053417.1:19788997-19845097 GCA_028644305.1 Xerus rutilus
AAATGGATGGAACTGGAAAGCATTATGCTAAGTGAAGTAAGCCAATCCCAAAAAACCAAATGCCGAATGGTCTCTCTGATTAGTGGATGCTGATGAATAAGGGAGGTGGGAATGGGAAACATAAGAGAAATAGAGAAACACTGGACGTGACATGGGGGAGGCGGGGGGCAGGAAAGGGGAATGGGTATAGTAAAGATGGTTGATAAAAAATATATATAAATATATATATATATATATACTGTTCATTGAAAGTGCATATAAAGATGTTTAATATGAAGAATGTAATCTGCTTATAATTTTGTGCAAAGTTAGAAAAATTATGATTGTAATAATTTTTTTCTATTTGCCTCAACAAATGTTTTCAGTGAATAGTGTGTACAGCTTCTGAAAATTTGTTTTTTTCTGTTATGTTTGATAACATGTATTAAAATGCAACTTTTGAGGAAAAAAAAATAAAGTACAGTAAAAAAAAGAAAAAAAAAAGAAAATATTTTTTAAAAAAATTTATACGGTACAAGAAAGATAACTGAATAGTCAGTAGGGCATATAAAAAGGTGCTCAACATCAAAATTCATCAGGTAAGTGGAAATTAAACCCACAAACTAGGTGTAACTAAATGACCAAAATTAAAACAGCGATAATGGCAAGCATCAGCATGGAAGAAGAGAAACTGGAACTTTTACATATTATTGGTATGAGTGAAAATTATTATTTCTACAATTCTAGAAAACCACTTGGCAGAAAGTATTAAAAAACCCATATGCCTATGTTATGATGCAGTAACTCCATTCCAAGAAAAATTGAGTACGTGCATTTAAAAAATATGTACAAGAAGGTTATCAGTTCCTATACTCATAATAGTGTCGAAGAAGAAATAACAAAATTCTATTATAGTATTCCAAGTAATAGTATATGTGATAAATGCTATATTCATAAACATACTATTATTATATAGCAATAAAAATAGATGACTAGTGTATTCAACAATGTAGATGAATATCACTGAAATAGATGAAGTGAAAGAAGCAGAACTAAAGGATTTGCACTGCGTTATTCTCTGAGCATTAAAAATAAGCACAACTTTAATTTGTGATAATAAGAGTCAGAAAAATGATTTTCTATTTTTCCTATTTATTGGTTCTTTTTAGTTATACATGACAGTAAAATCCATTTTGGCATAATTATGTAAGCATGGAATATGTCTTATTGTAATTAGAACTCCATTCTTATGGAGGTACACAATGGTGGGATTAACTGTAGTGTATTCATATATGTACATAGGGAAATGATGTCAGATTCATTCCACTGTCTTTCCTTTTCCCATCCTCTCTCTCTTCCCTCTATTCTCCTTTGTCTAATCTAATGAAATTCTGTAATAGTGATTTTCTATAGGGATAACTGATTGCGAGGGAGCACGGCGAGGTGATAGATGCTGAAAACATTCAATTTCTTAGTCTGGTGGTGGTAACAGGATGTTTATGTGTATTAAAGTTCATTAAGCTGTACATTTAACGTTTTTGCACTTTTATTATACATATATTATACTTCCATAAGACATTTAGAAATGCAAATGGAACACTTTAGTAAAAATGGAAAAGCTTTTTCAGATTACATTTAGGAAACCCAACTCTCTTAAAGAGACAATTTGCTTTTAAATGAAGTGTAGAAGGAAATCAAAAGTAAATAGTAGGAAAAAATATATGCCATACAAGCACTAACTAAAATAAAACTGATATAGCTGTATTATGATTCAAAGTATAATTAAGGAGGGTATTTCATAATGGTAAAGGGTCAATTTGACAAGCAAATTCAAAGGCAGATATAAAAAATCTTTAATTTGTATGGACATACACCTAAAAAGAGATATAAAAATTATAAATTTTGTGTACACAATTTCACATCTTCAAATTATATAACAGAAATCTATGTAATTTAAAGCTGAAATAGTTAAATCTCCAACTGCGGTTGGAGATTTTAACACATTTCTCAAAGTAACACAAAATGCAGAGAAAAATTCAATGATTATGTAAAGATACAAACAACACAACAGATGAAGTGACCTAATTGACATATATATATAGAACATTTGCAAAAATTGTGAAAACACCCCATATTCAAGTGCCCACAGAACATTTCCCAAAAGAGACCATATGTTCAGTGATGAAATAAGTTTCAACTGATTTTTGAAGATTGAAATAATATTGGAGAGATTCTGATACCAAAATGGAAGTAAACCTGGAATCAATAACAAATAAATAACCCATCTTCTCAAACGTTTGGAAATTAAGCAACATCTTATAAATAACCCACAGTCCAAAACATTACAGTGAAATTCTGAAAACATTTTGAACTGAGTGATCTCTTTTGACACAAACTATCAAAACAGAATTCAGCTGAGTCAGTTTTCAATTGGAAGTTTATATTTTAAATGCATGTATTAAAATGTAAAGGGTGGAAAATCAATAATCTAATCTTTGAGCTCAAAACACAAGTAAAACAAGTCAATCTGAAGAAAATAGGAAAAAGGAAATGATAACAAGAATTAAAATCATTGCAATGTAAGTCAATATGTAAAAAAATAATTTAAAAGTCAGAATTTGTTTTTTTGGAAAAAATTGATAAACCCATAGCAAGACAGGAAGGTAAAAAAGACACAAATTATTAATGATAGGAATAAAAGGAAGAAATGTCTACAGATTTTACAGACATAAAATGGTAGAGAAAATTATGAAAAACTAGATCAACAAACATTATAGTTTAGATAAAATGGACAAATTCTTTGCAAAACACTACTCATCAATATGGCATTAAAAGAAATGGAAAATATGGATAGTCTTCTCTATTAAATAAAGCGATTTTGTCATTAAAATCTTTCCTACAAAGAAAATTCCAAGACAATGGTTTAATAGATGAATTCTATCAGGTTTTCAAGGAAATAACATTATAAAATATATTTCTTTTTTAAGGTCAATTTATTTTCTTTACCTTTTAAATGTATGCATTATAATTATACATAATAGTTGAACTCATTGTGACATATTGGACAAAATATATTATTTCAAGCAACAGAAGTAATATTTTCCAGCTTATTTTATAAAGTCAGCATTATCCAGATTCCAAAAGCAGACAATGATACTAATAAGAATACAATATACAATTTTCCTTTATGAGCATGGATGTCCACTCTCATCACTTTTTTTTCAGTTCTGGGGTTTGAGCCCAGAGCCTTGTGCATGTTAGGCAAGCACTCTACCACTGAGCCCCACCCCAGCCCTTCTTATCACTTTTATTCAATATCATACTGGAAGTCTTAGCAGAATTAGGTAACAAGCCGGGTGTGGTGGCACTCACCTGTAATTCCAGCATCCCAGGAAGCTGAGGCAGGAGGATCACAAGTTCTAGGCTAGCCCCAGCAACTTAACAAGATTCTGTCTCAAAATCAAAAATAAGAAAGGCTGTGGATGTAGCTAAGTGGTAAAGCACCCCTGGGTTCAATTCCACTACCACACACACAAACACACACACACAACATACAAAGGCAACAAAATGAAATAGAAGGATTACAAACTACAAGCAAAGAAGTTAAAACTATCTATTTGTAGACAACATGATATGCTCATAGAAAATTTCAAGGAACCTAAAAAATGGCTACTAGAACTAATAAGTGAATATAACAAAGTCGCTAGATAAAAGGTCAATATACAAATATGAGTTGTATTTCTGTATAGTAGCAAAAAAGTGGAAAATGATATTAAAAAGATTCCATTTTCAATTGCTTCTAAATATAGAAAACATCTGAGGATAAACTTTACAAAATATTTTACAAGTTTGTATGGTAAAAACTACAAAATACTGACAAGATAAATGAATGAAGATCTATTCGTTTTTGTTTTTTGTTTTTAGTATTGTGGATTGAACCCAGGGAACTATACCACTGAGCTACATCTCCAGCCCTTTTTATTTATTTATTTTTATTTTGAGACACAGTATCACCAAATTTCCCTGGCTGGCGTCAAACTTATGATCCTCCTGCCTTAGCCTTCTGAGTCTCTGGGATTGCAGGCATGCACCACCATGCCCAGAAGGAAGACCTAAATAAATGTAATAATAATCCAGGTTCATGTATGGGAAGAATTGATATTGTAAATATGGCAATTCTTTCCATGTTGATCTATGCTATTCAAAACTCTAGCAAGATTATAGAAATCAGTAATCTAATTTAAAAACAAATATGAAAAAATAAATATGAAAATTCAAAGAAGTTAGAATAGCTGAGAAAATTTAAAGGAGAAAGAGGAAAAGGAGGGAAGAAAAATGAAGTCACAGGAAATGGAGGAGAGGAAGAATCACCATCTCTAACATTACCCCTGAGCTGGGGTACCTATACTACCACATAGAAACAACTTATATAAAGCTCCAGTAACTATATAAACAGTGTGATATTGGTGAAACAAGAGAGAAACAGACAAGTGGAACAGAAGAGAGGTAAGACAAAATCTATGCACATAAATTTATTTGTTTATAACTTGCTTTATGACAGAGGCAACATTAGTAAGTGGTGAAAAGTGAATATCCATATGGAAAAATTAACCTTGACCTCTACCTTACATTTTTCACAAACATTAATTGATTCTAGACTAAATAGAGCATTTTCATTACATTCAGAGAAGCAACACTTTCTTACATAGAGCAAAAACACCAATCAAAAGGAAGGATAAATTAAACTTCATTAAAGTTAAGAATATCTTTAATCAAAAGGTAAGAGAAAAATAATAACAACATGGATAGAAATGGAGGACACTATGCTAAGTAAAAGAAGCCAGCTGCCCTAATCCCAGTGGCTTGGGAGGCTGAGGCAGGAGGATTGCAAGTTCAAAGCCAGCTTCAGCAAATTAGTGAGTCCCTAAGCAACTCAGTGAGACCCTGTCCCTAAATAAAATATTAGAAAGGGCTGGGGATGTGGCTCAGTGGTTAAGCACCCCTGGGTTCAACTCCTGATACAGAAAAAAAAAGAAGTATCCAGGCACAGAAGGACAGATACCACATGATCTCACTCACAAGTAGAATCTAAAACAGTTGATATTATAGAAGCTAAGAGAAGAGTGGTGGTTACCAGTGGCCAGGGAGAGTTGAGGAGATGGGAAAAGGCCCATCAATGGATATTGAATTAGAGTTGGTTAGGAGCAAGATCTGGGATACTATTTCACAGTAGGTTGACTACAGGTAACAACAATATACTGTATAGTTCAAAAAGCTACAAGAAAGGTTTTTGAATATTTTCACCATGAAGAAATGATAAATGAGATAAAAATGTTTAACCTGAATTAAACATTATACGATGTATACATGTATCAAAACACCATGCCATCCCATTGATATGTATAGTTTTTATGTATTAGTTAAAAAACAAATTTTCAAAATAAAGAGCAAAAGGGCTAGCTACATACTAGAAGAAGATATGTATCCAGGATATATAAAGAACTCCTACATACCAATGAGGAAAAGATTAACAAATTTTTTTCAAATAATGGGCACAAAAAATGGGCCTACAAAAAGATGCTCTCAATCATTATGCACCAAAGAAATGCAAAGGTACAAACAGATGCATCTACCCTAACTCTCCTCCACCAATCAGAATGGCTAAAAGTCAAAGTACTTATAATACTTAAATGTCACTGTGGATGTGAAACAATTTAAACTCTCATATACTGTGGGTATGAGTGTAAATTAGGTGCAACTGCTTTGGTTTATACTTTAGTTATACAGATGTATGCTCATGCAAAAATTTGCCAAGGTATATACATGAGACTGGAATATTTTTCCATATGTAAGTTACATCTCAATAATCAAGAAAATGAGAAAATATGTGAGACAATAGGAGAAATTTTAACACAACATGTATATTTAATCATGAAATAATTAGTATTTGCATTGCAGGTGTGATAACAGTATTGTAGTCATGATCTGTTCTTTAGAAAGGCATCCTGAAAATATTGTGAATAAAATGAAATGATGTATGGAATTTACTTAAAATTATCCAGTTTGTGAGCAGGGAGTAGATACAAGACAGATGAGATAAGATTGATACTCTACTACTAATAATTGAAATTTGATGATAAAAGGGATTTCATTATACTATTTTTGCAACATTTTATTTGAGTAAATTTTTCCATATCAAAAAGACAAAAAGCACTCTGATTCTAGAATAGATTTTGTGGTCACAAAGAGGTACCCTACTGATTAGCTATATAACTCTAGGAAATTGCCTGAGCTCTCTGATCCTCAGTTATCCTCATTTTCTTTTTTCTTTCTTTCTTTCTTTTATTTCTTTTTGGGGGGCTGGTGCTGGAGATTGAATCCAGGGGCGCTTAACCATCAAGCCACATCCCCAGCCCTTTTTCAAATATTTTATTTAGAGACAGGGACTCACTAAGTTGCTTAGGGCCTTAAGGCTGAGTTTGAACTCGTGATCCTCCTGCCTCAGACTTCCGAGCTTCTGGGTCATTTTTAAATGAGAATAGTAAGAGCACTTGGCTTACACAAGCTGGGAGTATTCGGTACAATTCTGCTATTAAGCACTCAGCCCAGTGCCTAGCATAAAGTACATGTTGATGCTTGCTGATTCCCTTTGCTTCTTCTGTTATATTAAGATATATCCTAATTTCTCCATCAGCTTATATACATTTGCTTTTTATTTCTTTTTAAAATTCTAATAGAGCTTTATAGTTATACATAGTAGTTGAGTCCATCCTGACAAACTCATACATGCATGGAAATCGATTTTAGTTGGCATTTGCTTTTGGTCTTTTGCTCCCAATGGAGCAATGTTTTCTACAACACATTCCAAAGGCTGAGGATATAGCTAAGTTGATAGAATGCTTCCCTCACATGCACAAATTCCCAGCACCAAGAACAAAAAAGAAAGAAAAGATATACCAACACACATACCCCTGCCTAAGGACTTTACAAGACCTGGAGTGTGTGCAGTGGGAGAAACAAGTAACAAAGTTCTGGATAGCCTGGTGCCTAAAATCTGCTTACTGACTGAAGAAATGGGTGGGCAAACTCTGGATTAGCTTTTGTTTGGTGGTGCCATTTTTGCAGGTGGAGATGGTGAAGGCAATGGCATGTGTGGCACTTTTCCTTCCCTTTTCCTCCACTGGCACCAGAGCCTACCTGACTCAAACTCAAAGTAGTTCAGGCTCCTTGGCACCTCTTATTTAACATGGTATTATTATTGATACGATGAATAGCAGCTACAATTTATGGCACAATGATTAAAAGTTTGAACGCTGTCTCTGTTACTAACTAGCTCTATAAGTTACTTAACCTTTAGGACCCTAACTTTACTTGTCTGCAAATTGGGAATGCTGCAAAATGTGGTGAATAGTAAATAGTACCATTTGATGCTATTAGAGTTGGTCCTGTGGACTTGGGACTTTACAGATATTATCTCTAACATTGTTTACGACTTGACTCTGTTTCCATATCCACCAAGCTCACCAGGCATTCAGTTATCTTTATGGTACACTATGGCTCTTTCAGTGCCTGCCCATTACAACACTACCCCTTGGTCCAGCTTCATTTCTCCCTTTCCCCTCCAAACTTAACCATCCAATTTCCTACATCCCAGGTCATTAGCTGCATTGTCCACCAGGTGGCACCAGAGAATGCAACAAGCCTAGGAGCTCTGAGCCGAAACTTCCCAGAGGCATTTGGATTCTGAAGGGGGCTTGTGGAGGACCATAGATTTTCTTATGAAAGGACAGGTTTTAGGTTTTGTTTAAGGCCTTCCCCAAACCACACATGCATGGGCCATCTTAGTCTACAAGTTAGGTTGCAGCCCTGCCCATAGTTTTCATTCATAAGCTTTTAGCTTTCCTCACCCTTCTTTCCCAGCCTGGAGTTGAGACCCTTTTCTTTTAAGACAAAGTATCCCATACACACAGGCTTTCAAAAGGCTCTCTAAATCCTCTTAATTCCCTCTTTCTGCACTTCTAACCTTCTCTCCATGTTTCCCCCAAACCACTCACTAGTTACTGCCTGGAAAATGTCCCACTGAGGACACATTTGTGAGGCTGGGAGGAGAAGAAAGGAAGACTAGTTGGCTAGGTTGGCTAGATTTGCAAGGTGCCTTGACTCTGGAATCCTCAAAATTCTAGACTCTGAGAATTTGTCTTACACATGAAAACATTATTGAAATAAAATATCCACAGACAAGGCATATCAGTAGTGAAGTTCCAGGTAGAGGGAGAGAATTCTGAGGAAAAGAGGTGTATAGAGGATGCTAAATATGTTTCAGTTTCTGCAACTGGAAAATGGGGGCAAATAATAGTTATTATCATATGAGGCAATTGTAAAGAATTAAAAAGTTACTCATTGTAAAGCACTTGTAACAGCACCTGGCATGTATCTAGTATTACCTTTAATTTATATTTTAGTAGCACTACAATTATTTTATCATTGGCTGTCTTGGTCATACTGAGGCTCTCCAAACTGGGTGTTTTAGGAGACTTAATCCTTTGTTGATTCTGAGTCACTTCAGTTCCCAGGTTGCTACTTACTGAATTCTTTTTGGCACTCCACAGGACCTGCGACATCTTCTTCTAAGATGTTATTGTTGATAAACTCCCACTTTCAGCTAAAATCAATGGGCCAAAAGGGGTCTGGTGATGAACGGGTAGAGGGGTGTCTCAAAGAGGCAATATGAGGGCTGTTGGGAGATCAGGCTGCTGGAGCAAGGGAGGCACCAAAGTGAGCAACTTTTAGCATCAATAAGAGAGCTAAGGCCTTCTCTCCTATCGGATTCCGTTCCTTCCTTCTCTGTAGTAGCTCTAGCCATTGTACCCTGCAGCAGCTCCCAGTCTGGGCCAAATGATTGTTGCCCCGCTCCACCATGTTATGTCATCATGCACTGGTTTCTGTGACTTGATGACTGTTTATTTCTAGGAGGATGAGAAATGTAAATTTAAAAAAAATTAAGTGTAAGCCATCATTTTACAGGAAAAAACAAAAACTTTGACCCAGCAAGGGGAGGGACCTGCTTATGGTTGCAATGCTAACATGTTTATTTCTTCCAAAATACTCCAGGTCCTGTGAGGGCAGGACCTGATTTCTATTTGGTTAGCTTTTCTCTCTATGTACATAACATTTTATTATGATAGAAGGCTAAGGAGCAGTACCTTACTTCAAGTTTTCCTGGAACATAGGCCCAATTGTCCACAGTACTAGCTGTGGGCCAGACTGTGAAAATGTCTGTAGATGACAGGCTGCCCTTTAACCTTCTCTTCCCTTCATTCCTGCTGTTGCTAACTTTCCATTTTTTAGTTTTCCAGTCTCTTTAAATTCTTCTCAAGGAGTGAACTTATAGCCTGTAGTCTAAGTGACAAGTCCTTGGAAGTTCCCAAGAGTTGGGGCTTCCTTTTCTCTTCGCTATTTGCTAGCCAGCTCTCAGGGCATGTGTCCAGCACCATTCTGGGTGTGAGAAGGGGCTGCCATTAGCCTTGTGGTCTATGTGAATAGTGCCCTCTGGTGTATAACACTGGGAATACAATGTGACTGGTGCTCCCTCTGTGTGCTTTCCAGTCCTGTCTCTTTGATTATCCACAGGCTGTTTGCTTCACCTGGAATGTCCTACTCACCCTATCTCCACCTACTCATACCCTACACATCCACTGAGATCCTGCTCAATGTCTAACTTCTCCAAGAAGCTCCCTCTGAAATTGCTATCTTCAGTTTATATCATTGTAATCACATTACAATTTTATTATGAGCAGGTGTTGGTCAAAATCATACCCTCCGGATAGAGTGATTTAAGTGGCTAACCCTCTCTCCTGGCCCTCAATCACTTCAGTTTCCAGGTTCCCATTCACAATTCACCCTTAAAATCAGCATCCACAAATTTAACATGTTTAATGTTCTCTAGTGTCATCATGTGCTTTTGTATTCTGTCCTTAACTGTAAGTACCAGAGTGCAGAGATCAGGTCATAGATTTCTCCCAACATAGTAACTAAGAACATAATGCTACAGGAAAGAAAGAGCTCCTATTCATTGATCACCGACGATGGGTCAGGCCTATCAAATGAGACATGCTTTTAATCAATATGCCATTTAATCCTCACAACAACCTCACTAAGCAGATACTGTTATTATTCATTTTTCACCAATGAGTAAACAAACAGAGGTTAATAGAAGCAACTTGATCTGCCTGAGCTTAGAATTAAACCACTCACTAGCAGCCTGCTTCCAGAGCCCATTCTAAGCCATGATTCCCGTTGCTTCTTAAAATGTGATCTGCACAAATCATCTGCATCAGAATCACCCCAGATGTGAATAAAAAGCTGCTCTGTCCCACCTCATCAAAACTGAATAAAAATCTCTGACAGTGGAGCCCAGGAATGCTTATGCTTTTATTCAGGTATTTCAGATTAGAATAAAGTTTGAAAGCCAGTGTCTTATATTTAACACACACATGCTAACTGACACAGAATCATGTATGTAGATAAATACCCATAAATAAATACATACCCAACAGCATAATATTTTGCCTCAGAGTGGTCCTTAGGGATTAGCAAGGAAACATTTCCATAGTGTCTGCTTTTCCAGCCAAATCATCACATCAAAAAATTTGCATAATGTATAATTATGATGCACCAATAATAAAGAGAAGAAATATGCATAAGGAATTTCACATTCCTGCCTCCATAGGAAAAATGGGTATGAAAATATATTGGCCTCACTGGATCCTAGCAGAGGAAAGTGGCTGGCTGCCCAGACTCATAGCCCTTCTTCCTCCCGCTACTGACTCCAACTCTGTCCATTAGATTATGCTATAAGCCACTTTCAAAAGAAGGTGAAGATGCAAAGGAGGCACAGGTATAAAAGATCCTTGGTTTGACTAATTCTTGGCTATGTGGATTTAAACAAGTTAATAAATCACTCTTGCTTCAGTTCTCTCATCTGTAAAATTGGGGTGATAATAATAATAGTACCCATTTCATAAGATTGTTATGAAGATTAAAATTTAGAGTCAATATATTGAAAGATCTTGGATTCTAGGCCCCAGAACAAGAACCTGTTAAGTTGTACTCAATGCTAATATATTAGTAGTAGTCGTCATAGTAGAAGTAGTTATCAGATTTTGAGTTTAGCATTCTGACCCTGTTTCCAGCTAGATGGTAAATAGATCCTAAGAGAGTTTGACAGTATGTTATGGGAGAATATGGTTTTTGATTTGAATCTAAATATTTTTAGAACTCCTTTCTTTATCATACGAATTTAACTCATTATTATTTATTTTATGATATGCAGCTTTACTGCAAAAGCATTCCATTTTCTCATTCCCTGGGCTTGGCAAATGTTACCAGGCATGGAATAAAGTGAGGGAAATGCCATCAGAATGAGAAAACAAGGACAAAAAGATATATATATGTGACTATTCATTTTACTATAGAAATACTAATGTGCTTGGAATGTCTATCAAGGGTATTATGTAATATACCATGCATACAGCATATTAACTTTCTAAAATCCTCCAAATTCCTAATTTCTGAAGAGATCCAACCCTAAGGGTTTTGTATGATTACAAATATTATTATATTGGTTCAGGTAAAATTTTATTACCTAATGAGATTTTGGGCAAATTTATGATAAATTGTTTTTTGGAGATTACTGGATCTATAGTTCATTGCCCATGGTTTGGTAGCTTAAGGATGACAGAAAAAAAAAGTTGAGACCCACAAATGAAACCATGCCAAAGGCTCCCTAGTTGTGGGCTGGAGGCCCACTCTTCACTTCTTTTCAACCAGACATTGGCCATGTCCTCCAGCTTAATGCCCTCAAAGTGAAAATCACTTTGAGTGTAGGACTGAAGATCAATTAAGGCAAAGTTATACTTATTATAGATGCAGAGAAAATAATGTTGGGATAGCAGCACTACATACATCAGGGTCAAGTGTTGTCCATGAGTATTATCAGGAAGTAAAAAACTAGAACAGCAGCTCTGATTCGCTGTTTCAATGTGTTGAGTTCAAGTTCAAGGTTTTATCTAAAAAAAGGGTACTGTACTATATAGCCAAAGGCTGTGTGTCAACCCTAGAATCAGAAAGTGGTGTTCTTTGAGTTTATTCTATTTGGAATTTGTTGAGTTCTTTGGTGTGTTGATTTATGTATTTAATTCTGGTATTTTTTACTATTATTTCTTCAGATTCCCCCTCTCTGTTGGGGCTATCATTTATGATTGTTGGGTTGCTTAATGGGGTTCCACAGGTCCATTAAAGCTTATTTAGCTATACTGAAAACAGGAACAGAATCCCTTTTAACCACACTATATAATTTCTCTGGGAGAAGATATAAATGCTTGATGTAGTATAGATAAACCAAGCCAAGAGAAAACTTTCAAAATAATGGAAAATCAGCTATACATTTTCTTGAAAATACTGTTGGCAAGGCTAGTCTGTATGCATGGACAAAAGTATAGGGGCCTATCTCAGTGGCCATCCAATTTTTTCTGCCCTATACTCTTCATACATACAACACACCATCAGGAACACTCATTTTACACTCAGTGATTCTCAAGAAGGGAATACCTTACCAACTATGAAAATTATGGAGATTATGTTACACCCCTTTTTGGCACAAATGCTCAATCTCTCATAGGTCGAAATCACTGGAAATGGCAGAATGAAACTTAATATATGCCTACCATTAAATCCTTTTCTGCATCAGTCTACACCAAAGTCCAAAATGTTCTCCTGGAGGCTGAAGTATTCTGAAATAGAATAAACTAAAAAGAAAGCCCTCACCTGAGAATTTGATAGATATAAGTTCTAATCTCAGCTCCACTACTTATTAGCTGTGTGAAATTGAGAAAATAACAACCTCTCTGAAATGTTTTCTCAACTGTAAAAAGGAGACAATAATAAGAACAACTTTTCAGAGTTGTGAGAATTAAATGAAAGAAAGTTAGCTGGGTGTAGTGGTGCACACCTGTAATCCCAGCACTTTGGGAGGCTGAGACAGGAGAATCGGGAGTTCAAAGCCAGCCTCAGCAATGGCGAGGCGCTAAGCTACTCAGTGAGACTCTGTCTCTACATAAAACACAAAATAGGGCTGGGGATGTGGCTCAGTGGTCGAGTGCCCCTGAGTTCAATCTCTGGTACCCCAAAAACAAAAAACAAAAAAAAGAGAAAGTCAATAACATCAAGGGGTGAAAGTGAGATGTAAATCTCACATATACAATACAGTTCAAGTGGTGTCATGCAAAGAGCAGAGGAGACTGAAGTCAGATAAAGCTGGATTTGAAAGATGGTTCTGCATTTACCAGCTGTGTAACCCTTTCAAGTCTCTTAATTAGCTTAACTGGTTTCCTCATCTATATAATGGGAATAATAACACATCAGATAGGATTGCCATGAAGTTTCAGTGAAGAATGTAAGTGAAAAGAAATGTGCACATCTGCATTCTACAGATATTTATTTATTAATTTATCTGTGTAGTATGGGGAAAGTTAGGGAATAGCTTAGAAAGGATGCTCAGGAAATTCCATTACTGGCACGAAGTACTAGGGAAGAATTTAACAAATGGAATTTTCCATCTATTGCAAAGTTTTCCAACTTACATTACACCCATCCAACTAGTAAAAAATTCTCTCTCTCCTTTGAGAAGTATGTATCCACTTCCCTGGAGTATCAGCTCCCTAATTACCAGTTCTTTCCTTTCCCTCAATTGCATGTGCTTGCCCTGCCCTCCTAAGCATACTTCTCTGACACACCAAGGACATTGCTGGTCCTCATTCAGGAATCAGCTTCCCTCCATGGTTACTTCCCTGTACCATGCCTACTATTTCATTTGTAAAAATATGGTTTTAGGACAACCTTACTGAGATATGATTAACAATCCACTATCACTCACCACAAGCTGAGCAGCAAGTCTCCTAAGCATGGTCACAGATGATACTGCCAACAATGCATACTTGATACAGGTCCTGTGTTTAACCTTGTATACTAACAATACACTAATCCAAGATGTGGGCTGAGTTCCTAACTCTGGGCAGGGAGACTTAACTCTAATTTCTGACCAGCCTCCTAACCTGGCCACCAATGGAGATTTTAATTCCACCCATAAGCTGAGCCTCTTTTTGACCACACTCCGAAGTCTTAACCCTGATTAAATTAATAGAGTCCCTAGGCCTAGTCACATACTGACAAAATTGGGCCTAACAGTAAGAATCTATGACTGGTCCCAGACTGTCTCTAACTCTGATCTCCTATTTTACCTTAACTATGGTCCCTAAATAAGTCCTTAATCCATACACATATACAATATAACATCAGACATAGGCCCTAAACCTGTCCTCAGGCTGAGTCTCTAGCCCAAGCTACAGATTGTGACCTAATTCTGAGATACACCTAACATCCTCCACTCACTACAAAATGAGAGCTAAGCATAGATACTGAGCTCCAACTCTGAGCACAGAATGAGACTCTAACTTGATCACAGCCTGAGATCTGATCTTGGAAAATAACCCAGCTACAATTTCCACAGACTTAGCACTAACCAGAAAATGACCCTAACATTGGCAACAGAATGACTACTAAACTTGGCCCATAAAGAGATGACAACATGTACAGAGACCAACCTTCAAACTTGGCCAAAGACTGTGCCTTAATTATGGCCAAGAAGTGAAACCAAATCTTCTACAAAACTTGGGGATATATTCTGACCACAGCATCTGCCCCAATCCAACCCTTAGAACCATGAACATGGCTATTCTCTGAGATCTAACCTTATTCAAAGTCCAAGTTCAAATTTGGCCAGAGATGGGTTCATAATTCTGACCATGGAATAATCCACTAAACCTGGGGTAGACTGAATCCCATTACTAGCCACTGATTTGAATCCTAGGCCTTACAGCCTCTAACTGGTTACAGATTGCATCTCAAACTCTGGTCACAGACTGCACTCCCAATCTCATCACAGACGGAGCCTATAAACCTAACCTCTAACTTGAGCTTTTAACCTGAAAATAAATCTGATACTCTCAAATGGATAAAGACTGATCCTGAATATTTGAGAAAGACTTAACCCCATTCCTGGATAAATGCTAGTTTCAAGCTGGATCTCAACTGCAACCACATTTTAACCTTAACCCTGGCCACAGACCAATTCCTAGTACCAGAAACTGAACTGCTCACTAACACTGGTGAAGGACTGAGCCTAAACCTTAAACATGATTTAAGGACAAATCAGGCAAAGACAAAACAGATACTTCTCATATTCTTAGTCTGAAACCTAGTAATGGCTTTAACTCTAATCCTGAACAAACACTGAACCTACCATGACCAAGATCTGAGTCCTGTTTCTGGCCATATTCTGAGCACTGACCAGGGATGAAGACTATAAACCCTGCTCACAGTCTGAGACTTAAAGACTGGGTTCTAAACCTGGCTAAATAATATCTTCTAACACCACAAGGAAATCAAATTACACGAATCAAAACCATCCTCACATTATTAGACCCAACAACAGGCCAAGAATATTAACATTTGTCAGACATAGTCTTAAGCCCATAAAGTTCACTGTATTCGTGGCCATAGACTGAGTTCTAGCACTAGCTTGAGGTTAAGCAATCAGTCTGGTCACAAACTGAGGATAGATATACCCATGAAACTGGGCACAGTGTGATCGCTAACAATTAGCACAGACTGAACTGTACTACTTATACCAGAATTCCTGCTGCAGTAGCCAAAGCCTAAGTCCCAGACTGACAAGAGGACATAAACACCCTGAATCCAATCCCTGGCATCAGCCTGATACCCAAATCCTGATTATAGTACAAGCTTTTAAACTTGAGCTTACGCTGGATCCTGTGTATTTTTCAATCTCACTTGAACCTTATCCGTAGACTAACATGAAACATCAACAATATAAAAAACCTGTTGATACTCATAATTTTAAATCTTTCTTCATAGAAAGCCTTACCCTTGTCATCGTTAACCTTTAAACTCTGGTAAACGTTCAATCAGATATTACCACCTCCAGTACTGAGTAAACATAAACTCTACACAGGTCCAAGAGGGACCACTACCTCCACATTCAACTCTGAAAATCCCCAAACTGACATACTAACACAGGTCACACGGACAAGCTCTTCTCTGGCAACAGGATGAGGACCAACACTGGCCACTTGAACTTAGCTCCATAGATCATTCCGGATATGAGCTTACGACAGAACTTTGACACTGGCTAAGCTCCGAAATCACACCTTGAGCTTGCTTGATCAAATATGTACCCCCAATTCTGTTTATACTCGTAGTTGAAATCCTGATTGGACCAATAATAAACTCTAATCAGGAACGCTAATTGAAACTTAACCTGATTAAATACTGAATGTAAATCCTGTTCATGTTCTTACATAGACTTTTCCTAGGCACCAAAATCAGCATGAACACTAACCTTGGGCCAAGTCACAATTCTAGCTTTATTGATTCCCATGTCTAGAATTAAAAGTGATTCCAACATTGATCAAAAACTAAATTCAACCCCTAATCCCAGCTATGGTCTGTCTAAGGTCAGTCCACAGACTGAGCCCTAACACAGATCTTAGAATGAGACCTCTTTCTACATAAAGACTTAAATCCTAATACTGGCTAAAATTTGAGCCCAAATTTTTCACATTGACTTCAAGATGAGGTACAGTCTAGGCTACTGTGCACGAACTGGCAGTCTTAGCATGAGATTTAACAGTGATCAGAGATACACTCTAGTCCCTGTTACAGATTGAACCATAGCTATAACTCTGGGGCCTAACACTTATATTGGGGTAAGTCCTACATTCAGTTTAATGGGCCAGAAACCATAGAACTACTCTGGCCTGTAAACATAGCTACAGACTGACTAAGCCTTAACCTGAGCAAAGAATGAAGGCAAACACAACACATAATAAACCTTAACCCTAGCCATGACCTGAGCTTTGGAGAGAGCTCAAAACTTGATCTATTTACTTATAGTTGTTTAAGATTAGTGTCTTGTAAATAGCAGAAAGATCAGTAGAGGGAAGGGAACATGGAGGAGGGAAGAGGGGAGGGGAAGTGCTGGGGACTGAATTAGAACGAATCATATTCCATGCTTTTATAATTATGTCAAAATGAATCCTATTGTTATATATCATTAAAAAGAACCAATTCAAAAGAATCTTATATGGATTATTCTTACAAAAACTTAACCTATTAATAATATCTCTAAATTCAGCCAAAATGGTTTATCCTTGGCCACTATTTCACAAATTCATCTTAATATACAATAATGGATCAAATAATATTACCTTTGTATATATGCACACATATATTCCAATAAGCCATGCAGAAATATTAGTTGTCATAGCTATGTATTTTTTTAATTTTTTTTTTTAGTTGTAGATGGACATAGTGTCTTTATTTTATTGCTTTGTATGTGGTGCTGAGGATCGAACCCAGGGCCTCACGCATGCAAGGCAAGCGCTCTACCGCTGAGCTACAATCCCAGCCCATATAGCTCTGTATTTTAATTATTTACCTTGCTTGTTGATGGTTTCTCCCTACTAGAATAGAACCTCTAAAGGGAAAGTTGTGAGAGTTGTGTTTGTTTCTCACTTTTCTATTTTCAGCATCTAGAATCATGCCTGGCATATTATAGGAATATTAAACACTTGTTGAATGCATACTTACTTCTTACTCTTCTGTTCTTAGTCACTCTGCTATATTCCAATAATTTCACTGTTTTCTCTTGGTTCATCTATCTGGCCATTCTTTCTCAGTACCTTTGAAGGTACACCTACCTTTACAAACTACTTGAATATTGTTAGTGTCTAGAGTTATAGATTTAATCTTTGCCTTTTAAAAAATATTTTTCTGGGGTTGGGGATATAGTTCAGTGGCACAATGCTAGCATGTGTAAGGCCTTAAGTTTGACCCCTAGCACTGCATATATTTTTCTAAATATTTCTCTAAGTGAAATTTAATACATTTTTACTTATTTAATTGCCATCTATATACTGATTTCTCCAACTAAGGCCTCTCTCCTGAGCTTCAAATCCACATTTCTCAGCATTCTACTAGGCAGCTCCACCCAAAAGTCTCACCAACTCCTCAAATTTTAAATATCCAAAACTGATTTCTTCCTATCCCTCATAAATACGCTATTCTTTCTGGGTTCACTATCTCAGTGAATGGCACTACCATATTCTTGGTCTTCCATGTCAGAACTTGGGAGTCATTTGGACTCTTCCCTTTCCTTCTCTTCCCATATTTGCCAGCTCCACCTGACCATGCCATTCTCTTCCTTAAAACCCTTTGAATTCATTGATGGCTTTCTACCACTTCCCAGTTAGTTTGAACTTGTTGACATGTCTCTCTATTCCTACTTGATCTAGTTTCTGAAATATGGAACTTTTTGTCTGTTTGTTTCATTCTCTCACACCCTTCTGTCTTTGAATGTTCTCTGCATAGAAAATAGTTGACTTGTTTGTTTCATATATGACAAATATCTTACTGGTTATTGAAGTCTATCTTCAGGCATGGCCTCTTTCAGAAGTGGAATCTACATAAAATCCTATGTAGATATCTTTAGAGAACTTTGCCCATTGTATGCTTATCTCCCTCTCCCCTCACATTGTGAGTTATCTGAGAGCAGGAACTCCTCCCGGAACCTTGTAGCAATAATGCCTAGCTTAGAACCTTGCACAATGCAGTTTGTTGAAATAGTTGAATCTATTAAATATTCTTTCTCTTTCATTTCTCTTTCTGAAATCATAGGTAATTTACCTTAGCAAAATTCAATTCCTCCTGTTTTCCCTTCATCCCATTTATAAATCAAAAAGTTGTCCTTACCAGGGAAGTTACAGTCATGAAACTGTAATGATCCATCAAGCTACATGAAGTTGTTTCTAATAAAAAAGTCGAGTTACCAGTGAAATTAACCATTTTCCTCAACCTTTAAATCACTTGAAAGTGTTTAGCATTCTTACCTATTCTTTAATCCAACTCTGGTGACATATTTTTACTCAAAAACTAATTTCTTAAAGACATATGCAATTTGTTATTATTCAAATGTAATTTTTATCTGTTCTAAACTATTGCATTGCACTACTGTATGTGGTGCCTGGGTCTTCTCCTTAACATAATGTATCTACATTGTTAAGGTTAAATGGGCTTTTTCTGGGATGGCCAAGATTATATTTCTATGTCAGAATTCTGAAACTGTTTCTAAGAGGAAAGCATGATTACTAATTAGTAACAAATACACAATTTTCCAAGCATTTAAAGTGATTCTAATGCAGGTGGTTCACATAGAACACACTGACAGTTTTAAAGGACTATATCTTCCTTTCAGTTAAAATTTGAAGCTTATTAGAGCATAAATAATGTTTTTCTAAACACTCAAAACTCAACAAGAATGTCAAAACTATATTTAAGTGCTTTCCTCCAAATGCTAATAGCTTAAGAGCATTAATATTTTAATAGAAATTTTAATATTTAGCATTAATATTTTAAACTAGAGCCTTTGTCTGCCCCCACAAGCACAACCTAATACCTTAAGAGAGAAATTGTTAGTACAGTGCACTCCAAACTACAACACCCATAATACCCTCCTAGGTCTGAACTCTGAAAACAAGCGGAAGCAGGTAGCGGGTAGGAATTATGGGTACATGGAAAGAAGTGGGTCTCGACTCCATCTCCCATAATCCTTTTACACTTGCGTCTCTCCGCCAATGCCAATATTGGATCCCCGCCCCAGGAAGAACAGCTTCCAGCGACCTCAAACTACAATTCCCATGAGGACAAGGGCTTGGGCCCCAGGCTTCCCTGGTGACCAGTAACCAATAGGAGGCGGCCCAACGGCCGCTGTGTAGGTGAGAGTCCAGCCTCAGGCCGGAGCGCGGGGCCTAGGCGGGTTAGAGCGAGACGCGGAGTTGAGAAGACACTTGTACTGCGTGGGGCGCCGCGAGGGCGCTCTGCGCCCCGGACCTGCCGCGCCCGCTCGATTTTCCGCGGCTGTTTAAGGAGTAGCGCTTCAGTAGCCGGGGAGCTGGAGGTCAGAGAGGCAGAAAGCCCGAGTGGCTGTGGCTGGGGACTGTGGGACTGAAGGGGCCTAAGAGGAGGGTGCTTCCGGGGCCGGTGTCTTCAGCGCCTAACTCCGCCCAGCTCCGCCTCTGCAGGGGAGGGGGTGTCGGCGCCGGGAGGCGGGGGTGGGCATCAGTAACCTGGAGCTTTGCGAGCGTGCCCGCGCTCTTTCCCCCACTCCAACCTGCCTGTCTTTTTTACATCACTACGCAGTACAGCACCCACCCTGCCACCCTGCTTTGTGCCTCCCAAGAGGACCAAAGTTAGGGTTCGCGATAGGGTCTTCTCTAGGCGGCGCCTGGACTCTTTCTTACTGCTTACAGGAGTTAGTGACCGCTTACCTGAATTGCAGTTCAAGTTTGGGCACCCACCCCTCCCAACACAAATGCTCCCCATTTTCTCTGGGGGTGTGGGAATTTCTTGCCATGCCCGGGAAGTGACTTTCTGTCAAATATCTCTTTCGACCTCGGTGGTGGGATTAAAAAAAGATTGCCATCTCTTTACCGACACCCCCCCCCGACCCCCCAGTCACCGACCCCCCAGCCACCGACCCCTTCCCTAACCAGAACTTTGGAGTGGAAAGGGTTTCCCTTCAGTATCCAGAAGGGACAGGGAACTGACGTGGGAAGAAATTTTGCTTTTAAGAAATAATGTATTGAATGTTCAGTGCAGTATTCTGTTTTGAGTAAAAGGCAAATTAGACATATTTAAAAACCTGAGCGTTTTAGAGGTTTCCAGCAAAGACCGACAGCACTAATATTAATGAACATATAGGGGCACAACAACTACAGAATAGAATGACTGTGTGAAACAGACTGTATTAATTATTGTATTATTACAAACACATGCAAAAAGGGACGAGGGGCTAATGAAAGGACACACTGATGGGTTGTGTGGGGTTAATTTATGGAAGTTCAAGCCTAACCCAGGAAGTGCTGAAACCTTGAAACTCATCTGTCTTTCAGAACAATCTTGGTAGGCTTTTTGAAGGAGGTGAATTTTAATTTGGGCTTCAAAGGAGTGAAGGGGATTTGGAATGAGCAGAGGAGGGAGAAAAAGCTTCCTGCTACTGGGGTCAGAGTTTAAGAAAAAGGGATAGAAGAGGGGGCTTTGTATGACAGGTGGGCTTGCTAGATTGGAGTAAGAGGTGTCAGCAGGAGTATATTGGGAAATAGTGTTGAAAAACTGGGGATCATCATAACGTGGCACTTTGAAGAATCCACATAGTTTGGATGTTATTCTGTATCAAATAAAATTAAAGACAAAAAATTAAGATTGGGTGATTTTTCTTTTCATCCTAGGGGAACCTGATTTGAAATCAATTCTTGAAGAACACAAAGAAGTGTGGTGATATGTTCCAGGTGTGAGTTTAATTTAAATCTAAGAAGAAGCTTGTCTTACAGACATTTTGTTGGTGGCTATTCTAAGATACAATCTGTAGTTGTTGATTTGAAAGCTGAGTGACATAAATTTATTTTCTTAAGAAATGCATTTGCTGTCCTTGTGCAGCATATTACCTGAAATGTATTCTCATCGGGTGATAATAATGACTACTATTTATTGAACCCATATAATGTCCCAGACATCATCATAAGTACTTTGTTACATTATCTTAAGTGTCTTACAATGTGTGTAGTATTCCCAGTTATTTTTAGAAGAAGAAACTAAAATGCAGAGAGTTTAAACATATTTAGTGAATGTCACATAGAATATAAGGAGCTAGTTAGGGTTGTAGTGTACAGATTTCTGACTCTAAAGTCAATGCTCTTCCCACTGTGGTTTGCTCTGCCTGATGTTTTTCTTTTTCTTCTTGACTTTCCAGTTGTGTTAGATTATTGTGAGGTATAATTGATCATCCTGGCAGAAATCCAACTGATTCATTTTGAATTTCTGTCAGAATGTGTCTGCTGTAAAGTAGCTGCCAGAATCAAATTAGCTTAACTACTATTGCAACCATAGCTAATTGTGTCTGCCAAAACTATAGTCAGTATGGCTATTTCTGAATTAGATGATTCTCTTTATAAAATACATCATGCCTCTGAGCTGTTTATGTCTGGACAGTATTTTGGGTTTTATTTTATTTTATTTTAGTTGCAGGTACAACAAAGTACAAAATATGAGCTCTCCCTGGGTCTGGTTGGGGAGATAGGTGTCTATAATTCTGAGGGGTCAATATGAGGCTGTATAAGAGTAGGACTTATTTGTTAAATATTGAGAAATTCAGCATGACTGGGTGCAGATAGTCTGGGAGAAGGAAGGTATAATGGTAGAAGAATCTGGAAAGATATCTTAGGGCCAATTTGTGAAGAATCAAATGCAATGCTAAGAAGTCTGAGTATGTCCCCCTAGGCCCAGCAGCTCACCAAATGTAGGGCATATTCCAGTGGTGGTTACATTGTTACAAACATTTTGAATTTTATTAGTCTTATATTTAAATATATCCTTTAAAAAATCAAATAGAATCAGTTCATCAAATCTAAGGTTAGTTAAGTTCTGATTTCATCAAAACAGAAAATGAACCAGTCTTAAGGTGCTTTGAGGATAAATATTAAGTAAATAATTATGTGAATATGTTAAAAATCACAAAGTTATATTCAAATAGTCAAAATGTGAGAAATACTGTTCATACATAGGCAACCAAAAAAAAAAAACATTAAAATGTGTTAGAAGAGGGGTGCCATGATCAGATTTTCCCATTTGGATGATGCCAATAGGAAGGATGTCCTGGAAGAAGACATCATTATAGGTGGTGGGCGCTCTGTTCTGTAGAGATGATAAGGACCTGAGAGTAGTGACATATGAAAAGAGGAATAGATTGGAGAAAAATTTAGGAGACAGAATTAGTAGGACATGGTAAATGTGAAAATTATCATATGGGTGTCAACGGAATTTGTTTTAGAAGTCCATATGCACCACTCATCTGTTAATCTTTTTCATTCTACAATAAGCATAATATTGCCAAAACACGCTATGTTTGTATGTGCATTAATCTAACAGTGGAGGCTATTTTTACTGTTTAAGAGTTGATTTTGATTATATATAAGCTTTCTTCCTGTCTTATTGAGTGTTCTTGAGAGCAGTGGCTCATATATTCAAAACACTGGTGTGGAATATGAATGTGATAGATTATGCCTCACCACACTTCATATGAATGCACACACAAAGCAAATTAGGCCTCTGGTTAACACAAGACGCTACACTTTATTCCAGCTTGCACCACACTGTAGTGTGTCAATCTGGATGTTTCTGTCTCTTCCACTAGACTGTGAGCTCCTTGAGGGCAGGGACCAGATCTCATTCATCTCCATACACGTAGCATCCAAAAACAGCACTTGGCACATAATAGACACCTAATAATTGGTTATTGGATGTAAAGAAGGTACCAACATAGTCACATGAATATAATTTAGGCCCTTGGTAGTACAGAGAACCAAATACTATGACAAGATTACTTGTTAGCTATATTTACTACTCTTGCTGAATAAAGTAGTAAATACAATGCCCATGATTTCACTAGTTAATTTTCTTATTTTTTCCCCACTCTCCCTTGGTTATCTTACATTTTTTTCATAATTTACACTTGTTAGCTCTGCCTACTGCTTTGCTCCTTTTGATGAGTTCACATTGCTCTTGCCCTGATACTTTGCCAGGAAATACTCCTCCTCCCTACCCAAGATTCCATTCTTGGCATCACTCTCAAATCCATCTCCTAGTCAGAGATGCTGCTAGTGGAACGGTAATTTGATACAGCCTTCTGGAGAGCAATTTCTCAACATTCAACGCACCATTCAATTTCTAGGGCTCTGTTTTGAAGAAATAATCACAATGATTCTAAAAATTTTGCTCCCAGCATGTCTGTCCCAGAGTTGTTTATAAGAATGGCAAAAATAAAAGGAAAAGAAAAAAAGAACATCTTAAATGTCCAATACTAGGGGTTAGAGTGAAACCAACTGTGGTTCATTTGTAGAGTGAATTTTTAAGTACCTATGTAAGTTCATGTTACTAAAGTATATTTAATGATGTGGAAATTTGTTTATAATATGTTAAGAGATAATTCAGGTCATAAAACTGTCATTACAGAGTGGTAGATCCCAGTTTCAGTACATGTACATATCCCACACACACCACACACATCTGTGTATACACACAGAAAAGAGTCCTAAAGTGTTGAGTACATGCAAAAATATTAATAAGGGTTTTTTATAAAAGGTAAGATTATGTATGACTTCTGTTTTAACCTTTTGTATATTTTATTGTCTAATTTTTTACAAATATATATTAATTTTTTAAGTTATTTAATTTTTTTCCTATGTCTACCCCTATTTCCATTTCCTTAATATGGGTCATGCATAAGCATCACTTCTAGCCTGGATTACTGTTGGCTCCAGCCTACATCCCTTCTAATCCATTTTCTACCAAGACTGACAAAATGATTTTTATAAATCACAAATCTGAAGTTTTCTGGCTTCTAAATAAAATAGCTAAAGGCTTCCCATTGTCCTTAGGATAATATCCAAACTTCTTAGACTGGCTTATAAAACCTTTGAAAATGAGCTACCTGCTTTCCTATCTAGCATCAATTTTTCCTCCTACAATTTATGTTAGGATCTGAGGCCAATGCCAAGCACATAACAGGCATTTAGTTCATGTTAACCAAATGCTGATGTGAGTTATATGGGTTAACATTTGTGCACCAGGCAATCTACTGGTACTTCATTTACTCCTCAGAATGAAAATATTAAATACATATAATAGTTATTCCTGTTTTACAAATGAGGAAGACTGATTTCAATAAGTAAAACTGGGAAGAAAAGTTATCATAATAAAGAGCATTATTTAAAGAAAAAATAAAAGTCCCCTGCTGCACCTCAGCAATCTTCATTTTCCCTGCAACCTCTGCTGGTCTTTGTCACCATGAGTATAGACTTTGTACATTCCCTTGGGTGAGTTATATGTGACCACAGCATAACGAGAACTGCCTCAGGCTGACACGATCTTACAATGCTATGGATCACCTTGTACTAATGTACAGAAATCATTCCTTTGTGTATGTAACATTTCATGCAAGAGAGATGGACTAGCTCCAATTGCTGTGTTTTTCTTTTGATTTTGAAATTCTATGTCTTCTGGGATGGGGATGTCAGCAGAGAGCTACAGAAAACTGTGATAGAATTGAATGTACAGGAAACAATGTGTCTCATGGGAGCTGATGTCATTGGTTAATTTATTTTTTAAAATGGCATGTAGATGTATTTTTCAGCAATCTGTCCCTAGGGAAGACCTTGGTTGAATTCCATAGATAATCGTATTTATAGAATATAGCCCATGTGTGCACTATATTATTGCATTGCTAAGTGATCTTAGACATATGTAGTGGATTACCATAATGACATACAATTGAATGAATGTGGGATATCATATTTTCTCTATGAAATTGTATCAGTGATCCTATTGTCGCTCAGGACCCTAAAGTGTGATCTTCCTTTCATTTTCCTTATAGATAGTATCCATTGTGCAAAATTAAATAATCATTAAAGGACTGAAGTCCTAAATGTGAATCATCTGAATAAACTGATATTTCTTAAGAAATTGTCCCTTTTAACTATTCCAAAAGAATCTATGGTTTTCCTGTTCCATGAGCAAATAAGTGGAATAAAAATTATAGTTAGGGTTTCAAATAATTCTATGAATTATTGTAGGCTTACTATATGAAAACATACATTACTCATATATACTGCCTTTTAATGACAGAAAAATAGAGAACACACACACACACACACACACACACACACAAGAATGAACATTCAAGATCAAATGAAAGAAAGAAGATTTTAATAAGCAGACCCAACATCTAAGTAAAAATTTACCCAGCTGAAAATTGGGCTATGCCAGTAGGAATATATCCATCTCCTTCCTCCTCCCCATGTCTTTCCTTTATGGGACATCTAGGCAAAAATGATCCACCAGATAACTGATAAGCAAATGATCTACTTCTCTGTGTACAAACAGTATGAGAGAAGGAACAGTGACTTTCTGTGTATCCAGCTCTGCACAAACCTGGTAGTGATATTGTGAGAGTTATGACTGTGTCAGCTTTTCCAGGGTTTCTGTCTCTGCTGCAGAGATTTGGCAGACACCTCAGACAAATTTTATGTCTCTTAAATCTTCCTCAAGCTAGGTTTGGCTCTTAGATTTATATGTACAAAAAAGTGAAGTGTTTACCAGTTTGACATTTTTGAAGAGCAAGACAGACTAAATTTTTTTGTTTTAATTCAACATACACCTCAGTTTAGTATACAGAAAGGACTAATTGCTTTTTGCTATTTGTTTAAAACAGCCCTAATGTTTCCTTTCAGAAGTGGCTGCTGATCATATGTCTAAAAATTTATATTCCAGTCCTCAGTGTTACTTCCTCTATTTCTTGCCTGCAAGTTATGAAGTTTTGCTGAAGTCTTAATTCTCTTTCTTTTTACCTTTACCACTAATGTAGTATAAAGCATTGTAAGATGAGAGGTATGGTGAAACAGATTGACAATTTAGAAGGAAAAAGGAAATGTTTTTATTTGTTATTTGCTCTGCCTCCCCTTTCCTTTTTGGTGCTCTGTTTTTCAGTGGTTTTTAAAAAATATTATTTCTTGGCATAAAAATCATAGAATTGGAAAACATTCCGTGACTACCCATTTACAGGGAGGTTCAAAACAAATGAAATCTTGGCTGTAATTCAGAAGAGTTGAAACACTATATGGAGAACGTTATATAAACAGCATTGCTTCAGTGGTAACCTGTGAAAGATAAAGATGGGGAAATCCCTAGTAAGGGCCCCTTTCTCCAGCTGCTCTTTTTAGTAGCAACAACTGCCAGTGAGAATTTCCTGGGATAGAAACTATTCCATGGTAAGGCCTCATGACATGTTCTCCTATTGTTTCTTCTATAGCTGTGTCCTCCAACATACTTCACTATGATTACTTTGGTTGGTCACATAAGATTCTAATTTTCAACTTTCAGGAGACACTGAGTTTGAATTCAAGGTACAATGGTGTTCAAACTCATTCATTCAGTAGACACTGAATACATATATAGGACCAGACCTTATGCTAAGCACTGGGAATATAGTAAGTAATTAGATGTAATCCCTGCCTGTTCTAAGGAGCTCATAGGCTAGTGAAGGGGATAGGTAGACACTCAAGCCAATGATCATATTCCGTTGTGAAAGGTGCTCAAATAGAAATGTATGGATCAGGTGCTCTGGGAATATGGTGGAGGGGATTACTGCTGGGGTGTGCAACTTGCAGACCAGACTAACTATGCTGAATCATAAAGAATGAGTGGGCATTGCCTAAACTCTAGGTAGACAAATAGGTGTCAGGAAAAGATTCCAAGCAGAGGGACCATTAACATATGCAAGAAAGTCACATGAAAAATGGATAGTTCAAAATAAGATATTGTACGTGAGGCACTGGGAGTGTGGGAGAGGAAGACAGGATGTGAATCTGGAAAGGTGTCCCATGGCCACTTAGTGAAAGAAGAAACATGCTAAGAAACATGGCTATTGTCCTATTGGTAGGGGTGAGCTAGCATATGGTTTGAAAGAGGAGAATAACATGATTGGATTGGAGGGTGGGCTTTATGGAGGGGGGAAACAGGATACAGAGAAAGTCTACTTTTTAACTTGGTAGTCTTTGAGAGGTTTTATCCTAATCACTTGCCATTGTTCAACAATGCCATCTTTATTAGGTTTTCTTTTAATATACAAAGGTAACTTTGAATAATTGTTTCCTTCTGCACACAGGCCATATCTTCCGGTACTCCTTCATATGTTATTTAGCTGAATATTTATTCATTTCCAACTCATATCAGTGATCCCAGCACTAATTGGTTTTTTTCAAAAAATATTTTTAGTTGTAGATGGGTATAGTACCTTTATTTTATTTATTTATTTTTATGTAGTGCTGAGGACTGAATGCTGTGCCTCACACATAGAAGGTAAGCACTCTACCGCTGAGCTGCAACCCCAGCCTGCTAATTGGGGTTTCAGAGAGAAACAGCTTCATTTCAAAAACATTATATAAAACTTATTTATTGCTTGCTGAGTCAACAGGGCTGAGGCAAACACTGGTCAGCTCTCTTTGGGTGTCAAAGGAGAGAAAGAGGCTAAAGAAATGTCAGGAAGTATTTGAGAAATAGCATCCAGAATGTTGGAAATCCCTAATGTCCAGATACAGGAAGTAGGTATAAGGGCTAGAAGTATATAAATATAAAACAAATGTGTGTTGAAGGTACCTATGCCCAAATTGCACTGTCTGGCCAATCAGTTTGAGATCATTTTCTTTCTCTGACTCAAACACCATAAATGGCTTCCTATTACCCATAGGATGAAGTTCAAAGTCTTCAGCCTGGCATTCTTTGCAATCCGGCTCTAACCTACCTTTCCAATATTTACACTTCTCTCTTAGAACTCTGGTCCAGCCAGTTACTCTTTCAGACATTGTTTTGGCATTCTCTCACCTACCCTGTGAGCTTGCTAAGGGCAGGGGCTATGGTTTTTTACCTCTTTGAATTCTCTAAAGTACCTAGCATATAGCAGGTTACCCAAGGCATATCTATGGGTTGATTATTATTGTCCCCCACCCTTATTTCCAGCATAATCTACTATTATTCACCTAACACCCTCTCTACTAAAAATGGTAACTGAGACATTATGTGAAAGGGCTAATCGTTCAACAAACTAATTTTTTTGGTATCAGGGATTTAACCCAGGGGTGCTTAACCACTGAGCCACATCCCCAGCTCTTTTTATTTTTTATTTTGAGGCGGAGTCTCACTAAGTTTCTTAGGGCCTCCCTAAGTTGCTGTTTTCCCTTGAATAGGTATTTTTTGTGGGGGTATCAGGGATTGAACCCAGGAGTGCTTAGCCATTGGGCCACATCCCCAGATGTTTTTATATTTTTATTTTGAGACAGGATCTTGCTAAATTGCTGAGACTGGCTTTGAACTTGCGATGTTCCTGCCTCAGTCTCCTGAGTCACTGGGATTACAGGTGTGTGCCACCACACCCAGCAACAAACTCACTTTTAAAAAGTAGCAAGAGTCCCATAAGAAGTCTTAGGTACCATTCACCAAATTCGCCAGTTTTTACCATTTTGCCCTATTTGCCTTATGGCTGTCTATATAAATATGATTATTTTGTTCTGAAGCACTTGTGTTTGAATAAACCATATCTTTTATCCCCCCTTTTTTCAACCTTTTATTATGAAATTTTTAAATATATAGACAGAAAAATTGAAAAACTACAGTGAACACCCAGATGCTCATCATTTAGATTTTATAATTAACATCTTATTGTACTTGTTTTTTATGACCTATCTATCCATTTATCTATCCTCTTATAGAAAAGACCATACTGAGGCTCAAGTTTTCTTATCTGGCAAATGGAAAATGAACACTACATTATCAGGTTGTTGGAAAGTGTCAATGATGTGATAGCAACTGTGTTTCAAATTGAGTTGTGATGCCAATACATTTAAAATTCTTCAGTGTGCATATCATTAACTAGACGAACAAACTATTTTGTCCTCTGAATCAACCAAATAATCCAGTCACACCTGCATTGGCTGTGTTGACAGAACTCTGGTCTATGTTTGTGTCTGAAATCTTTTCGACCATGGAACATGTTCTTTATGATTAAAGTTTGAACGTCCTTCCATCTCACCTAGTGTAGCACAGGCACATGTTTCTTACATACCACTTGATGCTGATGAGCAGACACAGATAAAAGCCAGGAAAAAAACACAATAAAACCATAATAAACTGGAGAAGGAGGGAAGAAAGGAGTAAGTGAGAAGGCCACAGGCACATGGGAGGCAGCAAAGATAGGGCTTGACGCACCAGAGGAAGGATGCCTCAGACATTCAGTACTTCTATCTCCTACTTCCCAGCCCTCTCTTTATAAGGATAGGTTCCCAGAAAGTAGGGACAATTGCTGCTTAGCAGAGTATATGACAAATCCCCTTATTACCACTTATGTGCTACCAATTAATATGTTCATGTTGCTTCATGAATATTCTAATCTACCATAAGATGTAATTTGGCTTTGGACAGTATAGGTAGGCTACTAAAAAATCTCTTCAGCAGGGCGTGGTGGCACACACCTGTAATCCCATCACTTTGGGAGGCTGAGACAGGAGAATTGCGAGTTCAAAGCCAGCCTCAGCAATGGCAAGGTGCTGAGCAACTCAGTGGGACCCTGTTTCTACATAAAACACAAAATAGGGCTGGGGATATGGCTCAGTGGTCGAGTGCCCCTGAGTTCAATCCCTGGTACCAAAAAAAAAATCTTTCAAACTCTGTTACAGCCAAAGAGCACTTGAGTTCAATGACTACTAGTTTCTTTTTTCCTTGTAACCTTTCTTTTATGTTGTGTTACTTATAAATACAAGGATAGCTTTAATCTGCGATACTGAACACTTGTTTTGTGTCAACTGTTGTGCTAGTTGCTATCACATCATTGACACTTTCCAACAACCTGATAATGTAGTGTTCATTCTCCATTTGCCAGATAAGAAAACTTGAGCCTCAGTATGGTCTTTTCTATAAGGCAGAATTTGGGAAACTCAAATCTGTCTGCCTCCAGAGCCCCGTATACTTAACCATTGTACAACACTGTCAGATGACATTAAAAAAAACAACCAAGTATAAATGCAAGGAAGTCTACTTTCACTGTATGAACTCAGAGTGTGACATATTCACTAAATAAGTCCATTTTGCATCACTGAATCAATAAATATGTCTTCAATCATTAGAATGTTCGCATAGTAATGGATTCAGATTGCTTGAGTTCAAATCCCAGTTCCAGTTCCATCATTAACCAGTCAAGTGACTATAGCAGTCATTTAACATCAGTAAGCCTCAGTTTTCTTGCTTATAAAATACTGCATGTAGTTATATGGTGGGGACCCATTAAAACAGTTAATGTGGGACTGGGACTGTATGTAGGTCTGTTGCTCAGGGGTAGAGTACTTGCCTTGCACCTGTGAGGCAGTGGATTCGATCCACAACACCACATATAAATAATTAAATAAAGATATTGTGTCCATCTACAACTAAAAATATTTAAAAATATTTTTATGTAAAATACCATGCCACATCTGGCATGCAATAAATGTTCAGCATATTCTAGATCACTCTCATTCTTTTATTCTTTCTTTTTGGGTACCAGACTTCTCACCTGTAGCTTTCACTTGAGGAACATAAACTGTTCCTGAAACATTTTTTTGATAGTTGATTATTCCCAAGGCTGAACAAGGACAGTTACCAAGTCTCATGTGACCCATATTTCAAAATAAGCTAGAAACATGAACCCCCATGAGAATTCAGGTGGTCCACCTCTCTGCTTCCTGGAAATTAGGGCCAAATTGTGATAATCTATTTTGACACTAGACTAAAATTTACAATTGGCATGGACTATTAGACTTGGGTATTGGCAAACCCAGCCCAGCATTTCAAGGCAAGCAAGCTAAGGTAAAGAGAGAAGTGACTTAACCACTTTCAAACAGTGAAAAAAATCAGTAGAGCTCAATTCTCCTGACTCCTTTTCCAGTGTTCATTCTTTGGTTCATCTATGGCCTCTCAAGCAAGTGAAACTGAGCCTTGAAGTGTGCTCTTCACAGGACCTTGAACTGTTTGGACTCTCAGGAATTGGTGCAAGTTTGATTGTTTCAGAAAATATGAAGCTTTGTTCAGGTTCAAATCAATTCACTAGTTTTGTTATTGCCTTCAAACTCTTAACATTTCTTTTTTGTTTGAGGTTTAGCAAATTATTGTTGTTTCTCCCCGTTTAGGTTCATGGTTTGGTTCAAGTTCTTGGTTCTTTGAAATCTTTCTGGGATTTTTGTTTTTGACAGAAATACTCAGAATCCAAGGTGGCTAATGACAGGAATTCATTTGAAAAGATCAGTCAAGCTTGGTGACGGCTGCTGTGGAGGAGCTTGGGTGGCTTAGGAAACCATTAATGCTTACATTCTGGAGCTTGAAATCAGGATAATGGAAACATTGCAACAGTATTTGGTGTTTATGTTTGTGTGTTTTTATCAGGATGCTCTGATGCTTTCATTTCCGTTCTTGCTAATCTGGGTTGAAACTGCTGCCTCCCACCTCATTGCCTTTTGGGACTCTGTCAGTCATTTTCTTGACATGAGCCTTATATTTTGACTGTGGGAAAAAAAACTGATCACAGTTGTCTTCCCTGTCCTTTTCCCTTTACTTTGGTCCTTCTGAGGAATTTGGGGAATATGAATTTCAAGCTTAAATTTGTGGCATTAGTTGCAATTCTCAAAGGCAGAGCAGCATTATTCCACAATACAGCCTTTGTTTCTTTCTTACCAATTTGAAAGTCTTGGGCAAGCCTCCTTTGCATAAACTGAAATTGGGCTAACACCTTTCCTAATGGTCCACCATGTCACAGGTGAGGCTGTGGTAGAGAATTGCAGTGATGAGACCTCTGAAGAACTGTATCCAGCCTGCTTGGCTTTCTCCATGCCAGAGGATAGCAAATTCTGATGCTAGGGCTTCCAGTACCTTTTCAAGTTCTTATCTGTTTACCTAAGCAGATAGAAAGCTAGGGTTGCAGCTATGGTAGTAAAATGGCCATTCCTAATATCCTGCTTTCTAGGGGGAGGTGAGATTTGGGATGAACCAAACAAATATATTTCTAATTAAAAAGTTAGTTCTCACTTTAGATTCATTCTCTTTCTTCTCTTCCCCTCTCCTTCCCCTCTTCCCTGCTCTCTTCACCTCTCTTCACTTCTCTCCTTCCAGCTCCTTTTTCCCTTCCCCATTTTATTGGCTCATTTGGTCTCAGCTACCAGTCACCTAATGCTTTGTGATTCACAGTATCTATTTTCTCTATTGATTTAATATAGATTTTGGATATATCTTTTAATGGCATTTTAAGTAGTGGAAGTGATATTCAAAAGGGCAATTTAAAAAGTTTTCTTTCTTCTTGTAAGAATTGGGCTAAGCATTTGTTTGAGGACACAGATGGCAGTGGAGGGGGCCAAGAGGAGCTGACATTTGATATTTCTGTTATAGCTCCCACCTTTCTTTTGGCTACTTCAGATTTGGTCCATGTGGATAGACACACACTTGGGTAACCACCATACAGATGGAAATCAGGACATGTGGGATTTGACTGAACCAAAGGTCCCCAAACATTGCCTGGATCATTTAGTGCCCCAGGTGTGGCCACCCCAGGACTTTGTGTGCTAAAATTGTGTCCCAGCTTAAGCCAGCTGGTCACTGTATATATAGTATCAAGGCAGCTTGGAGTCTCATAAAGCATGACTTTGGATTTTACCTTGTGGATTTAGATTTAGCTAATCAATTCAAATCCTTTCCCACTCACTGGACAGAGAGGATGTACCAGGTAAATAGAAAGATTTAACAAAAGGAGATTCTTGACCCATAGTTTGCATTCTAGATGAGATATAATACCAGAGCATATGAAGGAAAATGGACCAACTTCCAGAAATGAAAGGGAATTAGAAGGCTCCAATCTTTAATAGGCTTATGGTGTATTATATGTCATATTTTAAATTTTTAAAAAATTCCCCTTTGTGGAATTTTAAAAACAAACTAATTTTTTCTAATTTTAAAATTTGAAGAATGAAGCAAAGTTTAATGAAATTATATTGGCCCTTTCTTTTTATTTGCCTTATGTGAGAGAAGTACCTCACTTCAGTCAGTTAAGCAGGACTTGTTTTGGGTATAGTAATAATAATACCATACAATTGTATATCCCTTTACAATTGACAAAATCTTGTCATATCCATTATCTCATTAACTTTTCAGAATAATCCTACGAAGCAATCAGGATAAGTACTATTATCTCCAATTTATAAATGAGGGAACTTTGGCTCAGAGAAGTTAAATGACTCATCCAGGACCATACAGCTAGAAAATTGTAAAACTGGAACCTGAACCCAGGTTTCCTGATACCCACTGCCAATGCTCCTTCAATTGTGTCATGTTTCCTCCCTAAGAAATTACCTCATTTTTGTTCCTACTCATGATTAATTTAAAAATATGTCTGAAAATGTGCTTCCATTTAGCAGCTGAGTAAAACTGAAGCTGTTGTAGGTAAAGTGACTTCTTAAAGTCACTAGCAAGTGAGTTGTTCACATAGCACTTGGCTTTTTACCTTGACTTTAACTGAACTATTTTTAGGTAGCCATACATTTTTTCAGTGTTAAATATATGCACAAAAGTTGTGTGATCCACTGATTATAGGTGTGAAAGCTGCACCTGGGGAATGGGACTAGGGATGAAAAGTTGGCTTAAAATAATTAGCTTCTTGCTTTTTCGTTAAGAGATGTCATGTTCAATAGAATTTAATTTCTTTATACTTCCTTTGCCTCCAGCCTTTTAAATACAATTCTTTAGGGAAAATTAGCAAATATTCATTCTGAATGTTGATTTCCCAGGAATGAGGGTAGCCAGAGGAAAGAGAAATTGGAGGGGTGACTTTCTATGCCCTGTAAGAGTGTGCAAACATTATTTTGTTTAGAGCTGTGAGCTAAGATTTCTTCTAAGGCATGCAAATCGTAAAGTTCTGATTTGTCAACTGCATGCTGTTTCTTTAGGCACTGATGTATGAAATCCCGAACGAATTCTCCGATGAACATACTGCTAATTGCTTCTCCACCTGCTCTCCAACCTCCTCTACCCCACCCCCTCCACTCCCAATTCAGCCTATAAGTGTCCGTCATTGGAGATGGATGGTGACACATGCAGTAATAGCAATTCATAAAAGCCAGTTCCAGCCCTTGTCTTCAAGGCTCCTGGATTTTCCACTGCCTGCTTTTGTGTAAGTGAAGTGGATGGAAGTGCTACTGGCATCAGAATCCACCTCCCTATGCTCCGTTGCTAGAGCTCAGTTGCTCGGCTGGAGCTGAGCTAAACAGAAGCATCGGATCTGAGCTGAATTGTGGCTTTTTTTCCTCAATGGGGGGGTAGGTTAGGGATAGTGTGTAGTGGGGGTTTGGGTGCTTTGACTTTTCTTTTTGTGGAGAGAAGAGGGTAAAGAGAGAATAACTCACAGTAGGATACAGCGTGAAACTGTTCCCCGAAGAGTGTCACAATGTTCCTGGTACAATATACAGGTATAGTATGTTTCATTTTATCTGAAATTTCCCTTTTGTTTCAAAGTGCATTTCTCTCTTATTTTGCCTCCAGTTCAACTGTACTAGAGGGCAAATAGGATTCTAATGAGCTAAAAAATAACTGCATAAAACATGCCTGCCCCTAGCTATAATGTTGGTAACAGATTGCTGGGTAAAAGCTGGGTTTTCTGTTAAATTGGTAGTCCCGATCCCTTAATTGTGCATGCTTCTCTGCTGTATTGTTGTATTGAATTTCTCAAGTCTTATGTCTGCAACTGGTAGTATGTGATACAGCTTAGAATGTTTGCACAGAAGACACAGTGCTTTGGAAGCAAAAAGCAAATTTTAAACACTTAGTGTGTTGTGCTTCTCTTGAGTTTTTTAACTCCTGTTTTTATTAATTGGTTGTGTAGATTTGTCATATGGATAAGAGTGAGAAAACTTCAAATAGGAAGCATTCCAGAATACATCTGTTTGGTAAATTTATTTTCATTTCATTATTAAATTCAGGTTGATGAACATTATATATTATTGTTTGTTTATTCTCCTGCTAGAGGAAAAGTGTTGGAAACAGCAAGGCTAAAAGTGCCAGCCTCAAACCATCTGTATGATAAAATATCATTGGATCAGAAGTGTCCCTTAAGTATTCTTGTAGGCTGTCAGAAAACTACTGGTCCATAATAATGAAAAACTTGAAGACGCTGATCAGATATTTGTGAATGTTTTTTTGAAAGGCTTCTTATACAGCAGTCAGATGAAAAGAAAGGACCCTTGCAAATGAAAAACTCTGAGAAAGTTTCACTTTCTTGCAGAACAGAACGGAACAGAAGCTTAGTTTCTCCAAACATGTTTTGATAAGTTTGAATATCATTTATTGTCAAGGACTTTCATCTCCATTCTTGCTTTATTATCCTTAAAATATTGTGCTCCTATGCTTAAGAGCTAAAAGATCATGTTCTGTTTTGATGTGTGGTTTGACAGTTGATTTCACTCCTCATTAATTGGACAGCATGCAGATGATGTGGAGAAGTGAGTGAGTGACAATATTTCAAGGTTACGTTGAAGAGCATACAGTGAACCTTAGTGCCTGGACCAACAGCTGCTGAATTGAATTGTCTGCAATTAAAGCAACAGCAGGTTTGTGTAGTCTCCCTGCAGCCCGTTTATTTGAATTTATAGCTTTGGTTTCTTCTTTGGGTATCAGTTCGTTTGTTTTGCTAAGTGTTGGAAAGTTGTGCTTTGCTGGATGTTTTCTCCATACTCCAATGCATGCTTCACTCTAGAAGAGCCATCTCCATACATTTTACTATGAGAAGTTGTTGAGGTTTTTCTCATCTGGTTAAAACTACATAGACTGTCTTTTTTTTCCACTACAAAATTAAATAGATACATTCTTATGGAAAATATTGTTTTGTTCAATAATGAGACGTTTCTCATGGGCCAATGTTACTGGTTTAAGTTTCTGGCAGTGAAAAATACTGGATTTTGTTATGGTACTGGAATTATTGTTTCTCTGAAGAACTTCTCTATAATAATAAAAATGTTAAAATACATGATGACATTATCTCCTTGCCATCTCTCAATCTCAAGGTGACCTAATGAATAATGTGAAACCCAACTAGGTGGCTTTTGTGACTGAATTTTATTTGTGTGTTAATATTGAATACATATTTAATTTCTTAATGGTTTTACCTTACTAAAATTATAATTGCAATATAACTGTTGGTTATGTAGTGGATGTTGTGTGAAGCATTTATACAGTGATTTAACATATACTGTCTTAATTTGTCCTCATAACAACCCCGGGTGACAACAGTGGTGATATGATCTCCATCTTATAAGTAAGAAAACTGAGATTCACAGGATAAGTAACTGGCTTGATGTCTCACATCTAATAAGTGATAAGACTGAGTTCATAGGTTATAGCATCTGATTAAAACTCTAGTTTTTCCTCTCTTACATCAGACTGCCTCTCAGATGATGGGACCAGGGTAAATTTGACTTGTTACTAGTCAAGAAGACTAAATTGAGTTATTTACTAAAAAAATATTGTTTGATAGAATTGTAGGGATTGTTTTCAGGACTATTTTTAATCCAACACTTATTTTAAGTGCCTTCCAGATTAATTTTTATAGATATTTAAGAAACACTAGTATTTTGATTAATGTATACATCAGTATGAATGAAAACAGAAATTTGAAGTTTTTGGGAAAGAAAATGTTGTATAATGCAAAAGGTAATGTGAAATATTTTCCTTCTAACAAAGCTAATTGATTTTAATATTCTGCTCAGTAATCTCATAAGTTTGTTTTCATAAATGCATGTGTATTTTAAAATACTGTCCATGAATCTCAAGTACTATGTTTTTAAAATTGGAATATTTTGTCCAAATCAAATGAAAAAGATATAGCTGCCTAAGTTTCACTCCTTCCTTCCTCTTTCTTTTTTCTCTTTTCTCTCTCTCCTTGTCAGCTTGTCCATCTTTTTAAGTTCTCAAATGGTTTCACTTGTAAATTATTTACTTTTAAGGAAAAATTATACTTTCTGTCCTACTGAAAAAGGAACTACTATTTAAAGGTGCACTATCAATTCTGCAAATGAACCCAGGTATTTGAGTAATTCCTACTAGGTCTCTATTAAAACTTTTTGTAAAACCTCTTAGGAAAAATAGAGTTTTAAAGGAAAACTCTTCTACAGCATTTGACAATATCTGAGAATGTTATCAATAAAACGAGCCAGAGATACAGCAAGTATTATAACCTGTTCATGAGACTTTTAAGAAGTAATGGGTATATTGTCCTGGATACCTCATAATTAGAATTTATCTAAGATGATATTTTTATACTTCAGTGCATCTTAAAGTAAAGCAGGACATATTATTCCCTTCTGATAAAAGGATAAGAGGGCAATATAAAACTCTTTCATCATTCTTTATACTTAAATGGTCTTTGACACTTAAGTATAAATACAGGAGGGAATTTTGAGGAATAGGTCAGTATTAGAGAACGGAGAACTGGGAAAACTAGGCATGTGATTGGAAGCTCCATGTTAAAGTTGGTTTCAGATGGGAAATTTCCTGCTCAATTGGAAGCGCTGGCTAACACCCTAACACACCAATGCTTTTCCTGAGAACAAGCACTCTGAATTTAAATGAAAAAAGGAGCTTATTGGGGTTTTTAAAGAAATTGACATTTTTTTATTGGGAAGGAAAAAAGATATCATCTGCAAAATAATCATTTTTCCCCCTGAACTATTTGAGGCCAAGAAAAATTAGAGAGGGGTGGATTTCTGTGTCCTGGTTGTTAGGTGAAGTAAAATTGACTTGTTTGATGAATTTTCCTCTTTAGTACACTTGTGATTGTATTTTAGAGGTGTGAAGGGCAGGTCTTATGGATGGGAATATAAGGGCTAGTATACACTAGCCAGTGATGTGCTAGAGCTTGCTTGCACTAGCTTAGGGAGATCACTAAGAATATTTACAAATCTAAATACTTATATATACCTTTTCCAAAAAGGACTTAATGTATTTGTTATGAATAATAATCAAGGCATGCAGTCTATGCAGGACATTTATACTGCAGATGCCTCTTGGGCTGCTAAACTATACTGATTGACATTCCATAAACATAGCAGTGATACCTTCAAGGGTTATTAAGCATAGCACAGTTAGTGTTGCCCTCCCATACATATACATAATAATAAGTATAGCTAACATTTATTGAATGCTTATTCTGTGCTGGGCCATGTTGTAAGTACCTTTTATATATGAACTCATCAACTTTCCAGGACTCCCATTAGGTAGGTATTATTATTTCCATTTAAAGGTTAGAAAAATTGAGACACAGACTTTAAGTAAACTGCCTACCAGGTAACATCATTAATAGGTACCAGAATCAAGGTTTGATATCCAAAACCTTTTCCCCAGAGCCCATTCTCTTAACCACTGTGTAATATGTGGTATGTCTTTAAGGGTACTTCATTGAAGGTGTTTGCCCAGTACTGTGCCATGCATAGCAGATATACCATTGTCGATGACTTTGGAAGACTTGTGCAGCACAATATTGCCTGTTCACCAGACTATTGAAGATTTTTCCGTTCTTTCTAACCCTCCTCATTGGTACTCTTTGTTCACAGAGTCATGGAGGATCATTGCATCCCCAGCAGTTTCTAAAACACTGCCACTACTAAGGTTCTTTCTTCAGATTTTTGGCTTTGTTTTAAAAATCGTTCATATTCTGTTGCTTCTTTCCTGATTCTCAGCCTTTTGCAACAAGAAACATTGCCAGCCAGAGTGTAATTTTTCTTCTGTGCAGCCAAATGACCAATCATAGCACATCTTCCCAGCATCTACTCTTGCCTCACTCCTTTTTATGCATAGCTATTACAGTGTTTTTCCTAAATGCAGATTTTATCCTCTCACTCCTGTCCTCAAAAGTTTTCTAAAGGATTTTGTCCGCCCCCCAAATGGGCATTCACAACCATCCATGGTCTTTTCCCAGCCACCCAGAACACCTTTACTATACGATGCAATGTATACTCTATTTACTTAGCAGCTAGACCACTTCTGGGTCACTGAGTACACCCAAAATTTTAAAGCTCTGTACATTTCTCTGTGCTGTTCTATACATTTATATTGCTGTTCTTGCACATCTCCAAGAGCCACTAGACCCTTAAGGTTCAGTTCAAATCACACCTGCTACTGTATCATAATACTTATTTTTGTCTGTCATCCCCCAGTAGACTCAATTCTTGGTCATTAATCATATTTTATTCCTCTCTTAGAGCAAAGCCTAGTACCTTGCACATAGTTACCTTTCACATAAATATTAGGTACAGCTGTACCAACAAAGAGGGTTTTCTCCTCTTCTGCTAGCTCAAGGTTTAGAGCTATACCATAGACCAAGAATTCCAGAGTTTGAATGGATATATTGCTTCTGTTTTGTGTAGATATTTTGAGATAATGGTTACAAAGAGTTATTTCTAGTGCAACTGTCTTCTTCATTTTTTCCCTCTATACTCATCCCTGCATGGTTTGATTATACCTTCAAAGTTCCTTCTTTTGCTTTTGTAGAATACCTTGCACTTTTGTAGAGAGACTTGCCTATGTACACCTATTAATACTTAAACATACAAGAAAATAAATCAGTATACATAAAGTGATAATTAGAAATTTTATTTTTAATTTATTTTTATTGTCATGGTTTTAAGTTAGACAATAATTTTAAATTTAAATTTATTTTAACTAAAATATAAAGTTGCACATATTAATGGGGTACCATGTGATGTCTCAACACATGCATATATTGTATAATGTTCAAATCAGCATAAACATATCTACCTCCTCAAACATTTATCATTTCTTTATGGTGAAAACTTTCTAAATCCTTTCTTCCAGATGAGAGCTGGCTGTTAAGCCTTGATTTCTAGACATAAGAAAGTTGTGAGTTAATCAGAAGAAAGAGCACCTAGCTCCAATGCTCAGGTCATAAACACTTTTATACATTTTGGCTCTTGTAGATCCTTTTTTTATATATACAGTATATAATTATCTTTAGTCACTGTACTATGCAATAGCACACCATATTTCTTACTCCTGTCTACCTGTAACTTAGTATTTTCTATGGATATGAATGTTAATTACATTGTAGAAAAATATTCTTGAGATGATTTCAATTTTTTTGTTTTGGCACTGAAAGTCTGGGTCTTACATGATGTCTAACCCAGTGCTGTCCAATAGAACTTTTTGCAATTCTGTATCTTCACTGTACATCACAGTAGCCACTAACCACATGTGACTATTGAGGATTGAAATATTACTGTTGCAACTGAGGAACTGGATTTTTAATTTTATTTATGTTTAATTAAATTGAAATATAAATAGTCACATGTGGCTATTGGACAGTATTGGGAGTGAAGCTCAAGAAAGTCTAGTTAGGCTGGCATGGTGGCACACGCCTATAATCCCAGTGGCTTGGGAGGCTGAGGCAAAAGGATTTCAAGTTCAAAGCCAGCCTCAGCAATTTAGTGAGGCTCTAAGCAACTTCGTGAGACCCTGTCTCAAAATAAAAAATACAAAAGGGCTAGAATGTGGCTCAGTGGTTAAGTGCCCCTGGATTCAATCTCCAGTATAAAAAAAGAAAAAGAAAAAGAAAAGAAAATTAAGTGTGGTTATCCAGAAGGAGTAATTTTCTTAGGGGTCTAGATGGCCACAGTGATGATGATATTGATGTATTGATAGGCAGTCAAACTGGAATGTTGTTTCCTTTGACATGTAAGGAATTGCATTTCTTAAGGATAGTTTAAATTTTAAACATGGCCTAAAGTGAGTTATTCTCAGAAGTGATTTAACAAATTATGATCTCAATTAAATTTAAATGAGATCTACACTCTGCATTTCTCATCAGTACTATTTTTCTCATCATACTGGCTTGCTGTTGAGAGCTGGCTGTTAAGCCTTGGTTTCTAGACATAAGAAAGTTGTGAGTTAATCAGAAGAAAGAGCACCTAGCTCCAATGCTCAAGTCATAAACACTTTTATACATTTTGACTCTTGTAGATCCTTTCACTGTTCTCTTTTGTCTTGTTCAGCCCTTTAGCTACACATGATTCACTACTTTTCAGCTTCCATTTCTTCCTCTGACAGGTCTTACTTATACTAGTAGTGTATCCCTTTCAAGATTATTTCATTATTTAAAATAGCATTAAAACTTTGGAAGAATTTCAATCAGAAATATAATGTAGTCTCAACATAAAGAGACATAAATCTAGTCCTGCTTTTTTACTACATGGAGTTCATATGTATTAGTTTTTCATGGGGGCCTTAAAAAGAACCTAACATCAAAGTCTATAGTATTGGGGAGAAACACACACACACATGCGCGCGCATGCGTGCACGTGTAGAGCAATGTACTTTGGTATTGCTGTCTACAAAATCTATATGGTAGATAATTATGTCTGCTTGACCTGCCTCTCTGTTGCTTAGATCCCAGTTCTTTGTGCTCTTTTCAATTGCTACAATTTTTTAGCACATCCTGAAATTCCCTTCTCTCCCTTTGAATTCTTCACTTTCTTTAGCTCTGCTGTTTTCAATGGACAGCAGACTGCCCCCCCCCATTTTTTTGTACCATTCATACTAGCTCCCAGAATCCATTGTTGTAAGCAGCCTCACTGAACTGCCTAAGAAGAGTTCAAAACGGGTGTTTTAAAGTGCCACTCAGGGCCACCCTGCAGCACTCTACAAATAGGTTCTTTTGTTTTGAGGACTAAATAGACAGTACCTCAGCTACAGTTTTGAGAAAATGTGTAAAGATGAAACCCTCTGGATCTAAGGGAAATTTAAAAATTCTTACTCTTCCCTTTCCTCAGACTACACCTACAATTTTCGGTGGCATTTTTTCTTTATTGAGAAATCCAGACCTTTCTACTTTCAATGAAAATGTTCACTCTGATCAGGACTCTTCATAATTTACATCAGAATAGAAAAGAAGAGAAATGTGCTTTCAAGGCCTACTATAGGATGATGCAAGTATCTTTACATAAATTATTTCATTTTATCTTCAATCAGCACTCTCAACAAATGTTAGTTAGACTTCTTACCCAAAGCTGTTTATACCACTAACTTGTTTATGGCCCTGTCTCTAAACTCTCCAAAGCCTACATTCTTATTTTCCTTTTATACTTGTATGTATAATTGTCAATGGTTGTCTCTACTCCTGTTTGTGTGTGTGTGTGTGTGGGGGGGAGAACACAGAGGGCAAAAGTAGGATTAGAAGATATCAGAACTATGGTGTTCCCTTGCAAAAATCCCAGATCAGTAAAAGTTGGAGAATATAAAGAAAACACTCTGTATTAACTGTTTACTGAACGGGAATTGTGATGTGCTTAATTAGAGCTTCTAAGACATTGTAAATAATGTCTTCTTTATATTCTTTATACATTCTACTCATTGCCACTCCTGTTCCCTGCCCTAGACTTCTGAACCTTGCTGCCAAACATGGTTGGCATTTCCCCCAAACCCTGCCCTTCAGTTTGGAGGTGGAACAAAAACTGCAAACTCAGCTGAAATATGGAAGTCTGCCCAGTTTATTCAGTGGAAGTTGTACAATCTGAATTCACCTCAATGTGTTATAAAGAAGTTGAAGAACATAAAAATAATTGTGACAATCATATTGAATAAAAATACAGCAATTTTCATGTAAGTAAGGCAGACTATTCTGGAAAGTTGTTCTTGGGAGGCATATTACATATTTACTTGGTTATAAATATGAAACCAATAGATTAAAATAAACATATCTCATTAAAAGTCAATTTTATTCATGCTTTTATAAATCTACAGGTGATAGGATAGTAAACTATATTAAGAGTGTGCAATATGATATACCATTTTAAAAGCCAATATGGTTTTGAGTAACTGACATGGATATGGACAAATAACTTCTAAGAGCAAAGTAGTGAGAATCCCTTTTTAATTGGTAATAAGACCATGCTCAAGTTTCTGTTCTCTGGAATTGAAATGCTTAAGGTATCCAGGGAAAGTGTTTTATGAGGGTGGGACACAAAGTAAATACAATAAATACAGCTTGAGTAGTTCGTGAATATTGGTGCTCACGGCTATTTTGAGTGGTGTGAGCAATAAAGAGCACAATCTGGCAGAAAAAGGGATAAGCACAGGCAGAAATATGACCATTGGAGAAATGAGCCTGGGATTCTAGTAGTAGCTCTCCCCCTCTCAAGTAGTGTTCCCTGAGTGCCCTACCCATGGGCCTTGTGAGGCTTTTAACAAGAAGGGGAAGAAATGGTCTGAAGGAATTGAAGTGAGAAAGACATAATTGTCTGTCATATATTTACAGCTAGCAATGGAGGCTGTAGCTCAGTGGTAGAGCACTTGATAGCATGTGCAAGGGCCTTGGTTCAATCCCTACCACTGCAAACAAAAACCAAGAAACAAAACTCTCAAATCATTAAGATACCAGAATTGATTCATAGACAGAACATGCTTTCTGGAGTACTATTGCACAGTAGGGAGACTATAGATAACATTTAGACTATACATTTAAAAAGCTAGAAGAAAGGATTTTGGAAGTTTTCATTACAAAGATATGAAAAATGTTTGAGGAGATAAATATGTTTAACCTGATTTGAATATTACACAGTGTATATGTGTATCAAATGTTATATAGTAATCCATAAATATGTATAGGTTTTAAGTTTTGTGTATATTAATTAAAATAAAATCAATAAAAATATTTGTAGCTATTTAAAATAAAAATAACCCTCACCGAGCAGCAAACACTCCAGAACATTTCTTTGGCTGTCCTCACATCAAGCCAGATGAAGCACAAGCTGGAGAGAAGAACCTTGCTCTAACATGGAATATGATCTAAGGCAATGCCCTTCTTGGACCTTCTCCACAGAGATTTATTACTGGAAGTAACAGAAGGGCTATGTTGGAACATTAGAACACAGTTCCAAGACATGAACCCTGACGTTGGGATTTATAGTAAGGTTCTGGTGTACTAACTGGACAATGAGTACAATTTTACTGCAGATGTTTTCCATTTGTGACTTTTGATGCAGGGTTTTTGTGTATGCCTAAGAGGTCAGTGAACCAGGATAAGTAAGTCAGCACTTCTCAGCTTGCACTTACTACGCATTTTTTCTGTACTTTACCAATCCAGTCAGGGAGATATTTGAAGCTGTTTAGCCATTTCTGATCGCCAGGCCACTATTGGTAAGCTGCCCTTCCCAGGATATTAAACTTTCCCTTGCTATTGTGAAACAGATGATAGATAAGCAGCTTTTCTCATAGTAACTGAACTTCCCTTTTTTCAGTATAGAGTACTTTCCAGTAGTTTAAAAGTGTAAAGTGGAGTAGAGACTGCTATCCCATGAGGTTTTAAATCTAGATCATAATAGACCAACTGCCAACTTATTTCCCTTTATGATCCATGTTAAAGTTATTGACAGAGAGAAAAGCAGAGCAGAATGGAGTGCCAATTTCTTATGGCATTTGTGGACTTATGCCAAAATATTTGAAACCTTCAGCCAAATGGTTCATTCTGGAGTGTTGGGAGCAACTTGTAAAAATCAGCAGCCTGTATGTCCCATATCTGATGAAAGGACAGAGAATGATGGAAAGAGAAAACAGACAAAATCCAGAATGATTTGTATTAATTAACCTAACTTATCAGTATTAAGTATAATGTAGAATATTGTTATTATTAACATTTATGAAGTGCTACCTATAAAGCTGCAGACTAAATAAAAATAATCCAGTAGATGGTTCTATCACTAAATGATTGAGCCAGAGACAGCAAATAAATATTAGAAATAACCTAAATTTCATCATCATGTTTTATTATTTCATGGGAAATCACAATTGGGACTTATTACACTAATGGGAATATGTAAGTACTCATTCATTCCTGGCTAATGAGGAAATGATTACAAATGAGAAAAAGGAAGTTTATAGATGAAAGTTCAGAAGAACTTTGTAAAATATGTCTTTTAATAAAATCTTATGATTATAAGAAAAATTGTTATTGAGTCATGTGTCCCTCTCCACCATATATGTACACAATCTGTTACATGAACCCATCTACTTAATCCTCAAGTTATCAATCAAATTTATACCTGAATACTTCCAATAATTGGCACTCTCCACTGTAGGATGGGACATTTGGTTTTTGAATGGCTCCAGTTATTGAACATTTATATAAATAAGCCAAAATCTGTCCCCCTTCAACCTATACCCATTGCTCCTACCTTAGTCACAGTACCATCCATACAAACTACAACATGAATTGAGTCTTCTGTGGTTATATATTCTGGTGTTACTGATTCTGCTTACCCTTTGGGACTACACCAAGCAATTTCATCTTGTTGCCATGTAGTAGACCCTCAAATGTTGGAAAACAATCGTCATGTGCTCCCTGAATAACAGATTTGTTATTTTTACCAAAAAGTTTTATTGCGGTATTGTTTACATACCAAACAGTTCACCCATTTTAACCATGTAACTCAATGATTTTTAGTATATATACAGGGTTGTATAACCTAAAAATTCAATTTACAGGATTTTCATTATCCCCAAGATAAATGAACCCTAATCCCCTTCACCTTTACCTCCCAATATTCTATAGCCTCCTGCCTCCAGAATACTAGGCAATCACTAATCTACCATCTTTCTATAAATTTTCCTATTCCAGGCATTCTATATGAGTAGAATCATAAAATATGTGGCCTTTTCTCCTTTTTTACTTAATGATTTCAAGGTTCATCCATATTGTAGCACAAGTCAGCATTTCATTCCTTTTATGGGTGTCTAATATTTCATTGTTTGGATATGCCACTCTTGTTTGTCTGTTCATCAGTTGATGGGTATTTGGTTTATTTTCACTTTTTGGCTTTGGGGTATAATGCTGCTATGAGCATTTATGTCTGAGTTATTGTGGGACATGTATATGCATGAGTCATATGGTATCTCTGTTCAACTTTCTGATGAGGCACTGAAATTGTTTTCCTAAGTAGCTGCCCAATTTTACAATCCCATCAGCAATGAATAAGAGTTGCAGTTTCTCCACACTCTTATCAATACTTCTTATTGCCTGTTTATTTTACCTGTCCTGATGCATATGAAATTGTGATTTTACAAACATTTTCTATCATTTGTGGTCTGTCTTTTCACTTTTATGATGGCATCATTTGCAGCACTAACATTTCTAATTTTGATGAAGCCCTGTTTTCTGTTTTTTCCTTGGTTGCATATGTTTTAGTATCATATATAAGAAAACATTGCCTGACTCAAGGTCAGGAAGATTTATTTTTATGTTTTCTTGCAAGAATTTTAAATTTTGGGCTCTTACATATAGGTCTGTGATACATTCTTAGTTAATTGTTTTGTATAATGTGAGGTAGGGGTACAACTTTGTTATTCATGTGGATATCTCATTGTTCCAGCACCATTTGTTGAAAAGACTAATCTTTCTCCATTTCGTTGCCTTGACATATTTTTTTGAAAATAATATTATATGTTTTTATTTATTTGATTTTTATTTTAACTGATAAACAAAACATAAAAGTTGTACATATTAATGGGGTACCATATAATATTCAGTACATGTTACATAAAGTTATACATTATGTTAAATAAAGTTAAACGTATGTATCTCTTCAAAAATTTTCATTTATGTTGAAAACTTTTAAATTTTTTCTTGTAGCTTTTTAAAATGTACAGTACATAATTGTTATCTATAGCTATCATACTGTGCAATAATACGCTAGAGCTTCTTGTTCATATCTAACTGTAACTTAGTACCCATTGATCATCCTTCCTAATACCTCCCCACACTTAAATCCACAGCATCTGATAACCACTGTTTTACTTTTAACCACTACCAGATTACATTTTCTAGATTCTACCTATGAGAAGTATCATGCCACATTTGTCTTTTTGTACCTGACTTACTGCACATAGCATAATGAATGATCTGCATTTTCATTCATGTTGCTGCAAATGACAGGATTTAATTCTTCTTCTGGCTAAATAGTATTCCATTGTCTACATTTTCTTTATCCATTGATCAGTTGGTGGACACTTGCATTGTTTCTGTTTCTTGGTTCTTATAAATAGTACTGCAGTGAACATGGAAGTGCAGATATCTCTTCAACACCCTGATTCTGTTTCCTTTGAATATATCCCCAGTAGTGAAATTGCTGGATCATATGGTAGATCTATTTTTAATTTTTGGAGGAACCCTCATACTCTTTTCCATAATGCCTATACTAATTTACATTCCTACCAACAGTGTGCAAGTATTCCCTTTACTCCACATCTTTGACAGCACTTGTTGTCTTTAGTCTTTTTGATAGTAGCCTTTTTTACTAGAGTGAAGTGATAATCTCATTGTGATTTGGATTTGGATTCCGCTGATGATTAGTGATGTTGAACATGTTTTTTCATGTGCTTGTTGGCCATTTGTATGTCTTCTTGTGAGAAATGTCTCTTCAGGTCTATTGTCCATGTTTAATCAGGTTATTTGTAGGTCTTTTTGCTATTGAATTTTTTGTTTTTCTTGTCTATTTCTAACTTTTTTACATTGTGGTCAGAAAAGGTGCTCTATGATTTTAATTTTTTAAAAAAATTGTTGAGATTTGTTTTGTAGCCAATCATGTCATATGCCTCATAGAATGTTCCATGTGCTGATGATAAAAATGTTCATTTGGTAGCTGTTGAATGAAATGTTGTATAAATATCTATAAGATCCATTCAGTCTAGGGTGTTATTTAACTTGATGTTGCCTTGTTGATTTTTCTGCCTCAATGATATGTCCATTGCTAAAAGTGAGGTGTTAAGTCCCCAAGTATCATATTTGAGTCTATCTCTTCCTTTAGGTCTATTAATACTTGCTTTATATATTTGGGTCCTCTGATATTGGATGCATATATACTTAGAATTGTTTTCCTCCTGCTGAATTGACTCCTTTATGATTATATAATGACAGTCCTTGTCTCTTTTTACTGCTTTTGATTTAAAGTCTATTTTATCTAATGTTAGTGTAGCTATTCCTGCTTTCTTTTGACTTGTGTTTGCATGGAATATCATATTTCATCCCTTCACTTTCAGTCTATGTGTGTCTGTAGAGGCAAAATAAGTTTCTTATAAACAACATATACCTAGTTGGGTCTTTTTTTATCATCCATGCACTTACTCTGTCTTTTAATGGGAGAATTTAATCCATTTACATTCAAGGTAATTATTGATAGGTAAGGTCTTGTCGTTTATGTCGTGCCTCGCATGGGTTCGCTCAACGAGTTGGGGTCCCGCAGGACGAGGGGACCGAGGAATGGGGTCCCACAGGACGAGCTCTGGGGTCCCAGAGGACGAAGGACAATGGGGTCCCACGGGACGAGGTCTGGGGTCCTGGAGGATGAGGTCTGGGGTCCCAAAGGATGAGGTCTGGGGTCCCGAAGGACGAGATCTGGGGTCCCGGAGGATGAGGGACAATGGGGTCCCACAGGACGAGGTCTGGGGTCCCACGGGACGAGGGTTTATGGTGTGGACGGTCCCAGAGTCACTCACCCAGACTCCGGGGGTAGGTAAAACTGCTCTGCCAGAGCGAGAAGCAGACCCGTTTATTTCAGTTAGTGCAACAGTATATATAGGGTCCTCGGACCAATCATGGCCCTGAGGTTAGGTTACAGCCAATAGGGTATTGATCCATGTCAGGTGCACAGCCAGTCAGCATGGGATGAGAAGGTGAGGCACTAAAGGCAGCCAATCAGCATGGGATGAGAAAAGGAGAGGCACTGAAGGCAGCCAATCAGCATGGGGTAAAGAGGAGGGGAAACATTCAAAGTAACCAATCAGCATAGGGCAAAGGAAAGGGGAGGGGAGGCATTGAAGGCATGGAGAGAGCTCCTATAAGGTCTTACTCCAGCCATTATGTAACTTGTTTTCTAGTTTTGTTGTTCTTTCTTTCTTTCTCTCTTATAGTCTTCCTTGGTAGATAAGTGAATTCCTCCAATAGTATGTTTTGATTCCTTGCTTATCATTTTTGGTGTATCTATGATAGATTTCTGCATTATGATTACCATGAAACTTACAGAAAACATCTTTTGATTATAACAAGATATTTTGAAATGATAGCAGCTTAACATAATCATAAGAACAGAAACAAATGAACAAAAGAACAAGAGAAAATATAAGAAAATTTTCAGTTATGTTCCACTTCTCACCATGTTTTGAATTTTTGATATACCATTTTGTATCTTTCTGTATTTCCTATTGCTTAATTTAATGTAGTTATTATTTTAAAATTATTTTTAGTCATACTGAAGATTTGAATGGTTTATGTACCATGTTTATGACATTAGTGCATTCTGAATTTGTTTGTATAATTACTCTTACCAGTAAGTTTTATACCTTCCAATGTTTTCTGCTTATTCATTAATGTCCCTATTTCAATTTGAAGAACTTCATTTAGCATTTCTTGTAGAAAAGTTCTGGTAGAGATATATTATCTCAGCATTTGTTTGTCTTGGAAAGACTTTATCCCTCCTTCATTTCTAAAGGATAGCTTTGTTGGGTACAGAAATTTTGGTTGATACTATGAAAATCTCATGTTGCTCTCTCCTGGACTGTAAGATTTCTGCTGAGAAGTCATCCTTCAAGTAAATTAGGACACCTCTATGTGTTAATTGTTTCTTTTCTTTTGTAGCCTTGAGAATATTCTATCTTTTTCATTGAGACCTTGATTGTAAGATATCCTGGGATAGACTTGGTTGAGTTAAATTTAACTAGTGACCTTTGAGCTTCCTGCACCTATATATTTATATCCTTCTCTGGGATTGGAAAATTTTCTATTATTATTTCTTTGAATAAGATTTCTACCCTTTGGCATTCTCAAGTCCTTCTTGAACCCCAATAATCCAAATATTTATTCTTTTAACACTGTACCAAAGTTCCTGTAAGCTTCTCTCATACTTCTTTATTCTTTTTTCTCCCCCAGCTGTATATTTTCAAATAGCCTCTCTTTGAGCTCATAATTTTTTTCCTGTTTGGTCTATTCTGCTATAAATGCCTTCTGTTCTTTTTAACTTCACTGAGTGTATTTTCCAGCTCAACAATTTCTCTTTGCCTGGGTGTGGTGGCACATGCTTATAATTCCAGCAACTTGGGAGTCTAAGGAAGGATTACAAGTTTGAGGCAAGTTAGTGAGACCCTGTCTCAACAAAGGGAATGAAAGAAAGGGATGGGAATAGGAACGACAGTAGAATGAATTGGACATAACTTTCCTTTGCTCATAAATGAACTCATGACCAGTGTAACTCCACATCATATACAACCACAAGAATAGGATCCTAATTGGAATGGGTTGCTTCGTGCATGTATAATATGTCAAAATACACTCTACTGTCATGTATATCTAAAAACAACAAATAAAAAAATACAAAAAGGGCTTGTATGTATCTCAGTGGTAGAGTACCCCTGGGCTCAAGTACCCCTAGTACTGAGGAAAGTAAAAAACAATAAGAAAGAATATATTTGATTTTTTTAAACAAATTGCTTCCTCTTCTTCATTAATTTCTCTGTTAGAGTATTGAAATGTTTGTTTGTTTTCCTTGAGTTCAATGAATTATCTTAAAATAGTTGTTGTAAATTTTTCCCATTTTACATATTTCCTGGTAAGTTTTTGACTACTTATTTAGTGTATAGGTGAGGTCATGGTTTCCTGAAAGCTCCTAATACTTTTGGAATGTGATGTCTTTTAGACATTGGAGGATCAAGTATTTTTTCCAGTTTTCCTAATCTGGATTTGTTTGTGCCCATCCTTCCACAAATTCTGAGTACACTGCTTATTTTCTTTTTTCTTTTTTTTTTTTAAGGTTATTTTTTTAAAATATTTTTTTAGTTGTTGATGGACACAATGTCTTTATTTTATTGCTTTGTACGTGGTGCTGAGGATCAAACCCAGGGCCTCACGCATGCGAGGCAAGCGCTCTACTGCTGAGCCACAGCCCCAGCCCCTACACTGCTTATTTTCTCTGGGCCTATAATTATCTCCACTATTTCAGCACTAGACTGCACCCAGGTATGGAGCTCAGTGGGTTTTAAAATGGCTTGCAGTGAATCTATATAGACTGACTAATTTGTTATAAGATTTTTTAAACCTTTATTTTATTTATTTATGTATTTGGTATGTGGTGCTGAGAATCGAACCCAGTGCCTCACGTGTGTGAGGCAAGTGCTCTACCACTGAGCCACAACCCCAGCCCTAGACTGACTAATTTTTAAAAAGCTTCACACTTAGGATTTCACGAGGGGTTGCACTGTACAGTTTCCCTATAACCTTTGTTAGCAGTAACACCACTTCAGAACTAAAGCCTATACCTTTTACAACCACCTTTTTGTCCCTAAGCAGCCCAAATCTCCATGGTGTAAATATGTATTAAAGAACAACCAAAATAAAGTACTCTTTTCAGAGATCTGCACACCTGTTGTCTTTTGTTGGGATTATGCCTAAGCAAAGAAACCAAGAACAAGGTTGAAAGATAAAATTAGTTAAGTCAGAGTTGGTTTCCTTTCACTCATCCCTGTCTTGGAATAAGTGTGCATTCACATGCGCATGCGTGCCTGTGTGTGTACATACATTCTTGTTTTAGTTCTTGAGCACAGATATGTGCATATGCATATATGTGCACAATTATTGTGTGTATGTGTTGTTTTCATATCTTTTGTTTTTGCTTTTGAACCCTAACAGTGCTAATTTTTGATGATGGAATCAAGTGTTACAAATAAGCTTTGTGACATTTCATCCTTTTAGCTGAGCTTATTGAGATTTCAGAGTTGCATATTAATCTAGTCTTCCTACCTAAAATGTGCTTTATCTTTTATTTTTCTGCTTTCTTTTTTCTGTGCCTTATTCCCTTGTTTGACACTAGTTTCTGCATTTGTTCCTGGGTTGTTAAGCTGCTCCTCCACATGATCTCTATACTATGCCCCCCACCCACTGCACTGTTGTGATTGCCTGTGCTGCCAACCTTGTGTTGCGGATTTATTGGATTTTGCCCTTTCTTCCCACCCTTCACAATGTTCTATAGAACCTTTCTGATTCCTTCACCTTTCATACCTCAGTGCCAGGTCACGTTTCTAATTTACAGATGGAAAAGAGTGTTTGCTGCAATGCTTTTTCTGGGCCATGACAAACAGCACACTTGTTATCAAAATATGAAGAATAGAAAAACAATCCAAAATAATGAAAAACATTCAATCAGGCTTTTAAAGCTTGATTATATGGCTGATGTTATATATTGCCTCTACCTTAAAATAATTCTCCCTGCCTTCTTTCTTTTCTTCCTTCATTGCTCCCATTAGTATGATGATCTACCATTCAGAGATAAAGTTTGTAAGTATTTGTAAATATTAATTCTATATTGATACTAAAATCAAGTAGAGGGGGATAATGTCACTTTGGAGAAACATGAGCATATCAGAGGTTGAGGAGACCTTGTTTGAAAAAGATTTCTCAAAGATTCTGATATGATCTTTAGTGAGTATAATACTAGTCTAGTTTATAATCACTGAGATAAATAAAAATGTCTACTATATCATCCATAGGAATTTTAATTTTTATCCACCTTCAGTGACTGCCTGTATCTTAATAAATGCTTTTGCCTTGCAAAATAAAACAGATGAAAAACAATGCTAAAGAAAATAGAAACTTAGAACAACTTCTCAGGTGGTTTCCAGTGTTTGCAGTTTACAATATCCATCAACTGTGAGGATCCAAATGAGGTAAAGAAGTTCAAATAAAAAGAAAAGGCATGTGATCTTATATTTCAGAAGCTTTAATAGATTATATGGGTAGGGAACATAATTGTCTGAAATGGATAAAGAGAAGAAAAAATGGTCTAGGAGGCCTCCCCCAGCTTCAAAATACTTTTCTACACAATTATACTAATTAGAGATTATGTATTGGTTGATCCTTTTTGAGATATAAATGTCTCACGGGGAGGTTAAGCTTCCATCTTATTTTACCACCAATTAAACATTCAGATCAATTCCTATATGAAGTTTACCTTCCTGCATGGTGTAGAATGGAAGGTGTAAGGAGGTGTGCACATCTCCTTATCTCCTCCTTTACTTGTTTGATGGTATTATGGAAAGAGACACACTTCTGTGGTAAATAACTCAAGTGTTGGGATAGCATAAAAGCACATGATACAGATCAATTTGATTCTTTGTCCTCCTTGAACTTTCCAAATCTTGTCCAATTTATGCAACTCAAATCCTGTACATCAGATGATGTCTCCCTTATTCTGATAGCCTATATTATTTCCCCATTCTCTGAACTGCAATAGCATTTATTGTCTATACCACCTAATCCAGTCTTCTATTGGGTGTTATATATCCTCCTATTTGTTAGTGAGTTTATAGGTGCTAAACTTGTTTCCCTTATACAAGACTAATGATGAATGTGTACTGTAAATTAATGCTGGGAGGAAATGAATACATGTTCTTGAAGTCAAGAATGATGCCTTTCTTATTCCCTACTTTAGTATTCTCCATGGCATATTGAACAATATATTTGCATCTAGGGACAAATCAACAATAAGTACTATTGTAATTGGGATCTTATTCATTGTTATTCTCTACCTTAAAACATGCAGCATTTGCAAGTGGATGCTATGGTGGATGTACTTACAGAAGTGAATTTAGTCACTCTGCCTAAGTTAGCAACATTCTTTCTCTTCTTTGTGCTAGCCTTATCTCATGGTATTGGCCATTTCTGGTGGCCTTGTTACTGGCTCCTTTTTATAACGACTACTAGGAACATATAGAAATGCCATCCAGTAGCTTCATGCAATAGGATAGGAACATTGAAAAAAATACAACAGTACTCTCTTTCTTGTCTCTCAGATTTCAAAGTTCTAGAAGCCCAATAGTTGTTTCATTACAGTTCTCTCTGTGGAATATAGCATAGAGAAAAAAGTTCATTTAGATGGAGCCATCTTTATTTTTGTTTTGGCATAGTATCAAGAGGGCACAATAAGAATGCCCTTCTAGAAAGATAGAGCTGCTTTTAATTCTTAGTGGTTGCTGAAACAGTAAAACACGCTAGCCATTGGCAGAGTGTGTGTTAAAGGGATTTATATATTTAATCATTTCCCCTCTTCACTTTCTCACCCTTATACTTCTTCCTTATAACATCAGATAGAGTACAGTGCTGATGATGGCTTCTCTTCCCCCCAGATGAAGTTTAAAATTATGAACACTGTATAATGAAATGGTGATTTTTATTCTGTCCTGGTGGTGAAAAGGGATTTGCTGATGTGTAAAATGAGACAAAGATAAATAACAAACAGATGTTCTCACAAAATGTTCATTAAATCCCTGCCTAGTGGAAGATGCTGGATTACATGTGTTCAAACTCTAAATGTGTTAGAGAATAAGGAGCTTTTATACCTTAATGCTCAATTTAGGAAAGACTATATAGCTTTCTCTGTAAAAATCATAGTAATCAGTGACTTACAGTCTATTCCTCATTTCAGAGTGGCTTGTCATAACTGTTTTTAAACTTTTCTTATTGACTTTCATAGTTCTAATTATCCAAACAGACATCATCTTATTGGGGGACTATGAAGTGGGTTTAAGCCTTTTTAATGCCCCAGGTAGGGGTCATCATGCATGTGGAAGTTACGACTTTTGCTCGGATCACCTCTAAAGGACTGTCTGCCATGGGTGTGTGATAATGATTTTAGCAGAGTGGGGTTGGAAAGGGAGACCAGGTATAAGAACACTCTTCCTTTCTTCTTCCCTCTGGTTCTTCCATAAAAATATAACTTGTAGCTTTTCATGTATATTGCTTATAGCAAGGCTTACTTGCTGCTGGTAAGCCACTATTCTGCTATACTAAGTTCTGGGCAGCTGTTTATTTCTCATAAGTAATTATATGCACTTTGTGCTCCAAAGATGGGAAGGAATCCCTAGATTTACCTGAGGAAAAGGATAACCACAGGAGAGATGATATTTGACTTGAGTCTTGAAGAATGGTAGAAATTCTTGTCTTGAAAAATTCACTCTTGAAGAATGGTAGAAAAGAGAACAAAAAAATTTCAGTCAGAATAGCATATGGAAAGGCACAAAATCTGAAACAAAATGAAAACTTTTTTTTCATATTTAATTTATTTGTTCTATTTAGGCTTACATGATAACAGTGCAATTTGATTCATTGTACATAGATAGAGGATAACATATCAATTCTCTAGTTGTAAGTTGTATAGATGCACAACATATATGCAGTCATACATAAAGTTAGGGCTATGATGACCATCATATTCCACC
>CM053417.1:19845597-19905079 GCA_028644305.1 Xerus rutilus
TTGGTTTTTTTTCACAATCTCTAGCTCTTTCTTAAAGTAATCTTTTGCTACTTGTAATTGCTCTCTTATCTCTTTGTTAGAGTGATCGATGATTGCCTTTATTTGCTCTCCCATTTCTTTGTTGGATTGATCAATTTTTGCTTGTAATTGTTCACTTATGTCATTCTTTAGTTCACTGATCATTTTAATTATGTATATTCTGAATTCTTTCTCTGACATTTCATCAAGTGTGCTGTCGATGGATTCTGTTACAGTGGTATCCAGGTTTATTTGGGGTACTTTCTTCCCTTGTTTTTTCATGTTGATTGTGTATCTTCCTTTCTTGAAATACCAATCTGAGGTATTGCAGCTTCTAACCTATAATCTTGTATTGACATTCCAGATTACCTGTGTCTCACCTTGGAGCTACTTCTGTTCCCCCCAGTGTCCCCAGATGGGCACTACTTCCACTAAAGTTGGTGGCAGAGGTAGTGGACGAACCTCTAGAGGGCAGTGGGAGTGGCCTTGGCTGGGCTCCTGAGGTCGCCCCTGAGGGCTGTTTTGCCCCTCTCTTGCACTCCTGCTGGTGAACAGGAACTCTGGATGAGAACTGGAGGAGGGCCCAGGTCTCACTCAGGCAGGGTCACAAGCAGGAGAGTCTGTGTGCAACCCTTACAGTGAGTGTGAGCTTCCCTGGGGCTGGAGGCTAGCAGGCTCTGGTCTGCCTTCAATTGGGCACCCTTGCATTCCCTAAGGGTGGTTTTGGGCCTTCTGTCTCACCTGAACACAGGAACTCTGGAGCGGAACTAAGGCGTGCCCAGAGTGCACTTGGGTTGGGCCTCTTCATGCTGGGATCTCTGCAGGCAACTCTTACCCTGGGTGTGCCTTCCTCTGTGGTTGGTAGCTATCAGTCTCTCATCAACCCTTGGTTGGACACCTGTGGAGTTTCCTGAGGGTGGATCTGGGCCCTCTGAGGCTTCTGCTGGTCCTCAGGAACTCTGGAGCAGAACTGAGGCAGGACCAGGTCACCCTTGCGCGGGGCTGCCTCGCGCTGGTATCTCTAGAGCGACTCTTGCCCTGAATTTGGGCTCCCCAGTGGCTAGAGGTAGGAGTCCCTTGTCTCCCTTTGGCTGGACAACCATGGAGGTTCCTGAGGGCGGCTCTGGGCCCTCTGTGGCTCCTGCTGGTCCACAGGAACTCTGGAGCGGAACTGGATGGGAATTGGGGCCGGCCCAGGTCGCCCTGGGGCTAAGCTGCCTTGCGCTAGGGTCTCTGCGGGGACTCTTACCCTGAGTTTGGGCTCCCCAGTGGCTAGTGGCTAGCAGTCCCTGGTCTCCCATTGGCTGGACACCCGTGGAGTTTCCTGAGGGTGGATCTGGGCCCTCTGCGGCTCCTGCTGGTCTACAGGTGAAAAATTTTTGATTAATCTCTAATGATTCAATTTAAATTTGTGTCTCAGTTTCCTTGTCTATAAATTGTCTTAGTAATGATACCTATCTTATATTGGTTAGGAAGATCGAATGAGTTAATATATGCGATTTAGAACAGTGTGTGGAACATGAGAACTAATTAATATGTTTTATCTCTTATTATGATTTTGATAGTTATGGTTTGGTATGTGGATAGAAAAGTGAGAAATGTCAAGTTAAAATAATGTTTGTGCATGAAGAAGCTGAATATAGATTTACACTGTGCTAAGGAATGTGCATTTTTTCTTAGGCACATTGGGAACTTTATGAAGCTTTATGTTGAGATTTCAAATATGTGACCAGATTTGCATTTGAGAAAGACCACTCTGCTTTCTGAGAGATCTGGATGGGAATGGAAGGGAAAAAGATTTGTGAAAAGTGGAGCCAGAAAGATCAGTTATAAGGCTGTTCACAACAGTTCATGTAAAAGATGATAGAGAATCTAAATTAGAAGAATGACAGTAGAAATGGAAGAACAGGCACACATTCAAGAAATTCAGTTATCAGATATCACAGACTGGCAACTAACACATGTATTTTGTTTGACCCACACAGTGTTTAAATTTGAGCACCCTTAGATGGAGCATACATTCTCCAGTTTGACTTGGGCTCTGCACCTCCCTACAATATTACAATCACAAATTGATGTTGCCTGGTTGACCTTTTTGTGAGTGATGGAGAAAAGTTAAGGATGACCCTTAGATTTCTAGATTGGATAACCAGAGCAACAGATGTGCCAACAACCTAGACTGGGAACTCAGGAATATGAGTGTATTTGGGAGCAGAGATAGATTATGTTTGGAGTATGTTAATTTGGAGATACCTATAAGATATCAGTCAGAAATGTAGATCTGCATTGGAGATATAGTTTGGGGGATTTAATAGTTGATAGGTGCTAGCTAAAATCATTTATGTGATGATACCATTCAGAGTATAATTACAATGCTGAAAGAAGAAGCTTGACCTCAGTGAGAAACCAGTGATGTACCCAGAAATAATGCTAAAGAAAGAAAGATTTTCAGCCATAGTGTATATTAGTCATTCTCAACATATAGGTCCCTGGAGTTCCCTAAGAGTCTTCCAGAGAGTCTAGGAGGTCAAAACAATTTCACAGTGATTCTAAGATGTTATTTGCCTTTTTCATTGCATTGATATTTCACTAGTGGTACAAAAGCAATCGTGGATAAAACTCTGCTGATACCTTGGCAGGAATCAAGGTAGTGGCACCAAATTGTACTAGTTTAATGATTATATTCTTTACCACCACATACTCACACTTAAGAAGACAGGCATTTTCACTTAGTAATGTTCTTTATAAGTCAGTAAATATTGATCTTATTAAATATTGACCTTGTGTATATTTTATATTCTATATATCGAAGTGGAAAGTATACATTAAGCATTTTTAATGCATACTGAGGTATGATGGTGTCTCAAGGTAAAGTACTTGCATGATTGAGTTGCAAACCAAACTAGCAGCTTTTTACATAGAACTCCCGATTTTTACTCTAAAGAACAACTGACAAACTGTTTTTTCTGTGTCACTGAGTATTTGGCAGCCATTATCTCAAAAATAAAGTGAGCCTGTCATTTTAAGGAAAACAACAAGACAGTATTCTTTGCCACGATAAATTTGAGCTTTCAAGTACAAATTAGAATTTTGGAACTCTTGTATCTGCCACCATGAGCTTGAGAGCTCCCCAGTTCTTACAGACTTTTCTGATGAGACCAGTGATAATATTAAGTAATATGATTTTTAAAATACTGCATAATGAAATGTGTCACCATTTGGAAGATCTGCATAACTTAGTGAACCAATATTTGTCAAATGATAAATGCATTGATGATGTGAAATCATGCCTGGGAAAAAAATCTATTTAAAGTGCAAGACTGACCAATGATTTTAATATAACAGAGCCTAGAAAGTTCGTTAATATGGATTCAGATTCCCCATTGCACTAAAAGAAACTACCAATGTTAAATTTTAATGTAGCATCAAAGAATAGCCACAATGATCTGAATAGATGATTCAGATATTCTTGATTTTTCAACTATATATTTACATGAGGCTAGATTTTCTTCATATACTTCAACCAAAGAACTTATAACATCAGATTGAATACAGAAGAAGACATAAGAATCCAGCTGTATTGGGCTGGAGTTGTGGCTCAGTGTAGAGGGCTTGCCTAGCATGTGTGAGGCACTGGGTTAGATCCTCAGCACCACATAAAAATAAATAAATAAAATAAAAGTATTGTGTCCATCTACAACTGAAAACCAAATAATCCAGCTGTCTTCCATTAAAATGTCTTCTATGAAAATATTTGCAAATTTGCACAATACTGTCATTCTCACCAATTTCATTTTGTTTTTGAAAATATAATTATGTTCATAAACCTATTTCTGTTAACATGTATTGGACTTATTGTTATATTTTAAATGAGTAAATAAACATTTTTAAATTTCTATTTTGAGATAGGGACATAGTTACAAGATCTAATATAGTATTAATAACTTACAAAAAACAAAGGCTTTGGGGGGTCCTCAATATTTTAAAAATTATAAAAGGGTCTTATTACCAAAATGTTTTGAAACTGCTTTTGTAAGTTCTGAAAAAAGTGTTGGGGTGAAACAAATGGTAAAACTTGTCTTACTGTTAAGTAGCTTGAGATTGTGTAAGGAATTGAGACAATGAAAAACTAGAATATGGAAAAATATAATTAGACCTAAACAGTAGGCACTAAAGTTAAGTTAAAAAAAGAGTGTGGACTAAAGTGGAAAGGGATTTTTTGGAAAGAGAGACTTGAGCATATGTAGGATTTTGTAAAACAACACAAAGGAGAGGATGTTTTCCAAGCTTATCAAGCATGATGACCAATATGAGTAAAGACTGAGAGGCCAAGATAAGCATAACATGCTTTAGAAACAGTAAGGAGACCATCCCTACTGGAATAAATAGTTTGAATGGTGAAGAGCAAGAAATTAGTTGGATAAATAATCTAGAGTCAGATTATGGCGAGCCTTTAAATGTCAAGATGAGGGATTTAGATCTTATGGGCAATAGGATTCTATTAAAAGTTCATGATTTAGGATGATGATGATGATGATGATGATGATGATGATGATGATGAAGAAGAAAGTGATATTTCATGAAAATCAGTCCAGGAGAAATTGGAAATAGAAAATCTAGAAATAACTTAGGATAATATTATAGTCATCAATGTATGAAGTGATGAGGACCCACAGTGGGAATGAAAAGTAAATAGTGGATATGAAAGATATTATAATGGCATAATGAAAAATCTTGATTGTTTAGAAAGAGAATTAATTTTGAGAATAGCTGACTGAGAGATTGGTGATGAAAGAGCATAGGGAGACCCAGTTTAAGTAGTTAATGATGACTAAATTATTACCTTATTTATTAGAAGTGTGGAATTATCTTAATAGAAATATGTATGCATAGAGAGTCAACATATAGGGGTTTGGATGAGAGGTGATCATTGGGTTTGAGGAAATGAGTGAATTGTCTAGGAACAAATTATATAAATCAGTAACCCAGGAACTAAGTCGTGATCTACAGTTATTAGAGTTTTTTTTGGGGGGGGGTCTTGTTTTTGCAGTGTTGGGGATAGAACCCAGTGCCTCACACATAATTAGACACTTTGCCATTGAGCTACATTCCAGGCCCAGCTATGGATTTAATAGAAGGAGACTGCAAGGAAAGCTCAAGAAACAATTAGATCCTATTAGAATAGAATGATATCATATTGAAGAAGCTGATGGAAGACAGTTTCAGGGAGATATGAATGAGTTGTGTCAGATTCTACACAGAATAGAAGATTTAACATGTGATATAAGCTCCCTAAAAGCTCTCTTAAAGTGATCTCTGTATGTAACCTCCATAACGTTTCCTATGTGCCTACAATTGTACTTGGAACATAGTAGTAGACAAATAAATGAATGACTGTAATTGGCTACTAGAGCTAAAGTTTCATGCAGACCACATTTAAGAAAAATAACTAATGTGCAACATCTTCAGATACACCTTGTCTAGATATTTTGATTCTATTTGCTTATGAGGCACTATTATTGGAAACAAGTACTGTGTTATTAAAATGCACAGTGAAGATTGGGGGGTGGATCATTTAGCTTTGCTGACTCATATATGAGGCAGCCAGAGAAAGGTAGATGGTGTGTGTCTATTTGCATAACTCCACAGACCAAAACACAGCTGGTAACCTTATCTTCTAGTCTTTTTAGGATGTGTTATTCATCTGAGTAGGATATACTCTTTTGCTTGTGGTATCTTGGGAAACATTATCCTGCGTTAAAATGAATGTCTGCCTCAGAATTTAAACAGTTCTAATCAGATTCATTAGGAAATTTAATTTTAGTTTGAACTAATTTTAGTATTGGCTCATATATTTTAGTTGTCGCTCTTTCAGAAGACCAGTGCATTAATTGAGTTGAAAAGCCTATGTACAAATTGATGGTTAAAGTAGCTTATTTAAGTTTTGGTATAAGTCATTATGGATATTAGAAAAATAGGTGATTTTTACTAGAGGAGACAAGTTATCTGATATTTATGGATTACCTCATAAATAAATTATATGGCAATGAGTATGTTTTGAGCTAGAATTTTGTACTAGTTATCAACTGCCCTAACCAAATTGTCTCAAAAGTTAGCATGTTAAAAAAGCAAAAATTATCTCATGATTTCTGTAGGTTAGAAATGTAGAAATAGTTTAGCTGGATGCCTCTGGCTCAATATCTCTCATGAGACTGCAGCTAAGTTGTCAGCTAAGGCTATGGTTTTATCTGAAGGATTGACTGGATGGGGCGATTCACTTTCAAACTCATTTCTGTGCTTCCTGGTAGACCTGAAAACTGTGTCACACATGGCAATCTCACAGACAATAATCTAAGAAAGAATGAAAGAGATCAAGACACAAGCCAGAGTCATTTTATAACTTAATCTTAAGAATGACATTCCAATAAATAAATCTGGACACATTCAAAGGGAGGAAATTATACAAAGGTTTGTTAATACCAGGGGGTGGGAATCATTGAGGACTATCTTAGACGCATCCTATCACAGATTTATTGATACATATGTTACCTTCAAAACACACAGCTGAAGTTGTAGAAGGAGGGAAAACAGAGCTGACTGTTTAGTAGTGAAAGTAGGTACATATCCTGGAATTGAAAGGCATTATGCTAAGTGAAGTAAGCCAATCCCAAAAAACCAAATGCCGAATGGTCTCTCTGATTAGTGGATGCTGATGAATAAGGGTGGTGGGAATGGGAAACATAAGAGAAATAGAGGAACACTGGACGCGACATGGGGGAGGCGGGGGGCAGGAAAGGGGAATGGGTTTAGTAAAGATGGCTGATTGAGATCGTCATCACTACCCTTGGTGCATGTATGAAAACACAATTGGTGTAACTTTATCTGGTTTGCAACCAGAGAAATGGAAAAACTGAGCTCTATATATGTGCTATGACTTGAAATGCAATCAAATAAACTAATAAAAAATTAAAAAAAATAAAAAAAGAAAGTAGGTACATATCCTATCTCCTCAAGTATGAAAAGTTAGTTTTTCCTCTACAAAAGAATTTAGAAAAATTCCTGAAGCTTAAATACATATAGAGTATTTTTGTTTTGTTTTGTTTTGCTTTCATGATGCTGAGGATTGAACCAGCCCCTCATGTAGGCTAGGCAATTATTCTACAACTGAGCAACACCCTCAGCCTTATATATAGTTTTAAAAGTTATCTTGTATTTACTAAAACAGTCTGATAAGAAACTGAAAAGCCAAGTAAGAAAAAGGTTAATAGGAATGGATAAAATTTATCTTCAATTTACTACTATAATTATAAACCACCTAAATAGCAAAATATGTTCAACATAAACAACTTCATTTAAATTTCAATGCTATTGTTCAATTAATGTAAGTTAGTATGAAATAAGATACAAATCGTAGTTAAATATAGCCCATGTATGTTGTTTTTAGTATATATTTAAAGGCAGAGATAGGAAAGGTAGACTAAACCAGAAAGAAATTGAATTTTTGAAATGGTATTATAGGCTCCCTCATAGTTCATATTTCTTCCACTTACCTTTTCTTACATTACATTTTAGTTTAATAACTAAAATTATAAAAATGCACATTTTTGATGATAGAATGGTAATTTAGTAGGAAGCAGAACAATGCTGTCTTGCAGCAGATCTTTAAATCCAATTTTTAACTAAATTAATTTTGTGAGGTCTAGGTTGTTCTATATAAATCCAGAAATTATAGGTATTCATTTAGATTCATAAACCATATCCCATTTACTCCAAATAAAAGATATAACCTTGTCCTTGTCTACAGAGAGAAAGAATTAAGGTAAGAGAAAAAAGTGTTTTATTAATCATAAAATGAGATACCTATTTGAAACTGAGGAAAGAGAAAATGTGTATATTATTTAAAAGGAGTGTATTTGTGTATATTCCTTTCAAAAGAGATACCCTTCTGAAATAGTCATTCCTTATTTGGAAATACAGACATCTTTATTCTCACAAAGGAAAATAATAAGTGAAAAAGTTTGGATTAGGTTATCTCTCAGGTCCCTTTTATTCATTTGAGATATAACTTTTGGTTGTTTGCTTTAAGAACAATAAGGAAATATTTAAAATCTTTAGATCATCCCTAAACTTCATTTTAACCCAAACTTTGAGTCAGAACCAAATTGTGTGTGTGTGTGTGTGTGTATTTTCAAGGCATCTGAACTTTGAGGCTATGGAATAGGGAACTGCTATATATACTTTGCAGTAGGAGGCTTACTCTTTTGTATCCTACCATGAAATGTAGATAATTGTTTTGCAACCATAAGCCACTTTTATATTTTCTGTAGCTCAGGATTTGGTGAGAATAAGAGGAAAGCTGTGATTTGCCTTCTCTTGTATATTCTCTTCAAATAGGCAGTTCTCAAATTCTTTTTCCTCTCAGGTTTTTCTAAGATGGCTGCTCCCTATTTTCTCATCTCTCATAGGTTCTATTTCATACTTATTAATTTATTAATCAGATAATTGAGTGCCTAACTATGTTGTAGGCACTGTTTGGGATTCTAGAAATACATTGGAGTATGAAAACAAGCAAACAAACAAAAACCCTAAGCCCCAATGCTTAGGTTCTAGAAGGGACCAAACATAGGCAAATACTATGCTCTCCCTTTCAAATAGGCTTAAGTGATTTTATATACTATTAATTGGGTGATTGTGCATGTTTGTATTAATGTTATAGTGATACAAAAGAAATAGAGCAGGTTTAGAGGGATTGAGAGCATTGGGTGGGGTACTGGTTGAGATTTTAAATAGGATGCTTGGGGTGACCTCATTGAGAAGGGACATTAAAGCAATTATTGAGAGAAATTTGGAAGATAATGGCTATCTGGAGGAAGGGCATTCAAGAAGTGGAAACATGTAATCCCAGCACTTAGGGAGGCTGAGACAGGAGAATCGCGAGTTCAAAGCCAGCCTCAGCAACGGCGAGGCGCTAAGCAACTCAGTGAGACCCTGTCTCTACATAAAACACAAAATAGGGCTGGGGATGTGGCTCTGTGGTTGAGTGTCCCTGAGTTCAATCTCCAGTACCATTAAAAAAAAAGAAGTGGAAACAACAAGCACAGTTAAGAGAGTGTCTGGATTATTCAAGGAGCTAGTGTCACTAAAGCAGAATGAGCAAGGGTAATACTGGGGGATTAATTCAGAAGAGTATAATTGAGGGAGGAGGCATACTTTGCAGGGCCATGAGGCCGTGGTAAGGACTTTGGCTTTTACTCTGATTAAATTGAGGAATCTATGAAGGATTTTGAAGAGAAGAGTAAAATAATATGACTTTAAAAAATCATTCTGCCTACTGTGCTGTTTAAACCAATTTATGTGAGGTATGGTTGACATATAAAAAGCCGCACATATTTAACATATAGAACTTGATGAGTGTGGAGGTAAGTATATACTGTGAAATCATGTTAGTCTATGCTATAAACTATCCATCGTCTCCAAAGCTTTCCTCATTCTCTCTTATTTAGTGTTAGTTTTGTGTGTGTGATAAGAACACTTAACTAGCTTAAGATCTGTGTTGCTCAGGCTGGTGCAGACTTGTGATTTTCCTGCCTCTTCCTCCTGGGGCACTGGGATTACAGGCATGTGCCACCATGCCTGGCCTTACATATATACTTAAGTTAACCATACGGTATTGTTACTGTGTAGGCACTATGCTATACAGAAGATCTCTAGGATTTCTTCATCTTACATAACCAAAAATTTATATCCTTTAGCTAATAACTCCCCATTTTGCCCTTCATCCAGCTCCTGGCAACCACCATTCTACTCTGTTCCTATGGGCTTGACTACTTTGGATGCATCATATAAGTGATATCATATAGTATTTGCACTTCTGTGTCTAGCTTATTTCACTTGGCATGATGTTCTCTATGTTAACCTATATTTTCACAAGTGGCAGGATTTACTATTTTTTGGTACTGGGGGTTGAACTCAGGGGCACTCGACCACTGAGCCACATCCCCAGCCCTATTTTGTGTTTTATGTAGAGACAGGGTCTCACTGAGTTGATTAGCACCTCGCCATTGCTGAGGCTGGCTTTGAACTCACGATTCTTTCCTGTCTCAGCCTCCCAAAGTGCTGGGATTACAGGCTTGCACCACTGCGCCTGGCTGAGTTTCCTTCCTTTTAAGGCTGAATAATATTTTATATCTATCACATTTTCTTTATCTATTCATCCATATATAGAATTTTATTTGCTTCCACGTCTTAACTATTGGAAATAATACTGCCATTAACATGAGTGACAATGAAGTTATCACTTCAAGATCCTCATTTCAGGGCTGGGGTTGTGGCTCAGTGGTAGAGCACTTGCCTTGCACGTGTGAGGCACTGGGTTTGATCCTCAGCACCACATAAAATAAATAAAGGTATTGTATTCATCTACAACTAAAAAAAATATTAAAAAAATTTTTAAAAAAGATCCTGATTTCAGTTCCTCTGGATATATCCCAGAATGAAATCGCTGGATCATATAGTAGATCTGCTATTAATTTGGAAGAGCACATCCATATTTTTTCCATAGTGGTTTCACCAATTTACATTCTTCTTAACAGTATATGAGTTCCCTTTTCCTCACATTCTCACCAATGTTTTTAATAAGTTTTTTATAATAACTGTCCTAGTAAGCCTGAGGTAATATCTTGTAGTTTTGATTTGCATTTTCATCAGGATCAGTGATGTGGAGCACTTTTTTATATACTTATTAGACATTATGTGTTCTTTGAAGTAATATCAATTCAGGTACTTAGCCCATTTTTAATTTTTTTCTTGCTATTGAGTTGCAGGAGTTACTTAGATATTTTGGATGAAAACTTTCTCTGATTTTATTTTGCACATATTTTATTCCATTCCAAAGGTTGCCTTTTCATTATTTTTGTGGTGCTGGGAATTGAACCCAGGGCCTTGTGCATGTGAGGAAAGCATGCTACCAACTGAGCTATATGCCCAGCCCTGCCTTTTCATTTTGTTGATTGCTTTCTTTGCTGTGCAAAACCTGCAGCTATCTTGGGGAGAGTTTATAAGGGGTATGGGCAGGGTGAAAGTTGGGAAATCCAATGGGAAACCACTGTAGTGATCCAGGCAAGAGATGATGGTGGTTGGGAGCAAGATGGAAACATTATTTGGTGGTGGGGAGTAGATAGATTTATGATATAGTATGAAGGTAAAACAAACAGGATGTACTGATATATTGGATGTAGAGTATGAAATGGATGAGTTAAAGGTGAATCCAAGGTTTGGTTTTTGTTTTTGTTTTTGCCTGAGGAAGGGAGTGACATTTACTGAGATGGGAAAGACTGCAGATGGAATAAGTTTGGCATGCAGAAGTTCAGTTTTGTACATCATGGTTTGAGATCCTTACTAGAAATCTAAGTGAAATGTCAAGCAAGTAAGTGGCTATATGAGTCTAGAGTGCAGAGGAAAGGTCTGAAATAAAGCTATACATTTGGGAATCTTCAGCATATGCATAATAATTCAAAGCCAAGGAAATGAAGACAGAGGAGAGATCCAAGAACTAAACCCTGGGTCAATATAATTTTTAAAAGTTGGGTAGAAGAGGAGGAACCAGAAATGAAAATTGAGGAAGAATGGCTGGTAAGTGTTAGGAGGAAAATCAAGAGAGTGTGATATCTTGAAATTTGTAAATTGCCTATTTATCATAATCTCTCTGTCCTCTCTATTGCCAATGCCTTATCCCTACTTCTGCACCACTGTCATTACTGTCTAAACTATAATAATCTCTTAACTGGTTTTCTTGCCTCCCTTCTAATTCCTCTAATGCATCCCCCACACTGTCAGACTCTTCTATTTAAAACGCAAATTGGATCCTGTCACTCCTTTGCTCAAAGTACTTAATTTATTTGTAGTTTATGCACACTCTGCTGCTTTTCTGTTCCACGCCTCTCCTTTTGCTTACACAGACCATTGTTCCTGAAGATCTCTTTATACATTTTGTATCACCTGGCCAACTCCTTCTTATCCTTCAATACTCTGTTTAGGTACTATTTCATTCAGAAAGCCTTCTTTGGTCTTTCTTCTATACTTCAGTTTGCCTTGTGCTTATGTTAATTATTGCTCTGACCATACCATTTTCTAATTATCTCTTTCTACCATTTTAGGCTGTTATTTCTTGAAAGATCATTCAAACATTCAATAAATGTTTGGTACCTAGCAAAGGGTCTGACACATAGTAGGTACTTAATACATGTATAATGAATGAGTGAATAAATGGTCACTTTTCTCCTTGTTCTGGATATGTCAGTTTTAGTTTAAAGGGTTATAAATTTTTCTCTATGACTTCGAATTGTTTCCAGTCTTTCAATTTAAAGTTCTAATATAACTAGTTATGGAACAGAATAACTTATTTGCATCTCAGATACAGGAGCAGCTTGCAGAATAACAATATGCTATGGGTTTGATAGCACTGGGATATCATCTCCCTCAGTGCAATCAATATACATATAAGATACTGTAATACAGCCATTCTTCATAAGTGGAATAGATTATGTCATTGACCTCTAGAGGATACCTTTCCCACATAAAATAAGTTCTTGTGGGGAGACTCAAGTTTGTACCTCTAGGGTCATCTGCCATTCTGGATGGTTTAAAGGGTATTCAGTACTCACTTGTCATAAGCTAAATGCACAAAATTAGATCTTTCCACTAATTGGCTTTATTTCATAGATAGAAATGTAAAAATGCCCATGATGAGGCATACTTGTTATCCAGACAATCCAGTATTCTTTCTTCTGTGAAGGATTAATGAGGAAATCATCTTGTTTCCGTAATAATCTCAAACAGGTAAATTATCTCTAGGCAGAAAAATATTCCAATTTCATTCAGTAGTCCATTATGAATCGATTGTCTATGATTTTATCTAAAATATATTCAAATTTGCTCATATGCAATTTTTAAAAAAATTATATTTGTGACAGAAAAGTTTTTAAATTACATTTTGCTATTTGAAGAAACGCTTTCTTTTTCAAGTTAAACATTCTTTTTATAGAATTTTCACATATAGAAAACTATATAATTAATGAATAAAAATTGATGAATTTGAACCTACGTACTCATATACACCATGGAACCATCACCTCAATCTGTCATATGCCTGTCTTCTCAAAACTTTTCCTTTTGCTCTTTTACTTCTTACTTTTTTTGTATGTGTTTAAGAACTCTTAACATAAGGTCTACCTCTTAGAAAAATTTTTAGCATATAATATGGTAATGTTACCTATAGGTACTACAGTACAGTAAAGGGCTTCTTCATCTTGTATAACTAAATTTGTACCCATTGACTAATAACTTCCTTTTTGCCCTTCCTCAAACCTCTGGCAACCACCATTCCGTTCTCTGACTCTGTGAGTTTGACTACTTTCAGTTCTTCATATACATGGTATTATGTAGTGTTTGCACATTGTGTCTGTTAGATTTCACTTAGTATGATATTTTCCAGGTCCATGCATGCTGTTGCAAATGGCAGGATTTCCTTCTTTTTCAGCCTGAACAATATTTCATTTTTGTATGCAGACACATACCTGTATCTATTATATGTGCAGCCAAACATACATACATATAAGTATAAATGAATGCCTGTATGCCACATTTTCTTTATCCATGCATCTGTAGGTGGACATTTAATTCGCTTTTATGTCATGGGTATTGTGAATAATGTCATAGGAAATACTTTCTAAATTTTGAGATAAAATTTACATGGTTAGAAGTTTACATAATATGCACAAATCTTAAGCATATAATTTGATGACTTTTAACAAATGCATGCACTCTTGTAATCTACACCATAATGAAGACATAAAACATTTTTATTCCACCAGAAAATTCCCATATAGCTCCTTCTAATTAATCCTTAACCTACATAGGTAACCACTGTTCTGACTTCTGTCACCACAATTGTTTATTATTGAACTCAATAAAAACAGGATCATACACTATATCTGGCTTCTTTCCCTCATCATTTTTACTTTTTGATTAACACATAGTATTGTATTCCTTTTTATTTTTTTAGTTACATTCCATTGGATGAATTCACTACTGTTGACTTGTCCATTTCCCAGTCAATACATATGTTTCCAATTTTCGTTTGTATTATGAATAAGTCTGCTATAAATCTATAAGCACTTAATACTATATTTCCACTCTAAGAACTGCTTTACCTTATTTTGATATGGTCATGTTTACTTATTTCAAAGTACTTTTTAGTATTTTATGTGCTTTCTTCTTTGACACATGGAATATTTATATTTTGGAGTTATCTTTTTATTATTGATTTCTAGTTTAATCCCATCATCTAAAAGAACATGATTTATGTTATTTAAAGAGTTTCAAATTTGTTAACAGTTATTTTATGGATGTGAACAGAATCTATCATGAAGAATATTTCTAGGAGCATAATCTTAGTCTGTTTTGAACTAAGACCTATAGACCAACAGAGCCCAAAGTCATAGAGACAGGAAACAAAAATTTGTGGATCACTAGAGGTAATAGTGAATCAAGCTATTTCTATTTTCACCTCTAATAATTATTCCTGGATCTATGAAACCTGACTGCTAGAGAAATAACAAATCTGGACGGCATTGCCTCTGGAATGTGTTGACACCTAACTTAATACTGTAGCTAAATCTTCAAAAAGCCATTCCATCATTGTAGCAAGACTGCTGCTTCAGGATAATAGGAAACATGGCAAGACAAGTGAATTCCATGGTCATGGGCTCATTACCACTCTTAATTTACTGAGAAATTACTTGTTGAACAAAAACAATGCTAGGTGTAATATTGTGATAGTGAATAAAGCATCCCATGCATTTTTAAAATGAAACTGACAAACTTTGTATAGTGGCTGAGCCATTTGACATTCCCACTAACAATATGAGTGGCCAGTTCCTTAGCACTCTTGGCAGCACTTATGTTGTCTTTATTTTTTGTTTTTATGCTTAAAATTTTCTTATTAACATAGATATCTACAGGTACCAGAATAGAACTAGATCCCTATTCCTTACCCTGCACAAAAATCAAATCAAAATTGATCAAAGACATAGGAATTAGACCCAGGAACTTTGCAACTCCTAGAAGAAAACAGGCTTACCAGTCCAACATATAGGCACAGGCACCAACATCCTTTAAAAGACTTCTAAAGTTTAAGAAATTAAACCAAGAATCAATAAATGGGATGGCATCAAATTAAAAAGCTTCTGCACAGCAAAGGAAACAATTAAGAATGTAAAGAAAGAGCCTACAGAATGGGAGAAGATCTTTGCCAGCTACTCTTCTAACAGAGGATTAATATTCAGACTGTATAAAGAATTCAAAAAAACTTAGCATAAGAAAAACAAATAATCCAATCACAATGACATGATTTAAGCAGACATTTCTGAAAAGAAGTACAAATGGACAACAGATATATGAAAAAAAGTTCATCATTCTTAGCTGTCAGGGAAATGCAAATCAAAGCTACACTAAGATATCATCTCATTCCAGTCAGAATGACAGTCATCAGAAATACAAATAGCAGTAAGTGCTGGTGAAGATGTAAAGAAAGAGGTATACTGATACATTTTTGGTGGAATTGCAAATTAGTACAACTAGTTTGAAAACTACTATGGAGATTCCTCGAAAGGCTAGGAATGAAACCACCATATGACCCAGCTATCCCATCATTGGTATTTATCCAAAAGAACTAAAGTTAGCATATTGTAGTGATACATGTATACCAATGTTTATTGCAGCACAATTCACAATAACCAAGTTATAGAACCAGCCTAGGTGTCTGTCAGCAGATGAACAGATAAAGAGAATATGGTAGATATTCACAATGGAGTTCTACTCAGCCATAAATAAGAACAAAGTTATGTCATTCGCTGGTAAATGGATGGAACTAGAGAATGTGCTGAGTGAAATAAACTAGGTCTGGAAAGTCAAGGGTTGAATGTTGAGGGAGGGAGGGAGAGAGAAAAGAAGAAGAAAAAGAGGAGGGGAGAGGAGAGGAGCAAAAAGAGAGAGAAAGGAATAAAAAATGGGAGAAGAATCTTATGAAAATAGAATGGAGATCAACAGAGTAGAGGAAAGGGATCAAGTTGGAAGGAGATGGTGAGGGCAAGAGGAGATAACTGGGGAATAAAATATACCAAATAATCTATGTCCATGTGCAAATATACTGCAGTGAGTTCTACTTACATATAATAATAATGCACTAATTAAAATAATAATAGAAAGGAGAGCAGTAGAGTAGAGCAAGTTGGGGAAGGGAGAATAGAAGGGAATAGGAAGGCACTAGGGAAGGGGACTGATCAAATTGTGTTATGTACATGTATGATTATGGCATAATGCATCCCACTATTATATATAATTATAATGCACCAATAAAAATAAAGAAAAGAAACATTGAATTCTTGAAATTTCTAGTTTTATAGCATGAAGCTAGATCTTATTTAAATCTTTTGTTGTAATGAGTCTTCTCTCACATCAGACTGGCAGAAGTATTGTTCACTAAATTTTAGTGCCATGTGGAAGTAGCAATCCAGGTTCTTCATTCAGCCTCTATCAACCCTCTGAGGAAAGAGAGATGCCTCATTTGTATTGTTTGGGAGTGGAAGTTGAAGCTCCGCTGTAAGCTTTTGCCAAAACCACTCTGGCTCATAGAGGGAGGGGTACCTGATTTCTGTTTACCATGAGGCCTCCACTGGCATTGCTGGTTGGGGATAAAAAGGTCAGCTTGCTTGCCACTAGGCTTTTCTCACACATTACTCCATTATATTGTTTGGGATACATCACTGGAGTCTGGAGACACTGGAAATCTAGGTTCCCCACTTAGTGTTTGCTTACTGTGGACAGAATAGGGCTTTCATTTTTCCTGTGTTGTTTGACTAGACCAATGTAGCTATTGTCTAAAAGTTTTCTATCTTGCTAGGCTGTCTTCTTCATCCTTTGGCTAGAGAAAACTGACTTTTTTTAATTGGTTCTTTTTCATCACAGTAGAATCCATTTTAACATAATCATACACACATGGAATATATCTTATTTAAATTAGGACCCCATTCTTCTGGATGCACACAATGGTGGTATTCACTGTGGTGTATTCACATATGTACATAAGAAAACTATATCAGATTCATTCCACTGTCTTTCCTTTTCCTATTCCCCCTCCTTTCCCTTCATTTCCCTTTGTCTAATCTACTAAATTTCTATTATCCCCCCTTTATTTTGGATTAGCTTCCACATACCAGAGAAAACATTTGATCTTTGGCTTTTTGGGACTGACTTATTTCACATAGCATGATAGTCTCCAGATCCATCCATTTGTTGACCAATGTCATAAAGTTGTCCTTCTTTATGGCTGAGTAATACTCCATTGTGTATTTATACCACATTTTCTTTATCAATTCATCTGTTGAAGGGCACCTATGTTGGCTCCATAGTTTAGCTATTGTGAATTGTGCTGCTATAAACCTTGACGAGGCTACATCACTGTAGTATTCTGATTTTCAATCCTTTGGATATATAACAAGGAGTGGGATAGCTAGGTGAAATGGTGGTCCCATTCCTCATTTTTTTTTTAAGAATCTCCACACTGCTTTCCATAGTGGTTGCACCAATTTGTAGTTCCACCAACAATGTATGATTGTACTCTTTTCCCCTCATCCTTGCCAACATTTATTGTTAATTGCCAGGGCTGGGGATATAGCCATTCTGACTGTAGTGAGAAGAAAAATTTTTTGTTGTCTGTGCTCATTGGCATTTCTCAGTTGCTGGCTTCTGTAATATCCAGTCTGAGATATATTAAGTAAAAGAATACTCAAATTCACTACTTTGCCATTCTGTGGATCTTGAAATCCCTAGTGAGTCTACTTTTTTCCACCTTTGAGAATCTCTTATGTTTGGTTTTCATATAATATCCAGGGTTTTAGTGTATTTAGTGGGTGAAATAGGGAGAAATGTAACTATCTTTTAATAGAACTAGGAAATCAAATATACTTTTTATTATTTTAATTTATCATTTTAAGATGTTGTCTTAGATTTGGGTGTATTGGCCTCATGCATGTTCATAATGGTCATTGAAATATTATATTTTAATCATGTCCCTTCTGTGCCTTCTTTCATTCCTTGAATCATTTTGTTGACTTTCAGTCGGTGATCTTCAGCTTGATCATACTTTGTTTGAATATCTTCATGGTTCTAAATAACCCTTTTGGCTGATTGAATAAATAAATACTTCACAGGGGATTTAGATAAATAGGAGAGGAAAGAATAGAAAATTTTGGGTAACTGGTCTAAAGAATTCCAACTCACCTGTGTAGTATTAGCCAGTAACATTTGACATACAGCCAGTAACATATTTGACATACACAGACAGACAGATAAAAATGTGTGAGGAGAAGAAAATTACTTTTTTCTCATTAAAACCACATTTCTTGTTCTATTAAAATACTTTTGGTTGGGGCAAAATATTTTGGAAGATGGTAATTGAAGCCTTCTGATGAGCAATGGTAAATTCAAAAATTGAGACTCTTGACCAGAAATTTCCACATTTTTCTTAGGCAATAGAAGCAATTGACAGTTTAGCCAACTGTCCCAGGTACATGAAAACTCACATGGTCCCTGGAGTAATGGGATCCACTCCAAATGCAGGTCTCCCAAATGAAGATCAAGACTATGAATTACATTCAGATTTTACAGGGGAGCAATTAAAATGAATAGAAAAAAAGTAGTGATGTCATCTATTCTGTGCATTCAGCCCCCTTGCCTTACTTTTCCCTTCAATATGACTTGTTGTAGCTACCTATGGAGTCCCACATACACTGGAACACTCATTACAGCAGAGAAAAGGATGCAACTTTTCCCCTAAGATATCTGAGGGACCATATATTGAAAAAAGAAAAGTGTTTTATACTCACCTTGGATTTTTATAAAATATGCCCATTCATGAGGCTTATTCTAAATAGAAATAGTATATGTATACCATAATAAAATATCAGGACTATGCTAAAATAAAACTGCAATTTAAATTCACCTTAATGTCCTTTCCAATGTAATATCATTCTAGAGAAACACAATTCAGATTTGAGAACATTAGTTATGTATAACACTTGTCCTGGATAACTGATATTACCCAAACCATAAAACTATAGAGCCACCTGGCCCTTCCCGGAAAGATTTCCTCCAGAAATTATGTTGTTCCTTGAAGAGGCAAAGCTTTTACTCAAATGATCTGTCTCCAATAAGCTCTCCATCAAATGCCCTGCCATTGGTGCAGTTGTCTTAATTTTACTTAAGTGCCTGCTGGCTGACTTTGAGTCCAAAGAGACAAAGTACATATTTATTGGACAGAATTTAAACTTGAGAGGAATAGAAAAACAGCTGCTTTCTTCTTGACCTCTTTGCGTTCTTCCCACTACTAATGGAGATGAGAGGAAGGAGAGAGAAACATAGCCCTTGTTTCTAACCTGATTTACCTACTTTGGAGACCTTGCTTACTTGCAGCATATGAATATTCTCCTTATAAACAAGTTCAGTGAAAGAAAGGTTTTCTGCCAAAGTATTAAAAATTGTATTTCAAATGGTTGGGCAGAGTTTTGGCTTTTTCCACTTTGCTGAATCAAGATGGGGGCTAACATAGTGGGGTTATACTTTTTGCTTTGATATTATTCTAATAAGATAGCATCATTTATAAGTAATTGTACTTAGTACATAGTGGAATAAACAATGGGCAAATTTGGTTGCATTTCTTGTAACCCTATTCATTTCAGAAAAAAGTATTCTATAATATACAGAAAGTACTTAAAGCTCTTTACCTTTTAAAAAATAGTTTTAGTTGTCAATGGACCTTTATGTTTATTTATTTATTTGTATATAGTGCTGAGGATCAAATCCAGTGCCTCACACATGCTAGGCAAACACTCTACCACTAAACTACAACCCCAGCACCAAGCTCTTTACATGTTGACTGAATTTCACTGAGGATGAGTAATAGTTCATTCATTTATTTATTCAATATGTATTTGAGTGTCTATTGCCCAGGCCCTGATGATAGAGCCACAAAAATATACAGAAGCTGACCTATTTCAGTGGACCCTTGATGATGTCCTTCTCCTTGAAAGTCTCTTTTCTTTAAAATGCATCTCCATATTATTTAGTTTCCCCAACAAGATGGCAAGCTCCTCTGAGATTGATATCCTATGTTATGTTTTCTATGATGCTAAATATTCAACAAATACTTATTGGACTGGATTGAACAAAGCCTTTTAAAAATGTGGGTAAGGAAAGTTTCATAGTTAGTCATATGATATTGGCTATAGAATGGACCCTAATAATTATGTAGCCCATAGATTTTCAAACCATCTTCCAATTTTATATAACTTCAAGGGGCTTCATGGAGTAGGGTAAGGCTAGCAGCAGGGGTGTGGGACTTTTATTACATTCACTGTGGTTCAAACATAAGATTTCCACTTTGAACTCATGTGTAGGGCATTCCTGTAAGGTATAATTTCAACGAAGTGTTTGCTGCTTTAAAAAAATTTTTGAAAACACTGCTTGGTCCAATATCTCTAACTTTTCTTTCAGATAAGCCTGAAAAGTTTGGGTGATTTCTCCAATGTCACACGTGTAATTCATAAAACTCGTAGAACTAAACCCTAAATCTTCGCATTTATAACCTGAGATTCTTTCCATGACATTCTACTGTTTATTAATTCCCAATTATTGCATGATCAGCACAATGCTTGGCACACGGAAGACATAACTGAAAGAATGTTAAAATCCACTTTGACAACAGTTCATCTGTCCTTGGATGTATAGTTCAATATCTCCACACTTAGCGAAGTGACTATCACATTGTTAAGTGTTTAATTGTAGTTATGCTCATGGTGGTTATCCTTGATTGATTGTTGATCAAAGCATTCTAATCCTTTCCAGATTAAAGTATTCTGATCCTTTTATTTTGTTCTCATTGTTTCCCCCACCATCATTCCTTCAAACATCTTTCTTGCACCTTGTTTCCTGATTGTAGTTGTTAGGATAGATTGGATTTAGAAACTCTAATATATATAAGCAGTTCTAATCATAGCAACCACTTAAATGATTTGCTAGTCCAGATTTTGTAGTATTGCTGACAAGGATTTTGAACCTTATATGTTTAATTATGCAACACTTAACACTTGTCTATTATAAAGATTAAGACAATAAAAGACTGAAAAACATAAGTTCTACTAACAGTGCTTTTGAGAGTTCAGTTAGACTTTTTTGGTTGTTTTAAAATAAAAGTGTCATAAAGCCATCATTTGACTTACCCTTATCACTGCATCTCTACAGGTAAAAGTTTCATTTTTAATCAGTGCATTTAGCTCTTGTTGTGTTAGCTTCCTTAGTTTTGTGGGTATAATTGGTCCCCCTACCTCTACCTTCTCTGTTGCCTGCCCACTCTGTTTTGCAGGTGGCTCTCTTCTCCAGTCTATGTTATATAGCATTTCTGATAAGGATTTTGAACTTTCCTATAGGGGAGATCATTTAGGATTGCAGTTTTTCACATATTGTGAACAGATCTTCTTGGATGAATTTGTCCTCAACGTTCTCTCTCTGGCACAGATATAAGCTTGCTTTAGGGAGGGGCAGTTGCCATCAGCCACTGTTGCTAATGCTGCTGCCAGTGAAATGGGAGTGAGCAAATTGGCTTTGTAGCCAAAGAGAATTGTTTTTTTTTTTTTTTCAGTTTATTCTTGAATTGGGATCCTGTTATTTCCTCCTTATTAACACCATAGTAATAGAGAAATGTATTATAAAAATGTTTAGAATTCAAAGGTGTAACTTCAATTTCCATATCATAAAAATAGAGCCTCCACTTTAAAAAATTCATGCTAAGTTGGCAATAATTTAAGGCTACTTCATAGTTTTTGCTTTCCACCCCCACCCCCCACTCCTTGGGGATGACTTTGTTATAGTGAATGACAAATATATTCTATCCTTGCCCATTATTTTCAAATGGATGGATTTTCTTAGCATAGTGTATCTCTCATGGTATAGATTTTTTTTTTTGGTACTGGGGATTGAACTCAGGGGCACTCGACCACTGGGCCACATCCCCTGCCCTATTTTGTGTTTTATGTAGAGACAGGGTCTCACTGAGTTGCTTAGCACCTTGCCATTGCTGAGGCTGGCTTTGAACTCGCAATTCTCCTGTCTCAGCCTCCCTAAGTGCTGGGATTACAGGCATGCACCTCCGCGCCCAGCTCTCATGGTATAGATTTTTATATTATGTATTAAGAGTTTATAATTAAATGTTTTCAGGTGTTCATCTTTGATGACATCGATAAATAAAATTATGACTTTTTTATTCTTAATATCTTCTAACTACATATACCTTTAATTTTTGTAGTTATTACTAAAGGCTAGAGGTTCAGAAAAACCCAGACCAGTTTAATGATTTTCCAGATAGAGGGTGAACAAGCTGTTTTTAGAGAGATTTAAAATGGGGCTATTAGATGATTTGTGGGCATGAGACTATGACTGAGGTAGAAACTTGGGTAGTTCATCAGACTGAAAGCTGATTTTCTAGCCTAGAATCATGCCAGAACTAGGATTTACTTAGAGAGACTTCCCTCTTGAGCACAACAGCATCTTGGAACATTATATAAGACAATAGTTTGCATATACCATAGTCAACAAACATTTATTGACTATGACAATCTTAGAAATTAAGGTATTAGTTTCAAAACAGTTGGTTCAAATTTATTCTATTAATATGTAGAGGTTTAATTTTGTTGATGTAAATAGATTCTTTTTTAAGATGTGTGTCTGTGTAAACAGAAGAATAGACAACTGTTTGAATTTTAGTCCCAATTTTTCTAAGGATTCTGTCTTTTGGCCTCTTTTCCTTAGAAATTATCTAATAGATACTAGCCCACTAATGCATCAACTTGACTAATTTTTTTTTAAATAACTGGATTCAAGGCAGCATCTGTCATAAAAGGAATTACTATCTAGCAGCTCTATATAATAGAATAATATTTTTTACAAACTGAAAACATTTTTTTTGTACTTGGGATTGAACCCAGGGGCATATTGCCACAGCCTCAGTCCTTTCTATTTTTTATTGTGAGATAGGGTCTCGCTTAGTTGCCCAGGCTGATCTTGACCTTGCCATCCTCTTGCCTCAGCCTCTGGAGTCCTTGGCATTATAGGGATGTGCCACCAGACTGGCCACTGGAAACATATACAAATAAAGCCATCAGCAATATACACAAATAAAACTTGTGCTTGTATGTTAATATACATAGACAACCAAGGATAGACTCAGGGTTTCCTCAAAACACTCCTATTTGTATTTATTTATTCATAGACCTTAAGTATGTCAGACCAATACTTAGATATAGTATAAAAATACTTTATCCTCCATTAAACTAGACTGCAGTTTTTACCTCACTCTGAGCTCACCCCAGAGGATCATCTTTAACACATATATAGAAAATACTTCTTTCCAAATATAGACAGTACAGTCCAACCTTTTGGGGAGATTTCTGAGGATCTTCTTACCTCTCATTTTTTACAATCTCCTAAATTTGGACTTGGGCCTTAAAAATGTTTCAACAATATTTTCTCATTCACTTCTGTATTAAAATTCTACTTTCTCAAATGGGGACTTGTTAGCCATAGACACAGCTTCTTGATATTGAAGTATAGATTTTCCCCTTTCTCCCTGCCCCTCCACAGTATAAACATTCTAAGCTTTAAAAAGGACCAGTATGCAAAATTTAAATTTATAAAAGAAAAATCCAAAGGAAATCCACATAAAGTTTTGTGGTACAGGGATGCCTCACTTTATACAAAACAAATGTGTTTTTAAGAAACTGAATATACAAATTCTACATTTGTAGAAACAAATCTATATTAAAAGTACGATGTTAGCTTGGTATTTTTAAAAAATTGCCATGTGGAATTCTGTAATAGAAATAACCACTCCTAACTTCTCTGGTTTAGAGATTGGATAAAGTAGGGCACATATATACTCTATTTGCACATAGTTTTTAATTTCAAGAAATGACCCCTTATTTAGCCCTGATTTCTCAATCTTATCACCCATAGTTTATTGTGTTTTTTTTTCTTTCAATAGACCAGTGACTTGGGTGTACTTTCCTGACCCTTGATCTCAGTGTGGCTATCATATATTATATATCAAAATATAATTACATATTTGTATATTTATATGTGAGATATTGGAGGAATTTGTATTTATCCAATGGCTTCTGAGACCAACAGGCATAGTGCACTTTGTTAAGATTTTCTTTTTCTTCATATTGCTATTTATTCTAAATATTTTTATTTTGCCTTTTAACCTTTTACATGATGTGCTAACTCTATTTACTACTGAAGTGTAACTTTTGAAGTGAAATGACATCTATCTAACCATGTTGAAAATACTATTGGTTTTGTTTAGAATGGAAAGCAGACCCTCTGTTCTTTGCACTGCAAGAGTTTAACCCATCTTCAATGTTGGCAAGGATAATGGCTCTTTTGATTTGTTTTACAAAGGGTATGCACTAGTAATCTCATTTTAGCCTTTCATTTTCCTCCTTACTACTTGTCCCTTGGCTTCATTTGCCTCTTTATGGGAAAGAATGCGTCTGAGGCTTTCTTTGCTTCTCCTCTTGCCATGATATGTAGACTAGTTTATGGAGAAATACATCAGCTGCCTGCTGTGCATTTAAATTCCCCACTTTGCTGCTGCATTTGTGTGCAGCAACTGAAAGACAAAGAGATGAATGCAGGGCCATTTTTGTCAGGGAAAGTTTTTGAATGCATACATTACCAAGCACACATATCATTAAATATGAGCTTAATATCTGGAAGCAAAAGTGGTAGTACATCAACTTTGTCCATAGAAGAGAAAAGGGGTCACTGTTTATGAGAACTAAATGGAAGCGTAGCCTCTCTTATCAATCAAAGAAATTAAGAGACGAGAATTGGTCTTTTAGGCCATCTGGTTCCTCCCCTAGGGACCAGTAGATAATTGGTCCTTGCATTATTATATTCTTAGTGCTGGTTATTGTTACATGTTTTCATAGCTTTGCAGTAACTTCAAACTGTAACCATAGTTCTTCCACTTCTCTTGATCAGGGAATTTTACATTCTATCTCTTTTTGAAGGAGATATTCCTTTCTTTTCAACTTTTAATAAGCCTTATTCCACCAAACTATGTCAGGTTACTCAGATTCAGCCTTTTAAAAATAATACAAATCTACTTGGTTCTCTCTTAACTTTTTTCTTACTTTTTTTTGTTTTCTTGTTCTGAATATCCTTAAACTCTTTCAGAAATTTTGTTATCATATAGCAATTTAACATTGTGAACTTCTTAAAATTGAACCTAAACTTCATTCTTTGCAAAGATAGAAATAAGAAGGGAAAGATGATTGTCTCAATATAATATGACTTCTTTCCCTTTCTTTCCTCTCCTCTCTCCCATCCTTCTCTTTCACACATGCATACATACATATAATGTCTTGACTATTACCCAACCAATCTCCAAATGTCTAAATGAGATTATCACAGTGCTGGTAGCATGGCAGGAAATGTGGGAAGGAAAAGACATGGTGGACCTGAAGTGAATTTTGGAGGATGAGAATTAGAAATGTCAAGAAAGCAGCAAATTATATAATTTCCCAGCCATATGGGAACACAGAGAACTTTTTCAAATGAGGAAAGCAAAGCTTAGAAAGTTATTGTCCCAGTCAGCTGAATTCTCTGATATCTATTTTTTTGTTTGTTTTCTACACCAAAAAGAAGTAAAAGATTGTAAGGATTATGAGTATAGGGTCAAAGTTCTAGAATTTCCATCTTCCCGTTAATTCATTCAGTTAGGCAATACTTGTTTATTTTTTGGTACCAGGGATTGAACCCAAGGGTGCTTAACCACTGAGCAACACCCCCAACCCTGTTTTTTTGTTTTTAATTTTGAGACAGGGTGGTGTGAGTTGCTAAGTGCCTCACTAAGTTGCTGAGGCTGGCTTTGAACTTGTGATCCTCCTGCCTCTACCTCCAAAGTTGCTTGGATTACAGGGATAGCTTCCTGGCAGAGGTTACCAAGGCCAAGGTAGAACAGGTTGTTCCAGGCTGATGGGATGTTAAATCATATGTAAATTTCTGAGGCAAAACCCGAAAAACGTTTAGTAGGGCTAGAGCACTAGAGTAGTTAAGGGTTGAGGTTTGTTAAAGAGTTGTGGAGCCACAGAGTGTGGGTTGGATTACAGAAATAACCAGGGGCCAGGTCATAAGAGACCTTACTTGCCATGCTAGAGAGTGAAGTTCTGTGGTCTAAGAGCAATAAAGAAGTCACTGAAGAGTTTTTAAGTTGGGGAGTGACATGATTAGACTTGCCTTTTAGAAGGATCACTCTGTCTGCAACTGGAGAGTTGGTTGGAGGCAGAAAGACTCACGAGGAAGCTGTCACAATAATCCATATAAACTGAGATGATGGTGATCAGGATGAAGAAAAGGGTTTGCATGTAACTTTTTTTTCTCTTTTGGCACCAGGGATTGAACCCAGGGATAATTATCCATTGAATCACATTCTCAGCCCTTTTTTAGTTTATTTTGAGAAAGAGTCTTGCTAAGTTGCTTAGGACCTCACTGAGTTGCTGAGGCTGGCTTTGAACATGTGATTGACCTGCCTCAGCCTCCCAAGTCACTGGGATTTATTGGCATGTACCACTGCACTCAGCTAGTGTTCACATTTGAGATAGGAGTTGGAAAACATAGGGTTTGTTACTGAATGTGAAGAATGAGGAAGAAGACATGGAGAACATGAGAGGAATCAGGGGATTGTTGAGTAAACATATCCATAGGATGCTTACACTGAGAATAGTCTAGACTAGAGATATAGATCTGGGAGCTATCAGTATTAACATAGAGATGATGTGAAGTCATGGAATCACCTAGAACTAATCTGAGAATCAGTTGCCTCTAGACCTTATTTTGCTTTATACTCCTTTTGAATCTGACAATTACAGACACTCTCCTCATAAAATTTACATACATAATTCTCTGTACAGTTTTAGGAAGGCTAACAGACCTTTTGAAGCATATCGAGGAACCCTTAGCATGTTGAAATTAAGAACCCCTGGAGGTAGAATAAGAATAAAAGAGAATAAAGATGGAATACTGGGGGGCTGGGATTGTAGCTCAGTGGTAGAGCGCTTGGCTTGCATGCGTGAGGCACTGGGTTCGATCCTCAGCACCACCTAAAAATAAATAAAGATATTGTGTCCATCTACAACTAAAAAAAATATTTAAAAAAGATGGAATACTGGGACACACTCACATTTAAGGAATGGGTAAGAGGTGAAGTCCATGAAAGAAACTGAGGAAGAGAAACCAAAGAGTTAGGGGCTATCAAAGGAAGCAAGGGAAGAGAGAGTTTCAAGAAAGCAGGAACAATCTTCAGAATTTAGTGGTGGAGAGAGAGAAAGAGAGAGAGGGAAGGAAAGAGGAAGAGGAGGAGGAGGAGAGAGAAGAAAGAAAGAAAGTAAAGGACTGAAAAGTGATTGTTGGCTTTAACAAGAAAATGTCAGTGACCTTTGTAAGGGTTGTTTCAGTAAAATACTGTGGACATAATCCAGAATGCAGTGATTAAAGCATAGATGAAAGGGGAGGAAGTGGGAATAGCGAGCGAAGGCCACCTGCTTCCAAGCAAGCAGAGTTGGGGAGAGGAGCTTGTCTTTTGTTAATTTAAGATTGGATTGAGGGTGTTAAGAGTTACTTTTGGTATTTTTCTTTGAATGAATCATCTCATTTTCTGATTTCTTATCACAAAGAATAACTAAACCAAGGAAATCAGCTCCATAAGAAATGGGGTTTCACAGATTCCCAGTGCGTCTGTCATATTAATAAATGATGAATTGTGGTTTTAAATCCCTACAGTTCTGTACCTCCTCCTCAGCTTTGCTTAAGGTGTCTATCTACCCAGAATCCACAATGCCTCAGGCAGTATTAAATTAGCACTATAGGTGTAGTCAGGGCAGCCTGGCTGGGAATGAGAGAGGCAATAAGGCTGGCTTTAGACCCTTGATTGAGGATCCAGCTTTGTAATAGCCAGCTTAGTAATTATGGGGGCTTTATGTTTGCATGTGTGAACCTTAGTTAAGCTTTCTCATAGGTTTTCCAAAACAGCTGGGGCTTTTGGTCTATGAAGACATTAACTTGCATCTCCAGGGGCTATGCATAAATCAAATTGGGAAAGAGGGGAGGAGGAGCGAATTTTTTCTTTGTGTGAATCCCAGCTCCCCGTTAACTGTTTAATTGAGGAGAAGGAAAGAGTCCTATGACAATTACTGAATTAGTGATGCACTATTATCTTTAGCTTGATGCAGTCTTACTTGGTGTATTTATGCTAAGAAAGGCAGTAAACCCTGTCTTCCCTAAGAAGGCCCTGCTTTGTTGACCTTCAACAAAATTGTAGATTTAAATTTCACAGTTCCTGTTGTTTCAGAGGGAGGCTTAATGTTGGTTGGTGATGGTTGTTAATTTAAACTTTAGTTCCTCCTTTCTTACCATCTGCTGTATAGTGGCTTCTTAGTCACAGTTCAAGGACAACAGTAAGAATCTCACCCCAGGAAAACAGTGTAATAACACAGGACTTTGGAAATGCTGCTGTTTTTTTCCTCTCCATCCATGGAACAGATTATTTGGGAGACAACATATGTCATCATGGAAATGATTGTCATGTTGGAGTGAATTAGGGTTGGGAAGTAAGCTTGGGCCTAAATTTTTCTGACCTTTAGAAACATCAGTATAAATGATGGTGTGCTCAGCCAAAGTCTCCCCGCCCTACTATTTTAAATACTTCAGCCACTGCATGAATGTAACAGAAGCATACCAAAATGTAGAAAAATGGAGGTTCTTTGTTTCTGTATTTGCTACCTTTTCAGTCATGGAGAAATAGATGATAGCAAATAGAATGTACTCTGCAGAATAGTGAGCCTCCATCCTATATGTGGTGTGTGTGTGTGTGTGTGTGTGTGTGTGTGTGTGTGTGTGTTACTAAACAATCTTAACATTCAAGAGCAAGTTTATATAGGGAAAGGACAATGTTCTCTTATAAAATAGTTCTGTGATGCCACTGTCAGTGTCCAAATACAGAATTCATAGCCCATGACTTAGTGTGGTATTTCTCAAGTTAGAAGCCAAAAGATACAGGCTTTATTCATGTTTTATGGGTCATTTTTATAATTAATAATTGTAACCAGCAATGTTAATTCTTAAGACTTATGTTGGGCAGTGTTATCTGTAGGTTTCATATGAGCAAATCAAGAGTTTCCAGAGACTGTTTTCTTACAGGAGTGTAAAAAGGAGAGTAGAAACCATTCAAAAGGTCAGCCTACGCATTGAAAATCTCTTATAAGCCAATAGTTTTATATGCTCTGTAGGCAAAAAGTTATACCTTAGAGTAGTTTTGATTATTACTTTAAGATTTAAATTAATAACGAACATTTTAAGCATGCTTGTAGTTTGATTTCTGACACAAAGTCATGGATGATATATGTTCTCAGACTTTCTCACAACATATTACTAGATCCTAAGCTGTGAGAAATAGAGTGCCTACTGAAGGTCAGGTTCCAAGCCATTTCCTATGGTTATTAGTACATTATAAATGGTCTTTCTTAAAGTAGCTCTCTCTATTGCACTTCAATTGTAAATGTTGACTTCTTACCTTCAGCTTGAATATATAATGATAATCTTTGTAAAACACAATATAATTAGCTGCTTTAAAATTATATAAGCAAGAGGTTAAGAGGGAGAAATATTCAATTGTTACAGTTCTCTAAGTTACAAAAGTTGATTAGAACTCCCAATTGTTGTTTGGGCTATTCCTCAGCAATAACTAATTAAAATGGCAAGTATGATGTAGAAAAATAATTCTTTATTAACTGTAAGGCTACAGAAGAGATATTGAAATTTATATAGTCAAGCCCTGTCATTTTATGGATTAGAGAACAATGTGATTGAAATATCTTAAATGACTGATTCAAGGTCATACACTAAGTTAGTGGTATAGATATGACATGACCTCAAGATTTTTTTTTTAATATTTTTTTAGTTGTGGATGGACACAATGTCTTTATTTTATTGCTTTGTATGTGGTGCTGAGGATTGAACCCAGGGCCTCACACATGCGAGGCAAGCGCTCTACCGCTGAGCCCCAGCCCCAGCCCATGACCTCAAGATTTTTAAAAATTTATTTATTTATTCTCATTAGGTACACATGACAGCAGAATGCACTTTGGTTCATTGTGCACAAATGCAGCACAACTTTCAATTCTCTGGTTGTACATGATATAGTGTTGCACCATATGTGCAGTTATACATGAACCTACAGTAATGATGTCCAGCATCTTTCTTGCCCTTATGCCCCCTCCCCTCCCTCTCCTTTGCCCAATTAAAGTTCCTCCATTCTTCCCCCTGCCCATTATGGATCAGCATCCACTTATCAGAGAGAACATTCAGCCTTTGTTTTTTTGGGATTGGCTTACTTCGCTTAGCATAATATTCTCCAACTCCATCCATTTACCTGCAAATGCCATAATTTTATTCTCTCTTATTACTGAGTAATATTCCATTGTGTATATATACCACAGTTTCTTTGTCCATTCATCTATTGAGGGGCATCTTAGTGATCTTTTCAGTATTCTATAATGCCTACTGAAAATTGGAAAGGTGGAAACCAACTCTGTCCTTATACTTTCAAAGTATGTTTTTAATTCAATAAGTTGCTTTGGTAAGCAAGCATGTAAAGTGGATTAGAAGAGACACTTTGGTAATAATGCTCTTCAGTATATATGGTGGGTTTCAGATTGATTGTGTTATGTTTGTATCACAACCTGCTAAGAAATCAGAATCCTAGGAAAGCACCTCAAGAGCTGGACAGTGCAATTGCTCTGATTCAATAAGTAATTTGAAGTTTTGATGAAATTGATCACTCGTTAGGCTGTGAGCCAGGAAAAAAGGAAATCAATGAGAAAAAAATCATGGTGATAAAAGAATATACCTAACCCCTGCCTTGCTAGCATATACCTTTAGTTGAGCTTCATCTTCCCAAGATTAAGGAACGGTTTACTCTGTATAGCATACTTGGTTCACACCTGGAATAATGTTTTTCATCCTGGGAACTACTTCTTAAGAAATACACTTGACAAACTAAAACAAAAATGATTAGGGACTAGAAAATCATACAAATAAAGATTTGAAATTAGATCTTTTAGTTTCTAGAAAAGAGAAAATATAGGAATAGTTACTGATATATTTCAAGTATGTACTATTTTCAAGGAACTTCACATATTATATCATCTTCACAGCCATCCTACGTGATACATACTATCTTCCTTCAAGGCATATAGTTTGAAGGTATCAATTAACTTGCATAATATGTAGTTAAGGAGAAGAAACAGAATGCACAGCTCTAAAGATCATGCTCTGGGTAGCAGTCTTCAAATATTTGAAAAACTGATATGAAGATGATTGAGAATGGAGATGAGGCACTCTGAAGAGTATCCTTAGTAGCAATAATAGCAGTTGTAAAAATAGCACTGTTACTATCAATAAAAACAAAGGCTGACATTAGACACTGAATTTGTGCCAGGAACTATGCTAAGCACTTGACTTACATTACCATGTTTAATTACTACAATAATCTTATCAGGTATATATTATTATTTCCATTTTACATATAAAGAAAGTGGAGCACAGAGAGAATAAGTGATCTGTTGAAAATTATTTAAGTTAGGGAGAATGGATGTGAAACCAGGTAGCCATAGGAATGAAAATTTTAGCCTTGCACAAAGGGACATCTTTCTATTCAACTTGTCTGGAAGTGGAATGGTTGTCTTTCTGATGCAGGGACTTTTCTATCCCTGAATGTATTTAAGTAACACCTAGATATTAATTACAAAAGCTTTCTTCTCACCTAGAGCATACAGAGTTTCATTTAATTTAAAAACACATTTAATTGTAAAACAAAAATTACCCTCTCAGGAGGAAAACAACCCACAGATATCTAAATAGCTAATCCTTTCTCTCCCTCCTTCAGCCTTTCTCCACCTATCTTTGATTACTTTTCTAAGTTAAACTATTTCAGGAGAAAAATGAACTCCCTAGGAATTCCATCACTGTCAGTGGCAAAAGTGAGAAGACATTAACCTTTGCTCAGTGGTTCTTGAAAGTATCAGAAAGGCAGCTTGGAGTGTGGCTTTTCATTAGTTCCTATGTCAAAGATGACAGCAGTTAGTCACCTGGGAAGGCAATGGGACAATAAGATACTAACCAAGAACTGCTTTTGAGAAATATGAACATAAAAGTTTAAGATTCTTGAGTCAGTTGCTCATTGAACTGGATGGAACCCCTGTAGAAGCCCAAATGAGGATTTGAATGTGTCTATTCTTTCCGGAGACTAGCTGATCAGTTTGACACCATGCACTGTACATAGGATCAAAAATCAGGATCTGGGGCTGGGGTTGTGGCTCAGTGGCTGAGCATTTGCCTAGCATGTGTGAGGCACTGGGTTCAATCCTCAGTACCACATAAAAATAAAATAAATGTATATGTACATGTACAACTAAAAAAATTATAAAAAATGTCAGGATCTGTATACACTGATCGTGACTCCTTGTGTCTTGCCTAGGTTATGTAAAGTTTTTCCATGATGCTCAGTCCCTAGAGGAAGGAATTCTCTAACAGTGGTCTACTTATATTTTACAGAAAGCCTTTCTCTCAATTCAACATTACTTAAAGTACCAGTGATATTTCAGACACGATGTATGAGGCTTATATTATTAGAACCATTTTTGTTGACCTAACTGAGGCCTTAACCCATAAACACTTTATTCAGAAATCCCATGATTCTGGACTTAGCAGCGACCCTGTAAAATGGTTTTCTCTCCATTTAGTTCTTGTCAACTTAGTCTCGACCTGGAGGTCCAAAATACTTGCACACTGTCATTTTTACTGAAGATTAACTGAAGTTTCTCTAGCTGATGGTGAAGGAGAGTTCAAAGACTATGCTGGCAGCTCCATTTGCTATCACAAGAAAGTTCTTCTCTTGAAATCATCTTCCTCTTCCTAGTAGATCTTTTGTGTCAAGTGTATACTCTTTAGCAGAATTCCTTGAGTTGTTTTTGGTATAAATTATCCCCAAAGGCAAAACATTCATGGTAATCCATGTGACATAATTTATTCAGTAGAGTACTAGAATGGTAGAGCTAAATGGGATGTTATGAAAGCTTTAGCATCATATCCTTATTTAATATATGGGGAAACTGAAGCCCAGAGGTATGAAGTGACTGAGGTAAAACCATACAACTGGCTAGCATCAGAACCTAGATAAGAACTCAGGTCTTAGGACTCCCAATCAATTGTTTTTTCTGCTATGTCAGGCTTCTTTCTGCCTACTTTATTTAGAATTTATATAACATAAATGTGCATGTATATTACATATGAATATATATTATTAGATCAATATATTTGTTATATTTTCTATGGGTGCCAACATAACCCTCACAGTTAAGAGCAGACCTGGATCTGAATTCTTTCCCTTATTACTCATATGAATTTACACAACCTTTATATTTGAGCCTCAGTTGTCTCACCTATAAAACTGAGACAAGAATACATACCCACCTGTTTAAATTATGGTGGGAATAAAGTGAGAAAATGTGTGGAGAGTACTTTGCAAAGTATCTTTCACATAGTAAACACTCAGCTATTTTCACTATTTAAGGTTTTTATCTTTATAACTAATTTATTTCCCCCTCTCCAGGATGAGAATTCTCTTGGAAATCTTAACTCTATTAAACTAGTGTTGAAAAGCAGCAACCTTGTTTTAGCTAAGCTGAGTCTAGTGTATCACTTTTTTTCCTAAGCTAATTGTAGCCTGATTTTGTTCTGTTCAATATCACATCTATTTCTACAAACAGGAAATTGTCTTTTCTATATTTTGATTGGCAGGGATGGTTTTATAAACTTTATTGAATTACATTAGTGTTGCTTTAAGGTGGAGGAGACACTTTCATTATAAGCCTATGTTCCTAGGTGCTTATCTTTTTCATAAAATTATTCTTCGGACTGAAGTATTTTCAACTTATATTCTATTTCATATGAGGTGGAAAAATTGGAGGGTGTGAAAACTTGGAGAAATTTCTTATATCATTTTATTTGACTACCAAGTAATCACATTTTTAGATTTTCCTGTTTATCCTGCAGTTTCAATATGTTAAAACCCCATAGAACCCAGAAGTTCACAGCACAATTACTTAAAGAACAGCTTGCAAAAATTCCACAGGAGGCAAAGATGTACATATAAGATCAGAGTCTTTTATAGACATGGTACCTGGTCCTAGAAGCTTTCTTTTTCCAATCATCATTGACGATATATATATTTAAAGCAAATATTTCTTTAAATTGGACCCTGTTCTTTTCATATTCCCAACTATCTTCTTTGTCAGGGAAAAAAGATTGACAGTCAACAGTAAGTAAAAGTTGAAGAGGAGTTAAGGAAAAAAAAAGGATTTGTAAATGGAGTTGGAGGCTCCACTAAGAGGTTGAGAAAAGGGTAACAAGACATGTGTAAAATCAGAATCCAGAGCCCAGTGCCTTCAGGATTTGGGTCAAATTGCTGTCACTGGAATCTGAGAGATATGGGGTACCATTGTAAGAGAGCTCCATGCATTATAGTTAAGTGCAACTAATGAAGTGTGCCTGAGCACAGAGAGGGAGGTGAAGTTGATTGAAAGAGTGAAAGTGTCAAGGTTAGATCTAGGAGTAGAAGTGGAGCATAGAAATTTTAAAGCAGCAAGAAGACATAGACTCAAAGGCTGGACTCTAGAATAGAAGCTAGAGAATGGAGGAACAAGAAAGGGGCTCTTTAGTCACTTCAACCAGTAATAGGCCATGTGGTTATTGCAAAATTTTCTATTGCTCATCTCAGGAATCCCATTAAAAATGTACGCTCCAAGAGAACAGGGCTTATTATGTTCACTGATAAAGCCCAGCACCAAGAACAATCTCTGGCTCATAGTAGTCAGTGAATAAACATTTGTTGAATGAATGAATGAATCAATGGATGAATGATCTGTGTCAAAATTCACTTCTTCCCTCCAAAATTAAGTTAAACTCTTTACTTGAACTGTCTCTATGTGCTGCTTTGGAGTAATGAGTAGAAAAAGGTAAAGAAGGAACTTAAATCCAAGACATTAAATTAAGCAACAGTGGGGACCTAGGCTCAGGGAAAGGATGGTTTAGAGGACTATCTGTAGAGAATATTCCATTTGTCTCAGTTACTCAGCAGCAAAGTTGACTTCATTTTTCAGATATCCTTTCCCTAGGTCCTGAGATGCATTATATTGGGATTATAAAGGAGAGAAGCTAAAGTCAGATAGCCCTGGAGAATCCCTTTTTGACATAATACCTGCTGACAGCCGATGGCAGTTGCTGTTCCATTGCATGGTTAAAGACAAAGAAGGAACACCCTTAGACATCAAAAATTCTTCTCTTCTTATTACTCTCTTAAGCTCACTTGAACCTGTGAAACCCTCTCTGGGCTTGTTATTCTAGCTCATAGAACAGTGCCTCACACCTAGCAGGCTCTCAATAAATATTTATTGAAGATTGATCTTATTTGGTCACAGGGTTTGAAAGACTACTTGGTGTGTGGAGACACTGTCCATAGTCCCCTTAAAAAGCTAGATATATCAGGAAGAGAAATTATGGAGAAACTGGAGAAAAGGAATGGAAAGTAATTGCAATTTCATGTTCCCAAATTCCTGTGCACTCTGGGAAATCGCCTAAGTGTCTCAGATGAGTTACAACTCCAAATCAACATGTAAAGCAGTTATTTTAAATGTGCAAAGCTAAGGCTTAAGCAAGTTTTGCACCTGTTTTCCTCATAGGGTGAAAAAGAAATTCAGTGTTGTGTATATGTGTCATTGTATATGAATCCTTACACCTGAGATGACATTACTAAAACATTTATGTCTTGTTTGGTTTCTTCAGTCCACAAATCAGGGAGTTATACTTAGATATGTAATTCAAGATTTCCTCACGCCTAATGCCAAAGCATTTGGGCATAACTAACATTTTGCTAAAAGGGGATGGTGTGTGTGAAGGCAAATATGCTTTCTACAGGATGAAAGTTGGAATTTGAGTCCTGAAAGGTTTATAGGCAAGCCTGGGAGGATCCTGCTCTAGAAGCCAGGAAGTAAAATATCACAGACAATATTTTTAATACTAGGGCTAGATATGTGGGATGTGAAACTAGTACAGGAAATGTAGAACAAGAACATTTGGCAACCTTGTGCTTCCTGTCTAAAATAACTGTTATGGAACATTAGTGGGAGGCAGTAGGCTACAGTGAATTATAACATTTTTCTTTTCAGACTCACATACTACTGAATTCTTCTTGTTATAGATTTTTTTTCTGTTTTATTTTGCTTTTTGTTCCTAGAAAGGTCACTCCCCAAGCGTGAGTATAAGGGAATATCTATATTTAGTTTGTACCTTTCCATGCATTTGTTTTCCTGAGCTACTTCTTCAACAACTGACATGGTATTGTTTGGGCAAGTCATTTATTTTGAACACTATAAGGTTTCTGATGGGAGTGCTATAAACTCCAGTTCTAAATTGATGTTGAAGAATCAATAAACTACTTAGCAGAGGAATAAGTGGCTTGAGGTAAAAATAACCAAGTAAAATGTATGTCCTTCTTTCTATTCAACTGTGTGTTGTGAGAGGGAACATATCTGACAAAGAGCCTTAAACGGTTATCACCCGCTATGTTCTGTCCATCATCTAGGCTAATTTTGTAGGTTATCTTTTTTCATTGTTCAGGAAGAGATTACTGTAGAAGATCAAAAGCAGCTGATTATAATTTGGCAAAAATTAGCAATTAATGAAACCAGATCCTTTTCCTAAGGAAATCAAAATTATTTTCCCCTTTTTAGACTGTTTTTATTAGATAGCAGTTGTGTTGATAAGTGAGTCTAGAGGGACTAAAGAACAACTCTTCAGGTGAGTATTTTTAGCTTTATAGTGGACTAGTTCTAATTGATTAATTCATTTTTTGTTTTTTATATGTTTTAGTGCATTATACATAATGAAGTAATTAATTTCTTTTAAAATTTATTCTAGGGATTGTGTTTCTGTCCACTTGACCATTGTTCCAGGTATTAGTCAACAAAATTCAGGAACCCCATTTCTAATTCAGCAATAATATATAGAGTGGTGACTTAGTAAGACCCTGTCTCAAAATAAAATTTTTAAAATGACTGTGGGTGTAGTTCAGTGGTAGAGCATACATGGGTTCAGTCCTCAGTATCACAGAATAAAGCAAACAAAACAAAACAGCCTCCCTCAAACAAAACAAAAAACTCTTGAGCTAGATACTCTGCTAGATATTTGTAAAAAACAGCAATAAAAATGTATAAAAGTGAGCTGGGGTTGTGGCTTAGTGGCAAAGTGCTCACCTAACACATGTGAGGCCCTGGGTTCGATCTTCAGCACTACATAAAATAAAGGTATTGTGTCCATTGGCAACTAAAAAATATTTTAAAATATATATACAAAAGTCCTTGCCCTCATTTGACTTTGAGATAGACAAGAATATAAATACATAAAATACTTACTGATCATAGGACATGCTAGGATAGCTATAGATGAGAAAAAATAAGATGGGCCTACTTAGATGACATGGAAGGATGATTTCTCTGTGAAAATGAATTTTAGGCTGAGACCTGATGAATGATGCATCATGAAAAGGGCCCAGAGGACACAAGCACAGGTCTCTGGGGCAAAAAAAAAAAAAAAAAGAAAAAGAAACAAAAACTGCATGTATTGTAGGAACAGAGCAAAGGCTAGCATAGTGGAATGAAAGGTAATATGGTATAAGATGGCATTGAGAGGGGTGAATTAGGACCACATCATAGAGGGCTTATAGACCCCAACGAGTTTGCATTTTAATGGTTTTAAGCATGGAATTGATATGAACTGTTTTCCATTGTAAAGACTTCTTTGGCTGCTCTGTGGAGAATGAATTAACAATGAGCAAGAGTGGAAGCACACGGCCAATTACAAAGCAATTTATTCATTTCTGGAGTCTACGTTAAGCAAATGTTGCAATTTATATGATATTTGCAAAGATGAAGAGAAATGGACAGATTTAAGATGTATTTTGGAGTTAGAATCAGAAGACAGGATTTGCAGGTGTTTGGAATATATGGGTTGAAAGAGTAGAAGCTGAGGCTGACTTCCAGTAGAAAGGGGAAATGAAGACAGAAAAAAATAGGACAACTGGAGGAGCTAGTTTGACTAGCGTGAAGGGATAGGATTCAAGGACACTCATTCTGACAGAAGATAGAGAACACAGAGAATGTGTTAGTTTGTAGATGTGTGGTAGGAAGATAAAAGAGCTCCTTCTTCTGAAGGCTTTTGTTTTCTCCATAAAGTATGAGGCGAGAGCATCAGCTAAAGGCAGGAAGGGGAAGTAGAGTGGAGGAAGATTGAGGACCACAATGGAGACACAGTCACTTTGAAGGCTGGGAAAGCAAGTTTAATGCAGAAGTAGCTGGGCATTGATGGGCAGAGATGAATGATCAGTCGAGGCTTGTGATCATGAATACTTTACATGAAAGTGAAGCCCATCTGCTCGGCTATGTGAATTTCCTCCAGCCAATTTCAGTAGCTTAGGAGAGGTAATTTAACTGAATTCACCTCTTATTTGTGCCATATGAGTGCATCAGGGAGAACATAATATTATATCATGGAATAGACACTTAACTAGGAGCCAGAAGATCTGGACTGTAATGCAGGCACAGCAACTTGCAATCCATGTGGCATTAGGCAAGCTGATTAACTTTGTTCTACATCACTTTTCTCATTGGGAAAATAAGAAAGTTGGACTAAGTCTTTAAGGTTCTTTTCAGCCCTAAAACTGGTTATTTTTTTTCTCTTTCTTGGGAAAATTTCTCATCCCAACGAATTTCATATTAATATAGTGTTTTGTTTAAATGTGTTGTCTCTGTAACCAGACTGCTTGGATTTGAATTCTATTTCTAGTTGACTTCCCAGCTGTATGACCTTAAATAAGTCATTTTACCTTTCAGTATCAGAGTTTCTTCATCTTTATCATGGGCATAATAATAGCACATACCTTAGTAAGTTTATTGTAAGGATTAAATGATTCACTGCATGTAAAGCTCTTAGCATAGTGCTGATGTGCAGTATGCCCTAAATAAATGTTAGCCATTATTATTACTCCAAGTTCTTCATCATCACTTTGACCATAAAAGGTCTGAAAGTTTAAAATGCATTCTGCTTACAAAGGCATGCATATCATCTGACATCATACTTAGAGTATCTCATTTTGCTTCAGGGTAGCACTGTGGCATAGAAAAAAAGATTTTGTTTTGTACCAGGGATTGAACTCAGGGACACTCAACCACTGAGCCACATCCCAAGCCCTATTTTGTGTTTTCATTTAGAGAAAGGGTCTCACTGAGTTGTTTTAGCACCTCGCCGTTGCTGAGGCTGGATTTGAACTCACAATTCTCTTGTCTCAGCCCTGCAAAGTGCTGGGATTACAGGCATGCAACACCACCCCCAGCTTAGAAAAAAATTTTGGCACAAGGTGAACCTTAGTTTAAACTCTTGAGTCTGCCATTTAAAGTACTCTGACAATATTCAACTTCTTATAACAGCTACTAAGGAAAAGGTGACATTTATCCTTATTGCTTATTATTTTCCTGGAACACTGAGGAGGAACAAGTAGCCCATCAGAGAGAAAGACTTGAAAGAAAGAAAGAGCAGGATCAGCCAGTACATTAGACGTTTTGTGAAGATAGGACTAAATGAAGGGGTACAGTCACCATTGTTACAATAAACACTAGTAATTTATTTTAACATTGAAGTCTTCCTTTAGAGTTTGGATGAATACCACTGAGAATAGTTTAGTAGAGCCCAAGACAACAGTATGCCTGATCTACTCAACAATTAGTCTAGGAAGGTCACCATCACCTTTCAGAAACTTTTGGGCAAAGATACCACCCACAGAGTCCTGCTGATCAGGCTCCAGGTCAGTGGCCTTTTCTGTGAGGTCCTTGAGCTCCTCATTGAAAAGGCATTGTGTGAGACTGAAAATGTGATGAAATCTCATTCATAGGGATCTTCAGAACTGCCTTGGGAGCTGCACCTATTTTTCTTTCTGGGTTTGAAAACACCTTACTGAGTTGTATCGATTTTTTTTTTAAGAAAAAAGAAATATGGGAGAGAACTCCTCATTTAAGTTCTTTTATTAGTTAATCAAACTTCATCATATAAGGCTGAAAAAAGCCTAAATAATGCAGATATTTTCATCTTAATGTTACTTTTCATATAGTATTAATTACAAATAAATTATCCCACAAGTATTTTATTATTGATTATATTTCAGAAAAATATTAGATTTTTGATTAGCTGAAATCTTGGTCATTCTTTTTAAAAATTTTTTGTAGTTGTTGAAGAACTTTTGTTTTATTTATTTGTATGTGGTGCTGAGAATCGAACCCAGTGCCTCACACATGCTAGGCAAGCACTCTACCACTGAGCTACGACCCCAGCCCATCTTGGTCATTCTTGTTAAATGCATTTCATCTTATTAGCCTGTTAATTTCTTCTAGTTCACTGAATGACTAATGTTAATGCAAAATTTTATCAATGTAAATATAAAATAAACATCCATTCCAGCCCTAATTTCCCCTTGCATATGCTAGTTAAGTATATACTTTGATCCCAGAAGCCTGCAAAGTAGATGACTCAGTATGAATTATGGGCTTTCTTTTTGTCTCAGGTATTTGCTTTTATCTGTTTTTCCTGCTCTGAAAAGATTGTGATAGTAATTGTGATCTTACCAAGATACACTGTTCTAGCAGCTAGAGCACCAACTCGGATATTGGGATACCATTTGCAGTTGGGCAGATTCACTTCACTCCTCAATCCATTTCCCCTTAAGAAAAACAACAATGATAATATCTTCCATTATCTATTTTGCCTGGTGGTTGTAAGAATAAATGAAATATGGATGGAAGCAGTTTGAGCATAAATACATAAATATGGGAATTATGTAGCAGTATTTGAGTTTTTAGAAAAAAACCTTTGTCTCTCCCCATCAACACATGCATAACACACTCTACCATCATCTTCTACCTTATAGAGACATGCACACACAAACCCTCATGTTATCTATATACTTTTTTCTCAATGCCTTTACAAATAGTTATTTCACACTATGTAAAATTTGACTGACATTAAGATACTTGTACCTACCTGGCTACGAATCAGTCCATTCATTCATTAATATAATCAACAGGTATTTGTTGGGTTGCTACTGTCTACCAGGTACTGTACTATGCTGGGGGAAAACTAATAATCAAGAAAAGACTAATTCTTGGCTCATAAGCTTACAGTTGAATAAGGAAGAAAACAGACAGTTAAAGTATTCAAGTGTTATATGGGGGGTTGTCAGAGTGTAATAAAATACTTAGAAGATGTGCAGAACCTGAGATGGGTAGGGTAGAGAAGGTGGAAATGTTTTCTGTGGAAGTGATATTCATGCTGTGGATTAAAGAATTAGTAAGTGTAACCTAGCAAAGACATACAAGGAAGAGTATTCAAAGGGGATAGTATCACTGCAAAACTGTGCAGTACTTTGGTATGTGGATCTTTTCATGTTTAGAAACCCAGTAGTTACAGGTAGCTGTGCCTCTGCCTAAATTTTAAGGAACTTCATAGCTTTTCAACCCTTATAAATTATTGACTCTATGCCTTGATACACTGTATGAATGAAACTCTGCCCCAGCATGAACTGGTTTTGCTCTTTGATACTTTTCTAACTTCTAAAAGTCAATCTGAGCCCTGAATGTTTTCTTATGGGGTTCTTATGGTTCTGAGTATTGTTTATTTTGATTAGCATAATTGCAGATAATTCCATATTTGCATTTAACAAGAATTTAAGTGCTTTTAATGAATTTCTGCAGTTTGCCTGGGTTAATTTGCCTGTTAGTAGAGATCTGTGTTCATCAATACACAGGCTATTTTATCTATATAAGCCCCAGTAAACATGTATAATTACATGGTATTAACATAAACTCAGAAACCACTGGTCTATGTGACTTGGATAGTGACCATTTATTTATAAACCATTTTAAGAGCATGTAAATCACTTTCTAAAATTAGTTGAGGTCATTTCCTTTCCAAACTTTCTAGGATTTTCGTCACTGAGCTCTGGCTACTGAGGTCTTTCAATTATAATTTTGCATATATTTCTTGTTGAATTTAAAACATTTTTTCTATATCACATGCAAACATCAATTCACTCCCTTATGTTTTCCTTAACCTAAAACGGTTTACCCTCCAAATTAATGTTTGGACCCAATCCAAGTAAGCAAATTTCACCTGAAAAGTAGAAAAATTTGTGTATAATTCACAAAGGGCCATGGTAACTTATCTCACTGACTTGAATACTGAGCTAATATCTGTAGATGCTGTCACTTATGAGGTGCAGAAAATGGTTTAATATGTGTTCCTGGTGTGTACTAAACTATATGTTGCAAAATTTTATAATGTGTAGTTACATATGCTTTACTTTTTGTGGAACCTTTTTTTTTGAAAAAAGGGGGCATTAATGTGCTAAGGTTTGCACTGTGAAAGCTGATAACTGACAAAACAAAGTTGAGCATTGACATAATGCCTGTGGTTAATTTGAGTTTTCAAATATGACTATTGATAGTTGTAAAGAAAATACACTTCTCTATTCTTTCACAAAACACTGTATTATTTTAACATTCCAAATATATAGAGAAAAACATAGTATAAAGTTATACTTACCATACAGGTTTATCAAACATTAACCATTAATGTTTCCAATCTGTTAAGAATATAGATATGGTTGACTTGTTGAATTTTACTTTATGGCCCTACTTGATCACATTTCTCTCCATTTCTGGAGGAACCACCATCCTGAAGTTGATGTGAGCCTTTCCTATCCATGTTTTTCTAAACATATATTCATTCAGAAAAAAGTTAAGAATAGTTTTAATGTTCATGAAATTTGTATCATAGTGTATATATTATTAAGAAACTTGCATTTATCATTCAATATTATATTTTGGATATTTATCCATTTGGTATGCACACCTATTCATTTTAACAATGGTAAAATATTCCATTTGATGAGTGGCTGCTTCTCAATTGGATATATCCATTTCCTGTTGATAGGCTTTTTAGGTTGTTTCTCGCTTTTCGCTATTACAAAAAAATACTCCTATAGGTGTGATTTTTACCTGTCTCCTTGTGATATGTGTGATGTTTTTCACCTTCAAATGGTGAGCTGGGTTATGGAAAGTGTGTGTTTTCAACTTTACTAAATTGCTTTCCGAAGTCACAGTACTTACTTCATATTCCCATAGGTACTGTGTGAGGGTTACTGTTTCACCACATCCTCTAGCCCTCAGTATTGTCAACCCTAAACATTTCTCCAAACAAATAATTTCTCACATTGTCTTTTTTTTTGTGGTACCAGGGATTGAACTCAGGGGCACTCGACCACTGAGCCACATCCCCAGCCCTATTTTGTGTTTTATGTAGAGATAGGGTCTTACTGAGTTGCTTAGTGCCTCGCTGTTGCTGAGGCTGACTTTGAACTCATGATCCTCCTGCCTCAGTCTCCCAAAGTGCTGGGATTACAGGCATGTGCCACTGCACCCGGCTCACTATATTTTAATGTGCATTTTCCTGACTCTTAGCAAGGTTTAATATCTTATACCATGTGTTTACTGGCCATATCAGTTTCCTTTTCTATTAATTGCCTATTCATATCATTTGTTAGTCCTTTCCTTTTTGATTTGAGAGATTATCTATTCTGGGTACTAATCTCTTGTGCTTTCTAAGTATTATTGCAGTTTGTGGCTTGTCTTTACCTTTGTTCTACCTTTGTTAGAAGTTTTTAATATTAATTGAATAAAATTTATCAGATTCTGTCTTCTTTAAATATAAAACTATGTAGGAGACAGTATCATTCCCATGCAACCAAGAATCCTTCTCATTAAATTAAAATGAAGCAACAGACACCAGATTATATTGATATGACTTCACACAGAATAAACCTGGGAGGTTATTTACAAATGCATAGCAGTACAATTACTAAAAATGTAACTTCAGGGGCTAGGGTTTTGTCTCAATGGTAGAGTGATTGCCTAGCATGTGTGAGGCACTGCATTTGATCCTCAGCATCACATAAAAATAAATAAATAAAATAAAGGAATTGTGCCCATCTACAACTAAAAAATATTTTTTAAAATGTAACTGATAGACCATTAAGAAAACTAAAGTTATTCAAGATGTACACATAGTTAGCAATACTGTATTTTACAGTAAAGTGAAAAATTTAAGAGACATTGTATTATGTCTTTCTTTTATCACAATAAAATAAATGAAGTAAATAATTTAGAAAGTTTCTTTTAATTTAGGAAAAGTAGTTTCCTAGGAAATCTAAGTGTTAGTTCCTTTATTAATATCTATATGCCTCAGGTAAGTCATTTTACCTATCTTCATTTTTTTATATGTAAAATGAGGAAATTGTGTTATATGGTCTCTAAAGTGTATTCCATCTCTAAAAGTTCCATGATATGAGAAATAAACAGTGACCTAGATGCATTCTTTTTGTATGTGTGTGTGTGGTGCTGGGAACTGAACCCAGGGCACCATGCTAGGCAAGTGCTGTACCACTGAGTTACATGTTCAGCCCCAGATATATTCTTATGATTTCAAACTTTCATTAAGAATTTTCTCAATTCTGGCTGGAGTTGTAGCTCATTGGTAAAGCACTTGCCTAGCATGTGTGAGACACTGTTTCCAACCTCAGCACCACATAAAAATAAATAAATAAAGTTATTGTGTCCATCTACAACTAAAATATTTTTTAAAAAAGAATTTTCTTAATTTTAGATCATGCAGATTTCCTCAGGAATTCCACTAGTATCTCTTGAAGGGGGTTGCTTGTACACATCTGTAGTACCTTTTGAATCTTGTCAATTATCACAGGTTTTGAACAACTCCCATAGAAGTTGCATCTTGGAGGACCTAAGCTAAGAGAGGAGAAAGTAATGAAGGAAAAAATCAGAAAGGAAAGAGGATGTGAGAATAGTAAGATGTGTAGATGTGTTCAGAAGAGAAGCCTCAGGACTATTTTGTAATGTCAAAGCATTAGGTTTGTGACTTATGTTCCAAAAAGTAAAAAAATCCTTTATTTTGATAAAGAACAGAAGATCTAATAGGTGGATATGGGCTGGTCAGATATGTGGATCTTGGTCAAATGCATCCATCAACGGTTTCTGATTTATAAGTCACTGCCCTTTGCATTTAAAGATGACCCTTTTCATGGCTATTGATCTCTATTGGCAAATGATTATCTTTTGCATTACTGCTTTCACAAGATAACTCTGGATTTGCACTCAGTGTGACTGTGCTTCTGATATTCTGGGTCCAAACCCTTGATCAGAAATTATTAGTCTGTCTCTAGGGTCTTTTGCTACTCCCAACACTGTCTCAGTTATTTTAGAGGTCAGCATCCTTTAGTCATTTCTCTCCAGTGTCTCAGTTGTTTTTACTGATTACTTTCATTTTGCAGGGGTTTTTTTTGTCCATCTATCTGCCAGTAGCCTGGTTTTGTAAGAGGATTTTAGTGTGGGTAACATTTTTCTTTAAACTTTCTTGAGTATGCTAATGAAACCGTACAAGAAGTCATAGCATCCAAGTGTAATGGTAAAATAAAGAATAAGCATGGTCACTATATCCCTCAGCACTGCACTTTTATAATATGTCCAAGCCCCAGAGGACCACTAACTTTTCTGTGATTTACTTTTGTACCCTTTGCACTCTGTGCCTTTCCTCCAGCAGTCATTTGTGCCTGAAATGCTCTCTTTTCCCTTTCCCCCATCTGTTTTACTTAGGTTTTAAGTACTCCAACTAAAATGACTTACCAGAGAGGTCATCCATCCCTGAAGAATTACTTACTCTGTTTCTTTTCTCTACTAATTATTTTATTTTTAATTGACAAATAAATTGTATATATTTCATTTTAAAGTATGTAACAATTGTGGAATGGCTAAATCAAGCTAATTAATATATCTATTACCTCACATATTCATTTTTTTGTGGTGAGAACAGTTAAAATGCCCTCTCTTATACTCAAGAATACATTATTATAGAACTCAAACTATCATTATTTGCAAATGATATGATTCTATGCTTAGTGGATCCAAAAAAATTCCACCAGAAAACTTCTAGAATTAATAAATGAATTCAGCAAAGTAGCAGGATATAAAATCAATACCCATAAATCAAATGTATTTCTATATATCAGTGATAAACCCTCTCTGAAAGAGAAATTAGGAAAACTACCCCCATTCATAATAGCCTCAAAAAAGATAAATTACTTTGGAATCTAACAAAAGAGCTCAAAGACCTCTACAGTGAAAACTACAGGACACTAAAGATAGAAATTAAAGACCTTAGAAAATGGAAAGATCTCTCATGCTCCTAGATAGGCAGAATTAATATTCTCAAAATGGCCATACTACCCAAAGCACTATACAGATTCAATGTGATTCCAATTAAAATCCCAGTGACATTCCTCATAGAAATAGAAAAAGCAATCATGAAATCCATTTGGAAAAATAAGAGACCCAGAATAACCAAAGCAATCCTTAGCAAGAGAGTGAAGCAGGAGGCATCACAATACCAGACTTTAAAGTACACTACAAAGCTATAGTAACAAAAACAGCATGGTACTGGCACCAAAATAGGCATGTAGACCAATGGTAAAGAATAGAAGACAAAGGTAAACCCACATAAATACAGTTATCTCATACTAGACAAAGGCACCAAAGATACATTAGAAAAAAGATAACCTCTTCAACAAATGGTGCTGGGAAAACTGGAAATCCATATGCAGTAAAATGAACCTAAACTCCTATCTCTCACCATTTAATTTTACTTTCACCAAACTCACCTCAAAGTGGATCAGAGACCTAGGAGTTAGACCAGAGACATTGCTCCTAAGAGAAGAAAAAGTAGACCCAAATCTTCATCATGTCAGATTAGGCTCCAACTTCCTTAACAAGACTACTAAAGCTCAAGAAATAAAATCAAGAATTAATAAATGAAATGGATTCAAACTAAAAAGCTTCTTCTCAGCAAAAGAATCAATGAGGTGAAGAGAAAGCCTACATTTTGGGAGCAAACTTTTGCCACACACATGTCAGATAGAACACGAATCACCTGGATATATAAAGAACTCAAAAAACTTTACACCAGAAAAACCAAAAGCCCAATCAATTAATGGGCCAAGGAGCTGAACAGACACTTCTCAGAATAAGATATACAGTTGATCAAAAAATATATGAAAAAATGTTCAACATCTCTAGTAATTAGAGAAATTAAAATCAAAACTAAGATTTCATCTCACTCCAGTCAGAATGGCAGTTATCAAGAATACAAACAACAATAAGTGTTGGTGAGGTTGTGGGGGAAAGGCACACTCATACATTGCTGGTGGGACTGCAAATTGGTGCAGCCAATCTGGAAAGCAGTATGGAGATTCTTTAGAAAACTTGGAATGGAACCACCATTTGACCCTGCTATCCCACTCCTCGGTCTATACCCAAAGGACTTAAAAACAGCATACTACAGTGACACAGCCATGTCAGTGTTTATAGCAGCACAATTCACAATAGTGAAACTGGAACCAACCTAGGTACCCTTCAGTAGATGAATGGATAAAGAAACTGTGGTATATATACACAATGGAATATTACTCAGCAATAAAAGAGAATAAAATTATGGCATTTGCAGGTAAATGCATGGAGTTGAAGAATATCATGCTAGGCGAAGTAAGCCAATCCCCCAAAACCAAAGGCCGAATGTTCTCTCTGATAAGTGGATTCTAATCCATAAGAGGGGATGATGAGATGAGTAAAGGATCTTTGGATTGACCGAAGGGGAGGGGGCATAGGGATAGGAAAGATGGTGGAATAGATTCCGGTACATGTATGATTGCATGAATGGTGCGACCTTACTTTGTACAACCAAAGTTGTGAAAAATTGTGTTCCATTTCTGTACAATGAATTGAAGAGCATTCTGCTGTCATGTATAACTGATTAGAACAAATAAATAAATTTTAAAAAGAATACATTAACTATAATCACCATATTGTACAATAGACCTCTTGAAATTATTCCTCATATCTAACTGAAATTTTATATCCTTTGTCTAATATATCCTGGTCCCCCCCAGGCCTAGTGACCACTACTCTATTCTCTGTATCTATGAATTCAACTGTTTTTGATTCCACATAAAACTGAGATAATACAGTATTGTTTTTCTGAGTCTGTCTTACTTCACATAATGTATGTTCTCTAGGTTTACCCATGTTGCTACAAATGACAATATTCCTTTCTTTTCTAAGGCTGAATAGTATTCTATTATGTGTATATACCACATTTTCTTTATGACTTCATCCACTGATGAACACTTCAGTTGATTCCATATTGTGGTATTGTGAATAGTGCTGCAATGAACATGGGAGTACATATAGCTCCGTGACATTGATTTCATTTTCTTTGGATATAGACCCAATAGTGAGATTTCTGTATCTATTTTCAATTTTTTGAGGAACCTCTATACTATTTTTCATAATGGCTTTGCTAATTTATATTACCAACAATGCATAAGGGTTACCTTTTCTCTACATCCTCAGCAACACCTATCTCTTTTTTTAATAATAGCAAGTATGAGATTATAATTCATTGTGATTTTATTATGCTTTTCCTGATGATCAGTGACATTTATTTATTTATTTTAGTACTTTGGATGGAACCCAGGGATGTAATACCACTCAGGAACATCCCCAGCCCTTTTTATTTTGAGACAGTTTCTCCCTAAGTTGCCAAGGCTGGCCTCAGACTTGTAGCCCTCCTGCCTTGGCCTCCCAAGTTGCTGGGATTTTTCTTTAAATTTTTATTCATTTTAGTTATGATACAACACCAGGATACAACTTGACATAATCACAAAAGTATGGAATCCAACCCACTCTGATTCAGTCCCCAGCACTTTTTCCCACCCCCTGATCCACTCCCTCTTCTCCAATGATCCCTCTTAAATACATTTACAGTTTATTACTATTATTATTATTTTAAATTAGTGCTATGTGGATATATTGGATGGCAGGACCCACTGTGCCACATCCATGCATGCACATATGAAAGTTAAGTAAGATTCAACTTGTGTTCTCCCTTTTCCTCATCCCTTCCTCCTCCTCAATCTGCTTCATCTATTCTACTGAACTTTTGTCTGTTTTGATGAAATTTCACATTTTGCAATAGCTAAGCTGTGGAACACACCTAGGTGCCCTTCAACAGATGAATGGATAAAGAAATTGTGGTATATATACACAATGGAATATTACTCAGCCATAAAGTAGAATCTTTATGACATTTGCCAGTAAATGGATGGATCTGGAGACTATAATGCTACGTGAAATAAGCCAGTTCCAAAAAGCCTGGCAAGCATTTTTGTTTTCATAGACTAGCTGAGTGTTTCTCTGTCTTCTGTTGAAAAATATTTATTGAAGTTCTTTGTCTATTTTTTAATGAAGTATTTTTTTCTTGTGATTGAGTTTCTTACATTTTTTAAAAAATTTTTTGGTTGTTAATGGATTTTTATTTTATTCATTTATTATTTATATGTGGTGCTAGGCTTGAACCCTGTGCCTCACGCATGCTAGGCAAGCGTTCTACCACTGAGCTACAGCCCCAGCCCCTCTTACATATTTTAGACATTAATCTCTTATCCAATTTATGATTTGCACATATTTTCTCCCATTTTATAGGTTGTCTCTTCTTCTGTCAGTTGTTTCTTTTGCTGTGCAGAAACTTGTAACTTGATTTAATACCATTTATCTATTTTAATAGCCTTTGTTTGCTGTGATTTGGGGGTCATATGCAAAAATTTCTTGCCTAGAACAATGTTGTGGAGCTTTCCCCGTTTTATTCTAGTGATTTTACAGTTTAAGGTTTTACATTTGTGCATTTAATCCATTTTGTGTTGACTTTTGTATATGGTGTGAGAAAAGGATCTAATTTTTAAAAATATTTTTAGTTGTAGATGGACACAGTGCCTTTATTTTATTTATTTATCTTTTTATGTGGTGCTGAGGATTGAACCCAGGGCCTCACACGTGCTGGCAAGCACTCTACCACTGAGCTCTAACCCCAGCCCAAGGATCTAATTTTATTCTTCTGTATGTGGATATTCAGTTTCCTAGCACCATTTATTTGAAGAGACTGTCATTTCCAGAAGTGTATTCTTGGTCCTTTGTCGAAAATCAATTTTCTCTAAATATGTGGATTTATTTCTGGACTCCCTATTCCCTCTATTGGTTTATATATCTGTTTTTATACCATTGACATGTTATTTTGATTATTGTGGCTTTGTAGTATATTTTGAATTCGGATGGTATGATGCCTCTAGTTTTCTTTTTTATTTTTAGTCAAGATTGCTTTGGCTATTTAAGATCTTCTTTGGTTCCACATGAAGTTTAGAATTGTTTTTTCTATTTCTGGGAAAAATGTCAGAGGTATTTTCATAGAGATTGTATTGTTTTATAGATTGCATTGAGTAGTATGGACATTTTAACAATATTAATTCTTCCAATCTGTGAGTGTGGGTTCTTTCCACTTATTTGTGTCTTCTGTCAGCTGTGTTTCATAGTTTATTATTGTGTAGGATTTTTTTTCCTTGGTTCAATGTATTCCCAAGTATTATTGTTTTGGTTAACTATAGGAAATGGGATTGCTTTCTTAACTTCTTATTTGGATAGCTCATTATTAACTACTAGTTCATTATTACTATTAAACACTACTGAGTTTTTTATTAGAGCATTATAGTCATACATAGTAGTTGGGTTCATCCTGACAAATTATGCATGCATGGGATTTGATTTCAGTTCATGTTCTTCCCCTTTTCCTTCCCTCCTCCCTCCCCCATTCTCCTTCCTCTACTCTACTGATCTTATCTTCACTTATCTATTTATTTTTTATTGATTCTTTCTACTTACACATAAAGATGAAATTTCTTTATATTTATATGCACATAGCATGATTTTTAAAAATTCATTCCCCATTCCCATTCCTCCTCTCTCCCTTTTGATCTCCTTCTTCTACCCTACTTATCTTCCCTGTATCTTTATGATATCCAAATTTCCCTTCCTTCTTTTTCTTATTTCTCTCTAGCTTCCATATATGAGAGAAAACATTTGACCCTTGGTTTTCTGAGACTGGCTTATTTCACTTAGCATAATAGTCTCTAGTTCCATTCATTTACTAGCAAATGCCATAATTTCATTGTTCTTTATGGCTGAGTAAAACTTCATTGTGTATATATACCACATTTTCTTGATCCATTCATCCACTGATGGGCATCTGAGTTAATTTCCATAATTTGGCTGTTGTGAATTGTGTAGCTATCAATATTGAGGTTGGCTACATTTCTATAGTATGCTGATTTAGTTCTTTAGGAGAAATACCAAGGAGTATAATAGCTAGGTCATACAGTAGTTCCATACCTAGTCTTTTTTTATTTGTTCTTTTTAGATCATATTTAGTTTTTTGCAGAATCTCTTTCTGCTTTCCAAAGTGGTTGTACTAATTTGCAGTCCCCAACAATGTACGAATGTACCCTTTCCCCACATCCTTGACAGCACTTGTTATTATTTTTGTTCTTGATAATTGCCATTCTCACTGGAGTGAGATGACATGTTGACACTGCTGAATTATTAATTTTGATTTTGTATACTGCAACTTTATTGAATTTGTTATTGGTTCAAAAAGGTTTTGGTGGAATTTATAGTTTCTAATATATACAGCCATTTCATTTGTAAATAAGAATGGTTTAATTTCTTTGTTTTCAATTTGGATGCCTCTTGATTTTTTTCTCTTGTATGCTTGCTCTGGATAATATTTCAAGTACTTTGTTGAACAGAAGCAGTGAGAATAGGCATTCTTGTCTTGGTGCTAATCTTAGAGGAAAAATTTCAACATTTCACTATTTTGTATAATGTTTGCTGTGAGTTGGTCATATGTGACCTTGATTGTATAGAGGTACATTTCTTCCATACCTGATTTATTAAGACGTTTTTTGTCATGAGCTGAACTTGGTGGCATATGCCTATAATCCCTTAGGATTTTCATTTGAGATCTTTCTTTTATATTCACGTGGGCATATTATTCCTATAAACTTCCCTTTTAGAACTGATTTTGCTGCAACCTGTAAGTTTTGATAGGTTCTGTGTCTATTATTTTGTTTCAAAATTTTTACAATTTCACTTTTTTAAAAAAACTTTTTTTAGATGTCAATGGATCTTCATTTTTTATTTATTTGTATGTGGTGCTGAGAATCGAACTCAGTGCCTCACACATGCTAGGCAAGTGCTCTACCACTGAACCACAACCTCAGCCCTTAAAACTTCTCTTTCAATTTCTTCTTTGAACCATTGGTTGTTCAAAAGCATGCTGTTTAATATCCACTTATGTGTGAGTTTTCTGAAAATTGACCTGTTAATTGGTTTCTAGTTTCATGCCATTGTCTCAGAAAAGATGCTTAATGTTATTTCAGTCTTCCTAAATTTATTAAGACTTATTTTGTTTTCCAATGTATGATCTATCCTGGATAATGTTCCATGTACACTTGAGAAGAATCTGTATTCTGTTGCTGTTGGATGGAATGTTCTGTAAATGTCCATTAGGTTTCTATGTTCTAATACATAGTTTAATTCCAATGTTTTCTCTTAGGTTTTCGGTCTGAATGATCTGTCTTTTGCTGAAAGTTGGGTATTGAAGATGCTTACTATTATAGTATTACATTGATCTGTCTCTTCAGATCTGTTAATATTTGCCTTACATATTTAAGTGTTCCAATTAGGAGTACATGCATATTTATAATTACTATGTCCTCTTCATGAACTTACCCCTTTATTGTTATATAAAGAACTTCTTTTAGTTTATCAGATATAACTACTCCTGTTCTTTCTTGGTTTTCATTCACATGAAATATCTTCTTCCATCCCTCACTTTCAATCTGTGTGTGTCCTTACAGGTGAAATGAGTCTCTTGTAGGCAGCATATCATTGGGTCTTGATTTTTTGTCTAATATACTCAGCTACCATATGTCTTTTCATTGGAGAACTTAATCCATTTCCATTCAGAGTAAGTATTGATATGTGAGGATTTACTGTTGCCATTTTGTTGTTTTCTGGTTGTTTTTTACACTCTTTATTCTTTTCCTCCTCTCTTGCTTTTTTACTTTGTGATTGGGCAATTTTCTTTTAAGTTCTGAGAACTCCTGAAAGTAAGAATGTAAACAGAGGAGGATTTCCCTCCTCTATTTTCTTAATAAAAATGCCTGGAAATTTGGCATAGCTGGCTCATCACAGCAAAAGTAATGAACAAAACTAAAGAGCTCTGGATGGAACAGATCCCTGGATGAATCTGAGTATTTATCCTCTAGACATCATGGAAGCTTGCCCAAAATTGAGGTATGAGTGAGTCTGTGGAGGCTGGCCCAGCTCTGATATCTACTGGGATGGACCTACACCTTAGTCTGATAGAATAGGCACATAACCTGTGTCTTCTAAAGTATTGGGCAGCAGAGGCTAGCCTGGAGGTTGTGGTAGAAACCTGTATCCATGAGTAATGGCCTGGTACTTAATACCTGAAGTATCAACCTGGCCTTGGGGCAGGCGTGAAGCCTGGGGCTGTGTGGGCCAACCTAGCTGTGGGCTGATCCAAAACATGGGATGGGACTGGATCCTGGAGCTGCAGGGGCTAGTCTGTCACAGGGCAGGTCTAGCTCCCTTATACAGAGGTACTGGTCTGATGACTAGGATAGCAATGGCCAGCCTGTTGCTGAGATGGGCCTATGGGCTACTGCCTAGTGATGAATTTTATTGGGGCAGGCTTGATGTTGGGATGCAAGACAAAGTCCAGCACTTATGTCTTTCTACTTCCCCTTCTGTCTGTGTTACCTGGGAAGAGTGTAGAGGGTAACGTAAGTCTGTTCCTATTCCCTTTAATGTGTCTTTTCTTATTTCTGTGCTGTATCCAGTTGTAATAATCTCTCACCTGTTTTTTTTAGCTCTTGTAAAAGTATTTTTATGTAGGTCGTTGTTCAAATTAATGTTTCTGTGGGGAAATGAGTGCTAGAAAGTTCTATTCTCCCATCTTGCCTAGCTTTCTTTAATTATAGTTACCTCACTCAATTTTTTTTTTTTTGGTAGTGGAGATTGAACTCGGGGCACTCGACCACTGAGCCACATCCCCAGCCCTATTTTGTGTTTTATGTAGAGACAGGGTCTCACTTAGTTGCTTAGCGCCTCTCCATTGCTGAGGCTGGCTTTGAACTCAACGATTCTCCTGTCTCAGCCTCCAAAAGTGCTGGGATTACAGGTGTGCACCACTGCACCCAGCATCTCGCTCAAGTCTTTTAGTGCTTTTTCAAAAATGTTTATCACACATTATAGCTACTTATTTATATCTGTTCTTCAGATGTACACGTATACAAAACATACATTTTGTAACCTTCCTGGGGTAGAGTCTTAACTCTAACTTACAACAAAAGTATATCCCTTTCCTAACAGTAACCATGATCTTCCTTGTCAATTGTTCTGCTTTACAGCTTTAATACATGATGAGATTAGCTATACAAATCTAAGGTGTGACTTAATTGTGGTAATCAAACAAATTTTGTTTTATCTCAGTCCAAATAGTATAACACTTGATTTTAGAAGAATAAAAAATGACAATCTTGGACATATGCTTTGACCTTGCTTAAAAGACTATGAAAGAATGAATTGTCATTGTCACCCCAGTAGAACCCAGTACTGTAGCAGTGACACCAATCCTGGCAAATGGAGAACTAGCCTCGTTACTTTAGGTAGTGTACTGTAAACTTTTTTCATGACAGTGTTATAGATGCTATCTGAAGTGGGTATGCCAGTATCAACACTTGTTAAAATTGTGGTGACTGGTTCATTGTGTTTTCAACAGCTGCACATAAATCAACTCCTCCTCTGTAATGGAATAGCTAGTGCAGCTACCAACAAAAATGAAACGAATTGTAATTTTCTGATATCTTCAGGTAACTAAAGCAATATGTCTCTGTTAATAAACTTAAAAATTGCCATGAACATTGTCATTTTCTCCTTCTGTCACTTTTATCACCATTTTTGTTGGTCACATAGAACATAACAGGAATTTACTTCCAGACCGGAGTGTTTTGAATAAAATATTGATCAACCTTAGCTAATTAAAACAACTAAAAACCTACTGATATTTATATCTTTTACAAGGGAAATTAGGAGCCTATCATAAATGAGGACTCCACAGCATGCTAGGAGATATAATATCAGTAGTTAAGTCTCTAGTTCTGTGAAGTGAAAAGCGATATACAAAACGAAGATGTGTACATTCTGCAGTTCTATAAGGTGATAGAGACTGCGAGTACTTGGAGAATACAAATTAAAGAGAGGGCCTTACAATAGAAGGTCATTCATAGAATGCATTTTTTGTCTTTCTGTGCTACTTGTTATCTCACTCAGATTACACTTGCCAGAGATTAGGGACTACCGTTCCTTCTACAATGAGTAGCAGATCTCTGAAATGTTTGCAGACATACAAACTTTGCAATTTCTTTCCAAAGTTGGAGATTTTCTCCTTTATACCTAATTTTCAGTGCTTTTGTGTACCTTTTGAAAACATTTGGTTTCAGCCTGGGATGGTGGCACACACCTGTAATTCCAGAGACTTGGGAGGTTAATGCAGGAGGATCACAACTTCAAGGTCAACCTGGGCAATTTAGCAAGATTCTGTCTCAAAATAAAATTTGAAAAAGGGATGGGGATGTAGCTCAGTGGTAAGCACCTTTGGATTCATTCCTTACTACTGGAAAAAAAAGAAATTTTTAAAAAATTCTAGTTTTAGGGCTAAATATTAGTACCTGCTCTCCTATTAATTCAGTTACCAATAGCATTTTTTCATTCACAGACACAGTTCATCCATTCATATTCTATGTCATTCACTTTTATATCCCAATAGTAAGAGTTATATAATGAATTCTTAGGGTTTTGTTTTCTTATGTCTTTAATAAACAATTAGATACTGTCCAGATTATATTGTTATATTGTGTGCATGTATGAATGTGTAGCAACAAATCTTATCATTATGTACAACTATAATTCATCAATAAAAATGTGGGAAAAGCAATAAAGACAAGAGACCCCAATATTTCCTAGAAAATGAGTAGGTCACAGCTTTTGGTAATGGATCTAATCCAATATGCTTCCCATATTTGGAAAAAGCACTTTATTAGTAACATACTTTATATTTTACTTATTTTGTTTATTTTCTGTGTCTGTTGTTAGAATATGAGCTCTATGTGGTTTGTCTGTTTTGTTTCCTTTGTATTTCCAGAACCTCATGTATAGTAATTGCTCACTAAATATATGCTAATTGAATGAAAGGAGAATCATCCAGGGTTTACTCAATCCACATTAGCTCAGGTAAATAAGGCAACTACAAGTAAGGAAGAATGAGTAAAAAGTATTTCATTTTTTACTGTTTTACTATATTACCAGATCCTTCGTTGATTTGTTAATTTGGATTGTCTCTTTTAAGTACTGTAAAAGCTATAAAGTGAGAAGCAACATACAAAATGAAGATGCATACCTTCTACAATTCAATATGATGGTAGAGACTTCAAGTGTAGATAGATAATATCAGCATTTAGAGACAAATAAATTAATGTTCAGAGAGTTAATTGTCTTGCCCCAAACTGCACAGTCAGCAAGTGGCAGGTCAGGATTATCATGACAGTTTGGTTCCAAAGCCCTGAATCTTTCCCTGCACTAGTCTAATTTTCTAGGAAGGTCAGAGAAAAACTCAACAGCTCATTCTCACCCAGGATATGAAGCATCCCCTTGTTCAGGGCATCCAATGATATATATGCTACCTACCATTTAGCCACTCAGAATTCATCTTGGCTTTCAGATCAACTGTTGTGGTATCATAGTGCTTGTGTTCAAGTAACCCTTATTTAATAATGGCCCCAAGGTACAAGAGTAGTGTTGCTGTAAATTTTGCTACAGTATATTGTTTTAATCATTCTTTTACTCTTTGTTATTGTTGCTAATCTATTATTATGTTTAATTTATAAATTAAACTATATCATAGATATGTATATATAGGAAAATATAGTATATATAAGGTTCAGTGGCTTCAGATAGAGATATGGGACGTAGCCCACATGGATAAGTGGGGACTATTGTATGCTTATGTATCACGCCCTGTGCCGGGTGTTAGAACATTGAATTTGATGTCATAAGACAAAGTTAACACCTAATTGGTTATGCTGTACAAATTCATTAAACTTCAAGTTTATCATTTTTAAAAGAGAGTGATGAAAACACCTATTGCAACTCTAAGAGCTATAAAAATTAAACATGAAGTGATGAGAAATACCTTTGTAAATATGAAATTATATGAACTAACCTTTTAAAACTATGTTGTACTATTTAGTGTTGGTAGTTTTTATTTTGGACTTCATGTGAAGGAGTTTAGTTAATGAGGTCCTCTAAGTCTGTGAACCCCATTAGGATATTTTAGAGTAAAAATTATAAATGTGAACTCTGATTGAGTGATTTGCCCAAAGCCTCTTAGTGAGTTGGTGGTATTTCTAGAAGCAGAACTCAAGCTCTAATAATGATAATAATTACACTAAAATGTAATTTTGATCTTCACTGATTTAGAAAGACTTTTAAAAATCCTTCTGATGCATTGTTAGTATTTTAGTGTTCTGTTGCCCACTCATCATTCTTCTTTTGCACAAGAAATACTTATGCAATTGTGCAGTCCTTACTCTTTTGTTTTTAATTACTTACATGGTGTTAGGTGTATTTGAATTTGTCATGTGGAAGATGCTTTTTCTGCGAGTCAGAGAGCAGTTCCCTATTAAGTCATACTTGGCAGTATTAACAGTGGCGATGTTCTTTAACAGTAGAAATGTTTGAATGAAATAAGATTATGGTATAGGCTGCTGGTGTGACAAGTTGCAACTTTTCTTTATTTCCTTGATAAAGGTTAATTATCAGCCAAACTCTGTACACTGGAGTAAGAGTTTAGTTGGTTCTTTCACTGATTCATTGTATCCTTTATGTAAATGAAGATACATGTTAAGACCTGCCAATTCTTTTTTCTTTAAATTTTTTAGAAGGTACATTTTTTTTCTTGCTGTACAATGGCATTTTACTTCATGAATTCTTTTTTTTTCATATTTATTTTATTTATTTGTTCTATTTAGGCTTACATGATAACAGTGCAATTTGATTCATTGTACATAGATAGAGGATAACATATCAATTCTCTAGTTGTAAGTTGTATAGACTCACAACATATATGCAGTCATACATAAAGTTAGGGCTATGATGACCATCATATTCCACCACCTTTACTGTCCCCATGCCCCATTCCCCCTTATCCCCCTGTGAACAGAGTTCTACCATTGTTCCCATATCCTTCCTCACATTATGGATCAGCATCCATTTATCAACAAGTACATTTGGCATTTGGTTTTCTGAAATTGGCTTACTTCACTTAGCATGATATTCTCCAACTCCATCCATTTACCTGCAAATGCCATAATTTTATTCTCTATTATTGCTGAGTAATATTCCATTGTGTATATATACCACAGTTTCTTTATCCAGTCATCTATTGAAGGGCATCTAGGTTGGTTCCACAGTTTAGCTATTGTGAATTGAGCTGCTATAAACATTGAAGAGGCTGCAGCACTGTAGTTTGCTGTTTTTAAGTCTTCTGGGTATAGACCGAGGAGTGGGATAGCAGGCTCAAATGGTGGTTCCATTCCAAGTTTTCTAAGGAATCTCCATACTGCTTTCCAGATTGGTTGTACCAATTTGCAGTTACACCAGCAATGTATGAGTGTGCCTTTTTCCCCACAACCTCACCAACACTTATTATTGGTTGTATTTTTGATAATTGCCATTCGGACTGGCGTGAGATGAAATCTTAGTGTAGTTTTGATTGTTATTTCTCTGATAGCTAGAGATGTTGAACATTTTTTCATATATCTGTTGATGGATTGTATATCTTCTTCTGTGAAGTTTGTGTTCAGTTCTTTGGCCCATTTATTGATTGGGTTGTTAGTTTTTTTGGTGTTAAGCTTTTTGAGTTCTTTATATATCCTGGAGATGAGTGCTGTATGGGATGTGTGTGTGGCAAAGATTTGTTC
>CM053417.1:19905579-20132801 GCA_028644305.1 Xerus rutilus
TTGCTACTTGTAATTGCTCTCTTATCTCTTTGTTAGAGTGATCAATGATTGCCTTTATTTGCTCTCCCATTTCTTTGTTGGATTGATCAATTTTTGCTTGTAATTGTTCACTTATGTCATTCTTTAGTTCACTGATCATTTTAATTATGTGCATTCTGAATTCTTTCTCTGACATTTCATTAAGTGTGCTGTCAATGGATTCTGTTACAGTGGTATCCAGGTTTATTTGGGGCACTTTCTTCCCTTGTTTTTTCATGTTGATTGTGTATCTTCCTTTCTTGAAATACCAATCTGAGGTATTGCGGCTTCTATCCTATAATCTTGTATTGACACTCTAGACTACCTGTGTCTCACCTTGGAGCAACTTCTGTTCCCCCAGTGTCCCCAGATGGGCACTACTGCCACTAAAGTTGGTGGCGGAGGTAGTGAATGTTCCTCTAGAGGGCAGTAGGAGTGGCCTTGGCTGGGCTCCTGAGGCAGCCCATGAGGGCTGTTTTGCCCCTCTCTTGCACTCCTGCTGGTGAACAGGGCCTCTGGATTGGAACTGGAGGTGGGCCCAGGTCTCACTTAGGGTCACAAGCAGGAGAGTCTGTGTGTGACCCTTACAGTGAGTGTGAGCTCCCCTGGTGCTGGAGGCTAGCAGGCTCTGGTCTGCCTTCAACTGTGTACCCCTGGCATTTCCTAAGGGTGGTTTTGGGCCTTCTGTCTCCCCTGACCACAGGAACTCTGGAGCAGAAGTAACGTGGGCCCAGAGTGCACTTGAGTGGGGCCTCTTCATGCTGGGATCCCTGCAGGCCACTCTTACCCTGGGTATGCCTTCCTCCGTGGCTAGCGGCTAGCAGCCCCTGGTCTCCTCTTGGCTAGACACCCGTGGAGTTTCCTGAGGGAAGAACCGGGTCCTCTGTGGCTCCTGCGAGTCCATAAGAACTCTGGAGCAGGACTGAGGTGGGCCCAGTCCACCCTTGGGCAGGGCTGCCTCTGCTGGGGTCTCTGGAGCGACTCTTACCCTGAATTTGGGCTCCCCAGTGGCTAGCGGCTAGCAGCCCCTGGTCTCCCTTTGGCTGGACACCCGTGAAGTTTCTTGAGGGCAGCTCTTGGCCCTCTGTGGCTCCTGCCAATCCACAGGAACTCTGGAGCCAGGACCTGCCATTCTGATGGAAAGAATCACCTGGCAATATATGCTAGTATGTCTGTGTGAACTCTATCAGTTGAGCATACCACTACAATTAATGTACAGCTAATTATTAATCATTTGCTTCGGATAAATTATCCCAAGTAAAGACTTGGAATAAACATTTCTGATTGGATTTTCTTCTCATGGTTTTCAAGTGAAAGCAGGAATAATCATTGTCATCACAGAATAGAAGTTTTCTTTCAGATTTTATCATTGATGTTGCTCCCCATATAATGGAAATTATAACTCCATTTGCTCTATTTTAGTTTCATGTCTCTAAGGAAGTAAAAATAAGAAGTGATAGAGAATCAGTTGATACCAGGGAGAGGTGATCATGCATGTATCATTGAGTGTGGAGTTCACAGTGTGATGTGATATATTGCAGCATGCAGATGTGTGTGTCTTTGTGTACCTTTTTGCCAGGAATGGCAGTAAGGGTTGAACAGACAAGATGCCATTTGTTTAGAGAAAGAATCTGTACTTACACAACATGATTTGGAAACTATTATAAAATAAACAAAAAAACCAGGTGGAATATCAGATGTACAGTCAGGGCAGGAAAAAGGTGCTAATAGTGTTGATATGATCACAAGGAGTATTTAATTAGTGCTACCACCTCATCTATCTTCCATAGGCAGTTACCATTTTTTAAGTTAAGGAATCCTGGACTATTGTTTCCTGCCCTTCTACCACATTCAGCTTAAATGTTCTTTCCAAACTGGTGATTGGTTCTCCTTCATTTATATGGCATTATTTGTTGAAAGAACATTTTTGAAAATATGAAAAAGTAGTTTTGAAGTCCAAAAACTTCCTTGAAAACCATCATTGGAATGACATTTTAGTCTGTTCAGGTTGCTATAAAACAAACATTGTTCACAGTTCTGGAGGCCTAGAAGTCCAAGATCAAGTTCAGGATCAAGATGCCAGCAAATTTGGTGTCTGTTGAGGACTTTACTTGATAGATGGCACCTTCTGTGTATCCTCACATGGAAGAAGGGCAAACAAGTTCCCCCAAGTCCTCCTTTTTAAGGACACCATATTTGCCTCCCAAAGACTTCACCTCTTAATACCACCACCTTGGGGGTTAGGTATTAACCTGTGAATTTTGGAGGAACACAAACCATCAGACCATAGAAAGTAGAATGGGCCAAGTTTTACCAGGAAGTGTGAGATCTATGGAAATTGCGATGATTAATGGTTTATGTGCCCGGGAGGATACCAGGTTGGAGAATGTGGAGTTGAGAAAAGCATCTAGATCTAGGTAGAGTAGGTATAACAGGAAGCCTGGTATAAATTTACACAAATTATAAAGATAACATCACCTATTTTGTAGCAAGGAATAAGCAGTGTCTTTATACAGAGGACCTATTACATTAAGAAATGAGAAAGAAGAAAGCTTTAAAACAAAGTCAAAAAAAGTGCTTTAGATGGAAAAAATGGAACAGATCCCTGACAATTGAAGCTTTGTGTGTGCATTGAGAGGGAAATCTGATTCTTTTTTAAAAAAATTTTTTTAGTTGTCAATGTGAATTATTTATTTATATGTGGTGCTGAGAATTGAACACAGTGTCTCACATGTGCTAGGTAAGTGCTCTACCACTGAGCAACAACCCCGGCCCAAAATGTGATTCTTAACTCCTAAGAGGCTATTGGTTAATGTATCAGTATACCAATTATCCTGGCTCATCTTTGCTTAAGGGAAGAGGTGATACTAGTTCAGTTGTCAACCACTTACCATATTCAGGGCCTCTGCAAAGGTTAACAATACATTTGGGTATCCAAGACAAGGGAAATAATGGAGTGTCAAGGGAGATTACTAACAATGGTCTAAATGCCAAAGTTTGGCTATTACTCCCTGCCCCCATTCCTCCAAATGAGTACTTAGAGATAAACTGAAGTTCTGTGTTTAATAGACACTAAAATATAGAAAGATGTGCCTAAGTAAGAAACAATTGAGGTTTAAGTCAAGTCTAGATTATTCAGGAGATCACTATGTGATTTGTGAGTCATCTAGACCCTTGGAGTTCTTTATTCTCCATTCTTATGTCTGACTTCTGATAACTTTACTGCTCAATAAAGGAATAGAAAAATGATACTTTACTAGCCAATTTTGCTAACCAATTAGTACTCTGATGGAGAAGGAGACAGAAACTGTGGGCCAAAATAAGAAGTCTATATAAATTTCATTTTCCTTCAAAATTTCTATTCCCACTGTGCAGAGTGGCACATGTTATAATCCCAGTGGCTCAGGAGGCTGAGGCAGGAAGATTGCAAATTCAAGGCCAGCCTCAGCAACTTAGTGAGGCCCTAAGAAACTTAGCGAGACCCTGTCTCATAAACAATTTTTTTAATTCCCTATGAAAAATTGAACTACTTGTATAGCTTTTAAGGAAAAAAAAGGAGAATAAAGGAGGAAAGCATCCCCTTGAAGAAATTGCTGAAATTTCTGTTTCTCAGGCCTTTCAATAACAATATTTGCTAGAAAATATACCAAGGCAGTTTTCATCAGTCTCTAGCGGGTGGATTAAAATACTTAATCTAGCATTTTCTTTTTTAATTTGTTCTTTTTAGATATACATGACGGTAGAGTATACTTTGACACATTATACATACATGGAGTATAATTTATTCTAATTAGGATCCCATTCTTGTGGTTGTATTTGATTGGAGTTACACTGGTCATATATTCATATTTGAACATAGGAAAGTTATGTTTGATTAATTCTACTGTCTTTCCTATTCCCATTCCCCCTTCCCTTCTTCATTCCCCTTTGTCTAATCCAATTAACTTCTATTCTCTGAGCCCCCCCCCATTTTGTGTTAGCATCTGCATATCAAAGAGAACATTCAGCCTTTGCGGTTTTTTGGGATTGGCTTATTTCACCTCACATAATAGTCTCCAGTTCCATTCAGTTACCAGCAAATGTCATAATTTCATTATTCTTTATAGCTGAGTAATATTTCATTGTGTATATATACCACATTTTCTTTATCTGTTAATCTACTGAAGGTTAATAACATGCTGCTAATTATTTTCTGGGGGTGGTCAGCACTTTTTATTTTTCTGAATTACCTTTAGCAAGTTTGTTATTCATTGATAATCTCATATGTTTTTTTTCTCCCATGGTTATCCCAACTTCTATCTGTAATTTCTCTTGGTAGAATAACCTGTGTTCCATTTAATCCATTTTCTTGTTCGAAAACTAATTATTTCAGGTTGGTGATTAAGCCATGTATGTCATTTTCTTGAATATTTATGAAGTATGGATCTAATTATGCTATATGTTTCTGGAAAGTAAAAGTTTGGGTAAATTGACTTGGGTCACGAAGTGCTATCCTTTGAGGTGGTCCAGGAAGCTATAAAGATGACATTTATTTTAATAAAATGTATAAGTGTAATTTACTAATGGTTAGAAAGAAAGATTGCAGAGTCAGAGAAGATTCAGAGCCTAGGTAATTTTCAAAAAGAAAAGGATTAGGAAGAGAAAGAAATGTCATTATGTTTAATAAAACATTTTAAAACATTTTTGGAAAGTCTATTTTATAGAATTAAATGACAAATTATGATAAAAGTTGGAAGACCTTTTTAAATAAATATTTGACTTTTTACAATATTATATATGAGCCAACAAATAAATACTTGGTAGCACACATGCATGAAGCTCACATTCTCATATTTTTGAGGGAGTTTAGATACCACAGAAATACCCCATATGTGACATCAGTCATGCCTTCATTATTTGTGAAAAAATATATAGTAGCATAACTGACTCCATTCTTCAAAACTGAAAAGAATTCTAATATAGCAAAAATATTTGTACTATTAGCCGGGCACGGTGGCTCAAGCCTGTAATCCCAGCACTTAGGGAGGCTGAGACAGGAGAATCACGAGTTCAAAGCCAGCCTCAGCAACGGCGAGGTGCTAAGCAACTCAGTGAGACCCTCTCTCTACATAAAACACAAAATAAGGCTGGGGATGTGGCTCAGTGGTCAAGTGCTCCTGAGTCAATCCCTGGTACCAAAATATATATATATATATATATATTTGTACTATTGTTTTTGTTTGTTTAAATTCTATCTTATTAGACTTAATTAATGTACAATCTGGAAGGACTGCAATCAAGGCTGTCTGCTTGAAAGAAGTCTCTTATCAGAACTGCATGCTTACGTTGATGGTTTCCTTGCTTATTGTTTCTAAGAAATCGTTTCTAAGTAACTAACTAGGCGATAGTACAAACTGAGGCAATAGATTAGTTCTTCATAACTCCTAATAATTCCTAAAAATGCTACTCTTCTGTTTACTGGATGCCCTAATAGAATATCCCTGTTTCTGGATTAGCCATTGGAAGACCAAATTTTGCCACTGATTTGTTGTGGAACTTTTAAAAAGTCAGCTACTCTGACCTTTAGAGTTCTATATTTTAACTGTATAATCATGCCTTCACTGGTCACCTCACAAGGTAGCTCGAGAAGATAATAGCAATCTCTGAATGTAAGCTATTGTTGTTGTTAAATAGAATCAAGCACCTATTGAGTGTTTCTGCCTTTGCAGCTGCTTCATATTTATCTGTGTCTTGTATGTAAGCCCCAAATTCTCACTGAATCGGACAAGACAAGACAATACATTTGGTGATACAGTTCACCTCTATGCTGAAGGGCGGAAGCAACCATTTTTTAAAAGTAATGTAGCTTGCTGGAGGATATCTGGGAAGCAGCAACAGATATATTGCCATTTTGAGCCAAATCATTTTGTTGACCACAAGGCAGAACAGCAGCAAGCTCAGATGGGAGAACTGTAATCATTATCCAAAGGTCAGACTTGATAAGCAGACTCTGCTATTTCTTCCTCTAACTCCCGTATGTCTGGAGGGGCATGTGGGCGGCAGGGGGAGCCAGAAATCTCACTGTCAAAAAAGTACTGAAGTGATTTCCTGCAAATAGAATTGGCTCTATTGTGTGCAGAATGAAAGGATTCCCTGTCTTCAAGAAGTTCTTAGTCTAAGGAAGTAAGGCAGCAGCGGGAGCTTCAGGCAGAGTCTACATCTGTCTTGTTTGCCTCAAGGTAAGCATTGCATAAATGTCATTTGAATGATAGGATGATGAGTGAATGGCTGTACAGACATGGAATGAATGAACAATGACCTTTGAAAGCTAATTCATTTGAGTTACTATTCAGAAAAGCAGAGGTGACAACTTGAAAATATTTAGCAATGTAATTTATTTCCACTTAAATGCCTGAAATTTCATACCTGAAATTTAGATCAAGGGTGAGGAATAGATGGATTATTTTTATTAATTTCCTTGGGCAATGAAAGCAAAACTTAAAGTTAAGGATTCCATGTCTAGTATGGGAAATTTCACTCTAACTCATTACTATATTATGAAGTTTTAAGTTCTGTTGAATAATTGATCATATTTTAATCAGTTTGATCTATTTCCTACCAAAATATCTTGGAGGTAATGTTTACACTTTTTCTTTCATCAATGGTGAGTCATGCATCAGTAAAAAACAGTTATCCCAATGCAACCCTTCAGGTGAGGCAACATGGTACTCAGGGAAAGATTTTTAGCCAGAAGATCTGGATTCCATCTCCCCTACACATGATACAACCTTGGGGAAACCATTGAAACTCTTTTGAGCTGCACTTTTCTCATGTACAAATAACATTAACCCCTTCCCCCACCGTAGGGCTATTGTAAAAGCACTTGGTAAGTTACTTGGTAAGTCTATACTAATCCAGATATTGTTAAAACAGAAATTAGCAATCATTTGCTAGTACTCCAAGATTTTGGTTTCTGATATTCTGAGATAGAGGGTGGCATGCAGTCCCTGAATTTTGGCTACTACCTAAGAGCATTCAACTTAAAGGTTGTTATATAAAACATTCCTCAAAGTTACCTTTAGGCAAAATGTATTGAGCATGGCAGTTGGGTAGATTGTAAGGGACAGTTTTAGATTCAATTTAAGTTATACTACACATTTGAAGATTTTCCCCACATCACTTATATTTGTCAATGCAAATGGCATGTATTATGCATTACTCAGGTTTATAATCACTAGAATAGAGTTGTTTCAGTGATAGGCTCTCAGAGTGTTTGACAAGCACCAGAGTTATTAGAAGCTTTGCTTTAATATAATTATCACTCTTCCTAAACTATAAAATGACCATTTCAATTTAGAGGATTATTATCCTTGTAAACACAAATCAGTTCTATCCTTTAAAATGTAACTATGTTTAAGAGCAATAGACAAGCCACAGCCATTCTCTGCATGCTTGATGAGATTGCGAATGTGTCATCAAATGCTCAAATCAGGTTGTCACTGAAGCACAATTCTTTCTCCAAGAAGGAAGACAACTATTAAGAATGAGCTTTAAAAAAAAGACATTTTGTAGATGTATTAAAATAAGAAACATAAGCTGATTAGGCAAAGTTCCAAAGATTCATTAGTTTATTAAAGGACATTGAAACGAATGTTTGAGAGATTTAAATAAATTAACCTTTAATGAGTACCCAGAGGCCAAGGAAAAAGAATGACAGAGGATTAGAAGTATTTTGTCTGATTGTTGCATAATGCACACTGATTAGTTTTTTTTCCTGAATGCTCATTGCTGTATAACAATACTAATAAATAAAAAGACTAAATCTAAAATATCTCTAGATTGTAATTGTTGCCTACTCTTATGTGTACATAAATACAATGCTTTGCTTTAATAGCAGTCCCTATAACTTTGGCAGAGGGAGATAGGAATTTTTGTCATTACATCATTGCATCTTGAAATGTCTCATATGTGAGTAAAGCTTTGGTCAATTAGGGTAATATATTCCTACCATGCTGGACATGCGTTTAGCATTTTAGCATTATACTCTTATTCTGAGTTTCACAGCAATTATGCTCTAAATGAAATTAATTGATGACAATTTACTTAGAAGATATATTGTTATGTAAACATAATTTTTTGAAAATTTTTTCTGCACTTCTTTACAAATTCTGGTTTATAATTAGCAAAATTCTTAAGAAGGTCTTTTTTGAAGCAATATTGGAAATGCTTTTGGTTTTTTTCATACTGCCTTAACTGTATTTCTATTAAATCATTTACTGACTGTTAAATACATTTTGTGTAGGTGGTACTAGGAAGGCATCCTTCCAGTATTCCTTTCTCTGGCCTTTTCTACCCCTATTACTGAGTTTTATTTCAGGTTTCTATTGATGTTTTCCATATGTTCCCCCCCCCTTAAGCACAGAGCTGGGAAATTACATGTTCTAAGCTTCATTTTTCAGATGAGGAAACTGATCAAAAAATTACTCATCCAGTGTTGCCAAGTGAGTTAATGGAAGAGTAAAGCCTATGTCTTTATGGTCTGCTCTTCCACTGTACTTAACTTCTTCCTTTGCATTTTTTGCATTTTACCATATCTTTTCTAAAGTTCAGTGGAATCACTGAGGTGACAGGTGACAATAGGCAAACTACATTGCAGTGTGATTTTTTAAATTTATTTTTTAAATGCATTTCAAGTCATAGTACATATATAGAGCTCAATTGTCCGTCTCTCTGGTTGCAAACAAGGTAAGAGTCACACCATTCGTGTCTTCATACATGTACCTAGGGTAGTGATGTTCATCTCATTCCACCATTTTTGCTACTCCCATTTCGTCTCCCTCCCCCACCTTCCCCCTCTCTCATCCAAAGTTCCTCCATTTCTCCCATGCTCCCCACCCACCCCCCTTATGTATCAGCATCCACTAATCAGAGAGAACATTCTGCCTTTGGATTTTTGGGATTGGCTTACTTAGCATGATGTTCTCCAGTTCCATCCATTTACCTGCAAATGCCATAATTTTATTCTCTTTTGTTGCTGAGTAATATTCCATTGTATATATATATACCACAGTTTCTTTATCCATTCCTCTATTAAAGGGCATCTAGATTGCTTCCACAGTTTAGCAATTGTGAATCGTGATGCTATAAACATTGAAGTGGCTACATTACTGTAGTATGCTGTTTTTAAGTCTTTAGAGTATAGACCAAGGAGTGGGATAGCTGGGTCCAATGGTGGATCCATTCCAGGTTTTCTAAGGAATCTCCATACTGCTTTCCAGAGTGGTTGCACCAATTTGCAGTCCCTCCAGCAATGTTCGAGTGTGCCTTTTTTACCACATCCTCACCAGCACTTGAATTTTGGATAACTGCCATTCTGACTGGGGTGAGATGAAATCTTAGAGCAGTTTTGATTTGTATTTCTCTAATTGCTAGAGATGTTGAACATTTCTTCATATATTTATTGATTGATTGTATATCTTCTTCTAAGAAGTTTCTGTTTAGCTCCTTAGCCCATTTATTTATTGGGTTGTTTGTGTTTTGGTGTTTTTTGAGTTTTTTATATATCCTGGAGATCAGTGCTCTATCCGATGTGCATGTGGCAAAAATTTGCTCCCAGAATGTAGGCTGTCTCTTCACCTCATTGAGTGTTTCTTTTGCTGAGAAGAAGCTTTTTAGTTTAAATCCATCCCATTTATTGATTATTTCTTTTATTTTTTGTGCTTTAGGAGTCTTGTTAAGGAAGTCGGGGCCTAATCCAACGTGATGAAGATTTGGGCCTGCTTTCTCCTCAGTTAGGCACAGGGTCTCTGGTGTAGTTCCTAGGTCTTTGATCCACTTTGAGTTGAGTTTTGTGCATGGTGAGAGATAGGGGTTTAGCTTTATTTTGCTACATATGGATTTCCAGTTTTCCCAGCACCATTTGTTGAAGAGGCTATCTTTTCTCCAGTGTATGTATTTGACACCTTTGTCTAGAATGAGATAATTGTATTTATGTGGGTTAGTCTCTGTGTCTTCTATTCTGTACCATTGGTCTACATGTTTATTTTGGTGCCAATACCATGCTGGTTTTGTTACTATTGCTTTGTAGTATAATTTAAGGTCTGTTATTGTGATGCTTCCTGCTTCACTCTTCTTACTGAGGATTGCTTTGGCTATTCTGAGTCTCTTACTTTTCCAAATAAATTTCATGATTGCCTTTTCTATTTCTATAAGAAATGATTTTGGGGGCTGGGATTGTGGCTCAGTGGTAGAATGCTTGCCTTACATGGGTGAGGCACTGGGTTCGATCCTCAGCACCACATAAAACTAAAATAAAGATATTGTGTCCACCTACAACCAAAAAAAATGAAAAAAAAAGAAATGACTTTGGGATTTTAATTGGAATTGCATTGAATCTGTATAGTGCTTTGGGTAGTTGCGGTGTGATTTTATCAAATGCAGTTGTAGTTTAGATTCAGTGCTTCCCAAGATTCTTCACAACTTAGTATTCAGTGAAGTAAATGACTTATCTTCTTAAGGAAAGGAGTGATTGGACTAGTGTCCAAAAGGTTGCAAGATTCAAGGTCAGTCCCCAAAGGCAAGTTTGGAATCTTTCTCTAGAGATGAACAAGAATAGACAGAATATTTCTGAAGTATTTTATGTAGTTGTCCTGGAAGCAGGGAGCTCAATCCTGTAATTATAATTTGTCTAATTTTCACCAAGACTTTAGCTCATTTTGCTTTTGCCAGAGAAATCCTGAAAGTATCATGAACTGGATAAGTTTAAATCTAACATATTTATGCCACACAACCAGTATAGTTCCTTGCACATTGTGAGTGATCTGAAAATGAACTTACCTTCTAAATGTTATCTTGTTTTAACTTAAAAAAAAAAAAACTTTGGGCAGTGTGCACTCATTTGCTTGGCTTTAAGTAAGAAAACCACTTACAGTAGTTGTCACTCCTGGATGAATGTTAGAATTTCCTGATGGCCCAACTGGAACCAATTAATCATAATTTTGGGGGATAGAGCCCAGATACTAATAGTCTTAAACAGTTCCCCAGGTGTACCATCCATGGTGGCATGTAATTCCAGTGACTCAGGAGACAGAGGCAAGAAAATTGCAATTTAAAAGCCAGCCTCAGGGGCTGGGGCTATGGCTCAGCGGTTGAGTGCTTGCCTCACATGTGTGGGGCACTGGGTTCGATCCTCAGCACCACATAAAATAAATAAAGATATTGTGTTCATCTACAACTAAAACAAAATATTTAAAAAAAAAAAAAAAAGCCAGCCTCAGCAACTTAGTAAGGCCCTAAGCAACTTAGTGAGACCCTGTATCTGGGAATGTATCTGAGTGGTATAGTGCCCCTGGGTTCACTCCCTGGTACAAAACCAAATCCCCAGGTAATTTTTAATATATAGCCAAGAAGAAGACACAGTGCCTTATATTTCTATCTCCTCTAGTGATCCTCCTAACAATTATATGAGCTAAGAGTTTGTGTTGAGGCAGGGAAATAGCTGCTAAAAATCAAAAGAACAAGGATGGAACTATAGCTCAGTGGTGGAGTGCTTCTCTAACATTTGTGAGGCCTTAGGTTTGAGCCTGAGCACCGCCAAAGAAAGAAAAAAATATAACACATAAAAATCAAAGAACAAGCGAGCTGCTTTTGCCTCTTTTCACTTTGTAGAAAGCCACATTTGGGTCACATGTGTGTCAAAGAAAACAGTTACCTTCTAGAAGCTCAAAGGAAGGACACCTAATAGAATTGATTTCCCATACTGCATCTATATAGTCATGAATCACATTTGCCTAGGCCAGGCTACATGATCAGGTTTTCCCTTCCATTACATTCTAGTGCCCAATATCCAAGAAATTATGACTCTGTAAGTTTACCAATCTTAATCTTTGTCCAAGCCTAATGATTGGGATTCTAAAAAATAATAATGGAACAACCACATGGAATATGGAAATGGGTTCGATTAAGGAGGGAATGAAAGTAGACATTATCTTCCAAAATAGAATAATGAAATGCTTTCGAGAAGCATTCCAAGATCCTACTTGGATTAAGAGGATGTTTAGGTCTTTCCTGTCCTCAAATTCCTAAGTACACTTTTAGAAAATTATAATGCTTATACAGTCTGACATTGTCTGGCACAACAGCTTTCTCTATGGTTAAATGAACTAGTTAGGTTGTACTCTTGGTGCCTGTGGGGTCATTGAACTCTTAGATGTTACCAGTCTATGTAATGTTTAAGTTCTAACTCCCACAATGTAACACGATTCTAACTTGCATACAGTGCTATTTTGTTTCAAAGATATTCTTAAATTGAAAATGTTCATGGAATTGAATTCGACTATGGCTTTCTCTTCAACTCAGTCCATCACTTTGCAACTTCCTTGGAGTCTTGATTTGCTGTTTCTGTTGTCTTAGAGCATCTTCCTGAAATGAATTTACTTTAAAGTTAAAGATGATTAGAGTGCTTCTTCTCCAGGAGACAATTACATTGCTATATTCTTTGGCAGTGAGAAAAACAACATAGCATTAATTTTTTCAAGCTTTGAGTATTGTTAAAAGGAGAATTGTCAGCTTAACCCAACATACTATAATAACAAAAAGACAACTGCTATTAAAATGCAAGATTTTCTAATAAGACCATTTTGAGGAGTTGTTTGTGAGGAGAAGAGAAAGGAGAAGGATGAAGGAATCTATTAAGTATTCCTGACCTTCAAAAACGCTTTTGTCAGTGAACACTGTAGACAAAATAAACCAAGCCTGAGACCTATTATTAAAATGTTTTTCCCCCTCCTTACCCCAATAGTATGTTTTCCTGCCTCTTCAACTATTGTTCTTTTTTTCTGGATAAATTTTTATCTTTGACAGGCTTTGTTAAGAATACATAGTAAAGGTCAATTGTAAGCCATTTGCTGGTGTTCTCTGGCAGCCTTTATGTCATTGTAAATAGAGATTGGAAGTGGTTTTATTTTTTAGCATAGCTTTATGGATATGACTACAGTGAATTATTCCTTTTCTCATACTGAAGCCCACAAACCTTGCAGTCTTTTCAGAACTATGGCTTAAGAGTTTTAAAATGGAGTCATCTTGGGCTCATCTCTTCCCGTCAACTCCCAGATCCAATCAGAGACGAATTCTACTGCCACTGAGTTCATGTTCCTGTCATCTCTATACTATATCACTGCAGTTTTCTCCTGTCTCTGCTTCTTGTTCCTTGTCACTTATAGTACATTCTTCATACTGCCATTGGAGTGATCTTTCTAAGGCATAGATCAGATGTGACAATTACTCACATAGAACATACACCTACAACAACATCCAGAATGAACTCTTAGGTCCTGCAATAAGTGCTCTGATACAACAGGATCTGTGGACTCTTGTGGACAGAGCCTTTGAGGTTTAAGGAAGGAAGACTTCACTGAAGAAGATACATCTGAGCAGGGTTTCAAAGAATAAGTAAAAGATCTCCAGGTGGAGAATGGTATTTCAAGGACAGGGAATGTGTTTTACAGTAACACAGGGACATGAAAGCACATAACTTATTTGAGGAATTTTGACAAGTTTGATATGAATTAAGCAAAGAGTACTTGGAGTAAATGACAGGTGGTTACACTGATACCATTATATGGGCCAGATTTGATGTATATATATCTGCCTTCCTTTTTGGTTGTGATCTTTTTTTTTAATCTTATTTGGTCCTGTTTAATTCTTCCTTAAAAATTTGTTCTAATTAGTTATACCTGACAATAGAATGCATTTTGACACATTGTGCACAAATGGAGCAAACCTTCTCATTCCTCTGGCTGTACATGGTGCAGAGTCACACCGGTAGTATAGTGTGATCTTCTTGAAGAAAGAAACAGTTTTAGAAAGTCCTATCTAAAATCCTTATGCCTAGCATACTGACAGGCACACAGAATTGTTGGAATGAATTGGATGAATAAGGAGAGAGACTATCACTCAATATTAATTCATTGGCTCATACATTCCAATATGTATTGAATACCTGAATTAAACTCCAGCCTGGAGAAAAATTAAGATCCTACTTATTCTTTTTATACAACAGAAACAGTAAGGCTTGTTTTTCAAACACAGATTAGTTCTTTTTGTGGACTTTTTCCTTTACAGTGACACTATATTCTCAAGAAGCAAATTTTAGCTTTCTTAGTAGTGGATTTGACTTTGACTCTGGCAGGATCTTCTCTAAAGGAGTTAATTACTTGTCAACACCCTGTATTGGAACTCCTGAGGTGGAATTGTTATAGAGGAGGTATGGATCTATAAAGATGCATTAGTGTATTACAGAAATCTCTATTTTCTCCTGTGGGTTTAATTTCACAGTCAACAGGAAGAGCTGTTTATCATACATTCTTGACTAATATAAATGGGGATCAAAGATCATTAATGCAGAAAGCATAACTTCAGAGTATTAATGATACAGTATGGCAAAATTAATGGGGTGGGGGGAGGAGAGGGGATAAAAATGTTGAACATGTAAATGAAGGTTTACTGTATTTATGTAGTTCCATCTTTAGGGAATGCTAAATCACAAACTCATCATTGGTTAATTAGAAGGTAATTAAAATTGTAGCACAGTGATTGGATAAATAGTTAATGAAGGCTGAATAGTTGAAGAAGGAAATCTGGTGAAATTAGTGTGTACATTTTATGAAGAGCAAATATACAGATGTTATTCATGCAATGCATCAGTATTACAAGATACCAATATCCTTCTAGCATTAATTAATAAAACTCTCACAAGACCAAAAGAGTTCCAATTCTACTGTCCCCTTTAAAACATTTTACAATGGAATACAGATTTATCTGACAGCAACTTTCAATTTTTAATTTTTCCAGCATGTGGAATTATTTTGCTGAACCTTGTTTGTAACTTATTTACTGCCATCTTAAGAATCTATTAGGGGAAATTAGTGCTCTCTCTGTGTTGTAACTGTTCCCCCTGAAAGAGCTGGCTCAGCCTAGGCTCCTGACCAGATCTGGCTGATGAGTTAGTTTTGAAAACCATTGGAGTGGTTTCTGCAGAGAGAACGGTGCTTGCTTTTGATAATTGCCTCAGCTTTATGAAATCAATCAGCCTGAAGGGAAGACCTCATTACAGATCTGACAAGATAGACTCCAATTTCAATACACAACAACTCTCTGTCCTTAAGCTCTGAAATCTGCAATTATTTATTTTATTGACACAGAGACACCCATAACATAGTACCTCTGGGCACATTCTCAGGCAAGTACTAAACAGATAACCTAATGGTCAGTTTGTTAAGAACCTGCTCTTTTTCTGTCACTCAGGTGGAAAATTGGTCAATAGGAATTTCAGCCTAGAGCCACTTCCAAACAGGTACTGATGAATCACCATCTTTCTAATCCCCTGCCTCCAAAGATTTAGAGAGAACAATGGTTGCTGTAACCGTTCCCAGGGCTAAATTACAGCAAAATAAGGATTTCTCTGCACAGTTCCTCTGAAGGCTGTCAGACTTTATCCTAAGGAAAATGATAGATCGCCCCTCTACCATCTGTCACTTTGAACTGTTCTATTGAATCAACATTTTTTGAACCTTGTTTTCATTGAGTAATGTGATTTTGCTGTTTTTCCCAAGCCTTAAAGTATACAAAGAAAAAGAGTCTTGAAGCATTCTTCTTGAAGTTGGAAACACGTATTTTGCTTTCCCACTCATGGAACTCAAATACCTTAACAGATTTAGTTCAGACTTTTCTCAAATAATTTACCTTTACCAGGGCTGAAAGATTTCATCCCCGCAGGAAAAACACAGGGAACATTCTGAGCATAGGAACATATGGATTTCGAGAAATGGATCTTTTCTATCCCAGCTCCAACTGACTGCTAGCAGTTTTCCAGTGGTACAGCACCCAGCTTTAAAATTAGTGCTCATTAAAGCTTTGGGAGGAGGTCTCCAGTTGTAAGGAGAAAATGTGGTTCTTTCATGTTCCAAAGTTCAAGATGGTGACAAATATGGTCTCCTATCCTACACATAGTGCAAGCAAAGAGCAATCACTGCCTACTCATAGTATTATTTATTAATGATTCACCTTAATAGCTATGCATTATCTGAAAGAAAAGGTAGGTTAGAAGACGAATGCAAAGCTAACATCTTCTAAGTCATAAATAGGATATACTCTGGGGCCCTAAGGAGCCACACTATTCAAATCAGTTCTTCTCCCATTTTTGAGGCAAATTCATATAAATCCCTGATTGGTTTAGAAGACTGACACTTGTTTAGTGTTTGAGATGTACAAGACTTTAAATATACATTCCCTCATTTTATTTTCTTCACATTCCTATAAGGGTGAGGTGTTATCATTGCATTTTACAATGCAGAAACAGTCTAAGAGAGATCAAAAGACTTGTTTTATACACATTATAAGTGGTACACTCAGTAAGTGGCATACCTTGTAAGTTGCAGATGTGGGTTTGAATCCCAGTCTGACTCTAGAGCAAAACTGCCCAGTAGAATTTTCTGTGATAGCCAAGCATGGTGGCATATGTTTGTAATCCCAGTGACTCAAATTTCTCTAATAATTGAAATGTTCTATATCTTTGCTCTCCAATATGGTAGCCACTAGCTCTAGGTGGCTATTTGATTCCACTTTAATTAATTTAAACTTAAATTTTAATAGCAACACATGCCTCATAGTTACTGTTTTAGAAAATACCTGTTAGAAATTGTCTTTTCTTGACTATAGTTTGTAAAGCAGGATCTCTAAGCTGGTGCGCATAGAACTATTAAGAAAAGATCCATATATAGGATCTCTTTTGCAATGTTTTCTCATATAAGCTTGTCAGTCAATTGAAAGACTGCTTTGTTTTCCAGAAAGGGAGAATGAAGTTTTATAGAGACAAGTTATATTAGTCAGCTTTCCATTACTGTAACATAATACCTGAGATAATAAAAGGGGAAAGATTTATTTTGGCTCATTCCAAAGGTTTCAGTCTATGGTCACTTGTCCCCATTGCTTTGGGCCTTTGGTGAGGCAGAACATCACAGAAGATAATGCATGGTGGAGCAAAGCTGCTCACCTCATGGTGGCCAGGAAGCAGAAAGAGAAGAAAGGACCAGGGCCCCAATATGCTCTTCAAAGACATGCCCCCAGTGACCTAAATTCCTTCCATTAGGCACCACATCCTGAAGAGTCTACCACCTTACAATAGTGCCATAGGCTGGTGACAAAGCCTTTAGCATATGAGCCTTCAGGGGACATTCCAGTCCAAACCATAACACACAGTTAGGGGTAGAATGTATGCTAGTCTGTCATTACTCCCCAGTGAATCCCAGGTTGGAGAAAGAATGCTGAAGGAACCTGGGGAGTAATGACAGACTAGCATACATTCTACCCCTAACTGTGTGTTATCGTTTGGACTGGAATGTCCCCTTCCCTCATGACTTACTCCAGCACTATTAAGTTGTAAATTCTTTGAAGACAGACTTTATACCATCATTTCTTAAGTCTTCCTACCCCAAGATGCTTGGTGTGGTGCCTTGTAGAAAATAAACATGCCAGAAATGCATACTGAACAGCAACTTAGTAAGGCCCTAAGCAACTTATTGACAACCTGTCTTAAAATTTTAAAAAGGGCTGGGGATGTGGCTCAGTGGAAAACCTTTCTGGGTTCAATCCCTAGCACCAAAAATAATAAACAGATAGATAGATAGATAATGTACACAACTAGAGTATATTCTATACAACCAAAATAGTTCCTCTCTCTCTATTGCTGTGTATGTATTGGGTTAGGTATAGTTAAATAAGAAAAAGCATTACCATAAATGAAATAGCCTCTGAGATAAACCCTAAAGGAAGGATAGTATTTTAAGTGTTGTGAATCAAGAAGTAGGTAGAGGAACAGTGTGCACCAAAGCTGTGGAAGTTGGAAAGTACTGGACAGATTTATGAATGTTAGGTAGTCCCAAAATGTGATCCACACACCAGTAGGAACAGCATCATTTGGGAACTTGTCAGAAAAGCAGACCACATTTCCAATGTACTGAATATGAATTGGGATTTTAACAAATCCCCACAGAATATATATGCACATTAAAAAGTTTGGAAAGTGTTGGGTAGAGTACAAGCTGGGAAATAGTGGAAGACAAGGCTTGAAATGGATGGGGCCTTTTTATGAGGGACTAAAGTGCCTTGACCAAGTAGTTTGGGGAATCAGTGGAAGTTGCTGAAGGGTCACTGTCAATGAAACTTTGCCTATCTCCTGTATCATACCTTGAAAAGGTGACTTAAATGCAAATTTTTCTCTGAAAATTTTTATGTCTACTATCATTCATGCAAGCCCCTTAGTGGAAGAGGACATTTGCCCTTTCCTTTCTTATCTCTTCCCTATTATCTTCACTCACCAATTAATCCTTTACAGTTCCTCTTGCTTTTAGCTAAACCAGTTATACAGAAAATTGAATTCACGAAACTGATACAATAGTTTTCATTTGTTTGATATCAGTTAAGATCTGATACTGAGACATGTTAAGTTGTTTGGATTGCCAACACATTGGCTAAAGAGTGATATTTTAATTCAATTCTTATGAACAATGTGAATATACCCTCAAAAGTATCAGGTGGAACTGCTGGGTGGTGAAAGTTGTAAATCTGGAGGCCTAGATTTTCAAGCCTGGTTTTCAAGCCTAGATTGATGAAGGCAGGAGGATGAATGAAGTAAAGATGAAATCCCAGAGATGGGTGTTAGAAATACCCAGGTGCCTCAAAAAATCAAACATGTGTTCAAAAGTGCATAGGCAAGGCAAACTTTACTTCTGCCAGAGAGTGTGCTACGGGAACCTGGCTAACAAGCAGCCTGGGTAGGCAGTCTGCCTGTTTATATGCTTAATGTAGTGCTGCCCTTCACTCTGATTGGAGGAGCTCAGGGGTACAATCTATGCCAATTGGCTAATTTCAAAACTAGGGTGGGCAAAGGTGAGGTCTATAATTAAAATTGCTGCAGTTGGATCTAATTAAGGCTGAATACTGTATTTTGAAAATGGACCACTGAACTTTCTATTTAACACATGGGTAAATTCTACAAAATCATCTGCCAGCACATTAAGGGCCTGTCCATTATGCCAACTTTGTATTTTCCCAATAGTTTTAAATTTAAAAACTAATTTGGAAATCATTACCATCACCACCATCACCCCCATGAGTCCCATATCTTATTTTAAACTAAAATCCTTTGGAAAATAAGATTGAGGTTGCAGATACTTGTTATAAAGACAAATTAGCTAGAATATTCAAGTTGTCAAAAAATTACATTTTTTTCAACATGAATTTCTGTCTGGACATTGCTGCCTTTCATTTAATTTATCAGATTTCTCAGGACTTTAACCATTTTTTTAAAGGGAACTAATCTAGAGTGGAATTGTGTTTCTTTTTGTTAAGGTTATATATTCTATGGGCCACAGCTGCAAATAGGAAATGACATGGATCCATGGGGTCACATTTCGGTTCTATAACCTGAGGCAGTCATTAAAAGTGTTAGATTGCATCATGAAGGTTGGTATTAATTTGACCTGATAGTGGAAAGCTCAGTAGAGTGAATTGTGACAGTAACTATTACAGCTGCTGGGCATAAAAAGATCATTGATCTTCTTTTACAAGAATCATGAAAATGCTTCAGTGCTTTCCTCAAAGCCCACAGATCATTTGCATTTGTATGGTAGACATCATTGCATGTGAACTCCTTGACCTGCAGATTGGAGTATTCACTGAGAACCACACTTCTTTCTGAGATGTTTAACTCCCCCACTTCCATTGGATGAGAAATGTTATTCTCCAAGAATCTTTCCACCACCCTACCCCAATATGCATACTGCCTAAAAAGGCATTATGTGTGCTATGAAGTCACATAATTTGTATTTGGTGGGGGGTACCGGGGATTGAACTCAGGGGTACTCAACCACTGAGCCACATCCCCAGCCCTATTTTGTGTTTTATGTAGAGACAGGGTCTCACAGAGTTGCTTAGCGCCTCACCTTTTGCTGAGGCTGGCTTTAAACTCGCGATCCTCCTGTCTCAGCCTCCTGAGCTGTTGGGATTACAGGCGTGCGCCACTGTGCCTGGCACATAATCTGTATGTTGACATAACAGCTGATCAGTTGTCTATAGCAGTCATGCTGGTTTTGTGCAAGATTATATTACCACATAGATTTGTTTGATTGTAACCATAAGTTACAGAAATAGCAGAAATCTATGGCACTAATGTTTTTCATTGATTTGTCTTTTTTTTATCAATTTGGACTTTATTTTGAACAACCTATAATTTTTGTAAACTTGAGGAATAAGAAGATGAGATGTAGAGGAAAACTTGAATAAGCTACAAGATTGTATTAAGTTTATTCTTTTAAAAATATATTTTAGTTGTCAATGGATGTTATTTATTTATATGGGGTGCTGAGAATCAAACCCAGTGCCTCACATATGCAAGGCAAGTGCTCTACCATTGAGCCACAACTCCAGCCCTAAGTTTATTCTTAAGACTAAAATGGAAAGGACTGTGAGAAATGCTTAAGACTAGAAATCTTCTGACTTCATTCTGTTAGTTATCCTTCACTTCATTTGTTTTTCTCACAGCTGTAAGAAAATTATTTTGATAAAAGCACAACAATGTTTCAGATTTTGTTTTATAGTAGTACATTTTTTATCAGAAATATTCTCTTTTCTTCCAATAAATACCATATCTAGAATCTTTAATTCCTTCTGTTCATATCCCAAAGCAATCCTTGTAATTTTCTGGACTTAGGCAATAGTAGAAACCTTTAAAATAGTACGGATCAGAAAACATTATCCTAGATGTGAAGGATTAAGGTCATGAGTTCAAAAAACATAGAACTTAAGAAAAGCAAGAGTCTTGGAAAAAAATGACGCGGCCAGTAAAATAAAAAATGCAGGGTGATGCACATGACTTACGGATAGACCTCCGGAACGGGAGGGAGGGAGCCAGAGAGTCAGGGGAGATGGCAGGGAACGTACCTCACTTCTATCCTCTGGATGAAGGGAAATAGAGCGGCTCAGGAGTTCTCCTGGTTCAGAGAAGAGGGTGGATCTCGACTCCTGCGGAGAAGATCCAAAAACCCTCCTGGGTTTTTGGCACCATTTATAAAGCCAGATGACCAAAAGGAGGCGAATTAAAACCCCTGGGCAAGGCTTTATTGGAAATACACACTCTTGAGCTGAACTATCCCGTCCATCAGAGTGTGTACGGGAGAATGGCGCACGTGTTCCAGGGTACAGAAAAATTTAAAAGGCCTGGTCAGGAAGGAGAGGGCTTAAGGCAGGAAGAGAAGGTCAGAGTCCTTCCTGGATGAGTTGGGAAGAATGGTGGCACCCATACTGGGTGTTCCGTGTTCCTCTGCGCATGCGGCCCATGACGGCCATGTTGGTGCATTCAGGGCATGCGCACTGCTCACTGTTTCAGCCTGCCTTGGCAGAGGCAGCCATGTTTGTTCTGCATTTGCCTCGCTAGCCTAATATCAGCCACTATCAGTAGAATACTTAAAAATTAAACATCTTATGTACTCTTTCTAGGGATAATAAGCAAGATGACAATTAACAAAACATCCTACTTCACAGCCAGTTTGAAGTAAATAAAAGAAACCCCCAAAACAAGTGGGTAGTAGTTATAAAAAGGTAAGGAAAGCAAGCTCAATGCCTAGGAGCCTAGCAAGGAATGAGCCCCAGGCAAAGAAGTGCCCCAAGCTTGTCAGGAATCAGATAAGATTTCTGTATTGCACAGAAGGAAGTAGTTGACCTCAAAAGTTCTTCCAAATAGGGCTGGGGTTGTGGCTCAGTGGTAGAGCACTTGCCTAGCATGTGTGAGACACTGGATTTGATCTTCAGCACCACATAAAAAAATAAAGATTATGTTCATTTACAACTAAAAAAAATTTTTTAAAAAGTTCTTCCAAATAATATTTTCCATTTCATCATATCTAGTAGAAAATGGCAGGAATTGCTGCCATAAAAGATTTAAAGATAAATTATGTCATTTGAGTGAGAATTACAATGTGGTAATAGCTGATATTTTTATGTTTTTGTCATCATTAAAATTTCACCAGCAAAAATTTTTAGAATTAAAGTGGTGGTTTTCTTTTTAGGATCTAAATAATTTTAATGGAGCTATTTTATTTTAAATAACATTTAGCATGCATCACATATATACAGCACAGAAAAGATCTTGTAAGTAGGTGTTGTCTTAGGGGGAAGAATGAAACAATACAATAAAAGTAGGTAGGATGTACTGGTGTCAGGATTTTGCTATTTCTATAGCCCTTGCTTTGAACAATAAATCTTTAGACACTATATTGGGTCCTGGATAATATAAAATGTGGATTTGTGTTCAGTGTATCAGCTTACTGAGTGAGATGTCTCTCTCTCCTTGATATGAAATCTTTCCCTGTAAAAAAATAAGGCCCGAGATATACCAAATTATCAGGATTTTCACATATCTGGATCTTATATGAGATGAAGACACAGAAAGTACTTGGAATCTCAGTCTTATTCAGTACCAAAAGGATCTGTACATTAACATTAGGAATAAAATATTCAAATCCCCAGGATATCATCTAGAACCAAATAAAGGGTAAGCACAATTTAGTTCACCAGATTTTTTCCCCTGGACTCCTTCAACTTTTTCTAAAAGATACAGACAGCAATGAAAAAGTTCAATTAGAAAAGCAAGCTATATCCTTGGATCAGGGAAAATTCATATCATTCTCTTTACATTATACATCAATAATTTGAGAAATTTAAAATGGAAATTCAGTATTATAACAATAGCAGTTAATATTTATTGAACCTGCCATGTCCATTTAGCTTCAGTACCCAGGCTCGCCCTGGACGTCTCACCTGCTCATCCCAAAGGAAAATGGAAGCAGTGACAGTCTGGGTGAAAGCAGGAAGTAGGAGAGCAGGTCCACACCTCAGACAAGATTAAAATATACATTTATGTGTTTATTGAACATATACTGTGTGCCAGATGTGTTACAGAATATTCTACCTATATGATCTCATGTATGATCTCATTTAGTACTTTTATCAAGTCCCATAACTTAGGCACTGCCTGCTTTTTCACATCATGACTCTGAAGCTCTGTAAGATCTTCAGTCATCTATTTAAGAAGACATGAAAGTGGACAAATATATTATTCTGTGAATTATCAAATGCAAGACAAAATAAGAAAGACTTCTATGATTAACAATCATTAATCATAACTTCCCGATCCCTGAGTATTCCTTTTAATCAGGATTTTCCCCATTTTGCTGTATAGTACTCAAATGATAGAGATGCATTGAAAATTTAATTATTTTAAGTAATGTTACTATAATCAGCATCGGAACTTTTCAGTTGTGGCATTAATTCTTGATGATCAGCTGCCAAGTCTTTACTATAATTACATGGGTTAATATGATGAGTCTCCTGTCCCCACTCACTGAGGATTAATTAATTCATTCAACATTCACTCTATGTTAGGTACAGTGCACAAGGGATATAGTTGTGGGAGGAGTGAGGTGGAGGAAGATAGCTCCGCCTTAGAAGAACTTATGAGCTTACAGAGGAAAGTTTATTTTAATTCATTTAGAATGATATAGTTATCATAAATATGTTTGTTAATCTTTGCAGTTACCCTGTGCAGTGTTATGACTTCTTGTTTATATATTAGAAAACTAGATTTGAGATTACATGACTTGCCAAAAGCTATCTAGTAGGAAGGGATAACTATGATTTGAACCCCCGTCTATCATGTTCTTTCCACTATTCCATTCTGTCTTCCACAGAACTTATTTTGATCGGTATGATACTGCAGAAACAAATGCCAAGAAAAGTTTTGGAAATAATATACTTACTGACTTTGGACTACTCAGGTGCATGAAACATCTTCATTTGTAAATGATATAAAATCTAGACTTTGAAAATAATCTTGGTCATGACCTCAATATTTTCTAACACACAGTCATTGATTTCTTTATTTTTATAGTTCTAGCCATAGTAGAGATTTTTTTGGAGGGAGTAACACTGATTGAAGCCAGGGCCACTTAACCACTGAACCACATTCCTAGCCATTTTTATTTTTTATTTTGAGGTGGGATCTTGCTAAATACTTAGGTCCTCACTAAGTTTTTGTGGCTGGCTTTGAACTTGTGATCCTTCTGCCTCAGCCTTCTGAGCTGCTAGGATTAGAGGTGTGTGCTTCCACACCCAGCCATGCTAGAGATTTTAATAGAACATGGATATGATGCAGTGAATAGTTGACTTAAGATATAGAAGCAAGTTTTATTCTTTCACTTAGTTACTCACGTGATGTAAAGGAAAGATGTTTGACAAATCCCAAAGGACATTTAATGGAGGTATTCCAAGTGGAATCTGATTGCTGAAGAAATAGTAACTTTCTATGTAGGCTGAAAACATTAGCAAGGAGACAATCTTTATTAAAAACAATAATGTGAATTCATTTTGTTAGAAACTTGTATTCATTTTAGTGAAATTTTATTGACCTTTAGCTGTCCAGATTCCAAGCTTTTTACTGATATTTTGAAACTTTATCTGAAGAAGTGTAAAGATATGAGCCATAGGAAAAAATGGAAGTTAAAGAATGAACTCTATCAGGCTAACCTGATTCCCCTTTTGATAGGATTAGAGAACGAGTGGATAAAAGGCTAAGAAGAGATGTCTTTACTTTGGGCTTTAACAAAGCTTTTGATTCCACATTTCAAGAAGTTTTAATTGAAACACTTGAAATTCCAGGCGCTGCTGCCAGAGGAATAAGAAACTCTCTCTGCTCACCCCTGACTGAACTATTTGAGTTAGAGAGTAGAAAATGTCTTTTGCCATCTTATATGGTGGAGCAGTAACTAGCTAGTAAAGTGATCATGCTTCTGACAGCATTTGAAGAAAATGTGATTAACACCCCCTAAACCTGGGTCATAACTTCACATCAATTCAGCTACTGAATAACCCTTCTGTGACAATGTCTTTGTGTTTTCTTTTCTCATTTGCCATGGATTTATGGTTTACTTTTTAAGAAACCTCTATAATATCATCAGGAGTGTCTTTGACATCAGGACATTGTAATAATTATTTCTGCATCAGTTCAACAAACTTTGTAATGAAATAATGGAAAAATGTCAGGAGATAATCCAAAGAATACAAAGCCAAGCTTTATCTAAGGAAGAGGTGGTGTAGCTATAGGCACATTTAAAGAAAGGTCTCTTTTTTCTATTTGAGACAAGGTGTGACTATGTTGCCCAGGCTGGCCTTGAACTTCTGGACTTGAGTGATTCTCCTACCTCAGCTTCCCTAGTAGCTGGGACTAAAGTCATGTGTCACTGTGCCTGGCTGGTCCTACTTTTTAGGGGGGAAAGTAGAAAATCATTGCTAGCTCATGGATCGAAATATTAGGTTCTCACAGAAACAGGAGGGATCTAGTAAGTAACAGAGCTGCTATCTTATATTTTAATTATGTACTTATCAATAAGATCTGTCAAAATTCCACAGGGCAACTATTTTTGAGGAATTCGCTTTTTACTCCTAGGCTCTTGAGACCTAAAAGGTCACTACTGGCGCATATAATAACATCTGGAGATGATCCCAGTCCTTAATGGAGTCTGGACTTTGGCTTTCTTTTTCTTCTTTAGGATTGAACCAGCTGCCCTTTGACCCTGCCAACAACAACGAGCCCCTGCAGTTTGGTAGTGCCAGTGGCCCTCTGGTCACAGAAGGCCTCATTGAGAATGGAGGGGAATCAAGCAAGAAAAGAAAGAGAACAAATACTCCTTCAGGTAAGCTAGGTGATAATGCACTGTCTTAAGACAGTGCTATTGAATCAGCATTTTCCTAGAGCCAGGTGTGTGGTAGGGATTGTGCCAGGACTTGTAGGAGCTACAGAAATGAGAAAGAACCCCTGCCCTCATGAGGGAATAGATGAGAGGTGAGAGCTGTTATGAACAATTCTAATAATGAGAGTATCATCAGTGCTGTAGTAAATATGCTTTAGGGGATAAAGACCTATGGGAGCAGAAATGAGGGAGAATTGGATTCAGCTTTAGGGATTATGGAATGCTTTGTGGCAGAAGTGACATTTTTAGCTGATCCTTGAAGAATGAGTAGACTTGAGACAAGAGGAAATGAATAAAGATGATTGGTTTAGATAGAAGGAATTGCAGAAGTGGCTGTTTCACTGTACATTTGTCTTTGTATGTATGTGTGGCAAGTTATCTCACCTAACTTCTAATACAGCTAGCTGCATGTATTTATATCTTCCCATCTTCTTCTCTCTTTCCCCCAATACATACCATGCCCATATGTCTTTTATGTCCTTATAATTCTTTTAGAACAGCTGGCAAACAGATTTTTCTAAATCCTCTATAATAGCCAACTGAATTTTTAGCTTCCTCTTAATCTTTCCTCCATTCCTCAGGTCCCATTGGCCTATTTTCACCTTAAATTTCCCCAAAAGGAATGAGAAACAATAGGAGAACCAGACATAGACTGGTTAAAATTTCTTCTTTTTGTTGCTTGTTTATTCATTTGGAAATAGAGTTCCCAGTACACAAAGTCAAATCTGAGATTTTGGGATAGGCCTAATAGATGTATTCAATACTGTTTTTTTTTTTTTACTATTGCCTTTACTTTTACCTTGAGCAATGGAGCATGTTTATAAATATAATATTATATCTGTCTCTTAGGTCATACATATTTCTGCTTATAAACCAATATATTTGTTAAGATTGAATTTGGAAAATGAAAATGCAATAAAATATGAACTATATGGAGCTGGAAGGAGCTGTATTTTCTAGAGTGTGGAAAGGGGTGATGGACAACCAAGGAACTGGCCTGTGTTCTGACCCTGGCTCTGTCTCTTTCTGAGGCCTGAAGTCAGTTACTTAACCTCTCTGAATTTCACTTTCTTCAACTGTAAAGTAGAAGTGATAATAATACCTACCTTTTAGGATTATTAAGAGAATTATTTGAAATCATGTAGGTAAAGTACTTAGCTTGCTATCTATACAGAGTAACCACTTAATAAATGTTGCTATTATTTTGCTATCATCATCATTATTATGTGATAATATTATGGAGCTCTCTTTTGAAGCATCAACATGTTTCAGATTTTTAGGTTAGTCATTACAGGTACAAATTGTGTGTGTGTGTGTGTGTGTGTGTGTGTGTGTGTGTGTGTGTGTAAACTTATCTGCCTATTTAAGGCATATATTCAACATAATTTAAATTTGATCATTTAGGGGCATAATTTCAGTCATTAGTTATTGTACTATATTTTAATACACTATTACAGTTTTCCAGATTTCCTAAAGAATATAGGCCTTTTACTTCTACACTAAATTATACTAGACTGTGGTGGTTTTGTGATTATTACAGCTACATTTTATATAAGTCCTATTTCCTTTCTGCAGTTTGCCATCACTTCTTCCTCCTCTCAATGTCCCTTCATGTAGCAGCCCTTTTCCTCCTTCAAATTAGTTATGAACTTAACCCCTGCCCCCGGATTTCTGAGTTGATGTGTTGAATTAGTATGTTAAGAAAGAGCTAAAACAGCTGTCCATGGAACCTATCATGGCTAGAGTGCATGGGCTTTAGTACATCAACTTTAAAACATCTATTTTATCTGCTCCAAGTCCTTTCCGATCACTTATTAGTTTTTCCTCTGTATTCATAAATGATGTGCTAATTTAGCGTAATACCCCCTGAACTATAGTAATTCATGGGGGTAGGAAAAAGGGGTATGCATTAATCTGAATTATGAACTTACTTTAAAGAATTGTCATTTTATTTCTAATGAGCATATTTGGTAAGAGCAAAGTTAACTGTTGCAGATGTGGGTTTTTAACAGCAGATTATGCTAATCTATAATTAGTAGAATCAATTTGCATTCAAATAATGAATATACTGAAGTTCTTTAAAAAAACATCCTATTCTTTAAAATAAGTGAAATAAGCCTCTGGCAGGCTAAATTATCTCCCTTGAAGTCTTGTTCACACTGTTTAGTGAACCCTTTCATTGTAAATGGTACAAAGGTAACTCCAACCCAGGTTAAATTACTACAAATTCCAAGTTAGTGTAGTCCAAATTAATGAAATTTTACTATACACAGAGTCTCTTGTAATTGTTCAACTGGCAATCTTGTGAAGTTGTAAATGGGAAATTGCGTTATAGTATTATCTTCTTCCTCTGCAATGCTAGACAAAAGGAAGAAGGAAGATGTTTGTGAATAGCAACTCCTCTCTTCCTTTATCACCATTTCCTACATCATGGCAAAAAGGAAAAGTAGGGTTGGAAGTGTTTATAGGAATTAGCAGCCATTGCAGTTCTAAGCTGAGATACATGCTCAGCCGTTGCATCACTTGACCCTCTAACCCCATTGAGTCAAAGCCTTCCCTCTTCTCTCCTTCACTACAAATAAAGTGAAGCTGCATATGAATTGCAACTCCAATTGCTCACTGCATAGCCCTTTGTCCTTCCTTACCCATCTCTCCTGTGTTGCCCTTTTCCCACAAGTTACCTCTCTTCTTTTGTAAAACTGATTTCTTAAAGGTCACTATTGACTTCCGGTATGGTTTGGATATGGTTTGTCCCTCAAGGGTTTATGTACTGGAAGTCTTGGTTCCCAGTATTGCTCTGTTGAGGTGAGGAAACCTTTAAGAGATGAGGCCTAGAAGAAGGTAATTAGGTCATGGGCCTCCACCCTCATGAATGGATTAATGCTGCTCTGTCCAGGTGGATTAAATTTTGCAGGAATGGATTGTTTCCAGGAGGGCAGGTTGTTATAAAACAGCAAGACTGGCCCCTTCTGGTTCTCTTGCTTCCTTGTTTGTACACATGCCCCTTCTGCATATGGCTGATTTGCTTTGCACTTCTCCGTCATGTTGTGATGCAGCCTGATGGAGGCACCATGCTCTTTGGACTTTCCAGATACCAGAGTCATGAACCCAGTAAACTTATTTTGCTTATGAAGTACCCAGTCTCAGGTATTTTGTTATTGCAACATAAAATGGGCTAAGACAACCTCCACATTGTCAAAGTCAGTGGTCTTTTGGTAATTCTCACTTTGACCTCTTTTTCATTTGATGCTACTAATGATCTCTCCTTCCTTGAATTCCCTGTACTTTTACCTTCCTTGGCAATATATTATACAGGTTCTTCTTCCTTTTCTGTGTTATTCATGCATTCTTTCTTTTTAATTTCCTCCACTGTGAATGTATGATTATCCATATTTGTAGGTGAAGAAGTAAAGGTTAAATAAACTTATCCAAGGTTAAACATCTAGTGAGTGCTTTAGCCAGGGCTTCAAGTCTAAAACCTGTTTCTATCTACTATGCTATAGTTCCTCTGTCTGTTGATAGTAGGTGCAGACCCATTAATAAATTGTATGTTAAACACCAGTGGCAGAGTAGTGGAAACTTTTTTTTTGGAAGTAGATAGGTTAGAAGAAGATGAGCATTGCTTGGATTTGATAGTTTGTAGGGATCCCTTCAAATTCTGAGATGCCATAGTTCCTTCTTTTTAGCTTTTTTTTTTTTGCTACTCCCCAAAACAAATCTATTTCAGCCAACCTAATCAACTACCTTTCTCCAGAGGCACTGTGCTTACCCACCTCAGTACCTTGCTCACAGCATTCATTACCTTGTCTAGCATGTTCTCCCTCTTCTTTCACCCATCAAAATATTGTTTGGCTGACAGTACCTAGTACAAGTCCTACCTTCTCCAAGAAGCCTTCTGGATCATCCTAGTTAGAAATGTTCTCTTGTACCTCTAAAATCCCTTAGTCATTATATTCATATGAATCACTTGACACTTACTATGGACCACCTCAAAATATGGTTTATTCATATTGGTTCGTGTATGTCTTACAGTTTGAACTCAATCATAAGCCCAGTTTTGGAAAGGACTCCCTAATTCATATGTCTTTTAACAGGGATACAGTATTGTGCAAACAATAGATGCTCAAGAAATATTTGTTAGTTTATCATATATTTCTTTGAATAATTTCCTTTTGCCCTTATAGTCTCTATTATTTTCTTATCACTCCCAGGGTGGAGCTGTGCATAGAACTGGGCACTTGGTTTCTCATGTTGATCAACTGATAGTCTCACTTGTCCTAAAAGTTTAAACTCAGACATTTTTGAGTTTATACCCTGAGAACTGCCACAAAGCAAATCTTGTGAAAAGAATACCCATCCCTAATGAAATCCTTGCCTCATGACCAGGTAAAATGTCCTAAATGCCAAAGGATAACTGATAGGTGAAGTTTGGATTTTCTGACTCAAGTGTCTCTGAAGTAAATTAGTAGTCAGGATTAAATATAACTACCATATCTGACCACAAACTCTTACTTTAAGAATTTGAATGCCTTGTGGCTTTTAACTTAAGGTGAGCTCAGAATTATTCAGAATATGTTTGTTCTCAAACTTCAACTTTTACCAATGGAAATATTTCCTTGGTGATGTCACAGCTGTACAAATTGCCTAAAATGGAAGTGAATTCCCTTATTCATGTGGCAGTCTATGGCAAGAGGATAGAAGATTGTTAAACCATGTAAAATCACAGTGCCAGTTTCCTTTCCCAAATATGCCAACGGCATCCTCGTTTGAGAGCCACCTGGGTTTGCAGAAACAGAGATGCAAACCATTAAAGTGGAAGATTCTTGAGTCAACAAGGCCAACTGGATGATGACTACAATCAAATTATTTTAACCAAAGGCATGATGCACCAGTATTCAAAGGAAGTGTCAACTTTCTGGAGGAGTGGGCAACTTACTAGGAATGCTTATGATACCCAAGTGAATACCCAGATGTGGATTTAGTCCAATTTCCATTGTCTTGTACTCATAGGCCTGTGTTGAAAGATGTTTGCACTTAAATACCTGATGTCCAATACTAAGCAGTATTGCCAACATTCATGTGAATAATGGAGAAGTCAGTATGAAAAGAGATAATTAACCATTTTCTATTTTACAATAATGATTGAATTTCAAGAATTTAAGATCTCAAAAGACTCTTAGATTCAATAATTTGCATTGGTGTGGTGATGCTTTTCTCTTATTTTCATGTTCATTGCATTTTTCAGATGAGGTACTTATAGCCATAGAGGATAAATAGCTTTGACCAAGGTGGACTAGCATCACCAGAAATGCTGTGTTAAGGACCTCCAGATAAAGATCTAATCTTGATCAGAGGCCTTCTAACACAGTGCTCAATGTTTCCTTTAGAATTTCTGGAAGACACAAGAAGACTCAATAATAGAAAGATAGTGAACTATTCCAACAATGCCAATGCTAGATTAATAAAGGGAAGTTGTCCTGCAGAGCAGCAAAAAGAGCTTTGGTTAGACATAAGGAGGAACTATATTGGAACGGATCACCAGGAAAGTTGTTTAAGCTCACTTGGAAGAGAACTATGAAATGAGATGTGTACTCATCTGCCTGGGAGTATTTTTGTTTCCTTTCTTATCTTGAAGAAGGGCAATGAACAGGAAACTTTTCTATGACACTTACAGCCCTTTGATTTACCTCAGACTCACCGGGCTGAGACTTTTATTTCACATGTACTTTGAAGTCCACAAATGAAAGCATTGATTGTTTTTAAAGGGAGAAAATGCCACCATTTTATATCTTGGTGTGTGGTATTTCTAGCATGTCAGCTGAATTATTATATTGCCGAAGGCAAGAAGAGCCTATTGTTCCTTCAGATGGAATTAAGATAAGAAAAAGAGTAGACTAATAGCCCTACTCAGTTTCTTTAGTCTCTTGGACATTTTTATCTGATTACAGTTTCAAGAAATAAAACCATTATCTTGATAACTAGAGGACCAAAAAAGTAAGCAGACTTTTTTCTTTCTCAGGTCTGATAGAAACTCAGTATGAAATTTTTGATCTTCAAGGACTATCTGGAGGGGAAACTGAGAGTGGTACAAAAGAGGCAGAGTGGGAAAATGCAAATACATCTCTCTTAAGTTGCCCCAATTGTTGGAATAGTTTTGGAATGATTTTGTGACTTCATTGTCACAAAAGAACTCTTTAGGAGTTCTTTTAAGAGACATAACGGGTACAGTCAGCCTCATATGTTGGTAATATAGAGCATAGTGGCAGAGGTTATCTCATAGTGTTTTAGAATTAGACACAAATTTATCTAACTCCATCATTTTACAAATGAAGAAACTGAGACCTAGGGAAGAAACCTGTCTAAATCATGTGGTTAATTCATGGCAGAATGGAAATTAGTGCCAGACTTGTATAATAATTTCAGATTGGTTAGGACCATGGCATGTAATTGACTTATTTTTACTGGAAAGGTTTATCTATAACCTACAAGTGCTGACTGCCACCATGCTGATAATATTACATGATTTTGTAGTAATCTAACTCAGTGGTATAGAAGACTCCATATTTATTTTGGCTGCTACACAGAGGAAGGCCCATTGAGCTTCAGATAGGAAAGGAGCTTGATATTGAGAAACACCTATGAGGGAACTGCTTCTGTAGGGCTGAACTCAGGCAGCTGAGCAAATCACAGAAAAAATTCTAGGTGATCCCTGCTTACTTGGTAGGGGACAGTTTGTGCCTTCCATCCCAGACCACATTTAGGGCTACTCCATCCAAATAGAAAAACTTTTATAATTATGTTCTGCCTGTGATTTAAACTTGGTTGTATAATTTTGTCTACAGGATCTCTTTCAATTTCTTGATTGTTGGAGAGACTCAAATGGGAAAACTCAATTTCAGAGTAAGAGGATCCTTCGATTTTGAGAGGTTGTTTTTCTCTGTTAGCTTAGTAAAGTTAAGGCAATTCATTCTTGTCCTCAGGGCCTGTAATGGCCTTGTTGGCCTTTATAAGAGAAAGGAGCATACTCAGATTGTAGTAAAAAGTATACTCAAGACTGGTTTTAGCACTAGACTTGCCACTTATTAGTCTTTTGACCTTGGGTAAATCACAGAAGTCATTTCCAAACCTCAATTTCCATGTACATTTAATAGGGAAAGCATTTTAAACTGTAAGATAATACTTTTATGATTATTGCTGCAGCTTGTTAGGGTTCGAGAGCCTAAAGTAATCATTACTAATTTTCTCCTTCCAGTTATAAATGAAGCTGAGAAAAAAAATACAAAAACCCATGAGGAACAAAATATGATATCATCCTTATTAGACATAAAACAGGGTTGAAAAATATGACTTGGAGCCTAAGGCCTAATGAGGCTCATGACCATCTCCAGCTCCAAATCTATACTTGATATCCATCCATGGGGAAGATTAAGTCTGAAAAGCAGACCATTTACCCTGCCAATGTCATAGAGAGTGATGGCCTGTGTCACAATTTAGTAGAAGCTAGAAATTCAGAGCTAGATGAGCCTCCTCACTTTATAAGGGAAAGAGGGTCATCTCAGCTCTAGGGCATTCAGACATGAGAGGCAGAATACATAGGTTAGAACATGAAAGAACATTTATTTTCATTTTGATCTTACCAATCTGAAAAGTCATTTCTCCCCAGTTCCAAAGAACAAATGTGTTTGGAACCAAAGCCCAGAGAAGGTTCCATAGTTCTCTCTGTCCTGCCTCACAAGCTGAATGCAAGATTCCTCTTCTCCATGGAATGACGACAAGTGAGGCAAGAACTCCCACAACCTCCCAAAATTTCTGTTTCTTTTAAGATTAGCATGACTTCTTATTTTTTGAAAATCCTATCTTTAGGATGTTTTTATACAGGGGAAACTGGCAATGATAATTCATTGTGTTGGGACAAAGAAATAGGTTGTACTAGTACATGTGTTAAATTATTTTGATTTATAAAAATACTGTCATGTATAACTAAAAAGAACCAATGAAATAAGTAAATAAAAGTTAAAAATATAATAAAATTGAGACAAATTCCAGATGGAACGAACCTCACATTACCTAACGTACTCTCAAGTAGCACCTCATAGTGAAGAGATTTGTATGAATTTCAAACATGGAGTACCTCTGTTGTCTTTCCAGCATGGTCATGCACATGTGATTGCAAATTCTACAAGTCTTCCTTTCTCCTCCAAAGTATAACAATGAAAATGTGTTTTTTACTACCAATAGTAATATCTAATACTTATGGAATGCCTACTGTGGGCTAGACACTGTTGTATTTCAAATGTATTAACTTACTTGATTTCCCTCACAACCCTATGAGGTAAATACAGTTGTTATCCAAACTTTACAGATAAGGAAACTTGATCACATAGAAGTTCAATAATTTAGCCCAATAGTAAGTAGAGTAGGTGAGATTGAAACCCAGGTAGGGTAACTCCAAAATCAATGCTGGAAATCAATTAAATCAGAATGGAGGTGAGGGGCAAAGGTGTCAGTGTTTTTGAAAGCACCCTAGATGATTCCAATATGCGGCCAGTCTTGAGAACCAGTATAACTAGTGTATGACTAGGTATAACTAGATATACGTCGGACACTGTGGTTCAGAATTTTAGATATGTACAGTATTCTATGACAGGGTATGTTTTGGGCGTCCTGTTAACAACTGAAGTGACAGAAGAAACAATGAAGGAGTAGACCAAAAGATGAAGAATTAATTGGTTGTATAAATGTTTACCTCTCTAGTTATCTCAACACAGAACAAAGAGACCACTATATTTGTAATATTTTCTTTCTTTGCTCTATTTTCTGATATCCATTTATTCCCTGTTGAAGGAAAAATCCATGATGATGAAACTCCTTGTGGTCATGAGCAAGAGGACTGTCTTGATTTTTTTTCCAATTTTCAATTTCCTCAATAATGTGAGCTATTCAATTCAGTCTGTGTAGGTTAGAGTACTTCATATTGAACCACACTGGGCATTTACTTGTGTAATAGAATGAATTTTAAAATATTTTATGTATTCTGCATTTGAATTTTTAAGTGAAAGCAACTTTCACATGCAAGCTCTTTTATGGAATCTGGTAAGTTATGATGAGTTTACACACAGTAAGTGTTCTAATTTGGGGGGGCTGGGTTCAGCAGGTGGCATTTCTACATTGCAATCACTTTCTTCTGCATATTTGATTCAATAGCAACAATAACAGTAGCAGCAGCTGTTATTAAATATTGATTGTATGCCAACCACTATGACCAAGTGCTTTACATACATAAACTCATGCAAACTTCACAACAAATCTATAATATAGATACCATTCCCTCTTTTGTTTGCGCATTTTTTTAAAAAACAAGGCTTACCAAACAGGAAAGTTTTCCAGGCTACAATTAATAAGTAGTAGAAAAGGATTTAAAAGAGGGAAGACAGAGTTAACAGAGTAACAGTTGTTAATACATATTCAGAATCCTGGCTTCAATCTTAGGCAAATTATTGCAGCCCTATCAGCTTCAGTTTCCTTACTAATAAAATAGTATATAGAGCTGTTTTAGGATTCAATGAGAAAATGAATAAATAATGCTTAATGCATGGTATTATTTTGCTCAATTAATATTTATTTACTCTTAATAAACGTGAGGCATTGTGGTAGGCTTTAAGCTACCACAATAAGCTATAAATGAGACAGACACTAACCCTGTTCTTGTGACATAGTCTAATGAGAAAGATAGTCAATAAGCAAATAATTACACAAATAATTAATTATTTGCAATTATGCTGAGTGCTATGAAAGAGTGACTACTTACAGTGAATATTCAGTAAATAAGAGCAAATATTTACTGAGTGGCTATTATGTGCTGGGCACTGTGCCAGGTAGAGAATTGAGTGCAAGTGCAAGTTGGGATGAACAGTGGAGACATTTTCATGGAAATTTACATCAGATTAGGGTGAGCTTAAAGCAGCCATCTGCTTTCCTCTGGTCAATCAAGGAGGCTTTGAGGATAAGAGATAAAATTTCTGAAGATGCTTGGTTCTGTTCATTGGAAAGAGGAGAAATCAAATTGAGAATGTATCTTCTTTTTCCCAAATCAGTTCCTGTATATCATATAAGTCTTGTAATGTGAGGATCATCCCACCACAATGGCCTTGAGAGAGATTTTCAGAGGTTCGTGTGACCATCCATAGGGACCAGGCTTTCTCTCTAAGATGAATGCTAAGAGCAAGTTTGTATCAGAATTTGGCATGAAGTATGAGCAGGCAACAAGTCATAACTACATTACTGTTTCCAGATGTGATTTAAATATCATCTCATACAAATATAGTGGTTCTACTGGCAATCTATTTTCTAATCTGGCCTTTTTTATTCTCCTCCATAATTACCCTGATCTAGGATGAACAGCCTGAGAAACATTGACTAATACATCCTAAATTATCTCAGCAGGGTAACCACAAGATTTTAGCTTCTCTTGATTTTGTGCCAGGTCTCTGTTAAGCAGCTCTTCCCACATTAGGTGTGTGCACAGAGGACTACAGGTCTTTGAGGCTGGGGCTTACCATCAATTAAGACTGTTATCCTTTGCTGTGGAGTGCCACTCTCTGTGGCATAGCTTATAGAGAGGAAGATGCCATTCATTTTTTGTCATCCTGTCAAACAACCAGTCAGTTGATTCGAAAGCTTTTGTTACAGCTCAGACTGCTCAGAAGTGTTTTCTGTCTTGATTGGAGTGAGTCAAGTAGTGGTAGCTAAGGAATTTGATTCTTTGCCTTCTCCCTGGGCCCCTAGCTGATGAAGTTAGGTGTGGTTTAGGACTTGACACACCAACAGGTGAAAGTGTGTTTACTATAACTCTGTGAAGAAGGTTCTATTAGTACAGTTAGCCCTCTGTATCTTCAGGTTGTGCAATCTCACATTCAATAAACTGCTGATCAAAAATATTGTGTAATATTGAGTAAAAATGGATATTTTTCTTGTTATTATTCTCTAAATAATATAGTATAACAACTATTGACCTAGCATTTAAATTGTATTAGGTGTTCTAAGTAATCTAGGGATGATTTAAAGTATATGGGAAAATGTGCATGTTATATGCAAATACTATAACTTTTTATATAAGAGACTGGGACATCCACAGATTTTGGGGGTCCTGGAGTTAACTCCCCTATTACTGTTATTTCACACATGAGATAATGAAGATTCAAAGCCTCACTGAAGATTAACTGAGCAGTAAGCTCTTTAAATTCAGGTTTTTAGATGACAAGTCCTGTGCACATTGCACTATGCCCCACTGCTTTTTTAAGTTTCTGAGGAAGGTAGTGATATGGTCTAAGCTGTCCTTCAGAAGATAACTCTAACCAAGCTGTTTTTATCATGAGTTGTAAAGGGGCAAAACCATAAACTGGAGAGACAAGACTTTGGAAATAGCCTAGGGAAGTGAAATATGAGCCTGAATCAGTGTGTAGGAGTAGAGATAGAGAAAAGGGGATACATAGAAGAATCTTAATGGACTGTTAAGGCTTAAAGAGCCATAAAACCTAGATATGAAAAAGATATTAAAATCATCTAGTCCAGTTATCTATTTTTAGTAGAATATAATTATCTCTACATTTATAGGTGAGTTGACTGTGATTCAGCCCAAGTGACTTGCCCAAGTTCCCAGGCTAGTTTGGGCAGAAAGGAGTGGGAACCCAGAACTTCTTCCCAATGCAGCCTTCTTTCCATTAAAGAATGGGGTCTCCCAAATCTGTTTTCATTTGTTTGTTTTATTTTTAAGTGTTCTTAATTGAAGTATATAAAAATGCACAAATCATGAACATACACAAGTGAATCTTCACAACCAGCACACCCACATAACTACCATCTGAAACAAGGTACAGATCATTTCTGGTTCCCCAGAAGATGCCTGTGTCTTTTCCAGTCATTTCCCCACAAAGATAACTTTTACCCTGACTGTATCTTCCTCTTTTTTTGACTTTCTTTTTGACGTCCTGGATTCTTTATTTTTTATGTTTTCATTAGTGCATTAGAGTTATACATAACAGTGGGGTTCATCATGATATATTCCTACATGCATATAACATAATTTGTTCCATTTAATTCCCCAGTGCTCCTCTTTTCCCTCTTTTCATCCCCCAGGCTGCTTCCTTTACTCCACTGGTCTTCCTCTTTTTAATAACTGACTGGTAGGCCATGTCAGGTGTTGAGAAATTTACTACTGGGATCTTCAATGAGTATGCTTCTTTGTACTTGTCAACAGGTATGACTCTAGATAGAATCCAAGAAGATTGCAGGGTTGAAGGGTTAAGGGATTGATTAGTACATTTCATGACTACTAATAACACAATGACCTACACAAAGGCTTCACCAAGTCACATTCCCAACCCTGCTCATTCCCTGTCTTCTTGCCAGTAGAAAATATCATTGATCCTTGATTTTTTGCCAATTTGATAGATTAGAAATGACTGCTACTTATTGCTTTATTTGTATCTCTGATGAATAGTGAATTTAAGCATGTTTTTCAAGTGTTCACTAGTCTTTTGTGTTTCTTTTATAATTCATTTGTGACATCCTTTGCCCATTTTTCTAGGGTTATTTTTTAAATTATATATTTGTCAGGTTCTTTTTGTCACAGAAATCAATGCTTTTTCTGTTAAATGTGTATCCAGTGTTTTCTCATGTATTTTATCATTGCTTATGCTTTCACATCAGGTCTGTTTAATTTATAAAGTTATTTTACTCTTGTAGATTTCCTTGCTATTCCTTTAAATATGGAAAACCACATTTTCTAGATTTTTGAAAACAGCCCTTGTGCCACTTGTTCTGTCCTATTGACCCTAAAACTACAAGTACATTTGTCAGATCATTGTTTCCCTATTGTAAAATCAGAAAATGTAATCACCCTCCCTATAGTGGTTCACAGTGAATCTCTTTATCTGTTTACCAGTCAGGCTCCAGGTGCTCTTTGAGAGAAAAATAGGGTAGCAGGACACACCTGTCATTTGGATGCAGAATTTGATATGTGCTAAAGGGAATATGAACATGGTGTAAAACTCTGGTCATTCTAACATCATGTCCCCAGCTGTTTTTTGCTAGGATACTTGGACAGCTTAGGCACTTTGGAATGTTTGGTTGCCACTTGAAAGTGTTTGGTTACACAGAATGAGGTTTGGAAAAGTTCTTCATGGTATCTATAAAGAGAACTGGAACTTCTTCTTTTGACACATAAAAAACCTCTTAAATCCCCACCTATATTGTTTGGGACTCTAAAAATTATATACAGTTAATACATAATAATGAACAAATGGTCACATCTAAGAAATAAAAACTTTGCCAATCAATTTTTTAAAAACACATCTGTATAATATTTAGCCTAGTTATGTAACTAGTTTGAAGCATTCTCAGCAGTAGAGGGTTGGAAACCAATAACATCCATATATGTTTATTTGGACAACATTTTTTGTATGCCCACACTGTCTCAGGTGATGTTAGATGGAAGGAAAGATGAATAGTTTAATTTCTAGCAGAAAGTGAGAGATGAATAAGACTTGGTTCCAGTCTACAAGGTTCTTGTATCTGATAAATGGAAGCTTCCCCCCTCCACTGATGAAAAACATCCAGAAATTCTAAATGGACACATTTGTTAGTTTTAATTTAGAATTACTAGGTTTACATGAAAGTAATAAAACTGGACTCACCTTCATTTAATAAGTACCAGTGCCTATTTCCTCTATTTTTCTCTTAGGAACTCTGTTACTATACTGCTTTCAGGAAAAACTGAAGTGAGCATTCAAGTAAGCAAAAAAGAAACCTTGTCCTTCTCTAAATTTTCCATTGTCCAAGTGTTAGTGACACCTTTAGGATATGAAAGTGAAAATGATTTGGTTTGAATTGATGGGTATTTAGATGGTAAAAATAAGAGAAAACTGTGAGATAGGAACTTAAGCCTGCTTAATCCTTAAGTGTCCTAAGGAATGACACATTTTTCACTAAGAAATGTTTCAGGGTGATAATTGGCTTCTGGTTGCAGACTGAACATAGCTTGAGAAGAAAATGCTTTCCCTAGATTATGAAACAGGCAGTGTTGTTATTGTATTTCTAAAATTAATTCAGTAAACATTTGCTCCAATAATTAGGCTCCATAGAGTTTCACACTGAGGGTACATTTTCATTTGTGTACAATTTAAAACTTTTTAAGAGTGGGTCAGCTTTTTAAAATGACTATGATTATTGGACTGATTGTCTCCACTCCCCTGCCCCCATCCTACTTGTCACTCTTATCCTTGCTGTATTTGAGGTGTAGACCCAATAGGGAAGTTCTAAAAAAAATCAGGCCTTCAATAATAGCTTAATAATTTATAATTCCATGTCTCTGAACCCTTCCCTCCCCACAACACACATACTCACACTATTTCTCACAAATGTTCTTTGAGAGGATCAAGCTGCCTTTGCTTCCCAGCAAGCCCTGGAGTTATTTTTGCAAGCTAGCAGCAGCCCAGTAATTCTATCTCCTTCCTTGTGGAGCAGGTGCTCAAGTATTTCAGATTTCTTTGGACACTCATGGTTGGTTTTCTTCCAGGGCAAGATTCTGTAGCCCTGAGGACCACCAGAAGGGCCAAGCATTCCCAAGAGAGGCCCACTGTTAGTTGGGAATAAGAAAAGAATCAGAACATTTAGCATGTTGGTTGGGAGTGGGGTGGGGTGATGGGAAAGAAGAGGCACTTAGAGATCATCTAGTTCAATTTTCAAACAACATGCCGGAGAGATACTTTCACATTTGTATCTGTTTGGGACTACAGCAGTGATTCTTGTGAGGGTGGGGGTAGGAGGTGGCTAGAAGCAGGTATTTCTATTGGACCAGCCTAAAAAAATATTTCTAAGGAAAAGAGCTCGAGAACAATTTTTCCCTAGCCTTACTTGGGCTAAGTTTCCAGATATGTAGGAGTGCAATGGAAGAACTATGACTTAATCCCATATCTGGACTTCTTATCCTCTTCTTTTTCATTATGCTCTGCTATTAGAAAAAGACATCTCAAAGGAAGTAAGACAGCAAGTGAGAAAAAAGGGGAAAAAATGACTGCATGCAATGACATGCCTGCCTCCACTCACAAATAGTCCCCTGAAAATTTCAAATAGCCTGAACCCTTGTTTTCAAATCCTAGCCAACAATGTCTCCTACCAGGTATCTTCCCTTATGCCTTATTACAGCAACACTCAATGCATTGCCAGAACACCCTGTGCTTTCAGTCTATTCCCTCTACCCAGAATATCCTTCTTCTCTTAACCAGGCAAAATAAAATTTTCTCCCCCAAATGAAAATGATTTCCCACAGGTCTGGGTACTTTATGCCGAGATATCTACAAGTAGTGATTTAGCTAAATAAATATGCATTGCACTTCCACATTTTTTATCCTATTTGAAGGAGAATATTACCAAGTCCCTGTTCCAACATGGCCACCTCCACCATTAAGCTTACCCAGATCTCCCAGTCTGAATTAAATTCTCCTGTGTTCAAATTTTCAGTTTTTTCTTCTTATAGCATTTACTATTTATTGTCCTTTATTAGAGAAACTTTTATATATGTGTATTTTCCACTAACTTGTAAATTTATGAAGGCAAGGACCATGTATTTTTCATCTTTTTTATTTCTTCCACTGGTACCCATCACAGTGCTTCATGTATAGTAGGTGCTCTGGAAATTTAATGAGTACATTTATTTATTTATTTATGGTACCAGGGATTTAACTCAGGGGCAATCGACCACTGAGCAACATCCCCACCCCTATTTCGTATTTTATTTAGAGACAGGGTCTCACTGAGTTGCTTAGCACCCCGCCATTACTGAAGCTGGCTTTGAACTCTCAATACTCCTGGTTTAGCCTCCTGAGCCACTGGGATTATAGGTGTGCACCACTGTGCCAGGCAAGTACATTTATCTTATCTCCATAGGATTTCTTTTCTTGAACTCAACATATTCCCTTGGATGGTCTATTCCCCAATGACAGTCTTATCTTTTAAATTCATTCATTCACTTAATGTATTCATTCATTCCACAAATACCTATAACATACTGACTCTGTGTCGAGCACTGTTTTAGGTTATAGACATACAGCAGTAAATAAAACAATATCTGTCCCTGCCTTCTTGCAGCATATATTCTAGTAAATAAAGTCAGATAACAAATAAACAACCAGATACAAAAGTCCAGGTACTTAGTTACCTAAAAAATAATAAAGCAGATTAAGGATATATAATAGGAACAAGAGCTAAAGTTTATGAAGGGTGATCAGGAAAAGCCTGACCCTACATTTGAGTAGGTGACATTTGAGAAGAGACCTTGTCTTTGCAATATTACTCCTGACCCTACTTCAGATTACCCAGTTGCTGGTACAGAGCTAAATGTAGAGTTTACTGCCTGTGATATTCATTGACTTTCACAACATCCTTATGAGGTAATAAGGTAAGAGCCAGTATTGATTACTGCTTTAAAGCTTGGGCTCTGGAATCTTGGGCTTGGAATTAGAATAAATTAGTCTGTGACCCTAAAACAAGTAGCTAGCCTACCTAAGCCTTGATTTCCTACATTAGTAAAGTGGAGAAAATGGCACCTACCTCATAAGATGATTTTGTAGATTATATGAAATAAACAACGTTAGTTGCTTATTGTGAAGACTACATGAAATAATGAATATAAAAGTCTTTAAAATACAATCCAGTGCCCAAGTAGATCCTTGCATGTATGGAGCTCTGATATATGATAGAATTAGCATGTAAGACCAGTGGGGAATATAGACTATTTAATCAGTGAAGATGGAAAGATGGTTATCCATATAGAAAACTATGAAACAAATCCTATTTCACATTATATACAAAATCAATTAAGTATATTGTTTTAGTCCATTTTCTTTTGCTATAACAGAACACCACAGACTGGGTAAATTATAAACAATAGAAGTTTATTTGGCTCACAGTTCTGGAAGCTGGGAAATACAAGATTGAGAGGCTGCATCTGGTGAGGGTCTTCTTGCTGCATCATCCTCTGACAGCAGGAAAAAGAAGAAGAGAAGGAATCAGGCTGAAATGATCCTTTTTATTAGGAGCCTACTCCCACTAACTCACTCACTCCCAAGATAACAATGTTAATTCATTCATGAGGGCTTTCCCTCATGATCTAATCATGTCTTGAAGGTACCACGTTTCAATACTGTTTACTGTTAATTAAATTTCAACACAAGTTGTACATGGAATATTTAAGCCATACCATGTATAAATTTCAAAAGATAAATATTAAAATTTTTAATAGAAAATACCAGTGAATATTTTACTATCCTTGGAATGGTAAAGATGAATTATGGTACAAGACTTGTCTATAAATAAAAGATTAATAAACTTAGCTAACTTAAAATTTAAATCTTTTTTATCAAAATACACCTTAAAGAGTAAGAAAATACAAAATATAAACTAAGAGAAAATATAAAACACAGCTAACAAAGGACTGATATCCAGAATACATAAAGAAGTTGTAAAAATTATTAAGAAATCATAGATAATCCTATGGAAAATGGACAAAATACATGAAAACATTTCACAGAATTGCAAATACATTTGGCCAATTGTGAAGAGAGATTCACCATTATTATTAATGAGGAAGATGCAAATCAAATTATAGTAAGATATCATTTTATACCAAATTGGTTGAAAGAAAATAAGAAAGTAATAATACTAGACAGCTTTTCTCAATTGGAGTTCCTGAAAAGAACAAAGTGCTAATACCCAAAGGCATCCATTGTACATGAAAAATTAACTTAATCTTCTATGTGTATAGAATGGTGCTAGCTAAATGCCATACTTGAGAGAATTGAGGAGATAAGTCATTCAGATAATTTCTGTGTTCTGCGGTTCTGGAAAGGCAAGTGTTGGACATATAAAATTCTTCAAAGTGTAATAGGGAACCCAGAATTGAGGACCCTAATGATTTTTATGTTACCGGTAGAAAAATATATAAATTGCAGGAAGCACTTTGGAACATATTTTGGCATAATCTCTGAAAGTCGAACATTCATATACCCTATATGTAAATACCTCAGAGAACCTTTTATTCATGTATAACAGGTGGTATTGGCATGTATATTTATAGCAACTCAGTTTATACCAGAAAAATATGGGGCTGGGGCTGTAGCTCAGTGGTAGAGTGCTTGCCTTGCATGTGTGAGTCACTGGGTTCGATCCTCAGGACCACATAAAAATAAATAAAGATAGTGCATCCGTCTACAACTAAAAAAAAATTTTAAAAAAATCTGGAAGCAACCTAAATTCCCATCAACATTAATAATGGGTTAATGAGATATGTATATTCATATAGTGGAATATTTTATAGCATTCAGAACAAATGAACTATAGCCACACAAAAAACATGAATTAATCTTAGCAACATAATATTAGATTAAAAAGTAGTCCTAAAATTGCATAGAGCATTTTATATGTTTGTAAAGTTAAAAATAAAAATATGTAAGTTTGAGATTACATATTTTTATGTTACCAGTAGAAAAATATTTACATATAGGGTATATGAATGTTCAACTTTCAGAGATTATGCGAAAATATGTTCCAAAGTGCTTCCTGCACTTAATTGTGTCAAAACTATATAAAAAAAAGCAAGGAGATAATGAACAATGATTCAGGATGGTGGTTATCTTGACTCAGGGGAAGAAGGGATGTAGGGTAGACTTATAGGGACCCTTATAGTTTGATGTAGATTATTGTCAAATTTTAGCTTTTGTTTTGGGTTGTGGGTTTTTTGGTGCCTATTACATTATTAAAAATAAATGACTAAATAACTAGGGGACCCAGTGCTGAGAGTGTGTCATGAACCAAGTGATTAATTTTTATGATGGACACTATTTTATGCACCTGAGACCATAAAATAAATACATATATAATAAGGTGCTTAGCCCAGTGCTTTTGTAATAAAATGAGGTTGGGTAAATGGCAGTTGTCATTGCTAACATTTCTTTTTCCTGCTACTCCTTCTCATTTTTCCTTCTGTCAAGCAATCATTGTCTTCCTATTGTGCCTGAGAATTAATGATTCTGAGAAAATTAATTTGCATGAGGTAACTCCCATGACTGAGAGAACTGAGTTTAAAATGTAATAGTTTGAGTTTCTAACCCTTCATAAGTCTATTAAAACTCTTTCATTGTGTTTTTTTCAACTATGAAAATACCATATGCATGTACTTTTAGAATGTTACCAATATCAAAAAACTTTGTCTTTGCATACTACGACTTTGTACTCAAATAAATAATAGTATATTTATCTAACAGTGCCAGATGCCACTGAATTAGTGCACTCTGCTATTGCAATGTAAGATGAATAGAAAATTAGAGAAAATCTTGTGCTCCTAGCCTGGATCTCTAAGTTTGTTTGCTATGATTATGTATTAGACCTCATCTAGTAACTTCGTTCCTTGCCACAAACATTCCTCTATTATCATCAGAAAAACTGAACTAAGCCAGGGGCAATGGCACACACCTCTAATCCCAGCACTTTGGGAGGCTGAGACAGGAGAATCGCAAGTTCAAAGCCAGCCTCAGCAATGGCCAGGTGCTAAGCAACTCAGTGAGACCTTGTGTCTAAATAAAACACAAAACAGGGCTAGAGATGTGGCTCAGTGGTTGAGTACCCCTGAGTTCAATCCCTGGTACCAAAAACAAAACAAAACAAAAAATAAACAAAACAAAATTTAAAAACTGAAATATGGGCTGCAGTTGTGGCTCAGTGGTAGAGTGCTTGCCTAGCACATGTGAGGCACTAGGTTCAATCCTCAACACCACATAAAAATAAATAAATAATATAAAGGAATTAAAAAAGCTGAACTATACTTTTTAGGAGAAAAATTAATATCATAGGAAAAATGGCTTGGATGTGATTATCTGACTTGTGTTTATTTTTTGGTGGTGGGGTTCAATGCATAACATGAAAAAAAAGAGCTGAAGGACTAGAAGATGAAATCATATAAAGAGATGACTATATATGTCCCTTCAGTCATAAAGATCTTAAAACATAAGACAAATAGGACAACTTGTACTTCCAGAAGGATGGAGCAGATGTGCTTTTATTTATTATTCCCATTTAGTACAACTAAAACTCCCAGATGTTAAAAAAATAGACTAAAGATGCAGAAAAAGTGGACTGTCAAGAAACCTCAGAATTATATATATATACTGTTCATTGAAAGTGCATATAAAGGTGTTTAATATGAAGAATTTAATCTGCTTATAATTTTGTGCAAAGTTAGAAAAATTATGATTGTAACAATTTTTTCTATTTGCCTCAACAAATGTTTTCAGTGAACAGTGTGTACAGCTTCTGAAAATTTGTTTTCTTCTGTTACGTTTGATAACATGTATTAAAATGCAATTTTTGAGAAAAAAATTGCCCTCAAAAGCCTTCAAAAAAAAAAAAAAGAAACCTCAGAATATGAAGAACAACATGACAGTGAGTTTTGTTGGCTTTCTTTTTGCCTCATCTATCTCACACAGGAGCTGAAAACATCAGTAATCTAGAGAAGTCAATAAAAGCCCTAACAAAAGTCTCATATCTCTAGCCAAAGGACCAGGAAAGAGCAGCCCAGTAAGATGAAAAATTTGTAGAAAATATTTAAGCTTTCTACGCCAGCCAAACACTGTAGGAAAAGCTATACCACCCATTCTCAGCCCAATGGGGAAGGTAGGTTTCTATTTTGCAAATCTCTAATGAGGCACTCCAACACCTCACCAGGTTAGTGTGAGAGAAGGCAGTGTATCAAGCTTGAATTTTCATCCCCAATGGTCAGCACTGAGACACCCCTCTGTCTCTCTCTGTATCAGGAAAGATCATTTGGAAAGCCTGGAATTCCGTTCCTCTTTGAAAACTATAGTTTTCATCCCCAATGGTCAGCACTGAGACACCCCTCTGTCTCTCACTGTATCAGGAAAGATCATTTGGAAAGCCTGGAATTCCGTTCCTCTTTGAAAACTATAGTTTTAAAACTACCCCTATCTACTGAGGTAGAATCAAAGGAGATTGAGTAGAGATTGACTTGACTTCATTGCCCAGAAGTAACAAGTCCCCTCCCACAAGATGTCATTGGAGAGTCCTGGTGGAGCTAGAACTCCCACTCTAGCCCATCAGTAGTAAAGAGACCACTTTCCTTTGATGTCATTGGAAGTCAGGTGGTAAATCTGAACTTCTACATCCACCTGGCAGTAATGAAAAAATACCCCCTCACCTCTACCCCCATGATGTTAAATAAAGCCAACTCTAACAGAATGTTTAAATACAATCCATACTCTCATAATACCCAAAATGTTCATGTTTAAATTGAAAATAACTCATCATATAAAGAACTGAGATTTCAAACTGAATGAAAAATAATTGTCAATAGATGTCAACAGTGAGGTGACAAATGTTAGAATTATCTGAAATGGATGGCAAAGCAGCCATGTTGAAAATCCTTCAATGCACAATTGTGAACGCAATTGAAACCAATGAAAAAATAGAAAGCTTCAACAAAGAAATGGAAAGTCTTAGCAAGAATGTAAAAGATGTAAAGAAGAACCAAATAGACAATAGATAATTTAGAACTAAAAAATACTGTAGTAACAAAAATAAAATGTTCCATGAATGAGGTCAGTAGCAGAATGGAAAAGACAGGAAAGAATCAGTGAAGTAGAAGATAAAATAGAAATTACATAATCTGAGCAATAAAGAGAAAACAATCTCAAATAATGAATACAGTGTAAGGGACCTGTGTTACTATAATAAAGGATCTAACATTCATGTCATCAAAATACAGAAAAGATAGAAGGAAATTCTAAGAACTTACCTGAAGAAATAATATCTGGAAACCTCCCTAGTTTGGCAAGAAATATAAACTTACAGCTTTAAGAAGGTAAACAAACTTACAACAGGATAACCTCAAGGAAATTCACAACAAGACACATCATAATGAAACTTCTTAAAACTAAAGATAAAAAATCTTGAACAAAGACAGAAAAACAACACCTTACCTACAGGGGAAAACAATTAAAATGACAAATTTCTCACCACAAACCGTGGAGGCTGGAGGGACGTGGCATAATCTTATACTGAATGAAAATATTCTTCAGGAATGAAGAGGAAATCAAGACTTTCTCAGATGGAGGAAAGATAAGAGAATTATTACTAGCAGACTTGTTAAAAGCATGGCTAAGGGATGTTCTGTAAGTAGAAAAGAAATGAGGAAAGAAGGAATGTTAGGATATTAGGAAGAAAGAACACAGTAAGCAAAATTATGAGAAACATCTATCAAAGAAAAACAATAGTGACCATTTTCATATAATATAAAGTAGGCTTCATAACAAGAAAATTTCCAGTGGTAAAGAGGGAAATTATATGATAATAAAAGTGTCAACTTACCAAGATATATCAATCCTAAATGCCTATGCACCGAACAAAAGTGCTGTGAAATGTGTGAAGTAAAAAATGGATAGAACTGAAAGGAAAGACAAATCTATAATAAAAGTTAGGCACCTCAACACCCCTCTCTCAAAAATTAAAATAAAAAAATAAAGTTCACAAGGGTATAAAAGCACTCAGTAAAAGTATCAAACAGTAGGATCTAACAACAACAACATACACATTGTTTTCAAGTGCCCACAGAAAACATTATAAGATTTTCCATATCCTGGGTCGTATAACGAACTTAAAAAATTGAAATGAATTACAATCACACAGAATCAAACTAAAATTCAATGGAATCAACCTAGAACTTAGTGACCAAAAGGTAATAGGAAAATCTATAAATACCCAAAGTTAAACAGCAAGGTGCTAGATAACCATGGGTCAAAGTAGAAGTATCAAGTAAAACAAAAAATTAATTAAACACATTTAACTGAATTGAAATGAAAATAAAATATATCAAAATTTATGGTAAATAGGGAAATTTGTAGCCCTAGATATATACATTAGAAAAGATGAAAATCTTAATCATCTAAGCTCTTACCTTAGGAATATAAAAAATAAGAACAAAATAAACTCAAATCAAGGAGGAAGAAATAATGAAGAACAGAAAACAGTAAAACTGAAAACAAAAATAGAAAAAGTCTATGAAACAAATAACTAAATCTTTAAAAATGAATAAGTAAAATTGACAACCCTCTAGCAAGACTGATAAAGAAAAAAAAAGAAGTTACCTATATCAGGAACAAAATAGGATATCAGGACAAACTCTGCAGGTATTGAAAGGATAATAGATAAATACTATGAACAGTTCTGCCTATATCAATTTAGCAATTTACATGAAATGGACCGCTTCCTCAAGAAACACAAACTATAATTTATGCAAGATGAGATACTTTGAATATCTATATAATTATTAAGGAATTCAAGTTCATAATTTAAAATCTCCCAAAGTCCAATCCTGGGGCTAACTGATATCTCTGAGGAATTAACACCAGACTTTCAAGAATTAGCTCCAGTGCTATACAAGCTCTTCTAAGAAACAAAAGAGGAGATAATTTTTTCCAATTAATTTTATGAAACTAATATTCCCTTGATACTAAAATGTGATAAAGGCATTACAAAACAGAAAACTACAGAGCAGTATCCCTTATGAATACAGATGTAAAAATCCTTAACAAAATATTAATAAAACCAATTTCACCATATATTGAAAGAATTATATACCATGAACAAATGGAGTCTATTCCAGAGCTACTACAGTTGTTCAGTATTTGAAATCAAGCAATGTAATCCATATTAACAGGTCGAAATGGAAAAATTACACAATCACACCAACCAATGCAGAAAAGGAATTTGAAAAAGATTAAAAATCATTCATGATTTTTAAAAACTATCAGAAATATAGAAATAAAGGGTAATTTCTTCAATTTGTTATAAAACCAACAGCTAACATTGTACTTTATTGTGGAAGATTGAATTATTTTCACCCTAAGGTCAGGAACAAGACATGGATGTACACTTTCATTCAACATAATATTTAGTAGATATTTCCAATGACATAAAGTGGGAAAGGGAACAAAAATGTTTATAGATGGGGAAGGTAAAACTGTCCTTATTTGAAGATGACATCATCTACATAGAACATCCAAAGGGATCTACTAAAAAAAAAAAGCTAGAATTAATGAGTTCAACAAGCTTGACCAGGATACCATATCAGCATACAAAAATCATCTGTGTTTCTCTGTATTAGCAATGAGTAAATGGACACTGAAATTAAACTTATAATTTAATATCATTTAAAATTATCCAAATGAAATACTTAAGTACAAATTTAATAAATATTTACAGGATCTATATGCTGAAAACATTTTTAAAATATTAAAAGAAAACTAATAAAAATCAAATAAGAGGTAAATAAATGTAGAACCACACTGTTTTCATTTATTATAAGGTACGATATTGTAAAAATAACAATATTCCTCAAAATGATCTTTAGGTTCAATGCACTGCCTATCAAAATTTCAGCAAGGCATTTTTGGAGACATGCACAAATTTATCCTAAAATTTATATGGAAAGCCAAACCCAAGAAGGGCCAAGACAGTCTTGAAAAAATAATAAAATGGGAAGAATCACTCTGCCTGATATTAAGTTTGGCTGTAGAGCTACAGTACTCAAGACCATGTCATTGGTGGAGCAACAGATATGTAATTCAGTGGAACACAATAGAGAGCAGAGAAATATGTCCACAGAAATGCACCAACTGATTTTTCAAGTATGCAAAAGAAATTGAGTGATGAGAGGGAGATAACCTTTTCAGGTGTGCTGGGGTAATTGTACATCCATAGGCAAGAAATGAAACTCAATTTAAACCTCACTCCTTATGAAATATTAACTTAAAATGAATCATAGATTTAAATTTGAAATTATAAAATTTACAGAGAAAAAAAATAGAAGAAACCTTTGGGATCTAAGCTAAACAAAGAGGTCTTAGCTTTTACACCAAAAGCACAATCCATAAAAGAAAAAACTAACAAATTAGAATTCATTAAAATTCCACTTTTATTCTGTGAAACACTTTGTTAAAAGGATAAATAGGGCTGAGATTGTAGCTCAGTGGTAGGGCGCTTGCCTAGCATGCATGAGACACTGGGTTAGATCCTCAGCACCACATAAAAATAAATAAATAAAGGTATTGTGTCCATCTACAACTAAAATATTTTTTAAAGGGATAAATGGACAAGCTACAAAATGAGAGAAAACTTTTGCAAACCATATATCCAACAAGGGATTGGGACCTAGGACACATTTTAAAACTATAAAATTCAACTGTTAGAAAAAGAAAAAATCCAATTAGAAAATTGACAAAAGACATGAAAAGCTATATTGTGGAAGAATATATACATTGAGTAAAAATATATACTAATGTAAATAAGTACTTAAAACATGCTTAATATCATTAGCTATTAAGTACATTAAAATTATAAGATATCATCTATCAGAATGACTAAAATAAAAATAATGAAAACCTCACAAATTCTGGCCAAGAGGCAGAGTAACTGAATCACTTATATATTGCTGTGGGAATATAAAATGGTACAGCCACTGGGGGAATGTTTGTTTGAAAACTAAACATGTAACTAACATATGACCCAGCAGTTGTACTCATGGGCATTGAACTCAATGAAGTGAAGACTTACATATATGGAAAACATGTGCATGTAAATTTATAGCACTTTTATTCATATAGCCCAAAACTACAAACAGCCCTTATGTCCTTCAAGTAGCTGAATAGTTAAATTGTGGTATGTCTCTATCTTGAAATCTTGATTAGTAATAAAGAAGATCAAAGTATTGATACATTGCAGCAACATGGATGAATCTCCAGGGAATTATGCCAAGTGAATAAAAAAGCCATGCCTCAAAGTTTTGCATGTTTATGATTTAATTTATATAGTATTCTTGAAATGACAAAATTAAAAGGGGACACAGACTGGTGGTTGCCAAGATTTAAGAGGGGAGTGAATAGGAGAGGAAACTGGGAATGGCTGTAAAAGGGCAACATGAAGGATTCTGGTAATGATGGGAATGTTCTGTGTCTTGACTATATCAATGTCACTTTCTTGGTTGTGATACTATAGTATAGTTTTGCAAGATGTTACCATAGGGGCGGCAAGGAAATGAGTAAAGGACACATAGTATCTCTTCATTTCTTACACATGCAGGTGAACCAAACAATATCTTTAAAAAATTAATCAAAAAGAAAAAAATGAAGACAAATGAATGATCACCCAAAGAGTCAGGACAATAAAGTACAGCTGAATCTCCATTCTGCAAAACAGTAGTAAAGGAATTGAAACAACAGGTATTGGGCAGGGCCGTTTTTGAATTGCCAACCTCTTTACCATCATACACCTATTCTTGGCCATCCAAAAGTAAAGACAAAAAATTCAGTCAGAAGAGGTTATCTTTTATGCTACTGCCTAACACAACATTTTGCAGAGAATGTGAAAGTGCGTGCACTAAGCAGGATGTTTCTTGGAGCTGCACTGTGTTAATTCTGTGGATCTTCCACTCAAGGCCAATATTCCTTAGCAGTATAACCTTGTTCTGTCACCTGCACAGTTTGAACAGAATGCATTCTGCATGTCTGTGGGGTGTGGTTCATAAATGTAGAACGGAACAGGAACAATAGAGGTGTTAGTGATAGATGAATGTTGCCACATCCCCATAAGGAATTTGATGTCTTTGTTCTAAGGAAAAAATTGAAGATGAAGAAAATAGAAGAGTGAGTAATTAAGATGTAAGAGTTCTTGTACAATATATGGAAATTTTGTGCTTTTAGTCATAGAAAATATTCTGAAAAATTATGTAGAATTGTGCCTCCAAAGGTGAAAATTCATTTACCACAGTGCAGCATACATTATGTCAAGACATTTTTAAGTAACAGCTTTTGCCCAAATAAATATGCTTTATGCTTGCAGTTTTCATCTTTTTTCAGAGGCAACTATTGCCAATTGCCTAGCCTAACTAATAAGTTAGCTTTTTATGCCATAGGCTGTTTTCCAATGCCCAAGGTCAATTTGCTGATTAATATTCTTTATTTCCCTCAATAAGCCCCACTTCCAGCTTATCCATCCAGAAAATGGGCAGAATGCACCAAGAGACAATATTTATTGAACACAGCTTTGAGCATGCAATTCATTCAGTCTGTGGAAAGTATTAATAAGTTTGCCAACAGTCCAGTTAGAAACCCAAAATTATCAGAAACATATTCTCAGTTCTCCCTCAGAAGCAGCACAAGAGAAGCAGCTTTGAAGAGGAAATCGATGTTGAACAAACAATATTGAAGAGTTCCTCATAGGGAAATGGTTTAGCCACAAAGAGCATCCAACTTAAAATATATTATCCACAAACAGTATTCAGAAGCTAGGTACATTTCTCAAAAAGTATGCTACTATAGCTAATCATGGATCCAAGTTCACGTCTCTTTGTGGAAATATCACCTACCCCAACTGTCTGAGATGAGCAGCATTGGAGAAAGATAGAATTAGAATGAAAGTTGGTCCTAAATTTGTGGGATTTTTTGTTGTTGTTGTACTCCTATAAGAGATATATCATCTCTTATAAAAGATAAGAGATATGAGAAATATGAGAGCTCTAGATATACAATTCTATGAGAAAACAAGTTTGCACATGTCAGGTTGTCATTAGAAATGTTTGCAAATCAGAAATTTGTCCTTGTGACTTTTTTCTTTCCTTTGTAACTTTCAAGTTTGACAAACTAGTGGAGATAGAAAAATGCATCATGGAGTCTGATCTAAGGTATAATCCCATATTCTTAAACAGCAAAGACACATGTAATTTTAAAACCATAGAACTATAAAAATCTTAGAGTTACACTCTAATTTTGTAAATAAGAAAACTGCAGAGAGAGCAGGCTCAGTCATGCAGGTCTATAAATAGCAGCAATTTGGGATGCTAAGGCAGGAGGATCACAAGTTTGAAGCCAGCCTTGGCAACTTAGAGAGACTCTGTCTCAAAATAAGAAATAAAAAGGGCTGGGGTACAATTAAAAATAGCCAAATTATGGAACCAGCCTAAGTGTCTACCAGTGGATGAATGGATAAAGAAAATGGGGATGCACGGTGGATAAGGAAAGAAAATGGGGTAGATATGCACAGCCATAAGGCAAAATGAAATTATGTCATTTGCAGGAAAATGGGTGGAACTTGAGACCATTATTTTAAGCAAAATAAGCCAAACTCAGAAGGTCAACAGTCATGTTTTCTCTCATAAGTGGAAGCTAGAGAAGAGAAAGGAAAAGAAAGGTATATGTGTGGGGTCTCATGAAAAGTAAAGATAAACCAGCAGAATAGAGGAAAGGGAACAAGGAGTGGGAGGAAGGATGGGAGGAGGAAGTGCTGGGGAATGATACTGGCCAAATTATATTGTTATATTTTCTGCATGTACTAATATGTAATAACAAATCCCACCATTATGTACAATTATAATGCACCAATAAAAATATGTGGAGAAAAGATAGGCCTGGGATGTAGCTTAGTGGTAGAGTACTCCTGGGTTTAATCCCAGTACAGAAAGGAAGGGAGGGAGAAAAGGAGGAGGGAGGGAGTGAGGGAGGAAAGGAAGGAAGGGAGGGAGGGAGGAAGGAGGAAGAAACTGCATAGAGAACATACTTAACCAAAGTCACATACCTCTCTCCTGACTCTCACACCAGTACAGTTTAGGTGTTTATATTAAAATAATGATAACATTTGCAATAATAACCACAAAAGAAATAGTCATGTATCCTTTAACAATGGGGGTACATTCTCAATAGTGTGCACTTAGGCTATTTTTTCATTGTGTGAATACCATAGAGTGTTCTTATACAAACTAAGATGGCTATCAAGTCACTTACAATCTTGTGAAACCACTATTTTACATGCAGTCTATCATTGACCAAAGCACCATTGTGCAGCATACAACTGTAATAATAGTAATAATAGCTAACATTTTCAGCTCCCACTATACCAATTCTGTTCTAGAAGATTTACATGGATATCTCATTTAATCCTCATAACAACCCTGTAAGTTCATTTATTGGCATAAGCCCCATTTTATGGGCCTGGAAACTGAGACACAGAGAGATTGAATAACATTGTTCCATAATGCTACTGTGCTTATTATTGAGGGCTTGGAGCATAAGATACCAAACTAGATTGTCAGGCTAAAATCAAATGATTGATCTCATATAATTCAGTCTTCAGAATTCTGGATTACTGTATGTTTCACTGAATATGTAACTTTCAAGGACAATCTGTTCAGGGTCTATATTTTATATGTTCTGTCCCTTAATTCCTATCCCCATTAGAAGAGTTTTTTAACCGTCTTTACTTTTGTAAGCTTCCTTAAGATATAAAACCAGTAGAAGGTTTACACTACATGCTTAGGTTTTATTACATTTTTAACCAATGGAAAAATAAATAACAGCATTTGGAAGATATTATAGTTAGTGCATACCTGTCTATTAAAGATACCCAATTGACAGTTTAGATTTATATTTCAGAAATCAGTATAATCCATGCATTTTTGCAAGCAAAGAACTGTAAGTCTATTCTTTGTAATGCATGTGTTAAACAGGCACAGGTTGAGGAGAGATTTATAGTTCAGCTTTTATAAAAGACTAGTGCCATTCACATCAGTCTTTACAGCATTTTTAAAGTGGAGCTAGAGATAGACAGATGGCCAAAGAGAGATAGACAAGTAGATATAGAGATAGGAATAGGCTAGATAGAGACATGGATGGGCAGAAAGGGAAGTATAGACCTAGAAGAGACAAAAGCATACAGATGAAAGAAAAACAAGAAAGCACAGAGAGATAAAGGCAGAGATCAACAGAGGAATATAGAAAGACAGAAACATCAAGAGAGATAGATAGCTGAGTGCGGTGGTGAACACCTGTAATCCCCAGGGACTGGGGAGCCAAAGCAAGAGGATTACAAGTTTGAAGCCAGCCTCAGTAACTTAGTAAAACCCTATCTCAAAATAAAAAATAAAAATCTCTTGGGGCTGGGGTTGTGGCTCAGTGGTAGAGCGCTTGCCTAGCATGCGTGAGGCACTGGGTTCGATCCTCAGCACCACATATAAATAATAAATGAATAAAATAAAGATCCATCAACAACTAAAAAAAAATTTTAAAAAAATCTCCCATTCAATCCTCAGTACCAAAATGGGGGTGAGGGAGAGATGGATACATAGACACAAAAAGACAGGAAGAGAGGCAGGCAAATGGGCAGAAAGGGAAATAAAACAGGTTGACACAGAGAAGAATGCAGAGAGGGGCTAATGTGGTGAGGTTTAGATGGCAGAGACAAATAGATACACAGACAGGGAGAAAGAGAAATGACAACAGAGAGGAACAGGAAGACAGACTGACAGAGAAAGAAGTCAATACACCACAGAACAGAGAGACAAGCAGACTATTGGAAAGAGAGTGATGGTCAGAGGGGAGACTGGCAGTCTTGCAGAGACAGTGTGTGATAGATTAAAAGACAAGAAACAGCAACTGAGGGAATCACAGCAAGATGGAGAGACCACACAGAGACAAGGAGAGTAACAAATAGATGCTAAAAGAGAACGAGACAACAGAAAGAGGCAGAGAGACCATCAAACAGATACAGAGGGAGGAAGAGAGGGAGAGAACAAATTTTTAGAGAGATTTAGCTAGATAAAGAGACAGACATAAAGATTGAAGTAAAAATAGGCAGACATCCAGAGAAACAAGCCGAGACAGGCTACAGGAGAGAGGGACGCACAGATTGAACAGATAGCCAGAGAGCAGATAAACAGACCGGTAACCCAAGACAGAGAAAGAGACACACACAGAGAAAGAGAATGACAGAAAAACAAAACAGGGAAAGTACTGACAGAGAATCTAAGACAGAGAAACAAACAGAAAGAGATACAGAGACAGAGAAACTAGGAGAAAGGCAGACATAGAGTACCAGGCAGGCTGACCAAAAGACAGAAAGACTGAGAATCAGACAATTAAACAGAATATTCAAATAGAGATGGTCAGATGTCATTGGTCAGAGACAGACAAACTAGAAAGAGACACAGACTCAGAGAGACAAAGAGAGATACAGACAGCTGGTGATGTGTAGGTGTGTGGGTGGGGCATATAGCCAGAGGGAGAAAGAGAAAGAGGGGAAAGGGAAAGAAAAAGGAAAATGGGTATACATGATAGGGACTGACAGAACAACAGGCAAAGACAGATTGATAGAGAAAGAATCAGAGAGAGAGGAAAAAGAGGTGAGGGTGGTACAGAGACAGGAAGTAAGAAGGTAGGCAGAAAGAAGTCAAAACATACAAGAACAGAGACTGGGAAAGAGACATTGGTGGACAAACTAGGAGACTGACAGAGAAACTGAAAAAAAAATCCAGAAAAACATACATGCTGAAGTTGAGACAGACTGACAAAAATGCAAACAAACAAATTACAAAATAAATGGAAAGGTGCACTCCCATCCCTCAGTCCCCTTCTTCCCACCACCAACACTACAGTTGCCTTCCTTGTTGAGCCTTAGATGAATGACAGTAGGGGAGAATTTTAGCACCAGACCTGGACCATGGCAGAGATTTAGGGGAAGGTGGTATCTGTCTGGGAAAAAAAGGTTCAGATCATGTAAATCATGTTAGGAAAGGTACTGAGTCTGAAAGTCTTTTCCTATTGGAAATAGGGAACCATGTGCTATTAGGTAGGAGAGCACTTGTCCCATGTCAATACTATGAGCCTTTGTCCTATGTCAGTTTGTCGGGTTTGAGATGTTGTTATTTTGGTTTTTTAGCAAACACATGGAATCTTTCAGAAGCCCATTGTTTGCAGATTTCCCATCATGCTTCCTTCTTCCCTGGAGGAAAATGCTTTGTTTCTATGATAAAGCAAACTTATCATTTCTCTCCTACAGTTTTCTACTGAGTATCTTGTTTTCATAGTTTAGAATTCATATAGCTCTCAGGCAAGTTTCTCTAAGATGTTTCTATTTAATATTCAGCTGCCTTGCAAAGTAGTTTAACATTATATTCATTTTTTAAAAACGAAAAATCTAGGGGAAACTTCTCTTATTCCTGAAGGCATTTTACCTTAAATGTCTTCAGGGCACTTCAGGCTTTTTAAAAATTATGAGTGGCATCTGGTGTTTGCTGCCACCAACTGTTAAAAATACACACATAAAAAAGAAGGTGGACTCCATAAGTGGCCTTTTGTTGCACCAGACTCTAAGGTGATCTTAGGCAGGCCATTCCCTGACTGTAAGTAGGAAGCTATGGAAAGTTAGTTCAGTGTTGGTGGCCAGGCTCAGCCTCCCACCTACAACCATGGAGCATTTGTTACTTGTCCTCAGGGAACTAGAGAATGAGACTGCAACTCATGAGACCCAAAGCAGGAGGATCACAAGTTTGAAGCCAGCCTCAGCAACTTAGCAAGACCCTGTCTCAAAATTTAAAAAAAAGGGCTGGGGATGTAGATGGTTGGTAAAGTGCCCCTGAGTTCAGTCCCCAGTACCACACACACACAAAAAAAATGAGACTGAATCTGCACTGTTTATACTTGGCTAGGGTGAAATGCAGGGAGCAACAGTGGCCTGGTTTTCTGGAAAGTTTCCTAGTCTGCTTTGAGGAGGTAGCTCTGCTTACAGAGAGATGAACAGGGAAATTCATATTCCAGGGCATCAAGCACTTATTCACAGAAGAAAAATTCAGATAGCATAAGATTTAAGATCCAAGTTAGAAGGCTGTTTACTGGAATTGTATCTACCCTTCCCTGGAGAAAAGATAGCTTTTATTCACTCATTCTTTCTGAAATGACTGGATTTTTAGAATTAAGAAGATTATAAGATTCTCCAGTCCCAAAGTCCTGCCAATTAGTGAAGAGACTAAGAAAGAAAGACAACTAGCTGAATAAATCATGTAAACTAGTGAGTAGGGAATTTAGTGTGGAAGGTGAGCAGTTAAGGACTAACCTAGAGTCAGGTGTGCTGTGCATGCCTGGAATCCCAGCTTCTTGGGAGGCTGAGGCAGGAGAATGAAAAGTTGGAGGCTAGCCTTGGCAACTTGGTGAGACCCTGTTTCAAAAAAATAAAAAGGGCTGGGAATGCAGTTGAGTGGTAGAGCATCCCTGGGTTCAATCCCCAGTAACTGACCCTCCCCCGCAAAACCTGACCTGGATCATGTGTAGCCTGTGTTACATTAGGCAGATGTCTGACTTCTTTATGTTTCCTATAAAATGATGAAAATCATAGAACTCATAGGTGGTTGTGAAGAAATAACTCAGACAATGTAAATAAGGAATAATGTGCTTCCCACAGTTTCAGTGTTAGTTCTAATTAGCTCCAAAAATGTGCCTTGGTAGAGTTATGGCCTCTTGATTCCTGGTCCAGTTCTCTTTGAAAATGATGTAATGAAAGTGTGGCAATCTACTTACCATGTACTTTGCCTTTGCAGCACCAACTTTCTATGCCCTTTGTTGTTATTATTTTGAAATTTCACAACTTTGGGAGAAACAAGAGCCTGATGAGCATTTTCCTCTAACACATCACTCCACATTTGCTGCTAATCTTTGTTATTGTCTGCAGGACTTCTTAAATGGTGGCTGCAGCCTGAGCTAGAATCTGAATTGCTCATAGGCCTCCACATGTTGAATAAATACATCTGTCCAAAGTTACTGAAGACTGCAAACAAAATCAGAGCCACTTCCCCCAAATTGGGGATTTGGTAGATCTAAGTAATGCTGCAAGTCTGGTACACATTGCTGCAAATCTTTATTATTGGAAGACATGTAGGATGGGGAACTGTTTGCTGGTTGAACCTAATTGCAGTGCACAAAGAGCTTGCTCAGCAAAGAAGCTCTTTGAAAAGCCCTGCTTCAGGGACACATGGCCCTGAAGCTCAGAGCTGCTTTGTGTCTTAAAACAGGTCATCTGTACAGAAGATCCAGAGTCACCTGAGGGTTGAAACTCCAAAGTCAATTCTCGGAGATAGTGATCGATACTCTGCTAAAACCAGGAGGCATTTGGGCTCCTTTTAACTTCATGGGCTATTACAAAGTTAAACTGGGGAATTAAAGTCTGAAAATAAGTTGAAACTCTTGGTACTGAAAGGGTCTTAAGCTGAATAATTGATCCCAGTTTCTTTTATAGTTCAACATTTTTCATTTGAAAGGCTATTGCCCATATAAATAGGTTCAGAGGAATTCCGACTTTCTGCTAAGTGCTTAAGTATATATAAAAAAAACAGAAACATGGTAGACTTTTCTCCTGTATTCTAGCAAAGCACATTCTTAGACCTTGTGGAACTTATAAGTGCAACTTAACCACAACAGTTAAGTTGTGGTTCATACATATTTTTCATAACTTGATCCCCCAGCTTCCCTGTATAAGAAAAATGCCTCAAATTGCCCTTTGCTCAAACTTTTAAAAAATGAGTTTTATGATGAGAACTGCTATCATAAAACTTGGATCAACTCCATATTCCGGTCTCCTTCTTCATGTTCAGTTAATATTTAAGAGTGAGAGATAAGCATAAATAAACCTCCTTTTATATTTTCACTGTCACCAGCCCATGTAATATTCTAATAGCCTCTTAACTGGCCTCCTGGTCTCCAGATGTTTACTCATCTCTGACTTGCACATGGCTGTTCTATTATGATAAAAACAGCAGAAGATCATCATTGGAGTCCTGGTTCTGGCTATCAGTGGGTATCCCCAAAGACACAACCATCCAACTTGCTTTGAGGATGGAGATAATGGACCAAAATGTAGTCATATTCCCCATCCTCCTTTGATGAGACAGACCCCATTCTCCCTTCCACATTCTTTATCAGCTGATTGGAAATGGTATTGCTTGTGCTTAGAAAGTAGCTAAGTGTTTGATCATTCTCTTGTGGTAGGCATTTTTGGAAATGGGAAATTCTTGTTGGAGGAAAGTGGAGATCCAAGGTCCATATCAAGTTGGAGATGATGGAAAGAATATTTTAAAAGCAAGCTGGATGTGGTGGCACACACTTGTGATCCCAGCAGCTCAGGAGGCTGAGATAGGAGGATTTTGAGTTCCAAGCCAGCCTCAGTGATGGTGTGTTGCTAAGTAACTCAGTGAGACCCTGTCTCTAACTAAAATACAAAGTAGCAAAATAGGGCTGCGGATGTGGCTCAGTGGTCGAATGTCCCTGAGTTCAATCCTTGGTACCAAAAACAAGCAAACAAACAAACAACAACAACAACAACAAACCAGAAAGCAGGGCTAATTAAGATAGGAGGAAATCTGGCTTCTAGAAGAACTGGTTTCCAACTGTTGCATTACTGCTGTTGGTAACTCAAATAAGGAGGACACCTTACGTAAAGCATAAGAGAAGGCAAAAATCAAGCTCCCAATATAAGGAAAGACAAGGCTGTAAGTTTATGAGGACTCCTGTGTTGGCAATGGAGCAGTTGCACATTAGTCCACTAGGGAAGTGAAGCTGTATCAGGAAATGAATGTGGCTTAAGTTCACAATTGTTCCTGGAGTATCCTATCTAAATGGGTAAAATGGTGAGTACAGTGTCTTCTGGCAAGTCCATTGCCTCTCATTAACGAGAAACTTGAATGTGTAAGCTGGGAAATGCACTGGCCTTTTACCAATTGAATTGTCACAGTAGCAATTTCTCTTCATACCGTAGATGACTTCTGGGAAGTGAAAATTTGTGATCTGTTTGATTCAGAAGCTATATAATTCATCACAGGTCGTGGAGAACAAATGACAGGTTCTAACCAACTACTTAAATTCAGAGCTGCCCAACCAAATCTTTCCTGGAAGTATTTAGTGCTTCTTTACCATCTGTTGTCTCTCCTTCTTCTTTTTTTTTTCATAATGGAGACTTAACCAGGGGTGCTTAACTACTGAGCTACTTCCCCAGCCCTTTTTAATTTTTTTTAATTTGAGAGAGGACTTTGCTAAATTGCTGAGGCTGATGTACAACTTGTGATCCTCCTGTCTCTGCTTCCCGAGTTACATGAAATTCTTAACTAAAAACTAGTTGAATTGAAGATTTGTGCTTTCAACTTCATTCATTTATACTGATGGAGGTGGGAAGGTGAACATGAAACTCCCTCAAAAAGATGATTGCTTTTGTAGCAGATCTTAGACAGTAAAATCACCACATTGCTTTTCAACCTTTGTTAAGGGCACCCTGACACAAGGAACTCCTTCATGGTGAGAACTTGATCTTCTTCCTCTAGATCTTCATAAACAGTGATTGCATGTTTCTATAGATAGCAAGCCAACAATCAGTGGAATTATATAAACTATTTGGTCTCCTGTCTCTTGACAATTTAGACTCTAGATTGTGGGAAGTAGAAGGCACCTTCTACTATGTTTTCTTCCTCCAGTACTTCTTCAAGCACACTCATTTGGTTCTAAAGTCAAGCCCATAGAATAGGCCAGGAGCCTCCAAATGTGTCCCCACCTGAGAAGTAGCAGCCACACTGTCTTCTACTCAGGACACTGTATTCTGTTGTGATGGGCAGATGCTAAAGAGACCAAGTTTTCTGTCAGAGTGTAAGTTTTCTTCAAGGCAGAGATCAAATGAATCTTGATGTTGAATGTCATAGTTGTTTATTAATGATAATCATTACCATTTGTGTTATACTTTACATTTTCAAAATAATTTATGCTAACAGAGGAACTAAAAGAGAAAGAGGGCCCTGACTTAGCATAGTAGACATTATGAAGAATCCTGACACTCGTATGACTTAACTATGTGTCTAGTTACTTCTCTTTGCAACTGTTTTCGCAATTGTAAAGTGGAAAAAAAATGCCTTTATACTAACCTTGTAAGGTTGTTGCAGGAATTAAATGTGATAATAGATTTCAATCTTGTAGCACAGGGACACAAAGTTGAAGTTAGGGCTCTGTACATTATTATTATGTCTCTGCTCTTCAAAAAGCATAGGAATCATCCTGTGATTCTGCCATAAGATGAAATTCTTTTAAAATTTACATTGTCTGAATTTTTCTCATTGTGTGCATTTTTGATAAACTGATATATATTACAATTCCTACCCATCATAAATGTAACATATGCTATTTTCTCACTTTATTGCTTAAGCTTCATTAGTAGATTGAGTATTGTTAGGATTCCAAATTATTTGAAGCTTTCACATATCCAGATGGTAGCCTTATCTTTCTTTTTTATACCCTGGCAAGTATATGATTAACAAATCAATGTGTGTGTGCCTTTGTGCACATATGCACAACAGAGACAGTCTTTTTTTTATAATATTTTTTAGTTGTAGATGGCAACAATATCTTTATTTTTATTTTTATGTGGTGCTAAGGATCGAACCCAGTGCCTCATGCGTGCAAGGCAAGCGCTCTACCACTGAGCCACAATCCCAGCCCCAGAGACAGTCTTATAAAGAATTCAAAATACTATATTTGGACTACCAACTACAATATTTAATGTTATAAAGTTGAAAACAAGTAAAGCAGAAGATTCAGTGAGCCTTATATGAGACAGGGACTTACAGACTCATCTAATTCCACTCTTCTATCACTCCTCAATAAAAATTACTTATGCCACATCTCTGACAGGTATTCATCTAGCTTGTGTTTAAATACTCCAGGTAATATCAAGATCACTGCTTTACAATGTAGCCACTCCCATTTCCATGGCCCTTATGCAGTTCTCATGGGGATGAGATGAGAATATCATGAAATGGTGTATCAATAGTGGACTATAGTGCTGGGCACTTTGAAAGCACTCATTAAATGTAACCTATTATCTTTATCACTTAGTAGACTAATTATTAGGAATTTATGTCCTATATTGAACCATAAGCTGCCCCCTGAGTCCTAGCTTTGCAATAAAAAATGCATCAGAGTAAGTCTAATCTTTTTTACACATGATAGTCCTTCAGATATTTAAATATAGTTCCCATGCTCCCAAGTTTTCTCCAGTCTATGCTAAATATATTGGTTACTTCAAATTGTCCTTCATAGGAAATGGTTTCCAAACACTTCACCCTATTCACTTCTCTCTAGTGATGTTCAATGTTACTTTTATCTTCTGCCCATCAAAACAGAATATATTGTACCAAGTAGAAGACAATGTGGCTGCTACTCCTCAACCTTTAGAGTCTATACAGTGGTTTTATTAATACAACCTGAGTTATATCTGTTTTTCTAGGAGCCACTTCATGTTATTGGTTCATATTAAAGATGCAAACTGAGCCACATAGGTCTTTGTAACATAAGCTATAGTTACATCATAGTTCCTTTAATCTGTTCTATAGTCACATACCCTTTTGTCCACATTGTTTTTCATTTTCATATATTTGGGCCAGTTAATTCAGGTAGATATAATAATTAACCCAGAAAATAGCAATATTCTCTGTCTTCTACCTCAGAACATTTTCAGCAGTCTATTAGTCCATGCTGGTTTTCACCTTAGCCCCATTTCAGGGAAGCCATAGTTGATTCTCTTGAATGCACATGGTTTGATCCTTTCTGTTTTCCAGAGCCTCCATCCTCTGCTGAGTTCTGTCCTATCTTCAGACAAAATCATATTCTATAAACATTTATGTGCCTGTGTCACTGTAGTATGCTGATTTTAAATCCTTTGAGTATAAACCAAGGAGTGGTATAACTGGGTCTAATGGTGGTTCCATTCCAAGTTTTCTGAGGAATCTCCATACTGCTTTCCAGATTGGCTGCACCAATTTGCAGTCCCACCAGCAATGTATAAGTGTACCTTTTCCCCACATCCTCACCAACATTTATTGTTGCTTATATTCTTGATAATTGTCATTCTGACTGGAGTGAGATGGAATCTCAGTGTAGTTTTGATTTGTATTTCTCTAATGGCTAGAGATTTTGAACATTTTTTCATATATTTGTTGATTGATCATATTTCTTCTTCTTTGAATTGTCTGTTTAGTTCCTTAGCCCATTTATTGATTGAGTTATTTGGGGGGTTTTTTGGTGTTAAGTTTTTTGAGTTATTTATATATCCTTGAGATTTATCAATGTTCATAGCAGCTCAATTCATAATAGCTAAACTATGGAACCAACTTAGGTGCCCTTCAAAAGATGGATGGATAAATAAAATGTAGTATATACACACAATGGAATATTACTCAACCTTGAAGAAGAATGAAATTATGGCATTTGCTGGTAAATGGGTGAAACTGGAGAATATCATGCTAAGTAAAATAAGCCAATCCCAAAGAACCAAAGGCAGAATGTTTTCTCTGATATGCAGATGCTAGTTCACAATAAGAGGGGGGCTATGGAAGAATAGAGGTTCTTTGGATTAGACAGTGGGGAATGAAGGTAGAGGAGAGGTATGGGGGTAGGAAGGATAGTAGAATGAATCAGACACTATTACCCTATGTGCATATATGATTATACATCTGGTATAACTCTACATCATGTACAACCAGAAGAATGAGAAGTTATACTCCATTTATGTATATGTCAAAATGCATTCTCCTGCCATATATAACTAATTAGAACAAATTTTAAAAGGAAAAAAGCATAGTCTAATGTAGTTTTTCAAGGTAGTGTAATGACTAGGAGTGATTAATACATTAGGAAGAGGATGAGCTTTAATAGCAGACAGACATGGGTTTAAATCCTGGCAATGCCTCTTCCTAGCTTTGGATACTCCATTTAAAACCTCTCTTAGCCCTTTCCTGTGGCTTTAGGATTTCAACTAGACAGTTTATGTACAGTAGCACCTAGAAGATAATAAATGGTGTTAACACTTATTTTTGAAACTCAGTTCTATCTTCTAATAAGTTTACTCTCTAGCTTTATCTACCATTATGATAAGCAAGTTTGTTACGCCTTCACCCAGATTCATAGATTAAAATATTAAGCAAGACATGGGAAAGTAGGGAACTCTATAGCAATTATTTGGGACTTTTCTTCAAATTGTTGTCAATCTATTAGTTATCACTCTTTGATCAGTGTTTCAACCAGTTAGGAATCTAGGCAATGAATTTATCATCTGATCTGCATTCTTTTTAATAAGGCAATTGAATAGCATTGCTATAAAGCTGTCATTCTAGTATCCCTTTTAAAGAAACAAAAGAAATTATCTTTACTTAACCAGACATGTTCACACTGGCTTCACTGGTCAGCACTTACTGGCCTAAGTGCTTGTATGTCATTTGCTTAAAAAGCCATTCTTTAAATAGTGACAGCTAACAAGCCTAGCAAGCTGTCATTTTTAGGATCTGGGTTTCCCCTCCCTTTGAAAAAGAAAAATAAAAAGACATAAGAATGATGCTACATGTGGTCATAAAAGATGTCTTCCCAAGCTTTCTTTACTTTAAAAGCAATACTGCAACCTACCCTGGGCAAAGGAAAATTTGAAGACTACTATAAAACACTTGATTTGGCATAGGTTTCTGGAGATATTTAGAACTACACAGTTAACCGAATACTTTTCTTTTTCAGAAACAGCTATTTTGACTCTCTTGAGTTCCTTACATTTAAATATTACATTGTACTCTCTCCCTGCCCCACCCCTTTAATTATTGTAGCCATCTGTTTTTCTGGTACTTAGGGGAGGCTCATTGGTTAGTAATTACAGCTATGTCCCTGGGCTCCTATTTTGAAAATGTGCTCTACACTCATGACCTTCCAGACTCAGGTAACAGTTGCTGTGTCCTGAGATTCTGTTTCTTATCATTGTTGGCGCCTGTTATTTTCTCCTGTTTTAGTCAAGCCAGGGATTTACTTCCCTAGGGTTTCTCAGAATGCTCTTTGGTATATCCAACCCTTTGCTTAGATGTCCCTGACCTCTTATTAGAATGTGATTATACCCAGGGCCTTGAGGACACAATGCTAATCTGAATTTACCATCCATCAGAAAGTATATAAGGGAGAGCAAATGTGCCCAGCATACCATGCCTTAAGAAATGCTCCTAGAGGGAGAAAAGGAGAGAAGCTGAAAGTGTCAAGTGCATAGAGATAAGAATGAACAATTTGCAGGCTTGAGCCACTTTTGCCAGCAGTTTGCTAAGTGCCCTTGAGCTGATTCCTGTGGTTCCTTTTCTGTAGTCAGAAAGCACATGTAATCCCCACAGGGAGTCACTCTCTTCAGACCAGCCATGAAGGTAGGTCCTGCAGGATCTGACCTTAACTTTCCTCATTTCTATTCAACACTGTCCTCCACTCTGTCCCCATGACTATAATCATCATGTTTTTTTTAAATCAAATTTTGAATGCACGAGTAAAGCAAGTGATTGGCTATTTTTTAAGTTTTTGTGTTTATATGGAAAGACTTGCCAAAGGTATATAAATGAATTATAATTCATTGGATCACTTTTATTACAGCTCCATTTAGTAACCGTTTGCCATGTACCAGCACTTTGCCTATGACTCATTGGGATTACAGCTCCTTCTGTCTATCCACATACTTTCCCCTTTCTTCTTTTAATTAAACTTTTAAATTTTGAGAAACTTGAAGATTTATAGGCAGTTGGAAGACAATACAGAGAGATTTCATATACCCTTTACCAAGAAATACCTTGCAAGACATGTCACTACATTAGAATATTGACATCAGTGCAATCAAGATGCAGAACAGTTCCATCTTCACAAGTATCCCATGTTGCCCCCATACCTTCCACTAACTACTAATCTATTCTCATAGAATTGTGGCATCTCAAGAATGTTATATAAGTGGAGTCATAGAGTATGTACCCTTTCTGGGTTATTTTTTTTTCTATTCAGCATAATTCTCTTGAGATTAATTTGGGTAATTGTGTGTATCAGTAGTTGATTGTGTAATATTTTATTGTACAGCTGAGCTATATAGTTTAATCATTCACTTATTTAGAACATTGGGATTTTTCCTAGTATTTTGTTGTTGTTGTTGTTAGGAAGAAAGATACTTGTATACACTCATGTAGAGGATTTTGCATGAAAGTAAGTCTTCTTCATTTCTCTGAGATAAATTCTCAGAAGTGCAATTGCTGGGTAATTTGGTATTTGCACATTTAATTTGTTAAAGAAACAGCCAAATAACAGCCAGAATAACAATATCATTTCACATTTGCACCAGCAATATGTGAGTGATTTGATCTCTCCATATCCTCGTAAGCCTTTGGTATTGTCACTTTAAAAAAAAAACTTTAGCCATTATGATAGGTGTACAGTGACTTCTCATTGCTTTTGATTTACATTTCCCTGATTATTACAGATATCAAGCATTTTTCATGTACCTGTTGGCCATTGTTGTGCCTTCTTTAAAGCAGTGTCTATTCCTCAGCCCATTTTTTAAATCAGGACATTGTGTTCTGTTGCTTTTAAGTAATAAGAGTTCTTTACATATCTTAGAGATTAATCACTTACTTCATGTGGTTTGCAAATATTTTCTCCCATTCTATCAGTTGACTTTTCACTCTGTTGATTATTCCCTTTGTTGTACAGAACTTTTTTTTAGTTTAATATAATACAATTTGTTTATATTTGCTTTTCTTGTCCGTGTTTTTGGCATCACATACATTAATTCATCAAGAAGCTTTTCCCCTATGTTTCTTCCAAGGGTTTTATGGTTTCCTGTTTTACATTTAAGTCTTTAATCCACTTTGAGTTGATTTCTGTCTTTTATTCTTTTGCATGTGGATATCCAGTTTTCACAACACCACATATTAAGAAACTGTTCTTTCTTCATTATGAGTTCTTTAACCCTGTTGGAAATCAGTTGACCATGTATATGTACATGTATTTATTTCTGGGATTTCTACTCTGTTCTGTTGGTCTATGTGCCTGTGTTTATGCCAGTGCAATATTGTTTTGATTACTTTAGATTTTTTAAAAAATTTTTAGCTGTAGATGGACACAGTACCATTATATATTTTTATGTGGTGCTGAGGATCAAACCTAGTGCCTCAACGTACAAGGCAAGTGCTCTACCACTGAGCTACACCCTCAGCCCCTGATTACTTTAGCTTTGTAATACATTTTCACATCAGGAAATATAATGCCTACATTTTTATTCTTAAGATTGATTTGGCTATTAATGGTCTTTTATGGTTCCATAGGAATTATAGAATTGTTTTTTCTATTTCTGTAAAGAATGTCATTGCTGTTTTGATAGGGATTGCATTGAGTCTGTAGTTTATTTTAGGTAGTAAGGACACTTTGACAATATTATGTCTTCCAATCTGTGAACATGGAACATATTTTCATTTGTTTAATTATTTTCAACATTTTTAGTTTTCATTATATAAGCCTTCCACCTCCTTAGTTAAGTTTATTCTTAAGTATTTTATACTTTTTGGTGCTATTGTAAATGGAATTATTTTCCTAATTTCCACTTTAGATAATTCATACACTAATAATGAACTTATTTTTTGTATTTTGATTCAGTATCCTGCATCTTTATATAAAGTTTGTTCATTAGTTCTAACAGTTTTTATAATCAAGTCTTTAGAGTTTCCTATATTCAAAGGCATGTCCTTTGCAAACAGGGATAGTTCTATTCTTTCTTTCCTTTTTGGATGCTAGCTATTTATTTATTTATTTATTTATTGCCTAATTGCTCTGGCTAGGATTTCCAGTACTGTGTTAAATAGAAGTTCTGAGAATAGGAATCATTGCCTTGTTCCTGACCTTAGAGGAAAAGATTTCAATTTTTCACCATTTAATGCAATGTTACCTCTGGTTTTGTTGTATATAGCTAATATGTTGAGGTCCTTTCTATTCGTACTTTGTTGAGAGTTTTTTTTATATATCATGAAAAGGTGTAAATTTTTGTCAAATGCTTTTTCTGTATCTATTGAGACATTATGTGATTTTCATTCTTTGTTAAGTTGGTGTATCACAGTAAGTGATTTGTATATATTGAACTATTCTTGCATCCCAGGGATATATCCCACTAGATCATGGTCTGTGATCCTTTTAATATGTCATTGATTCAGTTTGTTAACATTTTGCTCAGGGTTTTTGCATCTATATTCATCAGGGATACCATATTATATTGTGAATTAATTTTTGTATAAGTCATATGACTTAGGCCAAGAAACTAACACTTCCCTACCTCTTCACCCTGCAATAGATTTTCAGTTGCCCCAGCAGCACTTTTGGAAAACCACTGAATTGGTTTTGCATCTTTGTCAAAACTCATTTGGGAATATTTGTGTGGATCACATCTTTTTTCCCCTGGAAACAGTTCCTCTGTCCATACCTCCAAAACTGACAAAAGAAAATAAGACAATAGAAAATATTATTAATTTGTGTGTTTTAGGAAATAATACTTTTGAAATAATAGTAGTTAATACATATGGAGATTCTTCTCTGTGCCAGAACCTTTATTATTCTAGTTTCTCTTCATAACATCCTGTAATTCACATATTATTATCACTATTTTTAAGATTAAAAAAACTAACTCAAAGAGGTTAAGGTCCTTGTTCATGGATAGTAATGAATCTGGAAGTCAAATCCAGGTTTTTATCCTAAATCTCATCTTAAATACTAGGCTATTCCTCCTGCAAATATCAGTTCTTCATGCCGGACCATCCAGCCACTCTGCATAAAAACTAGTGCTCTAATAGGCAGTCATAATGGAAGCAACAAAGAAATGATTCCTGTTTTGAAAGTGAAGGCAAACTCTGGTCTTAAGCATCTAACTTTTTAGGAAGAAGTGTTTACTGGAGAAATAAATTTTTACATGTCACCTATTCTATTTAAAATTTTTAAAAATTTGTTCTTTTTAGTTATACATGACAGTAGAGTATATTTTGACATATTTATACAAACATGGAGTATATCTTATTCTAAACATATCACCTATTCTACCTACCACTACCACCTACTGTAGTATAAGCCATCATACTACTCTAAAGCTGTTACGGTTTGGATCTGGAATGTTCCCCCAAATGTTCATGTGTTGAGAACATGATCCCCAATGCAGCAAAGTTCAGAGGAGGTGGTGTTTTTAGGCAATGATTAGCATTCTGACCTCATCAGTGAATTAATCCAGCAAATGGATAAAATTAAAATCATTTGACAGCTGATTGAACTACTGAGTGGTAATTATAGGCAGGAGAAGCATGACTGGAGGAAGTAGGTCATTGGGGGCACGGCTGTGGTTATTATATCCGTCCCTGGCTCCTTCTCCTGTCTCTCTCTCTCTCTGCTTCCTGGCTGCCATGAACTGAAAAGCATTCCTATGCCATGCCATACCACCATGATGTTGTGTTTCATCTTAGGCCCAGAGCAATGGAGTCAGATGACCATGGACTGAAACCACTAAACTGTGAATCAAAATAAACTTTTTCTCCTCTCAGTTGTTCTTGTCAGACATTTTGGTTACATCAAAGAAAAAACAATGCTTCCTTTCCCATTCCACTATTGGTTATATGATCCCTCTGTGTGTATATGCATACATATGTGTGGGGACAGAGGAACAAAGGGAAGGCTAGTGAAGATTTCCACAAAATTGGGCCAGGTACAAGACTGGAAGGAACAAACATATGAAGGGAAGCAGAGATGATAGTTGAACTAATTTTCTGAAACTCCAGTTGGTTAATTTTTTAGCAGGAGAATAATACTATGTAAAATCATTCACACTTCTTTCCTTCACTTGTGCTGATTGGGAAATTTACTTGCACATGAACACATGGTGCCCTGGATAATCTAGAGGGATACCTGGAAGTCTCTAAAAGACCATAGGTATCACAGGCCATTCTGTCTAAACACCTTTTACTGGGGATTTTATGGCTCCAAATGCAGTTGTTATTGCTCTAAGGCCTCTAAAACATGAGAGGTGTATATAAGAAACTTCCTAGAAATCGAACAGGCTGTCTGATTAGCTATGAAGCTTTTAGTGTGTCTAAATTTGATCTAGGCCAATGCTTCCTAAATACTCCAAAGATGAATTTGTGTCATGCATAAGGAGCATTTTAGTTGATTATCAGACCTTGAGATTTACATTTCCTTATTCTCTGCTATTTAACTACTTCCTTCCATTTTTGCATTCATTGAGCTTTGGAGGAAACAGTATTGTAGTATGAGATAGTCTGGGGTGGGGGGATGGAAATGTAGCAAGAACAGATCAGTGGAAAGGTAGCAGTTAATTAATGACAAATGTTTTGGAAAACATTTTATTCAAGTAGAATTCAGATGTACAAATGCATGAGTAATATAAAAATGATGATGGTGTTCTGTCACTGGTAAAAAAAAAACCGCATTTTTTCTTTGCATTATTTGAAAAACATCCTGATATGCAAACCCTAAATACCTAACTTCTAACCTGAGGCTTCAGAGGGTTTTTTCCCCCAAAATTCATGACATTTTAAGCTTTCTAAAAATTGCTGTATACATGCCCATGGTAAGACAAAGTGGAAGAAAAAGAAAATAGTTGACCTCTTGCAGTGGTGGAAACATGAGCTTGAGTTTGAAGAAGAGTTCTTTTGGCAATCATAGGGATTTTGAATTCATTATTGGTCATTTTTTAAAAGATAGTGGTCATTCTGAGCTTTTCACTACAAATACTCATTTCTCCCTTGGAGGACCCAGGCTGTATAACTTCAAATACTGTTTGAACTAGGAATGATCATGAGCACTTTGAATGTGATGGCCCAGACCATCCTCAGACTCTAGTTGCCTCTCTATCTACCAAGTTCTTTCCTCTCCATTGCAATAATTCCAGTGCCCAAGAGGTCACACATGACCTAATTCATTTTCTTATATTAAAAACCAAGACAGAATATAGGAAGGATGGTACACATCTGCAATACCAAGTACTTGGGAAGCTAAGGCAGAAGGATCACAAGTTCAAGGCCAGTGTGGTGCTTGAGACCCTGTCTCAATTTTTTAAAAATACTAGGAAGAAAGTTCAGTGGCAGACTACTTGTCTAACAAATACAAGGCCCTGGGTTCAATCCCTAGCACTGCGAAAACCAAGACAGAGAAGTCCTCTGCTGCCTCCTGAAGAATAAGATTCTTTTTCCTCTTTGCACCTTGGTTTTTGGAAAAGGCCATCCTTTCTTCCTGTACTCCCCTCTGAGAAGCATCCCTTTACCCTAGAAATACCTTGCAGAACTTCAAGATGTGAGAAGTGGAATTAATTTTGTTGGTCTGGGAAAAATCAGTAGAGAAACTGCACAATAATTCGAATAGATAAAGTTTAACAAGTGTTAACTTTAACAGAAGAATGACTAGTAAGAAGCAAATGAGACTACAAAGAATGTAAGACTAACATATAAGGTGCAGCCACTCTACCTATAGCTGAGCTGGAGTACTCAGCTGAGATGGAGAACCCTTCCCCCAGGGTTGAAATCCAGATTTGTTAGACAGGGCACAGTCAGGGATCACTGGATAGCAGAGAAATTACTGTGGTACTGTATCAGCAGAAGTTGCTGGAATTCTGCCCTATGCAACTTTTGGGAAATCCACCCACTATAGTGCCAAGGAAAGCCAATTACAGGGAGCTATGTCGCCATAGGTGTTTTAGTATAAAATGCTCTGAGGGAAGGGTACTGGGAGAAGCTTTTGGCTGCTGGATATTATTGATCTTCATGTACTACAGAGCTACATATTTGAAAAATTGCATGTACTATAGAAACCTGGTGCTGAGAAAGCTATGTGAGCCACTGGAATTGACTACTGGGAAAGCTGGGTACCCGCACTGCAGAAGCCTGCCAAACAAGTACACTGAGCATACCAGCATACTGGAACCCAGAAGAAAAACCTCTTCCTCCTGAAATATCTTTCTGGCACCCTGTACTGACACAGCTTAATACTGTGCCAGTTAGCAAAGGAAAAATATTTAAGGGGTCCAGAAGTTTTATCACAGACCAGGCAACAAAGGGTGAATTTGGAGCTAAGAGATAATAAACTGATAACTAGTATACTGACTTAACTCAGGTAATAGAACTTAGATAAAAGTAACTATCTTGATAATGTTATGTCCTAGCTCTAAATCATGTTCTGAGTGATCTCTCATCTCCTTATAATTTGGTGGTGAGAGGATAGCAATCAGTTACCCCTTATGTCTTAGTTAGTTTTTCATCACTGTGACCAAAATAGCTGACAAGAACAACATGGCAGAGGAAAAACTTATTTTCACTCATAGTTTCAGAATTCTCAGTCCATGGTCAGCCAACTCCATTGCTTGGAGCCTGAGGCAAGGTGGAAATCATCATTGCAGAAGGGTATGGCAGAGGAAAGCTGCTCAAATCATAGTATACAGGAAGCAGCCAGAGGGAGGATCCAGGGGGACAGAATATAACACCCAGGGGCATGCCTCCAGTGAAACACCTTCTTCAGCCATGCCCCATATGCCTGCAGTTACTTCCCAGTATAGTGAAATTGGAGTTTCTCCACTTATTCTAGCAGGTGGTGTTATGTGTGAGCTGCAGGCCTCTGTAGCCAAGAAAACTCTTTTCCTTTTCCACTATCATTGAGTGACATGTTGTAGCATTTAATGGTGGGCTATGCCCAGCAGGTTCTTGCCAATTTCTTCTTTCTGGATACTTGTCTTGCAAATTTGAAGAATGAAACCCACAGATGAGTGAGTGTAAGAATAGGAGTTATTCAAGTATGAATAGAAACAGAACTCACACAGGGTGAGGAGACATGAAAGGGTTTGCCACCTAAGTGTGCTGGTCTAGGGGGTTTTATAGCATTTGGGTCAACACTATTGGTTTAAATTTATGCTAATCAGAGTTTAGGGAAAGTACTTATACTGTTGGTTAGCCCAGCAGTCTCCATTGGGGTTTGCACATACAAAGAGAAGAAAGAGCCAACTCACAGACCCCTAAATCATTGTAAAATCAAATGTCTTATTCTACTTCTACTCATGAGAGACTGGGAAGAAAAGGAAAATGAGACTAAATCTGGTTGAAAAGAGCAATTTTTTCTAGTGGAAGCATGATATGCCTCTGTCAGGGTGCAAACCAAGTAAAAAATTCAAATTCCTACCTTATTGGTAAAACTTCAGGTGCACTGGAGATGGCGGTGCATGCCTATAATCCTAGCAGCTTGGGAGGCTGAGGCAGGAGGATCTCAGTATTAATAAAGCCAGCTTCAGCAAAAGCAAGGAACTAAGCAACTCAGTGAGACCCTGTCTCTAAATAAAATACAAAATAGGGCTGGGGATGTGGCTCAGTGGCCAAGTGCCCCTGAGTTTAATTTCTGGTACTAAAACAACAACAACAACAACAAAACCCCAACCTTTAGGTGCTTTATAAGCAGCCATTTATATTCGTGTTTAAATATTTGGTTGGTCTATTGCATAAGTGAAATCCCTGGGAAAGACATCTTAACCTTCATTTTTGAAGCTGATACAACTTAGCAGGAGGCAGGAAAAGGCATGAAAATTGGAAAAACCTATATTGTCCAATCAATCTTTTCTACTTGGCATGCATGTCAGAGCTCTGTCATGGACACTCCCAGTCTTATTTTCAGTGCATTCCACAGGCATTGATCCTACCCAAGGAGCCTCTGCTTTACAAGGAAATCCTGTGATGATATTGCTCTTTTGGAGATTTTTTTATATTGCAGTTGATAAGGGGTAAGAAGATTGTTTCTGAGATATTTCCTTGGAACTCAAAGACTTTTTGTGGACCCTCTGCCTTTGAGCTACTATATGACTTTCCATTTAAACTTTTCATTAATGTGTACTCCAACTTCTTTTGTCTGTCTAATTTGCAACCTGTGATGTGTCTTACTGTAAGGTGTACATAGTGCTCCTAAGTATTTAAAAGATGTACACTTACGAGAATTCCGAGTTGGTCATTTGATGTTATTACTGAGTGAGAATCTCAGGTCTGACTTGCCAGCACCAGGATATGATGAAAACCTCATGCTAGACATTGCTACGTAGACATTTCCTCCAGGCAGAAATTATCATTCCAATATACCCTTTACACAGACTACACCTAAGAAACTTTGCATGTGGCATTTATTTACAATAAGCTTGCTTCAGCCATCACCTCTAGAGAAGCAGGAATTACTGGCCTTGCCAGCTTTCAGTGTATCCTATGCAACTTTCTGAGTAATTTCACTAGTATACCTATAAAATAAATCTGTCCCTATAAAACAAACACTATATAGCAAAGACAAGTTTACCCAATCAAGACTGTGGAAGCCAACCAGTCTCCCAGCAGATAAGCATTTACAATTAATTACAACACAGCCCCAGTGAGTTGTCATGTGCAAATTGGGATTAGGTGACAGCAGTGTACCTAAGCAACCACAGCTCTTTGAAACAGAGTAGGTCTACCACCCAGAGACCTGAATATTAGACCAGAATAACAAATAACCTTTTTTTTGTAACAAGGATTGAACCCAGGAGAACTTAGCCACAGAGCCACATCCCCAGCCCTTTATTTATTTATTTTTTATTTTGAGATAAGGTCTTGATAAGATGATTAGGGCCTTGCTAAGTTATTGAGGCTGACTTTGAATTTATGAACCTTCTGCTCAGCCTCCTGAGTCACTGGGATTACAGGCATGCACCAGTATGAACAAAAGACTTTTAAAGGACATCAAACATGACACTTTTATTTTCTTTGCTTTTAATAGTTTGCAGGGAGAACTCCATGTTATTCAGACTCTGCCATTTTATTTTAATTTTTTCTTTCTTCACCCAAGCAGAAGTCAACAAGGATAGTTGCTCAGCCTTTTCTTCTCAGGTACCCCTAATGGGTAGGGGCTGTAGATGTCAGCATCTGTTTTTCTTTTTAGGCTCAAAACAAAGTAGGAGGCAATTTTAAATAATAATTTCTTTAAAGAAAAAACATGGTTAACAAATAAGAAGTGATTAGCAGTTCATCCCCTGGGAAGATAGAATAAGGATTTCTGTGGGAAAGGTTTTTGCCTTTGGATTTAATATAAAGAATAACTTTGATTACAAAGATTTACTTGAATCCTAAGTAAGATTTCTTAAGGAGATTACAGCTATAGGTAGGGGTATCAGCTTGCTTATGGTGAATATTTAGGTGAAAAATAGGTCCTCAGGCTCCAGGCTGATATTCATCCAGTGTGCACTGTGTGGCCATATGAATGGTAAAAACGTATGTACTAGTTGGTAAGTAGGCACCTTTTAGAGCCTCCTAAGTAATCACATGTTATATAAGCCAAACTGATTCCCCTGATATCTCCTAGGCTGCCCCACAGACACAATAATGGATTTACTACTGGCATAGCAAGTGGATCTCCCAGACCCTGCTTCATCAGTGAGGTTCAGTGTCCAATTATGTTTGGTTGCCCATGCCAGACTAGTGTTTGAATATTTTGAACATCATTTCTGGTTCCCCTGATATTATCTATATAACTTATGGCTATTTTGTGGGCCAAAGCAACCAATTTACCAGAAGCTTCCTTTGTAGAGTTTATTGTTCAGATAGTGAAAGAAGAAATTAATATGGAAAACATTAGCAAGATTAGCCTGAGAAAAAATTTCATAAAAGTTGGGAAAAGCATTTCTACTTTAAAAAAACAATAAGTAGTGTGATCCACAGTTATTGTCAGGCATTTATGATAATGTGAGCAGACTGAAGGAGATAAAATTGATAGAGCTATGCTGACTGTGTTCTTTGTTATGCCATATCCCAGGGAGTGATTTAACATATATTAGGCACCATCCCTGCCCTCAGAGTTTTGACAGTCTACCAGAGGGAATATTGCAGACACCCAGTGTGTTTTTATACAAGGTAAAATCTGATAGCCATTTAGAGAATTACATTGGTGCTAAGTGTCTCTTAGAGAGATACAAAGTTAGCATACTTTGTGGGGCATGAGAAAACCCCTAAGATTAGAAAATATTCATTTCTTGGGTAACAAATATGGGGGTTGTTTCCTTAGACAAAACTAGTTTATCCCTGTGATGTTAAATGAATACTGACTATGCAATGATAAATAATAAGACAAACCCTGCTGTTTAAGAAAAACTTATTGAAATAAGTGGAATGATGCAAAGCAGACCATTGCAGGAATTCTTCTGCTCCTATAATGGAAACAAATTGGATAATTTTGATTCCCTTATCATCCTCTATGAATTATATTTGCTAATGGAATGCAAATATCATGGGTAAAGAAAGAACAGCAAAGATGAATCATTATAATGAATGTTCAAATAAAGAGTATCAGATTCAGAAAGCTACATTATTATATTGCCTAAATAAAACCAACCAGGATTTCCCACTGCAAACAGTTTTATGCCTTTGTGTATAATATGCTTGCTAAAGTGCAATGACTGGAACACTAATTCCTCCTGGGTAGTGCTATAGTGGGTACCACTGTTATGGAGGCTTTCTGAAATTTCAACAGTATTGTTTTGAGGTTCTCTGCTACCTTGGGTAATATGCATCCCTTCTGATCCATTGGTATCCATTTGGCTTCTTGTCTATCTTTTCTTTAAGTGGATAAAGAAAATGTGTGTGTGTGTGTGTGTGTGTGTGTGTATGTGTACACACACACAGTATTCCTCCCTCCCTCCTTTCCTCCCTCCATTCTTTCCTTCCTTCCTTCCTTGGGATTGAACCCAGGGGTGCTCTACAACTGAGCTATATCCCCAGCCCTTTTAATTTTTTGAGACAGGGTCTTGCTAAGTTGCTGAGGCTAACCTCAAATTTGTGATCCTCCTGCCTCAGGCTCCCTAATTGCTGGGATTACAGGTGTGTGCCACCATGCCCTGCTGGCTTATTTGTTTCTAAATAGTAATCTTATGCCCCAGACTTCCTACCAACAACTGAAATGGGAAGGGTAATGCAGAAAGATAGTATGTCTTGTACCATCCCCAACCCACTCATCTTCCATCCTCATCCTGGCATCTCTAGTACATGCCAAATGGCTTCCCTGCATGGGAAGCTTGTAGAGTTTGAAGTTTCATCTGTGAATAGCAGAGGAGAGCTCTCTAGATGTCAGACAGCAGATTTGTCTTGCACTTTTGCCTCATTCACTGAATCTTCTGAGTGCCTGCTGTTTACCAAGTTAGCCCCTTACACTTTATTCCTAGAAATCTACTCCTTTTCCTTTTCTTACATGGCTTGGACAATTCACTTGTGTCCTGAAATGCATCAACTTCAATTCTCTCCTCTGATGAGCTTAAGTGGAATTTAATAATCCCTGCTAAATTGTCTTGTGACTCTATCACATGTTAAAGGCTACAGACTCTAGGTTAGATTGTAAGCATCAAATTAATTTTACTGCAAAGGTCAGACTGCTCTCCTGGCATTCTGTTGTGCTTGAAGGTTAGTCATTGCATGCTTGACCAAAACCTCCCTGTCTGAACTGTATTCAAAACATATTTCAAGATATAGTTAGATTGAAAACTAGACATTTGGAGATAAAAGGCTATGTACTCTGACCCCCTGGAAATAGCAGGCAGCTGCAGTGATTCCATGTGTATATATAATACATCATCATCTCTAGGAGATGATGGGCATTAAGATCAGCACCTCTTGCTCCCAAAGCAAATGTCTGCTCATCTTTTCCACCTAGATGCTCATGTCAGAGTAAAGAAATATTTCTTCCCAAATGACTTCTAAGCTTGCTTGTCTGAGAAGTGCTTCCCCTGGGGAAGCAAGACCTATCAGTGGAGTTTGGCTCAAAAAAGATATAATCAGATTCAGATAATGGCAGACACCTCCATCCTGGTTCCTTTTAACCTTCATCTGTCTTACTAATTTACCACAGGCTCACTCTTTCCAGCTCACCTCCTTTGGCCAACGCTGTTGTGAATTAATGCACTCCTGATGTATGTTTCTAATATACTCATCAATTCAAGTTCTACAAGTAACATTCATTTAATAAATTGCCATTTATACTCCCAGAAAATTTCAAAGTTGAACTCTTAGGCTGTAAAGTAGCATCTAGTCTATTGTCAAAACTATAATACCTTGAAGCTATAGGAGCCAGGGTCACAAACAGACTTCTTATAGCATTACAGCTCCTTTGAGAATAATTGTGTTCTCTTCCAAATGTCCTACAAGAGATAACAATGGTCAATTTTCTGTTTCATAGAATATGTTCTATAGAGGAAAATGCAATCAACTTTCAATTATAAATTTTATTATTCCCAATGAGAAATTTACATGTAGATCTAGGGAAGCCCTGTGTGTCTGTTGCTTGTTGCAAAGTTCAGCTTTGACTTGTGACAATAACTCTGCTGACTCACTGTGAGCAGAACAATGTGTGTGCTCAGTAGCTGAGTTTTCCATACCTCTTGCCCAAGTCTCCTACAACCAGTAATGTTTGCAAAACAAGGAAAGGTGAGGGGTGTAGCCTGAGGCTGTCAAGGGAAGAATGGAGAATTCAGTGGCTCAAGAAGACATCATCTGAGAGACCTGTGAACACTAGCAAAGGTGCTAAAATGGATCCAGAATATTTTTGTGAGGAAAATTCGGTCACCCTGTGTTGGATACCATTCCATCTGACAAGCACATTAAGTCAAACACCTTAATTTCTGAAACAGAACGAGAGCTTGGCCACTTTGGGTTTCTTTTCTTTTGTTTTATTGGTACTGAGGATTGAACCCAGGGGTGCTCTACCATTAAGCTACCTCCTCAGCCCTTTTTATTTATTTATTTTTTATTTTGAGGCAAGGTCTTGCTAAGTTGCCCGGGCTGGTCCCAAATTTGTGATCCTCTTGCCTAAGTCTCCAGAGACCCTGGGATTACAGACATGTTCCACCATACCCAAAGGCTTAGCCAGTTTGCATGTGTAATAGCTAAAACATGTGGCTCCCCTTTCAGTACACAACTCAGACTATCTGCATTCCATGTGCTCACCAGAGCACTTAATCTGTTATTAGCTTCCTCTAACTCTTAGATGGTTCTAGATACATGAGAACCAAGTAGAAGCACTGTCCCCAAGTAAGCAAGCCCTATCTGTGTAGTTTGTTTCAAAACTGACATGATCATAACCTAATAATGGTGACACCTCTATCCTGGTTCCCTTTAACCCCATTTGTCCTACTGATTTTACATCATTCTCAACTGTTCGTCTCCTTTGGCCCTCCCATTGTGAGTATATTTTCCATTGATGAGAATGTCTAATGCACTTGTCGATTTAATTTAACTAGTAATATTCATGTGGGAATTTGTTCACATCCCACCATTCAAGTTTTCTCATTCTTTTCCTCCAAACAGTAGGACAACAGAGCTTGTAACTTTATCCTTAGAGCTTCTATGGAGTCTTGTTTGGTATTTATCTTATATAGGAATGTGTCTACCTCTACTCCCAAGTAGATGATTCACTCTCTGAGGGAAGAACTTCAGTCTTCTGAGAGTCTTCTATTACTCTCATGTCCCTACAGCCACTAACATATATATGAGTATCTGTTAGTTCATTTGTAGCTAGGAAATACTATCCAAATGGATTATACTGGTTTCTGAATTCAGATGTACTTTTTTTTTTCTTCCCAGGTCTAAAATTTTACTCTAAGGCTAAACCACACTCTGAAGAAGTAACAATATATTCTGTGGTTCTGGGCTATGAGCTACAGTCAGAATTTCCAAATGCAGTTGCTTAAGCAATACATGCTTTTCACTGTAGCTGAGAGGGTGACTGAAATATCTGACCCATTGCATTCCATAGATGCTGCCCTCCTGGAAAGACCAGCCCACGGGTCTTTGCCTCTACCTTGGCTCCCTTTATAACCCAAATTTTGTTATGCAGTGGTGATGCTACCTCTGCTTGTTTTCACTTAACCTCTCCATGCCTCCCTGTTTTCCACAGAAGAGCCCATCAATATCGATCTGCTTTCCAGGGATGTTTTGAGGACACAATGCTGATAAGAAAACACTCTCTATGGGAGAATATTGATGACAGTTGTTTTGTGGCCACAAAAGGAGAGGGCACTCACAGTAATTGAGGGCCATGTTTAGCCACCCAACCACCCATTATCATTAGTACTCATATTGATTCTAATGCATCATAATAATGCAGTTTATAATCCACACGTGGGGGGTAATTTATTGTCAGGTGGTGATTGTTAGTAATAACGAGTTGTTTGAACATATTCCAAACATAGTCGCACACATCTCTTTTGTTTCTTTTCCTTCCTTTGTTTGCAAGTCTAATTTTGACCCTTTTGCCTAGTCTATTTTCTCCTTTTACACTGCATATTATAGTATTGTTTTTATTCTTTGTTTAAAAAGAAGCTTAGTTTCTCAATGAGCAGCTAGAACATAGGAGACTGATTTGAAAAAGCAGTTTAAGTAGCCAAGTCCAATTTAAGAATGGTGCTGGATATTATCACTCAGTTTTATTAATGGACCTCATTCTGGCTGTATCGCATTTCTTTCTCTAATGCATTTGTATAAAAGCCCTTTCCTCTCCCATTAACCCCTTTGGCTGATGTTAACTCATTCTTGAGCATTTGTTGCCATAGCTGCAGCTGCCCCATGGCTGGCGCCCCTGTGCTAGCCTCTACAGAGGCCATGTGGGCTGGCCTGCTTGTCCCCAGCGTCAGCTGTTAGACGGAGGGCAAGAGTCTAAAAACCTCAGAGGTCAAACAGCCTGTGCTGTGTGTTTAAGCCCTAGTTTTTAAAAGCAGCAGATGGACTTGTGGCTGTCTATCCTCAAGGCTTGGAAATGTGTGGGAACATGACCAGCACTCCCACCCACTCTGGGCACCCAAACTCCGTAGTCAAAAAGATGATCAATATTTTCCCTCTGTTGTTTGAAACTCTTCCTTCAACACCTGAGGCGGCTGTGGGGAATAATTGCCAGCAGTTTTACGGACCATCTCTTGTGTGTGTTTTTGCCCATTTACAGATTTGATTATATCATTTGCAGAATGGAAATGTGACTTTCCGCTGCTTATGTTCATTCTCATAGATCTTCAAGGAGAGAATCTTTATAAAAACAAAATTGAAAAGGTATGCAAATGGTTATGTTAATATCACACAGGCAAAAATCTGGACCTTCAGAAGGTTCTTCAGGCACAAACTGATCAGGTGAAGTGCACAGCCTGCATTCATTTCTATTTGAGTTAGCAGCCGGCACAGTCCTATAAGAAATGATTACAAGAAGAAAATATTACGTGCCTGTAATGTGTGAGTACCTTCTGTCCTGGTCTTCAGCTTTGATGACACCAGAGCCAAGACAATTCCCACACACACAGATTGGGCAGGTACAGGGGGATTTGAGGAAGATGTCTGAAGTTGAGACTTTTCACATTAACCAGAAATACACAGTTGGAAAAGAAATTTGAATTTTGGCTGTGCCGTGTCAGCTTTGCCACTGAACTGGCAAGGATAAATCTATAGATTAGCTCCAGACATACAAAATTCATAACCATTTAGCCTTTTAATTTGACTTTAATAGAATTGATGTGATGTCATCAACAACAGCAGCAGAACAGCAGCACTATTAACAACTAACATTTATATAGTATTTTGCAGCTTTCCAAAACTTTTACAATTGGTATCTTTTAACCATTTCACCAACCCTGTAATATCAGCATTATTGTTGTCTATGTTTTTATGATGAAGAATTCCAGGCCCAGAGATATTCAGTGACCTGCCCAAGGTAACAGTCAGTAAATAACAGTCTCTGACTCCAGACCTCTGAGGTAGCCATGTTAGGCAATACTCACAGCCCTGTCATTCTGCTCTCTGGCCCACTGCTGCCTCTATGTCCTCAAATCACTTCTGAACCCTCAGGTAAACAAATTAAGATCCATGCAGGGATTCACTGCTAAAACAAAAGGAAAGTAGCCATGTTACAGAATTACTGTCTTCACAAGTGGATTCACTATATATCTTTGGCATTTGTAAGTTTGTTTGTAAATCACAAACTACTCCTCTAGCCAAGAATGGGAAGTTGGTAAATAAGCAAGAGGGTGGAAGAAGGAGAACAGCACTAACATTTCTCAGCAACTAAAGAATCTTGTAGAAATTAAGATCAACCATCTCTGAAGAAACAGTATCAATATGCATAGTAGAAATGTGAAGATAAACAAGGAATGATTAACAAAAAATTCAGAATAGTGGTTGTCCTTGAGCAGATTTTGAAGGGATGAAGGAGGGGCACATGGTGGATTTCAAATGTGATGGTTATATTCTGCTTCTTAAACTGTGTTTGGTACACAATTTTTATTGCATTGTTGCCTTTTATACTTTCCACTTGTCTCTTATAAATTCTCTTTTTTACCTACTCAATATTTTAATTTTAAAAATTAGATAAAGACAGTGTGAGTCATTGGAAAATAGGATTTGATATACAGAAATAGCTTTTTATGTTTAAGAAAGAAAACCACTCTTGAAAACTGGGTGCACTTTGATAAAAAGCTTAGCTAGTGTGCTCTGACAACATCTCCCAATGATATACCAGGTAGTTTCTCAAGAGGTGGGGATTTTTGCAGAGGGCACACTTTCCCAGAATATTCCTGGAGACTTTGAGTACTTCAGCTGCCTTGTCCCTCACCTCTCTTCTGTTTGACAGTGAGCTTCTAGCTTCTGTGAGTGATAAGAACAGTGGCATGGTCATTTGGGAATTTGAAGTTAAGTGCTTGAACTGTAACCAAAGATTTATGGGTTGTTATCCAAAGACTTATTATCTTTATGGCTTCCTTGGTGTTGGGCCTGACAGAGAATACAGTTAATGGGTGGGCTTGTGTATTTATTTTCATCACTAGTTGGTTTCTCTCTGGCCAATCTAGACACACTGTAAGCACAGGCTGTCAGGAATTACAGCTTTTCTTCCATGTGGAAATAAGTGGATACGCAAATACTCCCAGCCTGATTTTCTTTCCAATTCATTATTTACAGGGAATTCACCCTTTGTAATCATTTTCTAATCAAATTTGCTCTACCAATCCCTATAAGGTTTGCTCTGGAGATCATCGCCAACCTAGATGTCTTTTATTTTTTAACAGCTTATGTCTCCTCCAAGTTAATGCCATTTTTTTAAATGAATGGATTAAAGGTGATGTCACTAGTGGCCTAGAGATTCACTCAGGATGAAAATTTAAGTCATAGAAGAAATGGATAAAAGAAAGAAAAGTAAATAGCTCACATGTCTTTGCTATTTGGACCACTGTTACTGCATTAAAATATTCAGAATACCTATTAAATTAAAATGGAAAAATACATAATATATAACATAGTTTCCAGGAAAGGCAGTATTAGTAATACTGCCCCAGAATCACAAACTGCCAACCAAATTTACTTGCATATAGATTATTCCTGGACTAGGATGATATATTGGGTTCCCTCTGCCCAGCTGTTATGGAGGTGTCAGCCATCATCATAACCTCCCTTTGTTTTGCTGGAAAGCTGGCCATGAAGAACAGTTTCTTTTCCTGCCCACTCTATTGCTTCTCAACTTTGTTGTGAATAATCTAGATGTCACACTTACTAGTTCTGGCTTCCCTCCATCCCAGAGGGGGGAATCAGGAGAGAGAGCATGGATACAAATATCATCCATAGTTTTTGGAGGAAAAAAGCAAATGGGTTTTAGCAGTAGGTCTGGTGGATTCGGGGTATACAAGGGAGGAGGAGGTAACACAGGAAAATCTTTTGAGGATTTTATTAGCAGTACCACTTTTAGAAAATGCATCAATCAGGTGAGAGGAATACAAATTAGTCCCACTGTTCTTTCTGGCAGTGTTCTTAGTAAAGAACTTGTTAAAGAGAAGCCATCTTCTTCTTTTATATTATAAATACATTCCTCACTATTATTAATGACTGGTTCCTATACTTGTAATTTGTGTCATTTTCCCTGAAAAAAATAATACTCCCCTCCTTCCTCACCCTCAGTGACCTGTTTTTCATAAGATAGCAGAGGTAATGCCCATAATTGTTAATGCATTAATAATAATTACTGGTATTGTCTAACCACTTACTGAGCTAAGCACTGCATTAGACCCTTCCATGTATTTTCTCCTTCAATCCTCACTGCAGCCCTATCACATAAGTACTATTATTATCCTCATTTTTTATATTTCGAAAATGAAGCACAGAGACATTAAGTCACTTCCCAAGCTTCACACAGCTAATGAGTGGGTAAGCCAAGATTAGAACTCAAATATAATCCAAGACTGTGACCTCAACCACTTTTACATCCCCATTTTTCTTCATTCAGGGTCACACAGCATTAAATACTGAGAATGCATCATGCTCAGTGTAGCCAAATACATGCTAATAATTGATAGGACTCTAGTGTGGTTTTCAAAAAAATACAAAATTAATCATTTTGAAACCAGAAAGGTGTGGGGTGATGTGAAGCTCTATATACTAAAGGCTGATATTTTCTGATTGTTTGCCAAATTAGGGTAAAGTTCAGAAACTCCAGGTAGGCTGCCTGTAGAGCTAAAGTAGCACAAAAGGGGCCAGGGCTGCTGGCCCAAAACAGAGCCATTAGTCATTGCCTCCAGTGTCTGTATGTGTATATATAGCTTCACCCTTAATATTTGAGGATGACCCTGCTGAGGCTGCTAGTTCTCAAGCCAAAGTTCCCATTATCAGTAGGATTTAACACTTGACTTGTTTATAGTCATCATGGCCAGGGTCCCACCCCCTGATTTAGACTATGGCCTTGTAGCTACTGGCTTGCAGAGCAAGTCAACAATATAGTCTAACACCCATCCTCTCATAGCCCAACCAACTGGAAAATCCCAAATGACTCCAGTTGTTTAGCTTTCTACTTCTAGGAGAAAGATATGACAAGAAAACATACAGAAAATATTCTCCATTCACACCCTATCCCCCAAACAAGAACAATTTATATTCTAGGTTTTAAGACTTAGCACAAATACAAATTTATTCTATACTTTTTAAAATATCCATAGTACCACGATAATTGGCTTATCTTTCAAAATTCAGTCTATAGTCACCTCTTCCAGATTAATATCACTTCCTCCATGCTCCCCTCTATCATCACCTCTTATCCTAACAATAGCTGCCTCACCCTTCTTGATACTGTTTAGCCATTATCAAACTATACAATAGTTTTTGTTTTCATGTCTGCCTCCCTCATGAATATGTGAGGCCCTCAAAGGACAAGGAAACATGTATTTTCCCCCTTGGAACCACAACATGGTACATGGATTTAATAAGTTTGTTAAATTAACATTCAGAATGTGCCCTGAAGCCCTGCAACAAGTTCTCTCAAAGATTCAGGAACAGCTAGCACACATCAAACACCTATGTTGTTTTCACCCCAACCCTAAGAAAAGGAGATATCATTCTTATTTATAGATGAAGAAACTGAAGCTCTGCATTGCTCAAATTTGCAGCAGGCATGAGAGTTACCTAGGGTACTTGTTCAATAGGCAGATTCCCCAGTGCTACCAGATGAAAACCTTAGCAGCAGGCCCTGGAAATCAGTGTATTTAGCAAGCACCCCAGGCAATCCCGATGCACAAGGTTGGAATGCACTTTGACAAACACAGGTGTAAGTGATTGCTGCATAGAGAGTAAATGGTAGAGCCAGAGTTCAGACTAGCCTTCCTAATTCCAGATCATGTTTGTGCTATATTTATCTTTGTTACACTCTGTCTTCTGTGGCAAGGAAGTGGACTGAAACATGTTGGAAAAATGTTTGGCAACAAGACCTAAAGCAAAATGGCTTGTGGATTAATCCCGGGACTGTTTATTTTTTCCCCCAAGAGCTCTTGCCAGAATTCCAACAGCATAGTAGCAGGGTTGCCAAGTCACTACTTATGCAACTTAACTCAAGAAAGCGTAGACCATAGAGCTTTGGGAACTTACTGAGTTTATGCCTTTATTTTTCCTTCTCCATCCTAACCCTCCACCAAACCACCACCAAGAGTAGCCACACCAAGACTAGGGTTGTAGCTCAGTGGTAGAGTGCTTGCCTAGCATGTGTGAAGCACTGGGTTTGATCCTCAGCACCACATAAAAATAGATAAATAAAATAAAGGTATTGTGTCTATCTACAACTGAAAAATATTTAAAAACAAAAAGGAGTAGCCATACCATTAACTTGCTGAATGCTCAGTACCTAAAATGCAGTTCGTTGATTTGTTCAGTATTAAGATTTCTAGTTTAAAACTTATAACTACAATGTCTGAGATCCCAGGAATGATATTAATGTGTTTCCAAACCAGCAAAAAGAAATGAGTGGCTTATGAGGCAATTGGTGCAGATGGTACAGAAGTTGGGGTAGATAGCATTTTTGAGGCCAAGGCGACATTAATTCACTGATATTGCAGAAGTCTGAGAAGCTGAGAGGTTGGCAATGATGGACTATAATCCACAAAAGCCTAGGAGAGCCTGCCTCTACTTTTGCTGCCTGAAGAGGCCCTCCAAGGTTCTGGCACTGGAGCTTGATGGGATGCCAGAACCCCTGAATCCATGCTCAAACTATTTTTTTTGGCTCATATTCACCTAATAACCTTGAAGTGATGAGGAGTGTTCCTGAGGTTCTTCAGCCCATGCCAGCCCACACTGAAATAACAAGGGAGGCCTGAAGCTCCAGGTCAGGTATATATGAGAGGAGACCCCCAAAGGGCAGCCAAATGATTTCTTCCTTAACCAGAAAAAAAGGAAGGGAAAGATAAAGGAAGTAGAGTTAAAATCATGATCAGGTGCTTGCTCTGTGTCAGACATTGGACTCAGCATTCTTAGAATATAGATTACTATATGTTATATAGTCCTGTGGTTGAAAGTGTGGGCTCTAGAGCTATACTTCCTGAATTCGTATTCAGGAATTACCCATATCTGTGGCAGCTTGGGCAACTTCCTGATTTCTTCGTACTTATCTGTACAATTGATATAATGATAAATATTATGTCTTACATTGGGTTATTGTGAGATTTAGATTATATAATACATGTAAAGACTCAAAACAGAGTTTGGTTCATAGCAAGTATTTAATCAGTGTTAGAAATCAACATCATTGTCATTATCTTAGTACATAAAACACAGGTGTTAGGGTGGGGTTGTGGCTCAGTGGTAGAGCACTTGCGTAGCACATGTGAGGCCCTAGGTTTAATCCCCAGCACCGCATAAAAAAGAACTAAATAAACAAAATAAAGGTATTGCGTCCATCTACAACTAAAAATATTTTTAAAAAGACAGGTATCATTATCACCATCTATAAGCAAATAAACACTTTGTAGTATTCTCCCAAAGTCACATAGCTAGTAAGCAACAGAGCCATGATTTGATTTTTAGATCTGTGTGCCTCCATGGTCAGTATTCCTTCCATTATACCTAGTTGCCTTCATAAATGTACAATATGTGCTATGAATTCCTGAGAGAGGCACATGACAAAATCTGTAGCCTCTTCCTCATTATACCACCACCCCACCCCCAATACAACTGCCACCTGAAGGACTGGCTTGTCTCCCTAGATTCTTGCAAATCTATTTAAAAACCAGGAACATACTTGTAACTACTCCAGTAGGGAGGCGGCTATCTGCAAAACCCTCCAGCTTACAAACTAGAATACCCTTCCAGGATGGGGTTTGGTTTGTAAAAACACCCTCTATCCTAAAGTTCTTAACTGCACAACTTGAGGAACAAGCTACTTTCTCCCACCCAGTATTCCACCACACTCATAATCCATGTGAGAATTATCTACTTTGTAGACTAGCATTAACACCCTCCCTTGTCCTCCTTTGCCTTCCCTTCCTGTCCTGTCTTTTCCTTTCCTTTCCCTTTGTTTTTTTAGGATAGAATATTTTGTGACATCCTGATCACCTTCAGTGGCCTTTTGATCCATTCTAGGTAACACTCATGAGGAGGTAAAACTCCTGCTTATCTAACAGCATCTCTAGCTGTCTGGTAGCCTTGTCTTACAAAAATCCCATCAGTTCTCTCACCCTACATAATCATGATACAAGTCTTGGCATCCCTGGTGACGTCTGCAATAGGAGAGAAAGTAGGTGCCTGGGGCTTCAGTGCATTGTTCACAAACAATGATGGATTGTTAATTTTCAACTAAAATGAACAGGGACTCAAAATAACACCTGCAATGCACAATATATTGCTTCATGAGCAATAAATACCAAGCAGAAGATAAAACCTTGAGCCCTAGGCTTAATACAGACCCAGCATGTGATTTATTCTGCTGTTTCCTTTCCCTTACCCAGAGAACAGTTTTGTTTGGTTTGGTACTGGGAGTTGAACCCAGGGACACTTAACCACTGAGCTACATCCCCAGCCCTTTTAATTTTTTTATTTTGAGGCAGTGTCTCACTAAGTTGCTATGTATTTGAACTTGCAATCCTCCTGCCTCAGGCTACAGAGAAAGCACAATGTCATTCAAAGCTAAGATACCCAATCCTGTCCTTATGCCATAATGTCATAGCAAATAATTTCGAGTGTCTACTCTATGTAAGGTCCTATGTGATATACCATAAATAGGGTTTTCTTCAGTGTTGTGGCAAGTATTTTCTATATTTTTCTTTTCAATTTTTTAAATTTTGAGATAGGGCTCCCTGTGTTGCCCAAGCTGGCCTTGGACTCATGATCTTCCTGCTTTGGCCTCCTGAGTAGCTATGATTACAGGTGCATGCCACAGCTCCTGGCTTATACAAGCATTTCTAAGCTTCCATTCCCTTTCATTTGTCATGGTGTTGATCCTGGTGCTATTTCTAGTATCGCTCTGTAAACAGCACCCCATCAGCCTTCCACAATACCTGGATCCCCACCCAGGGACCATTTCTTTGGTGTGAAGCATAAAAGTAACCATGCTAAAAATGTTCATAGTCTTTTTGCACAGGTGGGGGAGAGTGATCAAATTAGTCTTAACTAATACAGTAACATAAAAGAATAAGGCATAAACTGTGCACATTGGGATTGACTGTGCATGTGTTGAGTGGGAAGGGTTTGAGTAGAGACCAGATGTCTGAGGCACTCATTGGTAAAAACACACAGTAGAACTGTAGTAGAGCAGAGTTTCTTAACCTCAGCACTGTAGACGTTTAAGCCCAGATAATTGTTGTCAGGGGCCATCCTGTCTTTCATACAGTGTTTAGCATCCCTGGCCTCAATCTATGAGATGTCAATAGCAACTCCCTGCCCCCAGGTGTAACAACCAAAAATGTCTTGATATTACCCAGGGGGAGGCATAAACTTAGCCACAGTGAAGACCCATTGCTATACAAGACATGGAGTGTACCCATCTTTATAGTGATGAGCTATATACATGTCCTAGCTCAAATATTGTATAACTTTATGAGTCTCTGGTTTAGTGGGTAAAAACAGGAATTGTGGAACCAGACTGCCTGAGTTTGCATCCTGGCTTCACTGCATACTCACTGTATGGCCTCTTTTCCTGCTATTCATGAGTGAAATTGGGATAATGAGAGTACTTACTTGATAGAGTTGTTGTAATTTTTAAATTAATGTACATAAATTGCCTAGAATAGTACTTGGCACATAACAATATGTGTTAACTCTTATTAGTCTATCATGATTACTATAATTAACACCACTATTCACCATTTATTTAAGTCGTGGTAGGTTACAGATGTCTGTTGTCTCATCCAGCTTTGGATACTATTTTCCTTCTGCAGAAATGACTAGACAGCTAAATCCATGGTTCAGGACCACATAATGCAAAGAGTTTTATATGGCTGTTGGTATGTGAAATGGGCACTGCAGGTAAGCCCCACTGTTTGCAATTGCTGAATTCTTGCAGAGTTCTCTTATTTAAAAACACATCTATTGGGACCTACTTTGAGCTACGCATGGTGGAAGATACAAAAGTAAATGAGGTTTATGTCCCTTGCCCTTAATGAACTGACAATTATGCCTACTATATGCACATTTATTTTAGTGAATTTAATTGTCTTAAATTTTCAAAGAAATGCCAGTCAATCCCTTCTTACACATGAAGAATTTCTCTGTCAGGAAAATTATCTTCCTATCCTAGACTAATATTTCTTCAAGTTTGTATTTTTTAAATCTTATTTTTATATTGTAAGCATAAAAGATTATAATAACTCAAATTATCACCATTTTCACTTCCTTTTGTTATTCATTTAAATTTTTATTTAGCATTCAGCCATCAAAAGAAACCCCCACAAGAGATTTTATCTTACTCCAATAAGAGAGTAGTATCCTGTTTTGACTAACTTGATAACTGCTTCTGGGAAGAGGAGTATCTGTGCAAGACTGTCTTATATGCAGTCATATTTCCTCATTCATTTGTTTAAAATATTTTATTGAACATTTATATTAGACCTGGTGATTAGGCATTAGGAATAACAAGGAAGAATAAGGTATTCTAGAGTCTGGATGGAAAGACAGCCATGGAGAGTGGTGATAAAAATATAAAATAGTAAAGACTAATAGCAATGTGTCCAGTGGGCTAGCAGAATGCAGAATATAAAGGGACTCTTTGGAAGGGAATTTAATGTGATGGATAAGACTGTGAGCATTGACCTGAGAACTGCCTCAGTTCATATTCTGCTCTACCACTTGTTAACTATGTGGTATTAAGATGATTACTGTGAGCCAGGCGCGGTGGCTCAAGCCTGTAATCCCAGCAGTTAGGGAGGCTGAGACAGGAGAATCGTGAGTTCAAAGCCAGCCTCAGCAATGGCGAGGCGCTAAGCAACTCAGTGAGACCCTGTCTCTACATAAAACACAAAATAGGGCTGAGGATGTGGCTCAGTGGTCAAGTACCCCTGAGTTCAATCCCCAGTACCAAAAAAAAAAAAAAAAGATGATTACTGTGCCTTGGTTTCATTATCAATATAATACGTTCTAATAAATCATGTATATTCTTGCATACCTCAGTACACTTTGAGTTCCATAAGTGCTAGGACCACTTCACTAGCATTGTCATACCTATTACCATGTTCTTATTACAAATCACTGAGTGCTCAATATGAGCCAGAAGTCATGCTAAATTCTTTATCCACACTATGTAAATTAGTTTTCATCAAACCTATAAGACAAAGACTATCATTTTCCTAACTTTGTAACTTGTCATTTTTTTAAATTTTGTTGTTCATGGGCCTTTAATTTTATTTATTTTTATGTGGTGCTGATAATTGAACCTAGTGCCTCACACATGCTAGGCAAGTGCTCTACCACGGAGCCACAACCCCAGCTCCACTTGCCACTTTTTTTATCCAACTCAGTTCTTTATTCAAAACACATTACAATGTACAATTATTTTAAAATTGTTCATTTATATTCAAATATATCTCTTCTGCTCTAGAGTGTAAGCTCTACAAGTCCAAGGATTTGTTCTAATCAGTTATACATGACAGCAGAATTCTCTTTGATTCATTGTACACAAATGGAGCACAATTTTTCACATCTCTGCTTGTACACAAAGTAGGGTCACACCATTCATGCAATCATAAAATGTACGGAGGGTAGAGACGACCATCTCATTCCACCATCTCTTTGCCTCATCTTATTATCCCCAATATCTAAAATAGTAGCTGACATGTAGAAAACATCTAATGAATGTACAGTAGATATGAAAGGAAGGCTAGAATGAAAGCAGACAAAAAAGAAGAAAGAGAATGAGCACATTAAAATCATCAAATAATAAATTCTAGTCCAGAGCCATTTGATTCCTAAACTAATTCCCTTGATTACTAGGTAAATTGCTTCCTACTCCTAACCAACTTTCAATAAATGTTTGTTGACAAAATCTTCTCTTCAACTTTGTGTAATAAAATTACAGCAAGCATGGAAATCAATGGATGTAAACCTCGACATAGGAAAGAACTGTAGGAGAATAAATAGTCAAATAACTGTTTTCATCAAGAAAATAACAGTTGGGAAGATGACACTAACATGCTGCCCTTGTTTCAAAGGAAATAAAGGAAACATTTGTAATAATTAACTCCATTACAAGATTATTGTATCATAGAATGTGTGTATGTGTAGTCTTCAATTTCAAATAACTTTGAAAGAAATTGACTAATGAGTGATTTATAAACAATACAAAAATAAATGTCACTTATTTGATAGTAATGGAATGATACCAAGTTAAAGTGGATGATTAATTCCAAATGTTTTATTATTTTGGTGCTAATACATTCTTATTGCAGTGTGCCATATCTTCAGTCCAATTAGCTAGGAGGCACTTATTCACAACCACTCTGCAACCTCCAACCTCTTAAGGAGTTATCACATTAGCAGAGTAGGAGAACCAATATGGCAGGATGTATTCTTCAGACTTAGTAAAGACAATATAAAGACCACTTGATACCCACTAGCACTTGCATTCTGAGTATTCTTGGCTGCCACAAGTAGTGCATGGGAAAATGAGAAATCTCTTTCTCTAGTGATGTGGGACTAGTTTGATAAAACATCTAAGGAAATTGCTAGATATCCATATCAAGTCTGGAAAGTGACTCAGGCCAGAACTTAACACTTCTACCACTCAGCGATGATTCTAAATAGACATTTAGCACAGCATGTTTTGTTAGTATGGACATTAAATCCGGATTACAGATGTGTGGCAGTAATCCCAGAGATGAACATCTGGAGTTTCTATTTGAGAGTAAAATTTTACATGCTTGCTTATATGTATGTGTGTGCCTATATGGGAAAAAGATTATAGCTAATGAGATCAAACCAAATTATTAGTTGGGTATATCTATCCCTAGTTGTAACTCTAAACAAATTCCTACATAGATTCAGTTTTATTAGACATCTGAGAATCAGCTTAGCAACAGTGCCATCTTTTTAAAGACAATTTATCTTTCTGACCAGGCACACAAATAATCAATGAATAGCATTGCATAGATGTCTTATTGTGCCCAAAGTTAATATACATTGACTTTTGTTAGTCATTTACTCAAATGAATCTTGACTATCTATTTTATTTATTTATTTATTTTGAATATCTATTTTAAATCTGACACCAAATTTGGAAAAGTGTTTGGGTGTGTGTGTTGGGTGTTGAGGGTAGAGGTGATGAGGAATGCCAGGGAAGCCTTCTCTGGGAAAGAATCATTTGAAATGAGTCCTTAAGGAGTGATGTATTTTTCCTCATAGTTTTATTACAGACCTCATTACAAGAATTTATATTTTGTTGTTTATATGCCTGTGCCTCTCACCGTGTTGCAAGTTCTTCCAGAGCACTAAATGAGTTTTGTTCATCTCTGTACTCCTCATCACTAGTGTATAGTAAGAGTCAAAAGTGTTTGGTTTGAGAGCTGGAGATGTAGCTCAAGGGTAGAGCACTTGCCTAGTATGTGCAAGGTTCAATCCCCAGCACAACAAAAAATTTAAAAATTAAAAAAAAATAAAAAATAAACAAAACCAAAAAAACAGGTTTGGTTTGAGGGAAGGAGCAGAAGAATAAATAAACATGTGAAAATCAACTCAGAGATAAAAATTTATGAGAATATATAGGAAGGAGTAGTTAATTTCAGAATTCCAGTGAGTTGACTTTATAGACAAGATGGCATTTGACATAACTCTTGAAAAATGAGTAGGATTTGACAGATAGATGGGTGTTGGGGGAAGGGAGGGAGACAAGAAGGGCTTTTATTAGTTTTATATGTTTGTTTGTGGTTGCTAGGGATTAAACTCAGAGGCACTTTAACACTGAGCCACATCACCATATTTTCTATTTTTTTTTTTAAATTTTAAGGCAGGGCCTCACTAAGTTGCTGGAGCTGGCTTTGAACTTGTAACCCTCCTGCCTCAGCCTCCTGAGTTGCTGAGATTACAGGCATACACTATTACACCCAATGAGAAGGGCTTTTTAAAGCAGCACTTCTTAACAATTTAAGAACTTCATTCACTGTGGCAACATAATGCTATTAATTACATATGTTCCATATCTGTACATGTAAACAAGCCTAAGCAGTAACTACTTGCTAGCATTTTAACAGGCACTTGGAATTAATATGCATTTTGAAAACAGTAATACTGTGTTGTTCTTTTTTAAAAATGACAATTTAAATCATTTTTTCCCTCCTTGATCCCCACCCCAAAATAGTCCAGAATTTGGCTAGGTTGATACATTGTAAATTCTCATTCTTTGATCTCAAATCCTGTGTTGAGAAGAATTCCTCATTTTCTTATATTTCCCAGGACTACAGAATCAGTGATTAGCCAAGCTGCTGCTGTAAAAAAAAAATTGGCATTGGGGCTCAGTCCTTCTAAACCTACCTGCTTAATTGGAATCATTCTCCAGTCACCAGAGAAAATAAGGGTATGAACTTGGTAATCTCTAAAGGTCCCTTCTGGCTATAACATTCTTTAAACTCTTGTCTTCTCTAGCTGGAGATTGGAAGTCCAGATGGACCTAATTATTACTATGTAAACTCTTGACCCAAAGGATATTTGATGCCCCATGTTTATTTTCTTGATAATATTTACAGGGAGGCTATTTCTAGCCTCAAGATACACCCTCATAAGAAAGCACTGAAAATTGGGTGTGAGAACTACAGTTCCTACAGATGGAGAAATCACCAGCCCTGAAATATGGCTTCTGACTGCAGTAATGAATGCTTAGGGCCATCAATCACTCTGTGTGAGGGAAATGTGTGTGTGGTGTTTATTGGGGAGGAGACAAAGACAACAGAGAAGAATGTCAAAAACTAATATTTCAGAAATATAATCTTTGGACATTTGCATTTGCTTGTTCTGTCCAATCAGTAACCAAAATAGAACATGTATAAATAACCCGACCAAGGATCATCCCTTGATGTTGCCAAGTTGGAAGGACGTGATGGACATTAGCAAGCTACTATTAAAACAGAGTTGCCTTCTGGGGTATAATTGGCATAAGTGCATGCTGGGAGTTGGGGGAAAGCCATGGAAAGTTTTTTTCCCCCTGTGGCTATAAGTAGACAGAGGGAAATTTCCTAAATTAAATGTCTTTTGTGCCTAAATGATTTATGTCTATATCTCTCCCAACTGTGCTGTAGATACATGAGCTTGCATGTGTAACCCAAATCAATGTCTATGCTTATGTCAACCTTCTTCTTATGTTACCCCTCTTCTTTACCTATCTAATAACTACACATCACTCAAGGACATATTCTCTAGAAATCTGTCCCATCCTTTCAAATCCTATTCTCCATTAAGTATTTCCTACTTACTCAGGCCATAATAATTTATTCCTTCAACTTCAATAATCTGATCATACGATTTGAGTAGTTCATTGTTTTCTAATCATTTAATTGGAAATAATAAGGCTTAGTGGCTAAAATGTCTACATCCTGTATAACCTTGAATAATATATGTGACCTTTTAAAACTCCTATTAACTTAAGATATAAATACTCCCACTTCACAGGATTGTCCTGAAAGGTAAATGAGAATAGTGCATGCCAAGTGCATTACCTGGCCTGTGGCAAGTGTTCAATAATTAGTGGTAGTGGGTGGAGGTGTGGATAGTAGTGCTAACAGTTCACACTCATTACCATCATCATCAGTCTCTTCAACTAGATTATACAAACTTTGAGGGCAGGGGCCATGTCTCCTGTCTTCTTTTTACTGGTATTCCCCTGACCTCCAAAATACTCAGTTGGCTACTTTGATGTCTGCTGCTGATTGCTCAGTTCTTTTCAATAGTACTGCCTCAAAAATATAAACTTGCATCAGTAGTATAATTATCATATTTTATCACCAACTACAGAAACCCTATGATGCTTTTTGTTGGTTTGCATAAAGGAGTAGTTTGGGTGGAAGTTGGCACAGTAATCATATGCTTGTAGACTGAGAATAGAAAACTTCTTAATCCTCTTAAAGTCCTATGGTGTGTTTCCTTGGATTGAAAAATAATAATAAAAGGAGAGAAAGAATGGAGGGAAGGAGAATGGGGAAGGAAACGCACTACAATGCCATCTGGTAAAATGCTTTCAAATTCCATGAGTTCCTGCCAGTTCAAGCTATATTGTTTTAAGGCATTGAGGCCTAATCCCCCACTTGCCTATCAGACCATTTGTGTAAAGGGTTAGTAAGTGTTTGCATTGATAAATAAACTAAATACCAGAACCTTAACACAAAAAATTATTTGACCTGTCATTTCTTTTCAGCTGATAATAGTAGAACTCTGAATGTAGATTCCACTGCAATGACGCTACCTATGTCTGATCCAACTGCATGGGCCACAGCAATGAATAATCTTGGAATGGCACCACTGGGAATTGCTGGACAACCAATTTTACCTGGTATGTTATTTTTAATCATCTTACAAGTTCTTCTTTTTATTGGCCATGTGGTAATAAATATAACAGTATGACACAACTTATTTTGAAGTTGACATTTACCAGATTCTGCCTAGAGTGTGCATTTTTGTAATATGAGCTTTATAGGCTGGGTGGCCAGTAATTACTAGTATACTCCTGATTGCCCTTTGGGCAAACTGGTGGCATATCTGATGTAGGATAGGGTACTGGACTAAATGTTGAAATGTTAAATACAGCTCATCAGAATAAAAACAATATGATTTTGGCAAATAATTACAAAGCATGTCTACTTTTGTAGATTTCTTAGATGAGTCCAAACATGGACAAGAAAAGAGAACTGACTTAGAAATCCCCAAAACCTTAGATTACTAAATGAGAGGCATGGAGTCTGTAGAGACATCAACCCAAAGACTATTTTTAACATTGAATGACTATGTTTATAACTATATATGTAAACAAAGTAATGAATAGAGAATGGGTGTGGTGGACTAACTCCATCTCCACTGAATATGAAATCTGAAGAAAAATTTCCCAACATTTGAAGGGTTTAGTTTAGACACAAAGAAAGCTTCCTGGCAAGTCATAGTTAATTAGCCATCATAATGGGATTCAGAAGACATAATGGAATTGCCATCTCAGGTACCCTGGGGTAGTTTGTTCAACAGCCTAAACATTAATCTCCCCACAACCATTTACTTATGATCCTACTTAAAAGTATAATATTAAGCCACTCTAGAGTCTTGTTATTCAAAGTATGTTCTGTATAATCTGAGAATTATTTAAAATCCCAGAATGTCAGGATCAGCCCAGACCTACTGGATCAGAAGCTGCATTTTCACAAGATCCCCAAGTGATTCACAGGCATATTCATTCATGTTGAGAAATATAGAGTGATGCCACTTTGTTGTACCATTTGTCTATGTAGTTAGACACTACACCCCTCTCTTAAATAATTTCTCAATTCCAGCCCATATTTTAAATCCTTATAGGTTATAATGGAGATGAAGTAGACTAGGCAATAACAACATAAATAATACATTAAGAGATGCTATTACATTGAATGTCAGGAAACAAGTATAAAAGCACCAAACCTGAAGAAAAAAGCTATATGAATGAGAATAGAGAAAAAAAGGAGACTAAATTCTATATGTGGCTGAGGCAAAAACAAACAAACAAACAAACAATGGCACCAGTTTTTAATTCCTACCATAGGCTATGTAGTTGGCTAGACTGCATCCTTTTCCATTAGACCAGCCATGACTGAAATGAACAATCAGGGATTCTTTGAGGGCTAAAATGATTGGACCATGGATCTCCTTAGATTTTAAGTGACTAGTGGGGCCAATCTGGGATTAGTAGATATTATTGTAAGAGTCAGTATTACAGAGTGGTCAAGATCTCAGACTCTAAATTCAATCTGCCTGGTTTCCAAGCCTATTTCTTTCCGTTTTTGATCTTGGGAAGTTTTATGCATATATAAACATATGTGTGTATATGTGTATGTATCTGTATATGTACACAGAAATTGATATAAATATATAAGATATATATCTTCATATATATCTACATATATATATATATCTTCTTTTTAAATATTTTTCTAGTTGTACATGGGCAGAAGACTTTTATTTTGTTTATTTATTTCATGCAGTGCCTCACATGTGCTGGGCAAGCACTGTGCCACTGAGCTACAGCCCCAGCCCCGTGTGTGTGTGTGTGTGTGTGTGTGTGTGTGTGTGTGTGTATCTTCTGATACTCAATTTCTTCATCCATAAAATTAAACTAACACTACCTAACTCCCAGAATTATAAGAATTAAATCATGCTTAGCACAATGCTTGGCACGCAGTAGGTGCTCAAAATCTTTTAAAAGCATTATTAATATATTTCTCATAGACATTTCTAAAGGAAATAATGAGTTTTTATTTAGTGGCTTTTCATTATTTCACTATAATAGAATTTAAGCTAAACTATTACATATCATAGCTCCCTGTAGTATGGTCCCACGTCACAATTGCATATAGTCCCAGAAAAAAAATGTGAGGCCACATTTGCTTTGAGGCTAAGGGGACTAAATGTTAAGTGTTGTCAGATTATTTGTAACTTAGCATCTAAGCATAAATTTATGCTCACAATGTGATTATCAGTTCTTATCCATCCATCTATAACATGATACAAAAAAGGCTTAGTGCTGAAAGCAAAAATTCCTCCAAGCAATGATTATAGGCCCAAAGCTTGATCTAGGATCAATGATATAGCTGGAAAATTGGGGTAGGTTTTCTTAATAGCTCAGAGGGCTGTTTCTGCAGATAGTTAACTTGCTTAGTACTTAACAACACAGGCCTTGAAATCAGACTACTTATATTTGAATCCTTGCCTGTTGCTTGCTAGCTGTGTGATCATTAGCAAGTTATTTGACCTCTCTGTATGTCAGTTTACTCATCTGTAAAATGAGGATTATTATAGTATCTACCTCATGGGGTTGCTGTAAAGATTAAATAATAGCACAAGGCTTGGCATATAATAAGCACTCACTAAACGTTCACTGTCATCCTTATTATTACTATTAGTAGTACTATATACTCTTTGAGTTAAAGAAAGTATTAATATTCTTCCTTCAAATGGCCGCTAAGCTCCCACTTAAGTTGAAAGTAGTTGAGTGTTATACAGCTCCTGTCAGCTCCAGTGACTGTTCCTCACATCCATCTCCAACCCAAAATTTGAAACCTAAAGAGTAGTTTTAATTTGTACTTCTTACCCTCTTTTCCTACATCTTGTTTTCTTAAGGATTGTAAAGAAATGACTTCTCAGGGTCTCCTTCAACCTTGTAATTCAGTAATCATGCCTACCACTCTGCTCCATGAACAGTTGCTTGACTTTTTGAAAACCTGATCTTGGAAATGCTAATGAGCACATTGGGCAATAACATTGAGCTATGACATACTCTGTAAATCTATGTGTGCAATCATTTGAGTTATGTGTAGACTAATTGTTCTACTCTCTTTATGATTTTACCATTACCATTTTACCAGTATACCACTGAGATTTAAAAACATGGATTCTGGATTCAGACTGCCTAGGTTCAAGTTCCTGTCAGCCATTAAGCAACTGTATAACTTTCATCAAATTAATTAACCTTCCTGTACCTCAGTTTCTTCATCTATACAATGGAGATAATAATAGCACCTCTGTCACAAAGTTATAAAGATTCATGAGTTAATACATATAATGTCTTATAATGATGCCTAGTTCAATTAACTCAGCTATTATTATTGTTGTAATCTCTCAATTAACTCAGATATTATCATTGTTATTTTGAATTCACATATAATATATGGATGACAAATATTTGTTCATTTGTGCTCTTAATAGCAGTGAAGGATAATGAATTTGGGAGTGAAATTTTTCCCTGATGAAACGCTGGACAGTGGCAGATAAATATAAAATATGCATCTGACAGTGCTGATGCCTGCTCCTTATGAACCCGGTGGGGACTTCCTCAGAAATGGAAAGTTGGCACCACATTTCAGTGCCACGTACACTACTGTTTGTCAAGGTCTAGGGGAGAGGGCGCCTGCCATCTTTATGGTATATTAACTTTCCTCATCCTCTTCTCAAGCCCTAAGATTACTTAAAATGGTAAAGGCAACAAATGACCCTCGTGGAGCTGTTGCCTGAAGTCACCTATTGATGGCTTAGTAATTCAGCTACTTTTCTGCCACTAGGGAAGTTTCTCACTGGGCCTGCAGACTGTCCGTTTTCCTGTCTCATCTGTCCTGTTTGTGACAATAGAAAAGGCCTTGGCATTGATGAAAAACAAATGATACATAAGCTTTCTTGACTTCCCCCCAGATAACTCAAATCTATACTATGATGGATGCTGAGTCTCTTGGACACACACTTGTCATGAAGGCAATATCTGGCATAATTATTATATTCATTGAGTGGTGAGCAGAGACAGGACACCTCTGGGGTTTGGCATGGAGCTGTCTCTTACCTAACATGGTGTTTTGTATGGCTGTTATCCAATAAAGTTAATACACAATGATGACAGATCCAGTGATCCATTCTTGCAGCTATCTTTTCTGCAAGTGTGTTTTGCTAGACTGGTCAAGTCAGACTAATGATAGTTTTCACATGAAGAAAGGCACCCATGAGTCAGGCCTTCTGGTCAAAGAGCATTTTTCAGCTCTAGTCATCCCAGATGAAACCAACCCACAAAGGAATATTTGTTGAATAAATGAACCCACTAAGGGATGTTTGTTGGATACTGCTTGCTGCTTCCTTTATTTTACCCTCAATTAAAATGTCTTTAGCAGCCAAGTGTGGAGCTGGTGAAGTCTCCAAAGCTATAGTGTCTTCACGAAAAGGATTCCACTATAGGGCTGGGGTTGTGGCTCAGTGGTAGAGCGCTTGCCTAGCACATATGAGGCACTGGGTTCCATCCTCAGCACCACATAAAAATAAATAAAATAAAGGTATTGTGTTTATCTACAACTATTGAAAAAAAGGATTCCACTATAATGACAGATAATAGAAAATGTGGACTCATGGACCTTATTCCCAAAGCAAGACCCTACCCACTTGTGGGCATTGACTTTGTTAAGGAGACGAGTCTTGCTGAACCTAGCTAACCAACTCTGATGAGAACAGAGAGAAAGAATGAAGTTATGTATCTCATGACAGGCCATAGTTCTTCAAGCTCCTCAAGGAGGCTTGGACTTGGTTTTATATTTATTTAATTTCTTTCAGAAATAAAGTAAACTTTCAGTGCTAAATAAGATGAGTACTGTTCATTGTCACGGTGAACATGTTACAAAAATCAATACTATGTAAAACTTTATACCACATAAAATTAACATTTCCTCCAAGCAACTTGAATCCTACCATTAATAGTACTCTTGAGACTCCCCATGTAATAGGTTCCCACCCAAAGATATCCAGTTATTCCCCAAGATGTCATGAATACTCTAATACTTACACAAGATTAACCATGAGCCATGGGGGATAAACAGGAGGTGGCTGACATAGTAGAAACCCGGTATTAAGCACTCATAAAAGCTGAGGCCTAGACCTTTCTCCCAGGGACTGTGTTTTAGTTAGCTTTTTTGCTGCTGAGACTGAAAGACCCAACTAGAACAATTGTAGAGGAGAAAAAGTTTGTTTGAGGGCTCATGGTTTCAGAGGTCTCAGTCCATTGGCTCCATTCCTCAGGGCTCAAGATAAAGCAGAACATGGCAGAAGAGTGTGCTGTAGGAAAGCAGCTCACATGATGAACAGAAAGGAGAGAGAAAGGTCTCCACTTGTCAGATACAAGTATATAACCCAATGCCATGCCCCCAATGCCCCACCTCCTCCAGCCACAGCCCACCTGCCTTCAGTTACCACTCAATTAATACCAACAGGTCATTAATTCACTGATTGGGTTAAGGCTGTCACAACCTAATCATTTCCCCTCTAAACCTTCTTGCATTATCTCACAAGTGAGCTTTTGGGGGATACCTCACATCCAAACCACAACAGACTGTTACATAAAAATAGATACTGGGGCACTCATTATCAGTCTGTGCAAGTAAATGCTGTGGAGCTATTTTCATATGGAAATACTTTATATTATTTAAAGCATTTAGAAGAATACATGATGCTCAAGGGCTGGAGAATCTTTGAGATAAGGATTACATGGCCTTAACTACCTGATAGGTCTTAACTAAATGTTAGGAACAGACATTAAAAAACTCCCCATGGAAACTATTAGGAAAGGTCTGAGTGAGACTGTCTATTCATTTATTCATACAAGAAATATTTCCTGAGGCCTGCTGTGTGCAAGGTACTGGGAGACCCCAGGGGAAAAAGCAGTGAATAATAGTCAATGATTCCTGCCCTCATACTGACCCATATTTTCTCCCTAAAAATAAAACCTTTTCTCAGGTATGAGCTGCCTGTTGACTGACAACAGCTCAAAAGCCTCCCATCTGTTTTGTTCGTTTGTTCTTGTATCTAAGCATCCATTCATTCAAAAAATATATATTGCCAGGCACAGTGGCATGTACCTGTAACCCCAGTGGCTCAGGAGGCTGAGGAAGGAGGATCACAAGTTCAAAGCCAGCTTTATAACTTAGTAAGACCCTAAGTAACTTCATGAGATCCCATCCCATCTCAAAATAAAAAAAATAAAAAGGGCTGGGGGTGTGGCTCAGGGGTTAAGTGCCCTTGGGTTCAATTCTTGGTACATCCATACGTACCAAATACATATGGATGGGCTAGGTCAGGGTGATCCAAAATGGGTATGGTTCAATCCTTGCCTTCAAACTAAGAGTTCAGGGGCTGAGGCAACAAAATAAATAGCACTACACTGCAATGTATCAAATGTCAGGGTAAAGACTTTCACAATTGGGAGGCTAAGACCAGAGAATCACGAGTTCAAAGCCAGCCTCAGCAACAGTGAGGCACTAAACAACTGAGACTCTGTCTATAAATAAAACACAAAATAGGGCTAGGGATGTGGCTCAATGGTCAAGTACCCCTGAGTTTAATCCTCAGTTTAAAAAAAAAACTTTCACAAAATTATTTTTGCCAGGGTGGGGTAGAAGATGTTAAGTAAAGGGTGGTGCTCAGGGGGAGGTTCACAGAAGAATTAACATTTGAAGTAAGTGTTCAGGGATATATAGGAGTGTGGTGGGGATAAAGAACTAAGAAGAGTCTAGGCAGTGGAAATAGTGCATCAATGACTTGAAGTTGTGGAAGAGTAGATAGTATGGAAGTAATGGTTAGCTACTGAGTTGAACCATATCACCTCATTCCACATGTCGCTCCATTCCTCTTTCCTCATTCAAAGACTTTGAAGCAACTTAAAACAAAGATTATACTATAAGAAAAACTATAAATAAAATAAATAAACATCTAGGAAAATATAAATGAAAATAAAAGGTGAAGACCAGGTAGGGAAGTTAATTAATATTCAGATGTGTAGATCATAGGATCCCATTCAGTTTCTAAAGGTGATCTTCACCTGTGACCAAGCAGCCAAAATAAAAGTTATGATAAGTTATGAAATTTACATTTTCCATGAAGAGAAAACATGTGAATCCTTGTGGGAAGAGAAACTTTGGCCCTTAATAATTGATATTCTAGTTTTGAAAGAAATTTTTCACAGGGAGTTTCATATATGGGCATTCACACTAAGTGAAATAATTGAGTAATCTCAAAAGTCCAAACATTGATAAGTAGCCCAGGACTAGTTAATATCACTTTCTATAGTCTGGTGCAAAATGTAAAAACTAAAAATATATTAAGTTTGTTATGAAGTTAAATTTGCATGATTGAAAGGCCTGCCCTTTATTCTGAGATTATAGACTTCCTATATTTGGGATTTGAAAATGTTCTTTAATGAACATTGGCTAGCTCCTCTGTTGTTTTTTCCACACATCTTTTCTTAGCAATTTAAGAGGTTAGCACTCTTGAATGTATGTATATACATAATTTTATTTTATTCAACTCTAACATCTAGGAATTTAGAAACCACATGTATAATGGGAAATACCCTCAATTAGTGCCCCCCTAATGGTGTTTGCAGCATCCCTGAATGAGAGTTGAGGACATGATCCAAAACCTATTAGATGTTCTGATGAGGCAAGAATGCAGTGTAAGTGAATAGGAAGAAGTAGAGGGAAGATGCTCTAGAAGGGTGAGATATTTGGAAAACCTTGAACTATAAATGTTTTATGTAGCTGTTTCACCAGTGTGATGAAAAGATCTGACAAGAACAATTTAGTGGAAAAGTTTATTTGGTACTCACAGTTTCAGAGGTCTTACTCCCTAGACAACTGGCTCCATTGGTCTGGGCCCTCGGTGAAGCAGAATATTGTGGTGGAATAGTGTGGTGGAAGAAAGCAGCTCAGGACATGCCACCAGGAAGTGGAAACAGAGACTGCTTCACTTACCAGGAACAAAATATAAACCTCAAAGCTCATGCTCTCAGCAACTCACTTACACTGGCTATAAACTACCTGCCTATAGTTACCACCCAATTAACTCCTATCAGGGGATTAATGCACTGATTAGGTTAAGACTTCATAAATCAATCATTTTACCTTCTTGTATCGTGTCACACATGAGCTTTTTAGGGAACACCTCCCACCTATACTATAACAATAAGAATGAAGTTTAATAGGTGGAAATTTGAGAACAAAGTTAAGATATCTTGGGGAGATACTTTGTGAACTGAAACTGTGCCACATAATCCACCCAAGTCCAGTTTGATAGACTGACACTGTATATAAGCCAAAGCCTGCCTCAACTTTCCAGATGGAATGAAACAAGTGTTCAGATGATCTCCTGGGGAAGACAGAGATGTTAAAATTGAGAGATTGTGCAAAACTTTGGGTACATGTGCTTCCAAGAGGGCTAGTGGCAACTCCAGAATCATTTTGAAACTTGGCCAGATTGTCCTTAATTGGTTCTCACTTTAGTTTGGCTTTCTGAAAAGTATCTAAAAGGATCTGTGTAGGTAGTCAGGACTGCAATGTGTTAAATTTTTCAATACCCAGGCATAATTCTTAATTTTCCAATGAATTTTGTAGGAACTCTAAAGAAATAACAATAATGTCCCAGAAATGTGTAGCTGAATTGGAGTCATAATTCTCTATAAAATAGCTTAATTGTGCATATATAATTAGATCTTATTTGGAACACTTATTTTGCAATAATCTATGGTTGAATTTCAGTGGTTTTGCTCTGAGTACAAACTACATGCTTGGGCTTACATGTCTCTGGAACACCTAAAAAATTAGAAATGTCTTTATGGATCCTGGGGGACATAGATGGGAAGAAATTGCTAATTGGAGGCAGAGGGTTTGAAGAGTCTTCCAGACAGCTAGAACCAGGGTTCAGTTCTGATAATAGTTGGTGTCATATCCCATCTTTTCCTAACTCCAGTCCAAATGTGGCCACAATTCCAGCTTCTCATATGGCCCAAATTTGAGACATCGGATTTTAAAAAGAGGCCCCTAAAGTACCTCACACTGTGGCAATATATGTATTAAACATCTAAATAGATGATTCTAGAGGTAGAAATAAGCATCTCTAAGGTAGTTTCCTGGACAGGAATATTTACGGACCCACTATAGAGATGAGTAGGTAAATACTAAGCTTAATCTGACCAAGAACATCTCTTTTTTAAAATTTTTTTTGGTTGTAGTTGGACACAATATCTTTATTTATTTATTTTTATGTGGTGCTGAGGATCCAACTCAGTGCCTCACACATGCGAGGCAAGCGCTCTACCACCAAGCTACAATCCCAGCCCGCCAAGAACATCTTTTGTTTTCCTATGAGCCCATAGACTCTGTGAGGAACAATGTAGAAAATAATTGTTAATAGTGTGGTTACTAAAAGCCACATACTATGTGGCCTTATTATATTGTCTATGAGCTTCAATTTTCTCATCTGTAAAATAAGGAATAATAATATTGCCTATCCCTCAGGATTGTTGTGGAGATTAAGTGATTTGTATAAAAGCTGGAAATGCTTAAGTGGTCAATTAATGGGTAGCTAATATTCTGGATGCCATCCTTCTCTTCTGCCATAAAAATGGAGGTTGCATTTTATGAGACAAAAACCAGTGTGAACTGGCCTGCCAGAAAATATCAAGGATTGAACCATAAAATGGGCATATGTAATCTCTTTGCCAGGCATCAAAGATGAGAAGCTTATAAGGTTTCTAGAGTTTTGTAGACAACTATAGTCTTAGTACATCTAGCACAGAGTCAGTTACCTGATATTGTTCCAACTAATCCTTACATACAGCAACACTACAGTGACATTTTTCAAGACAGTGACACAGGGGCCCTAAAGGATCCTAAAGCACCTTTTTAATAATCTCAGAAAAATCATGTTTACTAGTTTGAGTGCTTAGTGTCTTTCTATTTCTGTTCTTTAAAAATAAATATTAACCAATGACATCTCGGCCATACTGGATATTCTCCTCATCTATTTCTGTATAACAAGCCATCTTAAAGCACAATTTTTTTAATTATATTTTAAGATTTTCTGGATGAGGAATTTGGGAGTAACTCAAATGGGCAATTATTCTATTCCATATGGTATCAACTGGGATACTTCAATTGTGGCAAGCTGATCTGGTAGTTGCAAGATTCCACTCATATGCAGGGCACCTTGGTAAGGATGCAAGATTCCACTCATATGCAGGGCACCTTGGTAAGGATTGATGAAAAACTGGGTTCAGCTGAATCCCACCTTTCCATACTTTAAGGCCCTCACCACATGGTCCATCCACAATGGTAATCAGATGAATTATGTAGCAACTCAAAGCCTTCCTAGCACACACTCCCAGAGATAAAAATGGAAATTGCATCTTTCTTAAGGCTTGGACCTGATAAAAGATACAACATCCTTTCTGCCATATTCTATTAGTCAAAGGAGGTCTATAGTCCATCCAGATTCAAAGTGACTGGGGGAGGAGACTAGGAAGATGGTGGAAAAGAGGAAGTCAATTTCCTGGCTGTTCCATGGCACAAAACTAAGAAAGCAAGCAGCTTCTCAGCAAGGTGGGTGAAAAAATGGCTCTTTACTGGGAATTAATAGTGGACATTCAAAACATATCAGAGACTCAGGAGGTTGGTTATAATAAAATATGGAAGAAACCCCCAACTCCATCTCTGCTGCACCAGCACCAGCCACAGTAATTCCCCCACCACAGGGTCAGGAAGTGGAGGGATAAGGAAATTAAAGGAACTCGCATTTTCAGAAGGCATGTGGTGTGTCTAGGCATTGCCAGACTAACCTGAAAGGTGTACTGTACAATATCCCCAAGCAGACAAGATGTGGCATATCTCCTGGCTGCCCACTGACAGAGGAAAAAGCTATTTTGTAGCCATGCTGTGGTGGGGGGGCAGGAGCTGGGGGAGCAATCCTGACAAACTCAAGCTGGCCCCAATATACAGGCCCTACAAACCCACACCTCATGACATAGAGAATGCCTAAGTGACCAGGAGAAAATCAGATGCAAAGAAGAGTTTACAGAGGGGAATACTGGTCATGGAAACCACCTGGCTGCCCACTCCCCATCCAGGCACTTGCAGGACCAGCTGGGAGAGACAAACCTGGCTGAGAATTCAAAGGGCATGGGTGAGAGTGATTGAGTTTGGAGATTGAACCCACCCAGCTTCTCCCCTCACCCTTGAGTCTGGCTGCTCACAGGACAAGCTGGGAGGAATGCACCTGGGTGAGGTTGGGAGTGATTGTTTGGAGACTGAACCAAAACAAAGGATTGGCTCATCTGCCCCATGAGTGGAACCCAGGGAGAATGCTGGGGCGCAGTCCTCCAGTGTGGACTGGCAACTGCTGGACCCTGAAAGTGTGCTGAATTAAAATCTTCAGACCAATGAAGAACCTGGAACCTACCCAAGCCTAAACCTCACCTCCAGGAACTCCATCTATGGAATTTCCCATTTCACTCCAGCAAACCCACCTAACACTGCTGAGAAGGGAAGCTGAGACTCCTTTGCACTCCAATGAAACAATTCTTTAACTTTTCATAGAGAACTTTCTTTTTTTGTTTTTTCTCTATTTAATTGTGCACTGAATGGCTCATGGATACTTATATATATAAAGATTTGTGTCTTCTTATTTTTAGCATTTCTTGAGGGCAGTTATTTTTCATGGATAAGTATTTTGAGGGCTAGGATGCTTGATTAGTATATTTTGGTTTGGTCTTGTATTCTTTTATTTATTTTTAATTTTTATTTTATACATATTTTTTCTATTACTTATCTGTTCCCCTTGACTCTCTTTCTTTTCTTCTGCTAACAGCAAAACTCTACTATTCTTTTACTCTTCCTTTAATTTTTTGCTTCTATTTTCTCTCCTCCCTCATAATCATCACATTCTACATGTCTTCTGTTCTCTCCTTGTTCACCATTTAAAATCATAAACCCCTTTGAAAACCTACTGTTTTTACTGGGGGAAATAACTAATCACATTATTTCTTTTTATTGTGACAATTAACATGTAGATGCCATAGCAGGAACTGTTTGGTTTAATGCTGTATATTGTTTGCATTGGTGGTTGTTATTATCTGTCTCCCTCTAAACTATCAGGTACTGGAAACTTTAAGGGACATCATAAGTCCACAGGATAGAAACTCTATTGCCTCATATCCATACTGTTATATGGATAGACACACAAACAACATGAAAAAGTAAGGGAACAAACCACCCCACACAAACCAAAATACTTCAATAAGAGAATTTATCTATACCAAAGTGGAAGAAATGTCAGAGAAGGAAGTGAGAAAGTTCATAATTAAACTGATCTTCAAGGTAAAATATGATATAAGGAGCGAAATAAGATAAAATGCAGGAAGTGAAAGATCACTTCAATAAAGAGAGATTCTGAAAAAAAATAAGCAGAAATACTCAAAATGAAGGAATCAATAAATCAAATTAAAAATTCAATGGAAATCATCATCAGCAAACTAAACCACTTGGAAGAAAGAGTTCCAGGCAAGAAGACAAAATATATAATCAGGAAAATAAAATTGACTGTGGAGAAAAGATGTTAAAAGACCATGAACAGAATATCCAAGAAATATGAGGTAACATGAAAAGACCAAACTGAAGATTTATTAGGATAGATGAAGGCTTGGAGATATAAACCAAAGGAACATACAATCATTTCAATGAAATAATACCAGAAAATGTCCCAAACCTTAAGAATGAAATGGAAAATCAAATACAGGAGGCTTATAGGACACCAAATTTACAAAATTACAACAGACCCACACAGTGTATTATTATGAAAATGCCAAACATACAGAATAAGGATAGAATTTCAAAAGCTACAAGAGAAAAACAACAGGTCACATTTAATGGGAAACTAATCCAGATCTCAGCTGATCTCTCAACTCAGACCCTCAAAGCTAGGAGGTTGTGGAATAATATATACCAAGCTCTGAAAAAAAATTGAGGCTAATCAAGAATATTATACTCAGCAAAATTAAGCTTAAGAATTGAAGATTAGGGGCTGGGGCTATGGCTCAGTAGTAGAGCGCTTGCCTAGCATGTGTGAGGCACTTATTTCGACTCTCAGCACCACATATAAATAATAAATGAATAAAATAAAGATACATCAACTAAAAAAATAAAAAAGAATTGAAGATGAAATAAAAACTTTCCATGATAAACAAAAGTTAAAAGAATTCACAATTAGAAAGCCTGTACTACAAAACATATTCATTAAAATATTTCATGAAGGGCTGGTATTGTGACTCAGTGGTAGAATGCTTGCCTTGCATGTGTGAGGCACTGGGTTCAATCCTCAGGACCACATAAAAAGTAAATAAATCTGTTGTGTGTCCATCTACAACTAAAATATTAAAAAAATATTTCATGAAGAACAAATGAAAAATAAAAGTGAAAACCAGCAAAGGGAGGAACTACACTTAAAGAATAGTAAATCAAAGAAGAAACTAATTCAAATTAAAAACCAGAAATAAGTCAAAACTACAAGGAATAAAAATTATTTCTCAATAATTACATTGAGCTGGGCGCAGTGGCACATACCTGTAATCCCAGCGGCTTGGGAAGCTGAGATAGGAGGATTTCGAGTTCAAAGCCAGCCTCAGCAATAGCAAGGTGCTAAGCAACTCAGTGAGACCCTGTCTCTAAATAAAATATAAAATAGGCCTGGAGATGTTGCTCAGTGGTCAAGTGCCCCTGAGTTCAATCCCTGGTACACAATAATAATAATAACAACAACAACAACAATGACATTGAATGTAAATGGCCTAAATTCATCAATCAAAAGATACGGGCTGGCAGTTTGGATTAAAAAACAAGGCCCAACAAATACTGTCTCCAAGAGTGTCACCTCATAGACAAAGACATTCACAGACTGAAGGTAAAGGAATGGGAAAAAAACTTTTCATTCATATTGATCTCATAAACAGGTAGGGATTTCTATCCTCACATCAAATAAAGTGGACTTCAAGCCAAATTTAATCAGAAGGGACAAAGAAAGTTATTTCATACTGCTTAAGGGTATTATCCATCAACAAGATATAATGGTTATAAATATCTATGCTCCAAACAATGGAGCATATATGTACATCAAAAAAAAATCTTCTCAATTTTAAGAATCAAATAGACCACAACACAATAATACTGGGTGACTTTAACATACTTCTCTCATCACTGGATATATCTTTCAAAGAAAAACTAAATTAAGAAGCTATGGTACTAAAATATACAATTAACAATTTAGACTTAACAGACATATATAGAATATTTCATCCATCAATGACTGCATACACTTTCTTCTCAGAAGCACATGGATAATTTTCTGAAATAAAATCATATCTTAGGCCACAAAGCAACTCTTAACAAATACAAAACAGAGATAATATCTTGCATTCTATCAGCTCATAAGGGAATGAAATTAGAAATCAATAATAAAATAAAACAGTAGAGGTTACTCTAACACCTATAGACTAAATAATATGCTATTGGATGACCAATGGATAGCGGAAGAAATCAGAGTTAAAATAAAAAAAATATTTAGAGGTAAATGAAAATAGTGACACAACATATCAAAATCTCTAGGACATGATGAAGACAGTGCTAAGAAGTAAGTTCATTGCATTAAGCTCATTCATTAAAAGAGTAGAGTCACCAAATAAATAACCTAACATTACATCTAAAAGGCTTAGAAAAAGAACAAATCAACACCAAAGGCAGTAGAAGACAGGAAATAATTAAAATCAGAGCCAAAAATCAATAAAATTGAAACAAAAAATTCAAAAAATCAAACAAACAAAAAGTTGATTCATTGAAAAAGTAAATTAAATTTATAAACTCTTAGCCAAGCTAACAAAGAGAAAAAGGGGGGGAAAACCAAAATTACTAAAATCCATGATGAAAAAGGAAATATTACCACAGACCCTACTGAAATACAGATGATAATCAGAAACTATTTTGAAAATTTATATTCCAATAATATAGAAAATCTTGAAGACATTGACAAGTTTCTAGAGAAATATGACCTACCCAAATTGAATCAGAAGGAGTAGAAAATCTAAACAGATAAATTTCAAGCAATGAAATTGAAGATAGCATCAAAAGCATCCCAACAAAGAAAAACTTCTGACCAGACAGAGTCTCAATAGAGTTCTACCAAACCTTCAAAGAAGAACTAACACCAATCCTTGTCAAATTATTACATAAAATAGAAAAAGAGGGAAGCCTTCGAAACTCATTCTGTGAAGCTAGTATCACCCTGATACCAAAACCAGACAAAGACACATCAAGGAAAGAAAACTTTAGACCAATATCCCTGGTGAACATAGATGCAAAAATTCTTAATATTGTCAAATTGTATATAAAAACATATTAAAAGATAGTGCATCATGATCAAGTGGGGTTCATCCCAGGGATAGAAGGTTGGTTCAACATATGATATCAATAAATGTAATTCACTACATCAGTAGACTTAAAGACAATAAGACATAAAGACAATAAGACTTAAAGACATAATTATCTCAATAGATGCAAAAAAGTATTTGACAAAATACAGCACCCCTTCATGTTCAAAACACTAGGTAAACTAGGGATAGTAGGAATGTACCTCAACATTATAAAAGCCACATATGCTAAACACAGGCCAACATCATTCTAAATGGAGGAAAAATGAAAGCATTTCCTCTAAGAACAACATACTCCATTGAGAAAGAGCATTAGTAGTTAAGAGCATTAGAGTTAGACCAAGATGGATTTGAATCCTAGTTCTATTACTGACTGTGTTAATTTGATAAAGTAACTAAACTCACTGAGGCCCAATTCTCTCCATCTACAATATGAAGGGTAACGGCAATACCTAGTCACAAGTCAAATGGAATTGGATTATATAAAATTATTATCAGAGTGCCTAGCACATTATAAGCATTTAATAAATAGTTATCATGATGATAATAATTGATGATAAAGCATTTTAACTATTTGCTTGGGTATTTCCAAACTGGAATATGAAGTCAAGAATTTTGTCTTATTCATTTCTTCAAACCCAGCAACTTGCAAAGGTCTTGGCATCAAAATATTATATACATGGATATTTGGATGACTGGATAGCAGCATAGAAATGACACTTTTCTCCACTGCAACTCCCTAGCTCAGATATGTACAGAAAATGGAGGATAATATTGCCAGGTTAAGTAAGCATGAGTTGCTAGGTAGCAGGAAGGCTTGAGAGTATACTTAAACATTACTTAAAATCACAAGGCAAAATTTCAACTCTGGGGATATAGCTGGCCAAACTAATACCCAGCATTTGCAGCATTTCCAATAGGCTGGAACTTCGGGAAGTACATGAATCTGAAGAGGCAATACAAACAAATACCACATGGCTCCTCCAGCAATGGCCAGGCCAAAAGACAAGAAAGCAGTGGGAAATAATGTTAAGAGGAGATACAATAAAAGTAAAACAGGACAGGGTATTTATTGTGAAAAGGACTTTGGAGGAAGACTTTGGCATTTTGCAGAACTCTTTTATACACTTTCCAATCTTCTCCAGAAGTTTGAATTCCTAATATAAGTCGCAATAGTACCTACTTGTTGGCAATACTTCTCAAGCCAGGCCTGGGGCCAAAAAAAGGAAGAGAATTTCTCTTGTGTTGTATACCCATATACTCTTGTGTTGTGTGTTTTAATTTGGACTCTGATTCTTCAGGTTCTGAAATACTTATATAATGCCCATGATGAGCTGGGGCTATAGCTCAGTGGTAGACCACTTGCCTAGCATGTGTGAGACACTGGGTTCAATCCTCGGCACCACATAAAAATAAATTAATACAATAAAGGAATTGTGTCCATCTATAACTAAAAATATTTTTTAAAAAGACCTATGATTTCAAATTTTTTTATTTGATTGGCATTGGAAATCTGTGTCCACTTTGGTACCTAATGGTTAAAGGCAAATAAAAGAAGCAATCCATGAGATAGGAACCTTTGAAATGTCATGTACAACCTTCCCTCTAGCAAACCCTGCTGGGCCATGTAGCCTATAGAATTCGTGGTATATGGAGCAAAGGGAAGAAAGGGAGTTTATCTACTCTGGCTTTAGCCATATGTCATGAATACATTTGCTTTTAAATGAATTTATAAAATATTAATGTAATCATAACAAACAGCAGAGTGGTGAGTACATCAAGCCAGAGTTATATTTATCCTATATATTTGTTTTTTCTTTGTCTCCATTTATTAGTAGACGGTACATGGAGACAGGCGTTTCCTTCTCGGTCGAAGTGGCAGAACTTGTTTAATGAAGTGATGTTTCTGTAATCTGTGGTAAGGTAGAATTGTGAGTGACAGAACTATATGAATAACAATGAGGAGGCAGGCAGAACAATAAAAGGAAGACAAACATTTCAGTAGGAAGAGGAAAATAGATGGAGTTGTTTAGTTGGCACGCAATCTAATATTATCTTTTCCCAACGAAAATTAACAGTTTGTAAATGAGTAAGATAATGTTAACAATTTCTCCAAAATCTTCTGAACAAGGAATCAGATTTTCAAAAGATGTGAATGGTATTCTGAACCCGTGCATTCTATAGCACAGCAAAACAGAGTATTAGGGCCTTATGTTCTCAAACACCAAAAGAGAACCTAAACACCTTCCTCCACCCCTAGTATAGAGCCTGCCGTATAGGAGACTGTTAGTCAGCTTTATTTCCTGTGATCAATAACCTGACAAACAATTAAAGGGAGGAAAAATTTATTTGGGCTCACAGTTTCAAAGGTTTCAATTCATGGTTGACTGGCTCCATTATTTTGAACCTGTAGTGAAACTGGATAGCCCAGTAGAAGGGTGTGGTGGAGAAGAGCTATTCAGTTCATAGCAGCTGGGAAACAGGATGGAGGGAGGAAGGGGCCAGGGACAAGATACAGTTCCCAAGGACATGCCCCCAGGGATCTGCTTCCTCCAACTATGCCCTACCTGCATATAGTTCCCACCAACTCTCCATGGTGCCATCAAATTATTAATCTCTCCATGGAATAATCCACTGATGAGGTCAGAGCCCTGAAGATACAAGCACTTTCCAAAAGCCCTATCTCTGAATATTGCTATTTTAGAGATGAAGCTTTCAATACATGGACCTTTGGGGGATACTTCATATCCAAACTATAACAGAGGCCTATCACAAATGTTTGTGGAATGTGAGAATGAGTGTCTAAATCAGTGAATTTCTAACATTTTGTACATTTTGAATGGAAGGAAGGAAACTCACCTATCAGGACTATCAATCATGCTGAGGTCTTCATCTATACTGTCCTTTCGCCCTTTGAGCTAAATGTCATTATTTATCCCCACTTTTACCAAAACGAAATGGAAGCACATAAATATTAAGAAATTTTCCTCAAGGTCACATGACTACTCTGTGGAGGGGAGTAGAGATATGAGAGCTAAAGGAGGAAGAGGAATAATGTGTGTGTGTGTGTGTGTGTGTGTCTGTGTACGTACGTACACATATAAGCATGTTGGGTAAGATGACATATGAGGGCTAAAAGGAAATGTTTTATGAAAATAAAAATTTATCTTGGGAGATACATTTTCCTTCCTAAACTTTTCTATAGTCTTGACCTCTCTGGATGGCAGACACGTGAGGATGAGAGATGCTTTAGTTTGTTTGGACTGACTGCGATTGGGAATGCCCATGTGCCACCCACTTGCCCATCTTCCCAGACACAGGACCCCTCTTACTAGGCATGTTAGACCTATAGTTCTGCTTCTGTGGAAACCACAGTTCTTCCTGATATTTAGGTTCATCTCTTCCTGTATCTTAAGGATCCCCTTGGATTTCCAGAGCCACCTTGAGGACATCCTTACAGCCATTGCCCCTCTGACTTGTGAGCATGGTAAAATGTTCGAGAGCAGAGCCTGCTGCTATAACTGCAACTGCTGCAGCATTACCAGAACTGCTTATGCAATACTTTGCCATAGACTGTGCAAGGTTATATAGTGAGGACCAGTGTGGGACGTGGGAAAACTACAAAGTAGAATGCACTCCCTTCTCTCTCTAAGAAATGACATTTTTATATAGAAACAAAAGTTAAACAGTGAAATCAGTACTGCCCTTAGACCCAGGCAAGTGAGGCCCCACACTGGGCCCATACCTCAGGGGGGCCCCATGCCTTGGAAGACTTACCTTGATCATGTCAATATTTTACAAGCCCACCCTGCAGTGCTGACCACTGACCAAGCAGCAATGCCAGTAGGGCAGGAGCCCAAGTCCAGAACAGGTCCTGCATTTGTTATGGCCATAAGAAACACCTTCCTTAAAATTTTTAAAGTTACCCTGGTACTGACCAGGGATGGCAATGTTATCTGAGTGAGGAGCTCCAATCTCCATCTAGACCCCTATGGATCCTGCTATACATATCTCCCCTTTCGGGCACTTTCCACTCCTCTGCCCCACAGATGGAGTCAACTAGATGCAACTAAGAAGCCTCAGGACTCATGACTGTAGAATCCTCCCAGAGTCTTGGTTCCAGGAGATTGGCCTGGCAAGTAAATCACTCCAGCTGGATGAAATGGCGTTTCTTTCATGTTATCACATGAAACTGTGCCAACAGAATGTTGTTAATGCAGATGTGAGGTAAATCAAATTGTATATATACTGATGAGCCCCACAGAAAAATCTTTTTGTCTGCTCACCCTCTTCCTAGAGGCATCGCTGAATGAAAAAAAAAGACAATGTAAAATAAAATAAAATACAATGGAAACAGTTGTAGAACAGTTTTTAGACCCAGGATTAAGAATGAACCAGAATTATCTGCAAAGGCCTCTTCAACGAGACTTAAGCCAGCCATTAAAGCATGGGAGGGGAAGACTCTGGTAGACTCAACTGATTCCAGGCAGGAAAAGCAACATGAAGAAAGGCACAGAGGATAGTTATTACTCAGCCTTTTTGTGCTATGCACTATGCTAAGCACATTACATTCATAATTTTATTTATTCCTCACAACTCCCTGTAAGGTAGGAGGTATGAACACTATTTTGCAGCTAGGAAAATGGTAGAACAAGAACCCAAGTCTGTCTAATCCCCAAAACTGTGTGCTCTTAATACTATGCTGTACTGTAAAAAGAAAGTATATACAATGGACAGCAAGAAGCCTGGCCATAATGGAGCCAAGGATGTAGTAGAAGCAAGATCAGTAAACAAGATGCAGTCATGTTATGAAAGATGTTGGGTATCAAAATAAATGTAGGGACTTCAACAAGCCCTGGTTAAAGAAAACAACAGCCCTATCCTGAAAGGAAAATGCACAGAAACAATATAATATTTGAGAACTGAGAATGCTAAGCATATGGTTTTTTAAAAATCTTTTGCCTCTGTCATAGAAAGACTTTTGATTTAAAGCTTATGAGACAACTTTGTTCCTCTACTTGATCTTGCCTTGTGTCACTTATTGTTCTTTCTTTCTTATCCTATTTTAGATTTTGATCCTGCTCTTGGAATGATGACTGGAATTCCGCCAATAACTCCTATGATGCCTGGTTTGGGAATAGTTCCTCCACCAATTCCTCCAGATATGCCAGTAGTAAAAGAAATCATACACTGCAAAAGCTGCACGCTCTTCCCTCCCAACCCAAGTACTATTCTTTTTTCCACATAAGTCAGTGTTTTGGTATATAAGAAAAGTTTCTTCTTTTTCAAAAGAATACACAAGGGCTTCATAGATTCATATACAGAAAATTCATCTAGAAAAGAGAAAGCAGGAAAAATTTCTCTCACTAACCAAGGCTGAATTTTAGGTGGTAGATTTTTGTGTGCTGGTTGTAGTACAAGTGATATAACATTTTTCTAATGCTATTTGGTAGGAAAATCAAGTGTGTTCATAGAGAATGAGACACATGACACAAATTGTTCAACACTATCACTTGCAGTCTTTGTGTTTTATAACTGACCTGCATGCCAGTGGTAGCAGAAACTGAAAATGGTCTGAGCCTACCTGAGGCACATAAGAATATATGCTTGGTGCTAATTGTCCACTGCTACTGGCTAGTCACACATTGCTCCAACTACTACTATTCATCTTCTGGGCTACAATGCACAGTGAGGTGCAATTCGACTTATTTTTTCCACATTTTTATTGGTGATTTATAGTTGTACATAATGATGGGATTTGTTGTTACATATTCATATATGCCTACAATATAACAATATAATTTAGCCAATATCACTCCCTAGTTCAACTTACTGGAAGGGCTAAGATGAATATTTGCACTAAGATTACTTGTAGCCATCTGGGTTAATACAATTCATGAAATGATCTAGAAATCTATCTTGTCCTCAAAGAATAGGCTTCTCCTTACACTTACTTTAGAATATCTCTAATGGTAGGGTAGCCATGTTTCAGTTAAAATGTACCAGCAATAATAATTGACTTGAATCATTTTTCCAGATCATTGGGATTTTATGTACTTTAAATGATTAGAAGCTACTTCTGCACATGACTCAAGCCTCGTAATGCTTTGTCCATAGTTGTAGTGGTGCTGCTACAATGCAAACATTAGAACTGTGTGTCAAGGGACTCACTCAGGGGTTTAAACCACAGATCAAATTAAATTGCCTTATAAAAATATATATGAACCTTTTACATGAGACCTCAGACAAATACTTCATCTCCTACTTTAAATAGGAATCAGTTAATCATGAATCAGGCCCTAGTAGGGACCCATATTCTACTTAGAATGATCTACTTATAACTAAGAGGGTTTTAGAATCATTTAGGGTTGGTTGCATGGATCTTCCTGGCTACTTTTTTGAGTGAACAATGATCTTAATGCTTTCTGATTTTGGAAATTGATTGTCAACATGATACAACCTTCCAGACCAATAAGAAACCTAGGAAACCAGCATCTCAGAGGACTGTATTAGGAGAAGGTCACAAGGAAAGTTAAGGAATGAAGGATGAGATGTCCTTTGTAGGCCTTACTTGCCAGTTCAAATGGATTTTTGCTTAGTACCTAGATAAATAAAGACTACCAGTTTTTTTATCTTAGTTCCACTGTCCTCTATATATGTGCAATGGCTATTTTTTCTCTTTCTTTCAATATGTTGCTTTTGGCATAGAGAAAGCTTCACATCCCTGATAGTACCATTTTCATGTTAAAAGCCATGAATTTAGGCATTTGCAGTGTTAGAACCTCCTGCTCATGAAAAGGTAGAATTCTGCTGATTTAATCATTTATGTATCACCATAATTGGCTTGCACTCAGCTTTCATTGCCTCAGTCAAGTCCAAGCTAACAAGATGGCTCACAACCTATAATGCCCTGTTGGGTGCAATAGATGACTTTAAGGATGTTGTGATTCGAAAATGCCAAAGAATAGCACACATGCCTTATTTTTATAACACGTAGATCACATAATTGAGCAGTCTTTGAATGCATGTCAAAATATATGGCTTAAAGAGAATATAACTTCATAGTCTTTAGTAAAGAAATAGGCAGAAATCTCTCAAATACACTTTTTATCTTTCTCTACCTGCAGCCATGCTTTCTCAGTTCTAAGTTGGAAGGACCACAGATTGAGAGGGAAACAACATCATATCCTCACAACTCAATTCTTTGTTTCTTCATTCTTTGTAGTAAGAATGCTGACAGGGCGATTAGTGCCAGTAAAAGAGTGGCTTCTGGGAAGGAACCTGGCTTTGGAACTGAGTTCAAAAATAACATTCCTGACAAAGCTTAAAGTACACTAGTATTCTATTTGCTTTTTAGAGTTTAAATTTTTTAAAGGGGGCTCTATTTAATTGTGTGGGGGAAAACTAAACTGAGGAACCTCCCTTAGTTCTTTGCTTGAATGTAAGGTAAAAGTACCATTTTTGTTAACAGTGCCAAGACTAATCTTTGTGAAAGTGAGACAAGAAAAGGGAGTTGGTGTGACTGAACTCCTTATCTCCACCAATCCTGCCTTATACATCCTTCATTATAAACCCCACTACTCACTTCTGCCTGTCTGTGCTATAGTATCTTGCACTGAATGGCTTCTGACTCTGAAGTTCCTCTTAGCAATAACGTCCTATGATTTGTAGACTCTCACAGTTTATTTACCACCCAGTCTGCTTCTGAGTCTTGTTGCTTTATTAAAAAGTATCATTGTCATCAACTCCTCCCCCTTGTCCCACATGACACTTCATCCAAATACTAGTCACATGCAGAACCTTAAAGTTGTCTTGGGGCTCTCATTGCCCACAGATTCGTAGTCTCTATTCCCGACTTTTAAAAAATTTTACTGAGCTGGGCACAGTGGCGCACGCCTGTAATCCCAGCAGCTCAGGAGGCTGAGACAGGAGCATCACAAGTTCAAAGCCAGCCTCAGAAAAAGCAACTCAGTGAGACTCTGTCTCTAAATAAAATACAAAACAGGGCTGGGGATGTGGCTCAGTGGTTGAGTGCCCCTGACTTCAATCCCCAATACCCCTCCCCCCCAAAAAAAACCTTTCACTGTTCTGCTTCATGTGACTGTCTTCAGCCCATCATTTCTACTTCCCACATACCCACCATTTAGTCAGGTTCAACTGCTTCTGACCTCATACTCCTTACAGTCCTGTCCAGTGCAACTCCAAGTATACTCTCCTGGAACACTTCTGCATGGATGGTACTGAAAGTAAATCTATGATGAATTACTCTAGTGCCTTGTCATTAAAATAGTGGATGCTAAATCCAGTGGGTGCATCTTAGTCCTTAAATTGTTTTATGTCTCTGTATTTGTTGAATGATAGAGGGAGGGAATGGGTGGACAGATGATGGATGGTGACAGAAAGAGTGCTCATAGCTGTAGAAAGCAAACCAAGAGAGTAGGGGGATAATTACTACTACATGTGATAACTTCTGTATTTTCAGTCTATATCCCTCTTTGGAGCTTCAGACCCTACCTACTAGACTTTTTTGGGGTGAATCTACATCAAATGTACCAAAATGGTATGATAGTATGTTACAAGATTATAAGTAAAAAGAATTATGTTCTACTCTCTTCTTTGTCACTAATTAGCTACAAGATCTTGACCAGTCATATAACCTCCTTGGATCTCATTTTCCTCATCTGTAAAACAAGGCTATTAGGTTAGATTAGCTTAGATACCTCTAAGACTTCACCCAGTTTTAAAATTATGATTATTCACATTCAAATTTAGCACTATTATAACTCTGAACCTGGGTAAAACCCTTCATTATGTATTAGGAAAAGCAGGAGCAATTTGGTTGGTAGTACATAGAGCTTTCTACCTTCTCTGGAGCAGGCAGGATAGTGAGTGCTAAAATTCCAAAGTAACACAGGCCTGGATCTCCACCAATGCATAACCATAAAATTTTTGGTAAGTAACTTAACCTCTCTGATCCGGACTAGGTAAAATCAGACGTGATCTAAAAATTCGGTGAGTCATATTCAACAGGAGCAGAACAAGCCCAGTCTTGTAAAGATAATGGTGAGTGAATATCCCATTGTTCTGAGTCCCAGGATTTAGAGGTATAGCAAAAACAATCTCTCTGGAACACATTTTATTTTTCATAGGGTTGGTATCAGAGATATACTGAGTTCACAATTAGCAGTTCTTTGCAGTGTGACAGGAGGACAGCACCATCTCTATAGAAAACTCAATTTTGCCAAGATGTTTCACTTTAGCTGCTAGACCTTCTGTATGGAGAGGTTACAGTTTGAGTCTACTGGAAATAACAGTGAATGGGGAATAAATGATGGACTATCATCTGTTGTCTTTGTCCAGGCACACTGGAAAACACATAGGAACCAGAAAAATAATTTTGTTTTTCTTTTCATTTTACCATAAGCAGATCACATTTTGGCTCTCATGGCTGAGTTCTGTAAAGAGAATTCAAGAAAATGGATAAATTGAACATTAGTAATAATTTGCCAGCCTTCACATTATTTCCAATCAGTTCGGATTACATTAAAATGCATCTGACCCCTGTTGATTGTCTTGGGGGCCTTCAATCTTGGGCTGTCTAATAAAATAAACTCAGAGACTTTGCATTACATAAATTCTAGTAAACCAGCTGAGTGATCTGTGACACTCCATTGAAAAGCAAGATGCAAGTAGTTTATACATCCTCTATACTGTGCTCTCCCTCACTTCTCAGAGATCAGCAATGACTGTGATCCTAATGCTGATTGCCCCAACACGGCTCCCCAGAGAGGATGCTTAAATGTAATTAGAATTACTAGAAGCTTCTCTTTTTCCATTACCAAAGATTAGTTTTTTTATACTCTGAGTTATCTTCAATCTTTTTACATGGATGTTTTCTTGGTCTCCATTCTGAGTGGTGATTGAGGTGCTACAAACTTAGCACCTAACTTGATGAATGAATGGAGTTTGAATTTGCTTTCCAATGGGGTTATCATTGCTGTGCCCTGAACACTATATTTCAGTGGGATTAGAAAAATCAGGCCCAGACAACAAAGTACTTTGAGCTGTTAATTAAGGAATGGGTACTATCTGTTAAGAAAGATAGTACAGCCATTGCCTTACTTGGTGGCATACACTCAAATCTCAGCAAATGCTATCAAACAGGCTTTCTACATTTACCCAAGGAAAATAAACAAATCCCTGGCATTCCTGACATTGCTCATAGTGGATTTTATGCCCCTTTACTTAGCAGTTACCACTGAAAAATCACAGCATATAAATAGGGTGATAACTTTATCACAGAAGTTTTAAACCCACAAATGTAGTCAGGGAAAGGAGCCTTTGCATTTTCAGTGTTACACACAACTACAGCAGCAACCACACTTTCTTTAGAGTCTCTCATTGGACTGAAAGGTAGACTTGAGTAAATTCAAACAACATAAAAAGCTGATTTTTGCTTCATGAAAGCATTCTTTGCCATCCAGTCCTTTAAAAGTAAACATCAAAAGGCTTTTTATTCTAAAACAGGACTTTATTCTAAGCCTTTGGGTTGAAAACAGCTCTAACTATATAGATGCTCTTGAAATTTCTTTACCTATGTATACAGTGGCTGGGTTTTATTACACAGTCAAAGCCATGTGTGTCTTCACAGCTGTAGATTCCTCTCTATATATGAATGATTCCTTCTCAAACTCTAAAGGTCTGAGTAAAGCAAGGGGGCTGGGAGCATAGAAGTCCAGGTCTTAGCTACTATACTCCAAACATGTGTAGAGTCTTAGTCCCAGATTGGGAATTAGGAAACCTGGGTTCTATAATACTAAATAATAACACTATAATGACTACTATTTATTTGGAACCTTTCAAGAACTAGGCATTGTGCCACATGCAATATAGATAGTATAATATCAATTATCCTACAATAACTCTTGAGAAGTAGGAAATAGTATCCTGTTGTAAAGATTTTTAAAAAGTATTTTTTCACAGGCTGTGTAATTTTCTGAAGATACAGATGGTGAGTTTACCTGCTCTAAGTTCATGTTCTTTCCCTTTCTATCTAATGTGGTGCCCTTAAATGAAATACAACTTGGTTCAGCCAAGGTTTTTCTTTGTAATATTAGAAATTTAAACTAAGTCAGCAGTTTTCAACCCCAGTTACATAATAGAACTGCCTGAAATGCTTAAAAACCACCACCAACAACAACAACAAAACCCTAATGCGTAGTCTGTACCGTGGACTAATTGATTCAGACTCATTGGGGTGGGGCTCAGGCATTGTTTAACTCCCAAGTACATTCTGTTGTGCTGCTAGAGCTAACAATAACCAGAACCATGGTGGCTAGAATTCTTTCTAGCACTTTAAAATTGAAAAGCATAACTCTCATGCAATTCTGGTTCTCATTGTCCCCCTTTTGGTTAAAAGCACAACCTAACATAGTGACCATAATAAGTCATTTCAGATTCTTGCTCACTAGATTGTTTTCTCATTCCCTCTAAACCTTTCAGATAGAAAAATGACAACAGCAACAAAATGAGTTCTTGAAATTGTATGTTTTTTTTAAAATTAACAGTTTATAAGTTCCCTGAATTTCATTATCACCTTTATAAAGAGAAAAAGGACATCAGTAGAAACTAAGTATTCTTACCCACACTGGTAGAACAGAGAGCCATAACAAAGTGAGAAAGCTAGAGGTGCTGATACCCAAGGAAGCTCCCAAATCAACTGCTTACCAACTCGGGTAAGAGCCAGGTGGAGGCCTTGACCTAATCTATAAGCAAGACTCATTTATTTTTTCATGTAAGGTCTAATCACTGGTTGTTGAACTCTCCAAATCTTGAGCTGGCAAAATTGTTGTTAAGGGCTGAATGGAAAAAATGGATTACACAAAATAAATCCTTGCATATACAAAACCAACATTAGAAAAACCCATGACCATCATGCTTTGTTTTCTTGGGCTACGAACTATGGGATTTTGCTTAGAACATGCTTTGACACATATTAGTACTAACAAGGAGTTGGTAGAAGCAACAGGCTTTATGAATGAGTGAGTAGAAAGCATGCTTTTTTTAAGCAGAGAGAAAAGTAGGTCTTTCATTAGGTAGGTTTTTAATGACTCTCTATGGCCAAATTTATCTCACTTTAGTTAATGATTTCCCAGATGAGCATACTCTCTCCTGTCTTTCATACTTCCCTCTAAATGCTGCAGGATTGGATTTAGACCTCACTTCTCCAGCAAAGAACTGGAAGAAGGGCTCACTGATATATATACATATATACACATACCTATATATATATATACACATATATACACACACACATATATATATACACACAGATACATACTAAGAATATAAAATGGATAGTTTGTACTCTTGACTGATTTATTTAACTAAATTATTCTGACAGTTACAAACACTTTTGTAACTATTCACCCCATCATTTTCAAATCAATCCTGAAGTACTTTATAGTCAGCTTCTCTCATCACTGTGACCAAAATACCCAACAAGAACAATTTAGACCAGGAATAGTGTATTCTGGCTCAGGGTTTCAGAGGTTCGGTCTATGGTCAGGTCACTCTAACACTTTGGGCCCAAGATGAGGCAGAACATCATGGTCAAAGGGCAAACTCATGGCAGCCAAGAAGCAGAGAGGGAAGGGAAAGGGGCCACAGGGAAGATGAACTCTTCCAGGCATGCCCCCAGTGACCCACCTCCTCCAGCCACAACCCACCTGCCTACAGTGGACTATGTTACAACTCTCGCATTCCAATCATTTCACCTTCTTGCATTAATACAGGAGCTCTTGGAAGACAGTATGTATCCAAACCATAGCACAGTTCTTTCAGTAAGCACAGAGTATAGTAAGTATAATCTAAATTAAACCCTTTCTCAGAAATCTTGGTTATGAGAACTCCTGAAAGTAAGAATGTAAACTGAGTGGGATTTTCCTCCACTATTTTCTTAATAAAAATGTCTGGAATTTGGCTAGCTGGTTCATCACAGCAAAAGTAATGAACAAAACTAAAGAGCTCTGGATGGAACAGATCCCTGGATGAATCTGAGTATTTATCCTCTAGACATCATGGTCACAGAATCATTGAATAACATTGTTTTCAGGGTCATGCAACCAATTTTCTGTGGGGCAGAGATGAACATCATGGAGATCACATACTTCTAGTACTCTTAGGCAAAAGTTTGTTGGGGACAGTAGGGCTATCTCCAAGAAATGTTAAGTTTTAAAGAGGTCTATCCCAGGCAAACATTTTAATTTCAAATACTTTTGCCCTTACACTTAGATCTTCCACCTCCTGCCACCAGAGAAAGACCACCAGGATGCAAAACAGTATTTGTGGGTGGCCTTCCTGAAAATGGGACAGAGCAGATCATTGTGGAAGTGTTTGAACAGTGTGGAGAGATCATTGCTATCCGGAAGAGCAAAAAGAACTTCTGTCACATTCGCTTCGCTGAGGAATACATGGTGGACAAAGCCCTTTATCTGTCTGGTAAGTATTTAGATGTGAAGATTGTGCCTACTAAGCACAATGCAGAAATTCAAGATCAGAATATTTGCATCTGTAGCAACTAAAATAGTCTTAATGTTACCCACTTTAGCCTTCAGAGATGGAAAATGCATGTTACTTCCCACCTTCCTCCTTAAATGCTGTTTGGTACCTCCCAATTGTTTATTAGATCACTCCAGACTCTTTACATGTGGTGTGTAAAGGCCTTGATTATCTGATCCACTTCTCAACATCAACTCCTAAATTTTCCTACATACACAGCTTGTCCCAACCACACTAAATAAATTCTAGCTCCCAGAATGTGCCATGGTATTTTGTGACTTTCCTCTGACTAAAATTACCTTTTCTTCTCTCACTCTCCACACAAATATTCATATCCTGATGCTGCAACTAGAGTACAACTTGCTCTTGGAAGCTTTCTCTGACTCATCTGTGCCTTCTGCACCAAGATGATATAGGCAACCCTTCCTAAGTGCTACCACAGTACCTGGTGCTTCCTCCCAATATGACACCTATTATACCAATAATAGAACTCAGTCTTTCCACATCCATCTCCCTGACCAGAGTGTGAACTCCTTAAAGGTAAAGGCTGTCTGATTTAACATTGAATCCCAATACCTAGTGTATAGCCTCGCACTAAAATAAATGCTCAAAAATGGTTATAGTCTTAATCCATTTTCCATTGTAAGAACAAAACACTTGATACTGAGTAATTTATAGAGAATAGAAGTTTATTTGGCTTATGGTTCTGGAGGCTAGGAAGACCAAGAACATGTCATTGGCATCTGCTCACCTGATGAGGACCTTCTCACTGCATCATAACATGACAGAGAACATCACATTGTGAGAAAGAACAAGTGTGCTAGCTTCGGACTCTCTTCCCTTACTTATAAAAGCACTAATGCCATGATGGGGACCTCACCCTTATGACCTCATCTAATCCTAATTATTCACCAAAGGCCCCACTTCAAAACACCATTAACATGAATTTGGAGATTACATTTCCAACACATAAACTTTTGGGAGACATTCAAACCATCACAGGAAGTTAGTTATTAAATATTGATTGCCTGATAAGCATAATTCTGAGTTTCTGAGAATACAGCAAAGACTGTGACAGATTTTCTGCCATCAAGTATATTACATTCTGGCAACAGCAAGATATTATATATGGAACAAATAAATATATTAATATTGGGTACTTATAAATGTTGTGAAGAAGCTAAAAATGGCGAAAGTACCTAGAATTTTTAGGAAAGGAAATTTTCTCTAACATTTGAACTGAGACCTAAACAATGTGAAAGGAGATTGCTTTGTGAACATCTCAGAGAGGAGCACTCCAAAATAAGGAACAGCCAACTAAAGGCCCTGAAATGAAAATGGACTTGGCATGTTCAAGCAGAGGATAGACATTTAGCATGAACCTTGTAAACTATGGTATTGAGTTTTACTCTGCAGTCCTTGGAGGATTTTAAGAAGTACAGTGATGTGAACTGATTTACATTCTAGAAATATTACTTCTGAGTAGAAGATGGACTGAGGAGTTTGAGAAAAGGTAATGTTTTAGTCAGCTTTGTATTACTGTGCCCCCAAAAAAACCAACAAGAACAACTTAGAGGAATCTAAGCAACTAACTTTTTGGAGGCTTATGTTTTTAAAGGTCTCAGTTCATAGATGAGTGAGTCCATTCCTCTGGGCCCAGGTAAGGCAGCACATCTTGTAAGGGCATGGCAGAGGAGCCATGGCAGATGAGCCATGGCAGCCAGGAAGCAGAGAGGAGGAAGGGACTACAGGGAAGGTGAACCCTTCCAGGGCACACCTCCAGTGATCTACTTCCTCCAACCACATCCCACCTGCCAACAGTTACTACCCAGTTAATCCATTCAAGTTAGGATAGACTGGTGAGGTGACAGCTCACACAATCCAATCTTTTTATCTCTGAATACTCCCGCATTAACATGGAGCTTTTGGGAGACACCTCATATCCAAATCATAACAGGATGTAACTAGGAGATAGCTTAACTCACTGTATCATTAGTCTAATTCCAAGGTGATGGTAGTTCATGTACTAGCTGGAGTGGAGTTAGTAAGAACTGCTTGTCATAAAGTCTTTTTTTTTTTTTGGTACTGGGGATTGAACTCAGGGGCACTCGACCACTGAGCCACATCCCCAGCCCTATTTTGTGTTTTATGTAGAGACAGGGTCTCACTGAGTTGCTTAGCACCTCGCCATTGCTGAGGCTGGCTTTGAACTCGCGATTCTCCTGTCTCAGCCTCTCTAAGTGCTGGGATTACAGGCTTGAGCCACCGTGCCCGGCTTGTCATAAAGTCTTATGTTCATGGTCAAAGTTCAGATCTGGAGCAACTGAGGCAAGGAATTCTAATGGGAATGATTTCTGTAAAGTATCTTAAAGTGAAGCCCCTTGCCTTTTGGGTTGGTTTAAAGATACAGTTTTATGATTGATCTTTTGTTTATTTTGAATTGATATTGTTCTTTATGGGGCAGTGGTCAAACTTGCTAGAAGGAAGAAGACAGGGTTATTGTAAAGGGCATAGAGCAATTAACTATTTCTTCTTTGCCTAAGAGTAATGTTTTGGAAGAATTGAGTTCAAGTACTAGCCATTTTTGATGGCAGTATCTTCATTCATGTAACAGATGTTTATTGAACATCTCGTTTGTGTAAAAGTATTGTGCTAGATGCTGTGTAAAGTGGAAAATGAGTAAAACCCAGTTTTTCACTTTAAGGAACTTAAGGTTAGTGTAAGGCCATCTATTCATTCATTAAATAAACATTTATTCAGCACTAGGCATCACTCAAACACTGATAAGACACATCACTGCTAATAATAATTGACAGCTATGAATACCATGGAGGAAAGAGGGAGGGTGATGGAAAGAGAGAAAATATGAATATTTCTGATTTCTAAATGAGGTTATCAAGAAAGGTCTCATTCACATCAAGTCTTTGGCAAAGAGAGAGCATTTGTTTGTGGACAGTGGAATATAAAAGAAACAGCATGAGCAAAATTCCAAAGGTGGAAAGCTATGGCAAACATTCAGGAAACAGTCAGTGGTGGTTTGTGTGCTTAGTAGACATAAGAGGAGGAGGGAAAACGTCAGTTGTTAGCACACTTTGAAAAGTTTAACAATTGGGTCTTTACTGCTCATGTAATAGGGAGTGGTGGGAGAAATTTTTGAACAGGGAAGATGATCGCTTCTGAAAGATTAATCTGACAGCTCTGTGTATAAATGGGTTAGAGGAGAGAAGAGGAAAGAGGAAAGGAGAAGCTTGTTGTAAGAGGCCAGGGAAAAGGTGAGGGGTATTTGAAAAAGTAGGCTAGAAACATGGGGGAGGAGAGGAGGAGGTAGATGTAGCATAGTCTTGATGCAGTTGGTTTAAGTGCTGCGGAAGCTACCACCATCTAATCTGACTGGTATTAGATAGAGCATATCAGAGCATTACACTTTAGATTATTTTAATAAGAATGTAAAGGTCTCAAAAGGCACTGAGTAGTCATACATTAAAGGCAACATACTGCTCAGGAGGCACCCATCTAAACATCACTGAAATCAGCTCTGTTAACAACCATCACCTAGAAACATTTTCAGGGCTGCCAAAGGAAAAGAATAGCAATCAGTGTTGTGAAAGTGACTGATTTTTTCCCTTTAAATTTGAACCTGCTCCCTGGAAGTTCAAAAATGCTAGAAATCTCCTGAAAGGAATGGATGCTATCTCCCATTATAAAAGAAAGTGATTAAAACAAACAAGCAGCCAGGTGTGGTAGCATATGTGCCTGTAATCCCAGCAGCTCTGGAGGCTGAGACAGGAGAATTGCAAGTTCAAAGCCAGCCTCAGCAATGGTGAGGTGCTAAGCAACTCAGTGGGACCCTGTCTCTACATAAAACACAAAATCAGGCTGGGGATGTAGCTCAGTAGTTGAGTGACCCTGAGTTCGATCTCCAGTACCCCCCAAAAAACAAAACAAGCAAACAAAAATTCCTTAGAAAAGGGACCAGAAAACATAGAAAAGAATGTAGAAAGGATCTTTATTATTGTATTTTAAGCACCTTTGGGAGCTGTACAGAGAACACTCACCCACAGCATTATAGTATCTTAGTATGGTTTACATAGAACTTTCATTTCATCCTCTCTTTTGATTCTTTCCACAGTCCTGGGTGAATTGGCAAGGTAATCATTTGTAGCCCCATTTTTCTGGTGGCTCAGATGATCAAGTAAGATGCATAGTAAGAGTACATTACAAACTGCAAAGGGGCCTAGAAAAGTTTGCTTGTGAAATGTGTTTATTCTTCTTTATCAAACGAATGTATGGCCATTTTAATGTTACTGGGCATTGTTCTTTAAAACAGCTATACTGAGGTATAATAATTGACATACAATGACCTTCACATAGTTCAAAATACAATTGTGTGATATTTGATATATGTATATACAGCTATGAAACCATCACCAGCAATCATAAGATAAATATGCCTGCCATCCCCAAAAGCTTCCTTCAAGCTCCTTTTGTAATCTCTTCTTTCTACCCTTCCCCACTTCCTTCTCAGGCAACCACTTATCTGTTCCCTATCTGATTAGTTTGCATTTTCTAGAAATTCATATAAATGGAATCATACATTATGTATGCTCTTCCTTCCTTTGTATAGATCCATATTTCCATTTGGTATCATTTTCTCTACACTTGAACTTCCTTTAACATTTTTTGTAGTGCAGGTCTGCTCCTGATGAATTCTTTCAGCATTTGTGTGTTTCAAAAAAAATATTTCCCTTTTCTTTTTGAAAGATTTTTTTTGCATGTAGATTTCTAGATTAACAGGTTTTTTTCACCCCTCTCTCAGATGTTATTCCACTAGCTTCTTTCTTGCATTGTTTCCCACAACATATGTGATGTACACAATGTGTCTTTTATCTATGGTTGCTTTTAAAATATTCTCTTTATTGGTGATGTTGAGCAATTCAGTTATGATATACATTGGTGTAATTTTCTTCATGTTTCTTGTGCTTGGAGTCCATTGAACTTGTTCAATCTGTGAGTTGTCATCAAATTTGAAAATTTTCCTTGCTTTATTTCTTCAAATATTGTTTCTGTTCCTTCTTCTCTCCCCTCTCTATCAGGGCTGCAGTTAGGCATATATTTGACCTTTTAAAGTTGTCTCACAGCTCACTGGCATTCAATTCACTTTTTCACAATATTCTTCTCTCTGTATTTCATTTTTGGATAGTTTTTTATTGCTGTGTGTTTAATTTTTTTCTTTTGCAATATCTAAATTGCCATTAGTACTATTCAGTGATTTTTTTCCAACTTAGACATTGAAGTTTAACTCTCTAGAAGTTTGGCTCTTTTTCATATCTTTTGTGTTTCTACTTAATACGTTCAATATTTTCTTTAGTTGCTTGAACATATGAAAGCCACCTTTGATATTGTTTTTACATCCTTAGCTATTAGTTATATTATCTGTATCACTTGTAATTCTGTTTCAGTTGGCTAATTTTTTAAATCTTAATTATAGGCACTATTTTCCTGCTGTTTTGCACACTGGATAATTTTTATTGGAAACCAGCCATTGAGGATTTTACCTTACTTGGCAACAGATAATTTTTATTCCTCTAAAAATCCTTGAGCTTTGTTCTGAGATGAAGTTTACGTAACTTGGAAACATTTTTGTCCTTTTGGGTCTTGCTTTTTAAGCATTGTTCAGCAGGATCCAAGCAGTTTTGTCTAGTGCTAATTTTTTCTCCACTATTGAGGCAACACCCTTCTGTTTACCTGGTACTCTGTGAAGTATGAGCTTTACTTCTCAAACTGGGTTAAAGAGGTTTGTCCAAGCCCTGTGTGACTCCAGAGATTGTTATGTCTAAGGTCCAAGTGATTTCCACTTTTTTTTGTGCCAGAGATTGAACTCAGGGGTACTCGACCACTGAGCCACATCCCCAGCCCTATTTTGTATTTTATTTAGAGACAGGGTCTCACTGAGTTGCTTAGCACCTCGCTATTTGCTGAGGCTGGCTTTGAAATCACAATTCTCCTGTCTCAACCTCCCTAAGTGCTGGTTCACTTTTTCTCATAGAAGACATTAATACTCAGCTAAATAATCAAGGAGCACATTCTGCAGATCTCTGAAATACTTTGCACAGATTTCTTCCTTCTGGCACTCTGCTTCATGAACTCTATTTGCCATAGTCTCGCTGGAATCCCGGTTCAACCTCCTCAACCTTTGGAAGAATGTCATGCTCTTGCTGAGTTCCTCTCCCTGTACTAAAGCCTGGAAACCTTCTCTAGATAATTAATTAACTGGGACAATCATAGCGATCATTTCATTTGGTTCTTGTCTTTCAGTGATCACTATCTTCATTGTCTGATGACCAGTGTCTTAAAAAACATTGTTTCATACATTTTGTCCATATTTTTAGTTTTAAAAAAGGGCATATCTAACCCATACTAACTACTCTATCTTATCAAGGAACAAAAATCTATGGTGCATATTATTCTCAAGAATAGAGGAAAGCCCCATAGATTTGGAGTCTATAGTCCTCAATTCAAATTTTTGCTCTGCCATTTGCTAGTTATTTGGTCAAGGGCAAGTTGTTTAATCTCTCTGATGTTCAGTTTTCTATTTTCCTTTTTCTTGTTTTTTTTTTTTGGTACCAGGGATTGAACTCAGGGCCACTCAACCACTGAGCCACTTCCCCAGCCCTGTTTTGTCTTTTATTTAGAGACAGAGTCTCACTGGGTTGCTTAGCCCCTCACCTTTGCTGAGGCTGGCTTTGAACTCATGGTTCTCCTGTCCAGCCTCTCAAAGTGCTGGGATTGCAGGCATGCACCACTGTGCCCGGCCTCAGTTTTCTCTTTGGTAAAATGTTTATCCTGCAAATTTGTGCTGGGAATGAAATGAAATAAATCTATATATGAGGATCTACTTCAGCTCCTGAAACTTAAAAAAATATGTAACATTTTTCTTCACTTTTTGTTAAGAGACTTGACTTGGGTGGTGTAGCTGGCACAAAATTGGAGGTAGGAAGCTAAATGCTGGTTTTCTGAATCCCAGTCCTATACCACTATCACAAATGCACCAATATTTTTTGAGTATCCCAAATTATATGTTACCTAGGTTATATACCACTCTCCATTATAGCTATTTTTTCTCCCAGAAAAAAGAAAAGACCCAGTGTTGCCAAATGTATCCAGGAACTAATTTTTAGAGATTGAAATGCCAAGTTAATACATTTGCCTTTTACTGAATTTCTGTGCGATGATTTTATTGGCACTCTTGAAGTTATCCAAAGACACCATAATCTGGGACCACTATTTCCATTCTTCCCAGCCCTTTGTGCCATATAAGGCTTATTACAGATGCCATTACCCACAGAGCCACCTTCCTGCAGAGCTAAGTGGCAGACAAAGGAATGGAACTCATAAAAACAAGACTAACCTGACAATAATAAACAGTTATTGGAGATGAGAGCGCAGTCTGTATTTTGGTGATTCACCTTGGTTACATATGTAGAGAATTGGGGATTTTGTGATTATTTGGAAGTGCTGTAACCACATCTGAAACATCGAACTTGTCCTTACTAGAATGCTCTTCTCTCCCCTTTCCACTCAAACTTAGGTTACCGAATTCGCCTGGGCTCTAGTACTGACAAAAAGGACACAGGCCGACTGCACGTTGATTTTGCACAGGCCCGAGATGACCTATATGAGTGGGAGTGTAAACAGCGCATGCTAGCCAGGGAGGAGCGCCACCGGAGACGGATGGAAGAAGAAAGACTGCGCCCTCCATCCCCACCCCCAGTGGTCCACTATTCAGATCATGAATGCAGCATTGTTGCTGAAAAACTAAAAGGTATACAAGCATTCAAATTTGATGATTAAAAGAACTCCTTTCATTAGGGAATTGTAATAAATATCATTTTATTGTTTACGGTTACCCTTCGAATATCCCACACATGGATTCTGAGCATTTCTTCTGTTGAAGCCTTGCTGATAGAGAGCTGTACCTAGTAGTTCAAGATCCAGGAAATTTGTCCATTCCACCTGTCTCTGCTTCTTCATTGTCTCAAGGGATGGCATTTTTCCCTGTAGGCATTAGATGACTAAGAAGTAATAGGGTTTTCCCACTTTCCACATCAGAGAATATTAGGTGTGATTCATCATCTGGGGACCTGTACATGCCCTCTTTCACAGTAGATGCAAGTAAAGTTTGAATTCTAAATTGAATGAGTGAATCAGCATGATAGAACTTGATGTGACCCTGAAAAACCCTCATAAAAAATCCTCATTTTAAAGATGAGAAAATGAAGGCCCAGAAGTAGTCAGTGTACATTTTCCTTAAATTACTCAAAGACTTATCCACAAATGACTAAAGGAAGACTTTTTTAATCACTTAAAAAGGCCAGTTTATTTCACGCAGAGGCTCTAGAGGCTACCAGACATTACTAAGTCAGATTGCTTTTCCTTTAGTTTTGATTCATGTTCCTCTTGCTTGATTCTCAAAGCTATTTTGCTAATTTAACATTAACTATCCTGCCTGCTCTCTTGCCTCAGTAGTTCAAACCAGTCTCATTTTCTGAGTATAGTTGGTTTTATTGAATGAATGCTGGTGTCCCATTGATCTTATCGGTGACTCCAGCCCAGCTCTAATGGTATGAATTTGCCCTCATTCTTGTGCTCTCAGCTCAGCAAGATCCTGCTAATTTCACTCTCCAAATAGGTCTCACTCACCAAACTTGTTTACATGACATAATCTAAATGACTCACTTTTAAGAAATCAAAAAATTCTCTTTTGGTTGATTTCAACTTCTTATAAAGGAAAAAGCAGAAAATATAGAGTCTAGAATAGAGACACAGAAATAAATAATAGTACATCTTGAAAAACTGGAAAGGCTTAAGGCATTGGTAAGATGCCAGCTCCAAGACTTGCCTATTCACATGATACCAAACAAGTCAGTTTCAGTGAAAAACAAACACACAAAAAAGAATTTTGTGGTAGTGTAGCCCTCAAGAGAAACAAAAAACTGAGCATCAACATCAAGACTGTATCCAAGTTATGAAATGAAAAGCTGCTATAAAGGGAAGGCTTACCTCCTATTATATGTCTGCAATGAAAAAAGAGCAAGAAGCAAGAAGTTCAAATTGCAGTGAGAGATACTTCCACTTGACAGAAGGGTTTCTGGCCAGAGTGATGTGAAGCCATAGAATGGGGCTTCAATGGGATGTTAATGGACTCTCCCTCTCAGGGGTCTGTAATAGCACAATGCAGAAGTGGCTTTCAGGGACCAGAACCAGAAGCTTTGGAAGAGTTGTGCTAATATCTTTACATCAGAGAATAACTCCTAACTAGCTGCAAACATCTACTAGGAGGATTCCTCCCACAAGAGAAAAAGAATATGAAGAAATAAAATGAACTGCATCAAAATAGATTTTGACTGGGACTTAGAGGAAGGCCTAGAGCTATGGATCACATGTAGGAGTGATGTTATAAAAGGTCAAAGATGTGTTTATACCTGAAGAATTGCCCACTTAACTTTTTCCTAAGGCTCCTTCCAACACTATAATTCCATGGATCCTATTTGACATTAAATTAAATTTAATGTCAAAATCAAGTTAAACTCAGGACTCAAGTTTGTTTTTCTTTGTTAAAACACAGGATTATAAGATTCTGAAGTTACCTCACTGCTAATTCATAATTCATTCTCATTCCCCTTTCTCACACAAACATGCAGGTACACACACACACACACACACACACACACACACTGAAAGGTTAGGAAATTTATGATAAATGAAAATTTTAATATCAGTACAGAAAAAATATTTTGTTTTTCTGGTGCTAGGGATCAAACCCAGGGCTTTAAGGATGCATGCACTCTGCTACTGCTATACCCTCAGTGCAGGAAAGTTTCTGAAATAACCTACAGCCAATCTAACTACTTTTGGAGGCTGTTGTTATTTCTGCCTTTCTGCCTGCCTGCCCCTTATGTGCAGTGCACATGTATGCATGCATAGCTCCTCATCCTCAGCAATGTACTAAACCATGACTGCCAAAAAGCCATGATGACCTCCTTACCAGCATGTTGTGAAAACATTTTGATGGAGATTTGGTTGCATTTGGTGGTTCTAAAAATAAGCTCTTTTTTTTTCAGATGATTCCAAATTCTCAGAAGCTGTGCAAACCTTGCTCACTTGGATAGAGCGAGGAGAGGTGAACCGCCGCAGTGCCAACAACTTCTACTCCATGATACAGTCAGCCAACAGCCACATCCGCCGCCTAGTGAATGAGAAAGCTGCCCATGAGAAAGATATGGAAGAAGCAAAGGAGAAGTTCAAGCAGGCCCTTTCTGGAATTCTCATTCAATGTGAGTGGAAGTTAAGAGTTCTTCTGGAAGGGTGAGAGGTGCTTCACTTAGTCACCACTTGCTCTCATGCGAGCCCAGGCCTATAGAGCCATCCTATGTTAAGGAAGAAGGCTACCTTCCTCCATTGCCTTGTGCTCTCTTTGTACTGCCAAATGCCAAAGCTCTAGTTTCACAGGATTCATGTTGAGTGTCTCCTCTTTTCATTTCCTCTGGTGTATCTACTTCAGATCCTTAGAAATACTGATACTTAGGCCACATTCTGTACTTTATAGTACCCAGCCTCAGTGAAGGGGGATATTTTATTGCTGACATTAAGAAATAGCATCAGCATTTTTCAGGGGGAGAGGTTGGAGATAGAACTCAGGGGCACTTTACCACTGAGCTACATCCCCAGCCCACTTTAAAATTTTTATTTTGAGACAGGGTCTCATTAGGTTCCAAGGCTGGCCATGAACTTGTGATCCTCCTCCCTCAGCCTTCTAAGTAGTCATGTGTTAGCATTTTAAAACTGTTTTTATTTAGATTTGCATCATTATCATTTTAATAAGCTTATTAAGACCTTTTAGTGGTAAACAATTATAATTCCTAAGATATGATTTATTAAAAAACAAATTTGCTACTTCTATGTTTTATATTTAGTTTCCTCTCCTTCACTACCTCTTCCGAATATGATAGACACTGTGACAGGGTGAAAAGCCATTTAAATGGTCATTTTCAAAAAGAAGTATCACTTTTTAAACCTATTCAAGTTTTCCTAAATGAGATAAAACAGATAACTAGTCAGGTCATTTTTTTTTGTTCACTATATTACAAAATTATACACTCATAAATTTTCAGTAAAGAACTACATTCACCTTAAGAATAACAGTGCAGTTTTACACTTTGAGTTTTAAACCATTATGGCCCACTCTTCCTATACTTTACTTGCTATACTTGCTTCACATGTAATTGGGATTATTGAGTTGTTCCATTTTCCCCTTGAATTTTTGAAAGCATATATGGGCATAAAACCCAGGAAGTTAAAGCCTATGTCTTGAGGACTTCAGAATAAGTAGAAGAAGAGAGCAGAAAGCATCATAGGAATATAAAGCCTTAACTCAATAGATGACAGTGCAAACTGAGCTATTAACAAAAAACAGTACCTCCAGATTTTCTTACTGTGAACACCCTAGCCTGGCAGGACTCTTGTCCTGCTTTTCTTTTCCCAAAAGAGTTATATCATATCTAAGCTTCCCCTCTCTTGAACTGATTAGGATAAAGCCTCACAATATTTGTACATATTTCCTAATTTTCCATTTTAAGAGACCTTGAAAAATACTCTCTGGGACTACACTTACAGAGTATTCTTCCATAAAACTTACATTTCTCCAGTCAACAAGTCTGTCTAGGTAGACTTAAAATAGACAATTCATCTTAGGTTTTGATTTGATGATTATGGTTAAACATACTCAGAATAGTGAAAGGAAAAATTCTATTGAAGTGAAGTATCCCAGATTATTTAAGAGGGCTAGTTAATGAAAGGACCCAGTGGTAGGTGTTGCTGGTACAGTTTGTCCCTGCATTATGCAGGGTCACTACACTAAATTAAATGCAAGTACTAAACTAAAGCACATTTACTGTGTCTCTTACCTCTCTTGCCTGAATAAATACACAGTTGGTTATATTAAAACTTTAGCCATCAAGCCGGGCGCAGTGGCGCAAGCCTGTAATCCCAGCACTTTGGGAGGCTGAGACAGGAGAATTGCGAGTTCAAAGCCAGCCTCAGCAATGGCGAGGCGCTAAGCAACTCAGTGAGACCCTGTCTCTACATAAAACACAAAATAGGGCTGGGGATGTGGCTCAGTCGTCGAGTGCCCCTGAGTTCAAGCCCTAGTACCAAAAAAAAAAAAAAACTTTAGCTATCATTTTACCCCAAACCCTGTGGGGTTTCCTTTTTTCTTTCTATGTATTGATGTCTCTTCCTTTGAGTCCCCTTTAAAATCATAGAACCCCAGCCAGCACACATAACCTGTTCCAAGTTCAACCATGGCTTAGTATAATGTTATAAAAAAAGACACAAAAAGCCTAATGCTTCTCTTTTATTTCTCTCCTTCTCTCTTTTGCCATCCCTGGATGATACTCTGGTCTGATCCAAATGCTGATTTGATGCTGCAGTTGAGCAGATAGTGGCTGTATACCATTCTGCCTCCAAACAGAAGGCATGGGACCACTTCACAAAAGCCCAGCGTAAAAACATCAGTGTTTGGTGCAAACAAGCTGAGGTTGGTAACTTTTTACTCTGGTAGCTCCTCAGGGGGATAGTTTCTTTCTTTAACAAGTTATTGATTCAGAATTTAGCCAGAATTAAATAGTGCCAAGCTCCCATGGTCACAACAAGGCCCTAATGAAACACTAGGACATGTCCTATAGCCTGTCACAGTGTCCAGACCACTTGATGTCAAAAGGGGAATAAATGTATGTGTGCTGTCTTGAATGCGTTCTGCTGGCTGAAAACCTTAGTAGTAAAAATGTAGCAGGGATAATTATAAGTTTACTTCTCTAAACTAGCTATTCTTGAGCACAACAATAATTACTGACCTGTGTTTCTAGTGTTAGTAATACTAGGCTGTCTTACATTTATTGGAGTGTCTTGACAGTTGAGGCTAGAAGCTACCTGGTGTTACATCAGAAAAAAAATTTTCTGAGCTTCTCTTTCAGTCATCTTTAGAGGTAGCAGATTTAAAGGTAACAGAGGACTCTCATTTCAGATTAAGGTTGCCACACACCTCTCTGTTAATGCTCAATTTACATTTTTAGCTTAAAACTAGAGTATACGTGATGTGATTAAGTTGCAATTCTGAATTGCAAGTTTAAAAGCAACACGAAAGTTTGTTTTCACTGATCTATCTTTTCAAATTCTTCTATTCCTATGGACAGCTTCCTTACCCAGTCCTGATATTTTCAATCTATATATGCAGCAACTTCATTTCTGGCTACTCTTTGCCGGTCTGGTAACATTTCATTATATCTATCAATGCAGGTTGTCATATTTTAACAATTAAATAGCATTTACTTTTTTGTGGTGCTGGGGATGAAATTCAGGGCCTTACTCATGCTAGGCAGGCACTCTACCACTGAGCTACATCCCTTACCCCTGACATCTACATTTATGTGACACATTCGCATTGATTATCTCACCTAAGTGAGGCTCATGTTAGACATGGTATAGTGGAAAGAGTATTAGACTTAAAGTCAATCATGAATTCAAATCTCAGTTCTGATGTGTGCATTTTGAACAAGTTATTCAGCCTTTCTCAGTCTCTATTTCTCCACCTGTAAATTGGAGATAATGAAACCACTCTTACAAAATTAAATGGGTTAAGAAATGTGTAAATGGTTTGAAAATGTAAATAGCATTTCATCTTATTATTAACAACTTGATAAGGGATAATGAAGAGATATAGAATCCATGTTTTACATGTAAGAAAACTGAAATGCAGAAATGTTAAGTGATTCACACGAAATCACACAACAAGCAAGTGAACTAAAAATTCTCACTCTGAAGTCTGGTACAAAGTGATATAACCTAGGTGAGCCTTTGATTCCTAACCTTTAAAATGAAGGCAGTAATCTCTTCACTGTGTCCTTCATGAGAATACATGAGACAGTTTGTGTGGGAACAGTTCAAAAACCATGAAAAACATTTAGAAGAAGATGAGCCAAACTCCATTCATAAACTGATAGTCTCTGAGCCATCAGTTCTGGCATAGCTAAGGGGTATGTGAGTTACTTGACAGAGAAATACCTGAAGACATCTGTCCAATGACTGGGTAGAGTCATAAAAAGCCAATAGCATCTTTACTTATTTAAAAAAAAGCATCAGGAGCAAAAAAGGAAACAGTTGGCTTACTGTAGCACAGAGCGAGTTTAGAATTTCAGAGCTAACTCAGGTTGTTGACAAATGAACTCAACATTGTGATTCAAAGGTTTACTGAGTACTTTCTCTGTCTCAGGCATTGTAACAACATAGGATTAAATGGTCTTTGCCCTCTGGGAGGTAAAAGGGTAATGAAAATGGTCATGAGAAGTGGAGTTTTGTACACTAAATTTCAAATACCTGAACTATTTAGTTCAGAAGAATCAAGGTTGAACAAAAAATGCTCAGTGTCTTAACAATTGTAGAAAAGTAGTACAAGTTATGTATCCCTTATCCAAAGTGCTTGGAGCCAGAACTGTTTCATATTTCGTGTTGTTTCAGATTTGGAGATATTTGTGAGTACATGAGATATCCTGGAGATGGGACCCAAGTCTAAATAGAAAATTTATTTATGCTTCATATGTACTTTATCTACATAGCTTGAAGGTGATTTTTTTAGGTTTTTTTCCAATATTTAATTTATTTATTTGTTCTATTTAGGTTTACATGATATCAGAGTGCAATTTGATTCATTGTACACAGATGGAAGATAACATTTCATTGCTCTGATTGTAAGTGATAGAGAATCACAACATACATGCAGTCATACATAAAGCTAGGGCTATGATGGCCATCATAACTTGAAGGTGATTTTACACAATAGTGTACTTGCATTTTCATTGCAACTTGTCACATGAGATCAGGTGTAGAGCTTCTACTATGGCATCACTACAGCCCTCGAAATGTTCTAGATGTTAGAATATTTTGGTTTTCAGATTTTTGGATTAAATCAATTTATATTAAGTCTCCTCCTTCCCTTCAATATGCATATATTTGTATCCCTCCTAGGGTTAGAAGAAGCTGTCTGACCAGCCCCACCCTTTAAGGCAAGCCCTGCCTGTACAATGTAGCCATTTTATACAAGGAAGGGAGCCTCTGGTTAGAGCACTGGCCTCCAAACCATGACCCTTTTGTAAACACATTGTAATAAAATATTCCTCATCAATATTACTTGTCAGGGATCCATTAGTTATATCAAGTCTACCTTTGTGGTAAGAATATACTTAAGTTTAATGAGGTTCACAGTATAGATAGCTGTGCCAGTGAGATGGGCATTTCTCTGGTCCTGAAGAGAATTGAGAGCTATGCAACTTATTAGGCAATATTGCTTTAGAGCTTCTTTGACAGAGTGATGAAGATAAAGTTCACAAGCAATATGACTTGCCAAGAGCTACATGTTTCATGCTGTGCCTTGTAGACTCTGTAGAAACCCCAAAATATTTGCTATCTATTAAATTGGATTCAATTAAGGCCCACTACAAATATCTCAATCTCAGTAAGTAAAACCTACTACTGAAAGTGAGACGTAGCTGGTGACCTTCCACTGATTGCATTCCCTAAACACAAAGATTTCTTCCACTTTATATCCGTGCCTCTTAAGTTGTTGTTTGTACGTGTTATTATTTTTTTTTTACCTTTGTAAACTATCAATTGATAGCAGGCTACTGTGAGAACTGAAGGAGGTAGCCTGTGGAAAGTGAAGAAACTATCCTCTTAAATTGTGGCCACATCTTAGCACCCACTGGAAAATCAGAGCCTCCCAAAGACTTAATCGACTTGACTGCCTTTTTCTTGACCTCGGCATCAAAGCTACAACTTATGTGTCAGGCATTTCATCAAGGTAGAAATTTGTGATGCTTAGGCTTTTCACGAGTTACCTTTGGAAATAAGTCAGTTGGTCACCTCCTCGTGTCATAAAGTTTCTGTTATTTGTTTCATTGTCATCTTTCTATCAGCAGCCAACACTGCCTTACTCTGCTCAGAGACAAGGTATGGAGCAAGAAGGAAAAAGCCCCACCTTTGGGGAGTCCAAGCACTAACTTTGACAACATATGTCAGGCAATCTTATTTGTTAATACCTCTTTACTTTCCTAATTTATATATGTGTGGGGATCCTGCCAATACAATTGTAAAGGGTAGTAAGAGAAGGCTGAAGTCTCACCCCTTACTGAAAGTTACTGCCCACAGTGACTTTGCTGGCATTTCTCTCTGTCATTGAAGCTCTTTTTTTCTACAGAATCATTAAAAAAAATGTTTCTCTGAAGCATGCCTGTACTAAAGGCTAGACCTTGGGTGATATATAAAAACTAAAGCCACAGCAATAGAAGCTGAAGAGATAGTCACTGGAATCCTCCCTAACATCAGATTTTACACCAGTGGGACAGAGGAAAAGGGACCTGGTGATTGCTAGTATTCTTGTAAAATGAAATACTATGATTGATAAAATAACCTTCATTCTAGATTTACAGGGCTACCATTTCAAACTCTGAAGAACTGTTTGCAGATGGACATTCTAGTCATCCACATACCCTTGTTTTAGGACCCATTTGCACTAACACTGGCTGCTGGCTTTCAGCCAACAAAAGAACATACTAACCCAATTTGAATCAACCTAATTTATATTTTCATTATATATTATACAACAGACATTGATCAAGAACCTGTGTTTGCACTTTTCTTCATTATATTAAATGAATCAAATTACCACATAAGTGCAGAAAGTTATCTCCCTGTCCTCTGCTCCTTTTCATCCCCTTATGACCCCTTCCCTGCCAAGTTTCCTGTTAATGTTGAAAATCTAGGTAAGTAGAATCTTATTACAAATTTAATAAGGAGTACTGATTTTTCTGGTAATCATGTTACTATTGTAAAATACAAATAAGTTGAATTTAAGTCCACATAAATTTTTGTGAAACTATTTAGATAATTAATGTGTAATTATTTGTGATTTGCTTACTTTATAATAAATCAAAAACACCAGTTGGTGCAAAAGTGATTCTTTTCCAGCATTTTCTTCTGTCTTGGATTTCACTTTAATTCCATCTGAAAGTACTTTTCCTTGTCCATTGTGGAGCAATATGAATTTCTAAGCTTCTGAAAGAATAGCTATTAGAACAGATACAAAGACATTATGATGCCATTTCAGAAATCACTAACAGTTCACTATTGAAATGAATGATAGCAAAAATCTACTGTGGGCAGTAGAGTAGCATAAAATCTTTAGGAGGGCTATCTTTATTTAATTTACTCTCTTAGTATTGTGACTTGGTTGATTTCTAGTAGAGATTTACATGTGCAAACTGCCAAAAAGTTTTTGCATGGCATTGCTGCTCTTTTGGTTTCAGCTCTAGATCCAAATGTCAGGATGACCAATGGGGCAAAACTGGGAGATGGCAGTTTCCTTTGCTGCCTGTACTTCAGTGACTCAGAATCCTTCCCCTCCCTACACCTATGTCCAATCTATGTAGAGCACCTTTTCTAGACACATGCCACCTTATAACCCTTATAATCCTTCACATTGAAGGTATTGGTTAGGGTTTGCTTTCCAAAGCAGAGCTTTTCTTATCTAACCAGAGAATGCAGAAAACAGGTATCTCAGCTATAAAATGCTGTAATGGTAAGGTTTTCAAAGAATTAAAATCTCACTCATTTTTCTTAGAGGTGCAGTCATTAACTAAGAGCCCCTCACGTTTTTTTTTTTCATACCAGAGATTGAACTCAGGCTCACATCCCCAGCCCTATTTTGTGTTTTATGTAGAGACAAGGTCTCACTGAGTTGCTTAGCACCTCACTGTTGCTGAGGCTGGCTTTGAACTCACGATTCTCCTGTCTCAGCCTCCAAAAGTGCTGGGATTACAGGCGTGTGCCACCATGCCTGGTTCTAAATGCTCCCTTATAGAAAAATAATGCTATAAGCCTTTCTTTATAGCTAAGAAAAATTGTCTAGTGGGAAGAAGATTCTGAGCTCTGCTAATTTGCATAACTGAACAACTTACAGCAAACTTCTGTCTTGGTCTGGATCTATGACCAAGAATTGCTGAGCTCAGACTAATTTATCTAGGCAGATTCATGAGGTGAATCACCAGCTTCACAACAGGATGGGTTTTGTAAGCTTTAATATGAGACAATATAACAAGGCAAGCAACAGTTATACTTTGCAATATTGAATATTGTATATAATGAATCAATAATATAGAAAAACAGAAAGAGAGAGCAGCTCCAGCCCAATAAGCACTCACCAATCAACACCGGATAACACAACACAGTTTGCAAGTACATTCAAAGCATCATCATTACCTCCAACACCCAGCCTTGGGTAAAATAAGCAACACCAAGAATGGGATAGACACATAGATAAGAGTCTTCCTCCTCAAAGCACCATCATCACCTTCAGAGTCTTTCTCCTCAAAGCACCATTCAAGATCATCCTTCTTTACTCACAACAGCATCAACACCTTCAACGACCTGTCCTCAGGGTAAAATCAGCAAAATCAGCAACACTAGGGGGTAGGGTAAACAACACAGGTGAGAGTCCTTCTTTTCCACTTAAAGCGTCATCACCACCTTCAACACCCAGCCTTGGGTAAAATTAGCAACACCAAGAGTAGGGTAAAACACACAGGTGAGAGTTTGCTTTCTTCCTTGCAAGTCAGCTTCCTTCTTCTCATCATCAGTTTCCTTCTTCTTACTCAAAACATCAGATTCTTTCTTCCCAGTTGAAATTTCTTCTCAAATGGATTCAATCTCTTCCTCTTCAGATGGATCCCTTCTTCTCCGGTCCAGATGGATCTCCTTCTTCTCTCTTCTTCCGTCTCTCCAGTTGGAATCCTTTTCCTGAATTTCTTTCTCCTTTGGAGGACTTAAAAAAACACAGCAACCCCTCCCAACATGCAGTCCTGCATTATGCAGCTGGCCTTAGGCCGTAAAATCTCTGTGAGGTGGGAACTGGCCAGGTTCCAAAACTCACAGGATCAAAGGCTGAAAGTTTTGAGGCACCAAAGCTCGTTAGTGTGCCAGATGGCCCCAAACAATAACTTTGAGGGTGCTTCCTCAAAGTTTTTCCAAATTCCTCACTAACGAGCTCTCCCCTCCTAAGTCACACTCAAGGATGGGCCCATATTATTAACTATCTATACAACTTCCTCTTATTTTTTCTTGCCCTCATTTCATTGTCTGATAAGGCAACTGGTAATTCTTGTTTCTAGAGTATTTTGAGGCATTTAGGTAAAACTGGCCCCTATGTCTGTTACATTTCTAGAGAGTTTTAAAGTTGGGAAAGATACCTAGATAAGCCATATCACATAGTGACTGAACTTTTTATATTTCTAATAAGAGATTATGTTTCTTGTCTGGCTAGATGCACAAAGATGCTTTGTGGATCATGAGCAGCTTCAGGAAGTGTCTTAGCTCTCAGGTTTTCCTGCCCTGGGATATTTCTCTAGAAGGAATATAGTTCTTCTGAAAAACACTAACATTCCCAGGGTTGTGTGACATGTGTGAATTGAGTTGGTCTCTGCTTATACCCTCTGACAGTCTACATTTTTGTTAGGCATCTGGAAAGCCACAACTTTTCCTCATGCAGTAAGTTGTACAATACTTTAATTTCTCAATGTCAAACCTCATTATAATCACCTTTCCAGTAACAGCACTGATGATAACTGAAATCCAGTCTCCTGAGAGAGAATGGATTCACAGCATTAGAAATTCCTTTATTTTTCTCTGTACAATGAGTTGGAATAAGACATAGTAAATCTCTCTTATGACACAGGTATTTAAAATTCATTTGGTTCAAACTAGTCATTATTTGATTGTATTTAAAATAATGCCCCTGCAGTGCATGGGAGATGCTATGTTAGCATCTAATTTTTCTATTACTGCTTAACTAGCAATGATACTGAATAGCTCACCTTTTAAAGGGCCTCTTATTTATTTTTAATGAAAACTTAGCGTGAAATAGAAATCATTATTTTTCCTGATAAGTGGAATAAAAAAGGAGGAACTTACTTGGAATAGTGACTAGCTGCAGCATTAATTATTAAGAAATCCATTTTAAATACATATAATCCCCACAAATGGTTACAATTTTTACCAGACAGCTTTGAGTACTTTCTTTATGAAAACTAGTAGGGGTTAATCTAGGCAAGGAATTTTCAGCTCAGTGATAAGGGGCCTCTTACAGGTATTAAATAGCCTTTAAATGATTATAAGCTGCTCCAAAATGCACAGTTATTATGTTTTCTTTTCCCAGTGTGACTTTTCCAGTGTGATCTTGATACCTTCCAATGTTCTTCATGCCCTCCTGAAGAGCTATATTTATATCATGTAGCACTTCCTTAAAACATGAAAAACTTTCTTCAGCATTTCCTATAGTACGAGTCTCTTGGTGATGAATTCTTACATGTACTTTTGTCTGAAAAATATACTTATCTCATCTTTATACTTGAAAAAAATTTTCTCTGCATACAGAATTCTTAACAAATGAATGTTTTTATTTAAATGTTAAAGATAATGTTCCACTGAGTTCTGGGTTTTATCATTTCTGAAAGAAATGAAAATTATTGAAATTTTTGTTCCCCTCTATATAATGTTGTGTCCTCTGACTTCTTTCAAGAATTTCTCTTTTTTTAGTTTTCTGCAGTTTGACTATGATGTTCCTAGGCATGCTTTTCTCCACATGTCACACTTGGAATTAACTGATCTCTTTGAATATGTAGATTGGTGTCTTTCATCAGATTTAAGAAGCTGTCAACCATTATTTTTTCAAATATTTTAAAATCATTCTCTCTTGAGTTATATCTACATGTAGGTCAGACCTTTGAGTAATCAGTGCAAGCAGACAACTCCCTGATGTTGTGTTATTTAAAAATTTTATATATGTGTATATATCATAAAATTATATATCTATGTCTACATCTATCTTTCTAGCTATATATATTTCTCCTGTTCTTCAAATTGAACGTATGTGCATTAGTCTGTTTAAGTTCTCTCTTTATTCTGCCATCTCTGTTCTGCTTTTAGGCTCAGCCAATTATTTTTATTTTGGGTATTTTTTTTTCAGTTTTAGAATTTCCTAGATGTGATATTCAGCAGACAAGGAGTTAAAACAGCTGTTATATCTATACTCAGTGATGTAAAGGAAATATGGAAAATACAAGACATATCATAAAAGGAAGATAATATTTTTTTAAAGAATTTTTTTTTTTGCTTTTTAAATTTCCAGCCAAAGAGCTCTTGGCTTTTTTATTTTTAGACAAGAGAACCTTTGGCCCAGAACCTTTGATTCATTTTTAAAGCTTCTAACCTTGTGCCAAGATTTCCTATCTTTGTATTCATTTTGAGCATATTTTCTTTATATCATGAACATAGTTATAATAGCTACTTTAATTCAATTCTTTGTCTGCTAATTACCACATCTGCATCATTTCAAACTTGGTCTCTGCTGATTATCCTTCCTCTTGGAAATGGGCCATCTCGTCATGGTTCTTCATATGTCAAATATTTGGGGCATTGTCCTAGATAAGTATGAATATTATGTTTTAAACATTCTGGATGCTGTTATGTCCTTCTAAAAATATTGATCTTGTTTTGTTTTAATGGTCAATTTGTTTGGTTCAATTCAATCTGGAAATTCTATCTTTAGGGTGGCAGTTCAAATATCATTTCAGAGATTTTAACCTTAGCTATGCTGTACAGAATATTCCTGTGCTTTCATGGATGAGGAGCCATGCAGAAATTTGACCAGATCTTATATACAGAGTTTGAAGTGCTCACTATCTTGCATATTCTCATTCATTCATTCTCTCTCTCTCTCTCTGCCTCCCTTCCTTTTCTTCTCCCTCTCCCTCTCCCCCCCTTTTAATAAACCCTCCTCATTTTCTAGTGCCTGTCAATTGCCTTGACCTCTATCCTTGAGTTATTTAGTTATTTATACCACAAAGATTGGGGTTGTCTATTACAAATGTAGCCACTCTATGATTAGCTAACTCTGGTCTGCTCCCAGACTAAAAGGCCCTTTAAAAATTGAGACTCATCCTATGCTGTTCCCTTCCTCTAAGTGTAAGCTCCTCTTCAAGATATGCCAGCTTTTGTTGACACTCCAGTGACATCAAGGAGTTAGAGGTTTTGTTTTGTTTTGTGTTTTGTCCAAAGATTATAGTTATTATCTATGAGATGATTGATCTGGGAGGAGTTTACTCCTCACAGTTCATTTTTCCTGTAACTTCTAAAACTTTAAGAACTCAATTAAAAATTCTGTCAAGTAAAACTGTAAGAGGAGAAGGAAAAGGATGGCAAGCAGCAAAATTAAAGTGTCCAATATGGGAGGGTGAAAATGGCAAAACTTTTAAGAAAAAGTCCAGAAATCCACATGAATAAGAGGTGAGGAGTCTTTCATGGCCAAAAGCACTTTCTAATATGTGAGGGAAATAAGAATCATAGACTGTCAGAGCTCTGGGTCTGCAAAGAAAGCTCAATGCAAGACATAGTATACTCAAGTATGCTTTCTCTAGTGAGACTTAGTCTCAAAATGCACTTTTGCCTTTACATAAATACTGAGATTTTTAAAAATATGTACAAAAAAGCTGCTTTATATTATTTTAACTCTACTCATTTCCTCAACATTATTAAGTCTTTCACATCTTAAAAGTATACTTTTTGACCTTAGGAAATTCGCAACATTCACAATGATGAATTAATGGGAATCAGACGAGAAGAAGAAATGGAAATGTCTGATGATGAAATAGAGGAAACAACAGAAAACAAAGAAACTGAGGAATCAGGTAAAAATATTTGTTTTGTTTTATTTAGCAAACATCTTTTGGGGCAGTATTTTTAAACCTTTAAAACAAAGTAAGATATGAGCATCAACCCACCAGACTGCACACCAGGTAGAAATAATTTATGAAGCCTTTAGTTAAATATCACCATTGAGTCTACAGGATTTTCTGTGGTTTTCATTTATCCCCATCTTCCATTGAAATGCTTAATTAAAAGTGATCTTTCTTTTCCAAGAATCACTGGGCATTTAGACAGCAGTGTTCTATATTTGGTTTGGATTTATTAAAAAAAAAGTTCTGAAATATAAAGCATGAGAGAGCCCATGCATTAATACTACATCACTTTTACTTTACGCTGAAATTAATAACGGATATAGATTTAAGTTTTAACAAAATACATATACCAAAATAAATTATGAAAAGAAGAAGTTGATTTTATAATTTGAGTAGAAGGCTCCCAAAAAGAAATAATAAATAATTTTTAACAAATGTATCTGCATAAAAATTAAATATTTCTGTTAAAGAAGCCACAAAGTTAAAAGTAAATATATTAATTAAAGAGAAATATCTGTAACCTCTGATAATCTACGTATCTACTGCCTTCCATTATGGTCACTTGGAGGTATATTGGGAACCAAAGAGAAATCCACATTTGTCAGGGTAAAGGCTTTTGTTTGAACCTAATATAGTTAGGAAATCACTGTGAGACAGAAGCCATGGAGTGAGCCCCCAGTGAGATCCATAGTGCAAACTTTTTGAACAATAGGATAATATTCTGCCCTTCAATTTCATAATGAACCATCTTGGATGGAAGATTATCATGGAGGGATACAAAATACCAGCCAAAAAACCAGCCTTTTCAGGAAAACCATTCCAGACAATCTTAGAATTTACACTGTAGGAGGACATAGTGAAAATGCACTAGGTAAAACATCTCAGTTCTAGTCCCAGTTGTCCCAATTGACCCTCGGCTTTTTTTTTAATGTTTTTTTATTTTCTTAGTTGTAGGTGAACAGAATATCTTTATTTTATTTTTATGTGGTGCTGAGGATCGAACCCAGTGCTTCACAGATGCTAGGCAAGCACGCTACCACTGTGCCACAATCCCAGCCCCGACTCTCGGCTTTAACATTGTAATCTGTACATTATAAAAACCATCTAACCTGGATTTTGTGATGGTTAAGTGAGTTCATTCATCTAATAAATGTTATATACCAAGAACTCTGGTAGACATTGGATATACAGTGGTATACTGACCCTGATGTTTATGAGGGAGCAGAGAGAAGAGAGATTGGTTGATTATAATTCAAATCTCAGTTTTCTGGTTCTAGCACTTGTATATTGAAGTCAGAAGCACTATATCCACTTGAGTGGTCTTAGAATCTTTACTCCATGAACAGAAACTCTTAAGGAAAGGAAAACAGCAAGTCATGCTTTTAAACAGGCTTTTATTTGAGTACATCTGAATTTCCTCTATTTTTGCCATCTTCTAGATGCCTGAACATACAAAGTACTATCTATATTAAATAAACTCTTCATAGTCATGGTTAGTTAGCATTTCAGAATAGCGAAGTAATTACTGCAAATAAATACTATAAATTTATAGCCAAAATAAACAAAAGACTTTAATGGTAATTGAGCTATTCAAACTATTTAAGTACATAGCTTGAATGTTTTATAGGTGATTAATCTTTAAGTTATAGAATCATCTCCACCTCAGTATCTACAATATTGTATACAGTGTTTATCCAGTGTTTCCATGAAATAAATGCAACCATAAGTTTGAACATCCACTTGATAAATTGCAGTGTTTGAGGAGTTATTGGGGGAAGGGAGGGTGTGTGGGAGATTCAGATTGAATGCACTTACTAGGGTTATATAATTGCATTTTGCTTCTGTATCTCTTTTGAGTTAAAAGCTGTATTGGCTACTGCACAGAATCTTATTCGTTTAGAGACTGGAAACTCCCTGACAGATCATCTTATAGCTATTTTCTTTCCTGTTCCACATGCCAGGATGCTGCTTTGTCAAATAAAGCTATCTACAATAGACTTAATGGAGCTTACCAAATAGCTATTCTCCCAGAAGGTTTCAATTCATTTTAATTCAAGGACTTTTGTGCATTTTTCTTCCCCTCGATCGTATCTAATTCTGTTATCTTGCTTCTATAGTACTCAACTGCAGAAATCCTGCTCAATGTGAGCCAGTGAGAGTATTCTCCATTTTTATCCAAATCAGCTGCATATTTTATCTATTGCTTGGTTCCAATTAAAAGCTTAAGCAACTATATCTCAGAATTGTTGTCTTCTCTATATATGCTACCAAATTTGGATTCCAGGACCCTATAGTGTGTCCCTGGTTATATTTTACTTCTCCCAAAAAAGTAAAACTAATTACCTTTCTTTGGAGTGCCACAAAAATTTCTCTTCTTCCAGACACTGTCTTAGCCCATATTTGTGATGCAGTATTTGAAATACTTTTTCCATGGAGGAAAGAACTGTTGTGCTCAAAGCAAAGAGGGACAGTCACATCAAAGCAAATCACGATATTGTGAAATTATTTTATTCTATTGTTAACCATGATGGAAAGTAATGTACTCAGTAAAGCCTAAGAACATCTGTTCCCTTTCAGCATCCATCGTCTGCTTTCTTCAATTAGACTAATGGTTCTCAGAATTGGTATGTGTAAGAATTGTTTGAATTACCCTTGAAATTTTAGATTTCTGGGCTGCAGAGTCTGATCCAGTAGGTCTTTCTTAGTGTCTAGGAATCAGCATCTTATTAGGCATCCTAAATGATTTAAATGCTGATGGTCTAGAAAGCATATTTGGAAAATGTTGACTTGGACTAATTCTCCTCCATTGTTCTAGTCAAAGTGTTCTTTTCCCTTGGTATCTGATCTCATACTTCCTCCCCATTCCTCCACCCACCATTATTCTCACTTTCAGAGTTCAGCCAACAAACACTATGTCCTGTAAACTGATGGAAGTATAGATGTAAATATATGTAAATCTTCTAAAATAGAAATAACACTTGGTTCTAACCTACAAAGTACTGATTACGATGCAACAAGGGCAAGAGATATCACTGTGGGCCAGAGTAGTCACAGACAGTAAAAATCAATCCGGGACTTAAAAGTGAACAGGTTTGGGTGAAAGGAACAAAACTAAGAAAACATCTGATGGGTTGATGGGAAATAGAGCATGATGTGTATAAAGGGATAAAAGATTGAGTGGGCAGTAAGGGCCCAAATTCTGGGGGACCATGAATGACAAGTTTAGATTTAGCAAAGTAGGCAATATGAGACTGTATGCACATCTTGAACATAGCACTAATGTGATGTAAGTAACATAAATTACACATTTAAGGAGACAATTTTATATGAAGTAAGACCAGACAGAGGCTTTTATAGGAATTGAGATGTGGAATGTTTAAGTTTGGGACTAGACCAATGTCAGTAAGTACTGGAAAAAAAGGTAGAAGAAAAGGAAGCAATGGAGAGTACAAGGTTAAAGATGCTAGCAGTCATTTTTATAGGAATGTACTAAAATCTTTCACATGAGATTAGGATATAAATGATGAAGAAGAGGAAAGAGCCTGGAATGAGTACGTGGGAAACTGGGGGATTTGTGGTATATTGGTTCACTAAATCTCCCATAAGAAATCACAAATTGGGATATTTAAATGACAGATATTTATTGTCTCACAGTTTTGAAGGCTAGAAGTTCAAGATCAAGGTGTCAGCAGAGCTGGTTCCTTCTGAGAGCTGTAAGGGAGAATCCGTTTTGTGCCTCTCCCCTAGCTTCTGATAATTTGCCAGAAATCTTTGGCATTCTTTGACATATAGATGTAATACCCCAATCTCTGCCTTAGTGTTCACATGACATTCTTCCTGTGTGCATCTCTATCCCTGCCAAAATTGCTCTTTTCTCTAAGAACACCAATCACATTGGATCAAGACCCACCCTAATGACTTTATTGTAACTTCATTACCTCTGTAAATACCCTGTTCCCAAATAAAATCACATTCTTTGAGCTTCAACATATCTTTTTAGTGGAGGTAACATAATTCAATCCATAACAGTAGAACTGACATAATAGACTGATGGATGGGACTGATTTGTACTATATAATGACATAAGCTTCAGATAGAAAATAGTTAGGAAAAGGGAAGGATTTGTATTCAAGTCAGAATTCAAGAAAGTTGAAAGAATAGAAAAAGGTGGTGTTGAGATGTTGGCTTAAATTCTGAGAATATGAATAAATGATTATGAACAGCAAGAGAAAAAAAAGATCAAAGGGGTGAATATAGAACTTTGCAGGGAGAGGAAGTAGAGAAAGAATAGTTAACATAGGAGTTAGAGGATTTAGAAGATGGCAGAGCAGATCTGGGCAGCAACTCTTGGCCCTACCACAGCCCAGAAATGAAGCAGTGAAAGAATAGCTGACCAAAGAGGTGGATGACAGAGTGAATACCCTAAAACTCAATGTTGGACAACCTAAGACTTGAGAGGACTTGGAATTTGGTTACTGTTATGGTTTGCATGTGAGGTGTCCTTAGAATCTCACATGTGAGAAAATGCAAGAAGGTTCAGGGAATAAATGATTGGGTTATGAGAACCTTAACCCAATTAGTGAATTAATCACCTGATGGAATTGAGTAGTAACTAAAGACAGGTGGGATGTGGCTGGAGGAGGTGGCATATTGGGGGCATGGCTTTGGCGTATATATTTGTATCTGGTAAGTGGAGATCTCTTTCTCTCTGCTTTCTGATCACTACGTGAGCTGCTTCCCTCTGCTACACTCTTCCACCATGATGCTGTCTCACCTTAAGCCCCAAAGAATGGAGCCTCTTGTATGTGGATTGAGACCTCTGAAACCAGGAGCCCCCAAGTAAACTTTTCTTCCTTTAAAATTGTTGTGGTCTGGTCTTTCAGTCACAGCAGTGAAAAAGCAGACTAAAACAGAAATTGGTACTGGGAGTGAGGTCGTTGCTGTGACTAACCTGACCATGTGGTTCAGAAGCTTTTGGAGCTTTTTGGAATTGGTTGGAGGAATTTGGAGATGCTTAGCAGTACAAGCTGGAAATGCTTTAAGTTGTTGTAAGTGGAAGTCAGTGGATGATTCTGGTGGGAGTTCAGAAGATCAGAATGCCAATAGGACTGCAAATAGTGAAGACAGGGCTCAATAGGAAAAGGAATCTGGAGTAGAGGCCATTTGCATTATGTTCTGCATTTTTCTCATGTCCAGAGTCTTTCTGTGAGGCTGATTTTAAAAGCAATGTGTTTCTTAATCTGAGGGGAAGAAATTTCTAGACAGCATAGCATTCAGGAAGTGGCATGGGTATTGCTGACAGCTTTTAGCCAAGTTTATTGTGATATTCAGAAGCAGAAAGCAGAGCAGAAAGCTTTGAAAAACTTGAAAGACAGGAGTAAAACTGGGGCTAAGGAAGTTGAAGTTGTTAAAGACATTACTGTCATTAAAGAAATGCTAAATACTTTACCCAGAGATAATAAGAAAGTGGCTTGAGGGTACCTCAGGACCACACTAAGACCACACTCATCTCAGGCTCAAGGGAGTAAAAGTGAAAATTCTCTTGAGACCAGTGAGGAATCCTTCTTGCACAAGGAGGCCTGGGAAGTTTTTCAAAGTGCTCAGCCACCCAGACACTTACAGGCTGCTGCAGAAGGGTCCCTGGAGGCTTGGCTACTATTGAAGATGGTGGCAGACCTTGGCATCAACCACGTGGTACTGATTCTGCAGGAATGAAAGATGCTGGAGTTAGGGGGTCATGGAGGCTTCCACCAAAATTTCAAAGGAAGGCCATAGAAGCCAGGCAAAGGGCAGCTGGGTCTGAGTCCCTACAGGCATCCCCCGAGAAGAAGGCAAGGTGTGGAGATTTGAGGAGGAAGCTGAAGTTGCAGTGAAGATCCTCAAGATTAGGAAATGCCAGTAACATGGGACATCATCCTAGGAAAGCTGCAGGAATTGAGCAGAGACAAGCCAACAGAAAGCCCACTTAAGCTGCAACAAACAAGGCCACGGGGGCAGAGCTACACGAGCCCTTTGGAGAGAAGATCATGATGCCATGTGCCCCAGACACCAGACATAGAACTACAGGACTTGTTTGCCCAGCTGGATTCAGTCTTGCTTTAGTCCCATCCCTTTTTAATACGCCCATATTTTTGTGTTTGGAAATGTTTACTCTGTACCTTTATATATTGGATACTTGTTAATTACTTTTAATTTTACAGGAGTTCACATTACAAGATTGCTTTGAGCCTCAGAGAACACTTTGGACTTGAACATTGAGCAATCTTGGAACTGTTGAGACTATTGGGGATATTTGGGAATGGACTAAATGTATTTTGCATAGTCAGATGTGTGTGAGCTTTGGGGGGCCAGGTTAGGAATGTTATGGTTTGGATGTGAGGTGTTCCCAAAACATCACATGTGAGAAAATGCAAGAAGGTTCAGGGAAGAAATGATTGGGTTGTGAGAGCCTTAACCCAATCAGTGAATTAATCACCTGATGGGATTAATTGAGTGGTAATTGAAGGCAGGTAGGGTCTGGCTGGAGGAGGTGGGACATTGGAGGCATGGCTTTGGGCTCTCTCTCTTCTTTCTAATCGCCATGTGAGCTGCTTCCCTCTGCCACACTCTTCCTCTATTATATTCAGGCTCACTTCAAGCCCCAAAGAATGGAGTCTGCTGCCTATAGAAACTGTGAGCCCCCAAATAAACTTTTACTCCCCTAAAATTGTTCTGGGCAATTCTTTTAGTTACAGTGGCAAAAAAGCTGACTAAAACAATTACTGAATCAGAAAATAAGGAAAGAATGCCTTGACCCTGAACTGTGACCAGAGCGGTATCAGGGGAGGGGGAACAAAGAGAGAAAGAGGGAGAGAAAAAGCCCATAAGCTTATTTCCTTAAAAAGAAAAATCTGGAAAGAAAAATCCTACCAAGTTAAAACAGAACAGGAGCACCAAAGACAGTGAAAGAAATCACGCAGTTCAGCCGAAATTATAGGCAGGAAGCTGCCATGCAGGGTAACCATTTTGTGGATTCCACAACTAGCCAGTTTCTCTAGAAGAAATTAAATCAGCACATATTCTCCCCACCAACAGATAGGAACAAATAAAATCAGGAGAACATCTCTGAAACAGGTTTTCTCAGTAATCCATCTCACTCTGGACAAGAGGAGTGTGGTGGAGCTGACCCCAAAGGAAATCATTCCTGGGGCATGCTAACAGCAACCCAGCACTGCCCACAATTTCCACAGGAGCTCAGGAGAAGACAGGCCAATTGAAACTCTACTCCCATCACAGTGGTAAATAAAACCCCAACAATTTTCAGCAGGCAGTATGAAGGCTTCTGTACCACAGACTGCCCACAGAGAGCCTACACCCACAGGCCCAAAACGGTTGCAGACAACTACCAAATGCATACATAGTGCAGGTACAAAGAAGTCCCCATGGAGAGGAGTGGGCCCTCACTGATTTATGACAGTCAGTGACACCCTTGAGCCTTGCATCCTGCACCTCCACAACCAACAGAAACAACCAGCAAATGTAGCAACCTTCAAGCATGCAGACCCGGGCCTCTGGGCCATCTAACAAGCACTGACTGGCAAAATAAATAAATAAATAAATAAATATATATATATATATATATATATATATATATATATATATATATGTAATCAACAAGGGGAGTAGTTCCTGTGTCCCAGCACCCCTAGGTCCAGAGCTGTGAATCTCAGAGTTGTCAGTTAACTCAATTTTCATTCAGACACAGACCCCCAGAAAGCATTTCCTGAGGATAACCTGAAGCAGCCAGTTAGGAATCTCAGTACATACACAATAGCTGTACATCAAACAAAGGATCTTACAGCAGAGCATCACACAGATACCAGCCATCACCCAGTGTGCCAAGATATAAGCTCACCAATCTTCAACCTGTGTGCTTCCAGAGTGGACAGTAGCCCTACATTCCCCCCCACAGGCTACCTCATGCTACATCAACCAGACTCCAGTAGCGCAACCTTAGACCAGCATACCCTGTATGCTCTTAAATATACACCAGGAAGTCACACTGAATTTGACAGCACTGGATCCACAGGACTTTTCTTCAGGAGGGCACACAAGTCACCCCCTAACAAGGAGTAACTTGGTGGCTAAGTAACAGAATCAGGGACTGTCTCCTCTGACCCACCAGAAAGCTAGTAGGAACCTGAACACACCAAAGATCGGAGGGGTCCTCTTAGAATTGTATCAGAGGTGGCTTGGTATGATCTCTATCTCCATACTCAGAGAAACTTAGAGTTAAAACCAAGGAGCGATGTGTATCTTCTAAAGTTCCCAAATCCTGGTGAAATACAAACCAGAAAGACTCAATAAGAAACCTCCCCACCTCATAGAATATCATAAATAGCTCTAATGTCAATTTTTGTCTCATGGATACTTTTTGTATTAAATCAATAGATGTGCACTTATTATTCAACATTGCAACCCTCAACCCAATGGATTGTATTTCTTTAATGATTTAAAGCATTAATAGTAATCATTCATTCTATCTTTGATTTCCTAGCTCAGATTTACACTTGCTCCTTAGTCTCAGTTTCCCCTTTTGTATTACATGCTCCTGCCTCAAGGTCCCCCACAATTTTTCTTTTTTTAATCTTAGTTTGTATTATTTTTCTATCTATTCTTTTCTCTTTTCTATCTTTCATTGCCCATTTTTCTCTTATCTCCTTTTCAACTCCTATATAATGTAATAGTAATTATACTATCTTTAATAACTAAATTCTCAACTTATTCAAGAACATTACTACAATTTTATACTTGTGTTAGAGAAATGGGATCATTTTCAATAAGTATTTTTTCTAAGGTTTATTAGTACATGGCTTTGCTCTGAAGTAATTGCAGTTAATGGGGTTTAGTATCTTCTCTCAAATGGTGCTGCATATTGGGTATAGCAAAGTATACATGTTATGTTGGAATATCAATACTTGGATATCTGCCCAGGCTGGGGCACTTAAGAGAAAGAAGCTCACTAAATAGTCCCTTTCATAAAAGTAGAAGAAATAATCATCTCAGGGATATTTGACATACAAATAATATGAAGAAATAAGGAAACAAACCACCCAAAACTGCCCACAAAACTCCAACAACTGATGCCATTGACATTACAGTGGAGGAAATGTTGGATAAAGAACATAGAAAGCTCATAGTGAAAACATAAAATGATCTAAAAGACAATATAAGAAGTGAACCAAGGGCTGGGACTATAGCTCAGTGGTAAAGCACTTGCCTAGCATGCTTGAGGCACTGGGTTCGATCCTTGGCACCACATATAAATAACAAATGAATAAAACAAAGATCCATCAACAACTAAAAAAAATATTTAAAAAAAAGAAGTTAACCAAGAGAGAAATTATGGTAAATGAAATACCATTTCAATAAAGAGATATTCCGAAAAAGAACCAAACAGAAATCCTGAAAGTAAAAGACTCAATAAATCAAATCAAAAATTCAAGTTGAAAGCATCACCAGTAGATTAGACAACAAAGAAGACATCATCAGGTCTCAAAAATAAAGTATATAATCTTGAAAATAGTCAATAATAAAGAAAAGATGTTAAAAAATTATAAGCAGAATATTCAGGAATATTCGGGAAATCTGGAATAACATTAAAACACCAAATCCAAGAATCATAGATGTACAAGCAGGCACTAAAATACAAAAAATGGAATGCATAGCATTTTCAATGAAATGATATCATAAAGGTTTTCCAAACCTTAGGAATGAGATGGAAATCCAAATACAAGAGGCATTTAGAACCTGAAATAGACAAAGTCAAGAAAGATCCCCTCCAAGACACATTACAATTAAAATGACTGATATATAAAAGGATAGAACCCTAAAAGTTTCTAGAGAAAAATGGCAGGTCACATTTAGAGGTAAGTCAACTAGAATTTCTACTGATTTCTCAGCGCAGACCCTAAAAGGCAAGAGGGCTTGGAATAATATATACTAAGACAGATAACAACTGCCAACCAAGACTGCTATATCTAGCACAGCTATACTTCAGAATTGAAGATGAAATGAAAGCTTTCCATGATAAGCAGAAACCAACAAAATTCATAACTGATAAGCCAGCACTAAACAATATCCTTAATGAAATATTACACACAAAAGAAATGAAAAATATATATCAAAGCCAGTTAATGAATGAATCTCATTAAATAATAAGTCAATTAAATGAGTATCAATTCTGAATTAAGCCTTAGGAAAAAATCAAGATGTCAAGAAAAAAATGTCTCTAGAGACTACAGAATGAGAGGACATCTTGGCCACCTGCTCCTCAGGTATGGCATTAATATCCAGAACATATAAAGAACTCAAAAAACTTAACACCCAAAATACAAATAACCCAATTAATAAATGGACAAGCCAGGTGCAGTGGCTCAAGCCTGTAATCCCAGCACTTAAGGAGGCTGAGACAGGAGAATTGCGAGTTCAAAGCCAGCCTCAGCAATGGCGAGGTGGTAAGCAACTCAGTGAGACCCTGTCTCTACATAAAACACAAAATAGGGCTTGGGATGTGGCTCAGTGGTTGAGTACCCCTGCATTCAATCCCCAGTACCAAAATAAATAAATAAATAAATAAATGGACAAAAGAATTGAATAGGCACTTCTCAAAAAGAAGAAATACAAATGGCCAGTAAATTTATTTTAAAATGTTCAACATCTTTAGCAATCAAAGAAATGAAAAATCAAAACTACATTGATATTTCATCTCACCCAATCATAATGGCAAATATCAAGAATACAAACAATTGTTGGTGAGGATGTAGTGAGAAAGGAACACTCATACATTGCTGTTGGGACTGCAAATTAGTACAAACATTCTGGAAAGCAGTATGGAGATTCCTCACAAAATAGAATAGAACCATTCTGGGAATAGAACCATTGCATAACCCAGCTACTCCACTCCTCAATGTATATCTAAAAGATCTAAAATCAGAGGCTAGGGTTGTGGCTCAGTGGTAGAGTGTTCACCTAGTGTGAATGAGGCACTAGGTTCGATCCTCAGCACCGCATACAAATTAATAAATAAAAACAAACTTATATAAGAAGATCTAAAATCAGCATTCTTTTTAAAATATTTTTTGTAGTTGGACATAATACCTTTATTTCATTTTATTTTTATGTGGTGCTGAGGATCGATCCCAGGACCTCACGTGCTAGGCCACAACCCCAGACCTAAGAGAAAGAAACAGATCTGGAATAAATTACTGTGGAAAGTGTAAAAGGAAGAAATCAGTGTGAGTTGAGACCCATCAGCATGAACCAGCACAAATCTGTATTGATCTAGCTTGCTTAGTCTACAACTTCTGGTAGGAGTTCTCTGAGGCCTAGGATAAGGAGCAAAGAAAGTTAAATCAGTGTCCATGTGTTGGGGATTGGCATGGTAAGCCTGGCCAGAGTTTTTCAAGAGGCTGAAATAAAACAGAGTTCTGGGGAATTTGCAGTTGAATGTGTTTAGTCAGAAAACAATTAGCAGCCAGGCACAATGATGCACACCTATAATCCCAGCAGCTCAGGAGCCTAAGGCAGATCGAAAGTTAGAAGCCAGCCTCAGCAACTTACCGAGACTGTGTCTCAAAATAAAAAATAAAAACCGGGCTGGGGATGTGGCTCAGTGCTTAAGCACTCCTGGGTTAAATCCCTGGCACATAAAAAAAAGAGAGAGAGAGAGAGAAATGAAAGAGGGAGAGAGATCAAGAAAGCAATTAGTGGACTGGGTGAAGTTGCCCAATTCAAGAGATTAAATATTCCATCAAGGAAGGAGAACAGAGTCTTCTGGTGATAAGGAGATTGGGATAACTGATACATGAAGATTCTATGTTTGAGAGGGCAATGTAAAGATATGAGGGGAAACAACAAGATCTCAGGTGCATCAATGCTGGCAGAAGCCTGATTACAGTGGAGATAATGACATAGAAGCAAAGAAAGCAAAGCATTATGAGATCAGAGAACTCATTTGAGATTTTGCCTGAACCAGATTGCAACTGCCCCAATGGATTGTACTCATATCATATCCCTCTCTTTCTTCCTACTCTTTGTTCTTTTAGGCTTTTTCTCTTTGTGAATTGCTGAGGCTCAAACTTTTTTCTGAACCTTGAGAGGAATGTTGTACATTCTTCCTTCTATAATTTTTAAACATTTTTAGCATCTCCTATATTGAAAATTTGTAAGAGCATCTGACTCCCTGATTTTACTTTAGTTATTTGTTGTTTGCCTTACACCATTAACCTAGGCATTAATTTTTTTAATAACAAAAAATCCTTTTTGATCTTTTGTTGTACAGAAACATGTCTGGGCTTTTGCTCTTAGCAGCTTCTCTAGAAGGAAGTTTTCACAGCTGCCTTCATACTTTCATATTGCCACGATGAACTGGCAGTCTTCAGATCTAATAAGCACCAAACCCCATAAAGAGAAATGTTTTTTCCCGCAGAGGAAATAGTCAGAAAGGAGAAGCTGAGAACTAATGATGGCAGGATATGAATACATTCACTGTACTATATACTCTTTAGTACCGGGACCAATGGATTCACAGACTCAAACACATTATTAAAAGGTAATATTGAACTTTTCAATGTTCTGGCAATGTAAAAAGAACTGCAAGTTCAGAAATGGACCCAATTAATATTAAATCTGTGAAAGGAAAGACTTGGTGTCCTCATTAAAATGACAAAAGCCCTCATTTCAGAGAGTGGGAAATACATTTTGTAGGGAAAGTCCCCTCAGTAATATTATAGGTGATAACAATTTTTTCTTAGTGACAGGTCCAAACTGAGAAGATTATTATCTGTTCCCATTTGGCTACAGGTATGCATTGCTGCTCACTTGCATGCCCTTTCCCCCAGGCAGGACAGAAGCGGTCTCTCCTCATTTTCTCAGAGGGAAAATGTTTTTGCATTTCAACTACAGAAAGTGCCTCTAGCTATTCTCCTAAGTCTCTGCCCTTTTCTTGTCCATGTATCTATTGTGACATATAGAATATGAATATAATCACTGACCTGGAGTACAAAAGAAACAAAAGGAGGAAAACAAAATGTAGCCATTTTGTATTAAGCCGTGTGGACTGCCAGAAGACAAACATGCAAACCAAAGCAGAAATAAATAACTGTCTATCTGTAGGAGTCACTTGATTTACAGAGGAACCTCTATGCTGTTCAGCCAGACTGCAGCTCAAGATGCTGTCCTTGGTACTGACCCAACAAGCAAACCAAATATTTCTTCCTCTGTTTGGCAGATAGTTGTCCTTTTTTCTATATAGCTTTGTGTATACAATCATCTTAACTTGTAGCATCTTCCTTTGGTGTCATGATAGGAATACTGCTTGTCTGATGGAAAATATCCCAGAAACTGGGAGAAGGCAAGAATAGTATTTGGAATGCTGGGAATCCAAGTCTGTGTATTGTTGGCTTTCCCTTCAAATACATAAAATCTGTAATTACACCAAGAATTAAAATCTGTAATAAACCCAAACATAAAATGAATGTGGCATGCCAAAGATCTTTTGTAATTTTTTAAATTAAAATGAGAGATTTAAAACTGCCATATTAGGATAATTGCATGGCCACCCACAGGAAACAAATGCAGACACTGAGATTACTTGAAGATAGTTCTCCTCAGAACTTTTCCAATTACATTGCCTCTCTCTGCTGTGGGTAGACAATCTGATCACAATCACCTACATAATTACCGAATAGTTTTAGGAAAACCCTTAGGTTCAAGGCTTTGAATTAAATACCCAGTGTTTCCTAAAAGCAGCTTCCTCTTAGGAATAGGTTTTTTTCTTTGCCCTCAGAATTTAGGTCTCTTCTATATATTTCGTCTTTGTATATCACAAATTCCTTCCATTCCTTATATAGAGAAGAATGAATCTTTATTTGAAATCCCTTTAGAAAACACTTTTTGTGGCTGGGGTTGCAGTTCAACAGTGGAATGCTACCCTAGCACATGTGAGGCACTGGATTCAATCTTCAGCACCACATCAAACAAACAAACAAACAAATAAAGATTAAAGAAAGAAAACACTTATTTTGGGAGGGGTACCAGGGATTGAACTCAGATGTACTCAACCACCGAGCCACATCCCCAGCCCTATTTTGTATTTTATTTAGAAACAGAGTCTCACTGAGTTTCTTAGTGCCTCACTGTTGCTGAGGCTGGCTTTGAACTCAAGATCCTCCTACCTCAGCTCCCAAACCGCTGGGATTACAGGTGTGCGCCCCTGTGCCTGGCTAGAAAACACTTCTTATAGAATGAAATTATGGCATTTGCTGGTAAGTGGATGGAACTGGAGACTATCGTGTTCTGATATGTGGATGCTAACTCACAACAAGGGAGGGTGGGGAGGGAAGAACAGAAGTTCATTGGATTAGACAAAGGGGATGAAGAATAGGGCGATGGGAATAGGAAAGACAGTAGAATGAATTGGACATAACCTTCCTATGTTCATATATGAATACATGACTGTGTAACTACATCATGTACAACCACTAGAATGGGATCTTAATTAGAAAAAGTCATACTCTGTGTATGTATAATATGTCAAAATACACACTACTGTCATGTATATCTAAAAAGAATTTTAAAAGTTAAGACAAAAATGGAAACATTTCTTATACCATTTATAACTTATAATTTCAATGGTTTGATTTTTATTACTTTTTTCCCTTTTTCAACCCAGAGTCCCTCTGCATAGGTAGCTGAGAAAATCCACATCTTTGTCAAATTGCCATATAACTTTTTTATAAATTTAATATACAGATTTTTAACTTTGGATCCATCTTGATAACATCTCTTTTTCTGAGCTTTTTTCCTGATAATAATCAAACAAGTAAGCTGAAAGTATAGCTCAGTAGTAGAGTGTTTGCCTAGCATGCACAAGGCCCTGGGTTCGGTTCCCCACATTACTATAAAAATGATGAAGAAGAAAGAAACTACAAATATTTCCATGAATATAGCATGTAAACAGTAGAGATTAGTGGATCACAATTTTTTAAATAGTCATAATCCTGGAACATAGAAAGCACTCAATAAATGTTTATGGAATTAATGAAAATTCTCTAATTAAATATTTTGAAATAGGTTTTATAATTTTGGGCCCTGGAAAATATACCCAAACACATAATAATTAAATTTAACCTAGGTTTTCCCCATGTGTCTTCATTCTTTTATTAATAAACTTTATTTTTAGAGCAGTTTTTGGTTTAGAGCAAAATTGAGTAGAAAGTAGAGTGTTTTCTATGTAATCCTTATCCCTAAAAAGTAAGTCTCCCCCCACTGTCAGCCTCTCCCACTAGAATGGTACATTTGTTTCAATCAGTTCATTGACACATTGTTAGCATACAAAATCCATAGTTTACATTAGGGTTCACTCTTGGCATTGTACCTTCTCTGGGTCTTTGTCAGATGTATAATAGGATGTATCCTACATGCTTACGCTTACATCATACGGAAAAGTTTCACTGCCCTAAAAATCCTCTGTGCTATGCCTATTCATCCTTCCCTTAATGTTACCCATTAACAACCACTGGTCTTTTCACTATCTCCCCAGGGTTGTCTTTTCCAGATCACCTTATGGTTGGCATCATATCATATATAGCCTTTGAAGATTGGAAACATTTATTTAATACTGTGTATTTAAGTTTCCTTCATATCTTTTCATGGTTTGATTACTCATTTCTTTTTAGTACTGACTAATATCACATTGGATATACCACAGTTTATCTATTCACCTACTGAAGGGCAACTTTGTTGCATTGAATTTGGGCAATTAATAAAGGTTTTGTAAACATACATTTCAAGGCCTTTGTGTGGACATTTATTTTCAGTTAATTGGGTAAATGCTGAATTTTATGATAAGAATATATATATGATTTTGTAATAAATGCCAAACTGTATGCTTACTAAAGTATAATTTATTTGATTAATTTGTTCTTCTTTATCTAGTTTTCTAAGGTAGAAGTTTAGATAATTGGTTTTGATCTTTCTTCATTTCCAATGTATGCATTTAGTGTTCCAATTTCCCTCTAAGCACCATTTTTGCTGCATTCCACGGATTTGGATAAGTTGTATTTTCATTTAATTTAATTCCAAATATTTTTTTCATTTCTGTTGGTATTTTTACTTTTTTCAGTATTAGTTTTAGTTGTAGATGGACATAATACCTTTAATTTATTAATTTTTATGTGGTTCTGAGGATCGAAAACAGTGTCCCACATGTGAGGGGCAAGTACTCTAGCACTGAACCACAACTCCAGCCCCTTGGTATTTCTATTTTGAATCATTTGTTATAAGTAGACTGTTTAATCTCTAAATATTTGGGATTATCTAGCTATCTTTGTGTTATTGATGGCTAGCTTAATTCTACTGTGGTCTAAATCATATATTGCATGATTTCCATTTTCAAAAAAGATTTTAAGGTGTATCTTGTGGCTTAATATGTGGTCTCTCAATAAAACTTCCATGTGAACTAGAAAATATGTAATTTGTTGCTGTTGGATGAAATATTCTATAGATGTCAATTATATCTAGTTGATTGATGGGTCTATTGAGTTCAACTATGTTATTACTGATTTTCTGCTTTCTGGAACTGTCCACTTTTGATAGAGGGGTGTTAGTAGGTTAATCTGTTTCTCCTTTAAGTTCTATCAGTGGTTGCTTCACATATTTTGATGTTCTGTTGTTAGCCTCTTACACATTAAGGATTGTTACATCTTCTTGGAGTACTGACCCCTTTAACATTATGTAATGCCTCTTTATTCATTAATCTCCTTGCTCTGAAGACAGCTGTGTCTGGTATTTATATAGATATTCCCATTCTCTTTTAATTAATATTAGAATGGGATGTCTTTATCTATCTCTTTGCTCTGAGTCTACATAACGTCATTATATTCAATATGATTTTCTTATGGGTCATATACTTGGTTCTTGTTTTTTGATCCACTCTGACAATCTTTATCTTTTATTTGGTGTATTTACAGCAATGACATTTAAAGTGATTACCAGTATAGCTGGATAAATATCTACCATGTTTGCAGCTATTTTCTTTTGGTTAATCTTGTTCTTTGTTCCTATTTTGTCTTCTACAATTTTTCTGCCTTTTCTGGTTTTAATTGAGGCATTCTATTATTCTATTTTATCCTTTTCTTAGCATATCAATTTTACTTCTTTTTATGTAATTTTTAGTAGTTTCCCTAAAATTTTGCACTGTGCATTTACAAGTAATCCGAGTCCACTTTCAAATAACTCTACACCATTTCATGGGTAATACAAGTTCCTTACAATAACAAAATATTCCTAACATTTTTCTCCCATGCTTTTTATCATTGCTTTCATGCATTTCACATATACATAAGTGTACATAGTTGAACACATTTTTTTGCTGTTATTCTGAACAGTTATATGCTGGATCACTTGAGAATAAGAAAAATAAAAGGAGCCAGGTGCAGTGGCACAAGCCTGTAATCCCAGCACTTAGGGAGGCTGAGACAGGAGAATTGCGAGTTCAAAGCCAGCCTCAACAATGGCGAGGTGCTAAGCAAGTCAGTGAGACCCTGTCTCTACACAAAACACAAAATAGGGCTGAGGATGTGGCTCAGTGGTCAAGTGCCCCTGAGTTCAATCTCCTGTACCAAAAGAAAAAAGAAAAATAAAAGATTTTATTTTACCTTCACTTACTCATTTTTGTGTTCTTCCTTTCTTTATGCAGATCTAATGTATGACCTATATCATTTGCCTCTTTTCTGGAGAACTTCTTTTAGCATTTCTTGCAAGACAGATTAATGGCAACAAATTCCTTTAGTTTTTGTTTTTCTGAGAAAATATTTCTTCTTATTTCACTTTTGAAGAACAATTTCACAAGGTACAGAATTCTAATTTGGTATGGTTTTTTCTCTTAATCTTTAAATATTTCACTCCACTTTCCTTGTTTGCATAGTTTCTGAAAAGCCAGATATAATATTTATATTTATTCTTCTATAGGTAAGATGCTGTTTTCCTCTGGCTTCTTTCAAGATTTTTTTCTTTATTTTGATTTTGTGAAATCTAAGTGTTATATGCATAGGTGTAGCTGACACTAATTTGAGAAAATTCTCAGTAGTTATTGCTTCAAATATTGCTTCTTTCTTTCTTCTCCTCTGGTTTTCCCATCATATATGATTACTACTGCTGTGGCTGTCCTGTGGTTCTTGGATATTCTGTTATTTTTCCTTTAGTCTTTTTTCTCTGTTTTTGTTATGGTATGAATGTTTGTGCCCCCCAAAATTTACATGCTGAAATCTAATCACCAGTGTGACAATATTGGGAAGTGGGGTTTTGGGGAGATGCTGTGCATTCATGAATAGGATTAGTTCCCTTTATGGAAGACACTCCACAGAGCTTCCCTTGCCCCTTTCTGATGCAAGGATACAGCTAGAAGTCATCACCTATGAACCAGGAATTAGGCATTCAGCAGACACTGAAACTACTAGTACTTTGATCTTGGACTTCCGAGCTTCCAGAACTATAGAAAGTAAATTTGTTTTTTATAACCTACCCAGTATATGATATTTTTGTAGCAGCCCAAAAGGATAAAGACAGGTTTTCAGTCTTGGAAGTTTTTAATTATCATATCCTGAAGCTCAGAGATTCTTTCCTCAGCCATATTTAATGTACTATTGACCTAACAAAGGCATTCTTCATTCCTGTTACAGTTTCTGATCTCTAGTATTTTTAAAAATTGTTTCTTAGAATTTCCAACTCTCTGCTTCTACTATTCATGTTTTCTTGCATGCTACTTTTTCCATTAAATCCCTTTGCATATTAATCAGGGTTTTTTCCTTTTTCTGCGATTTAAAAACAATTTTTAGCTGTTGATGGACTTTTATTTTACTCATTTATTTATATGCAGTGCTAGTGCCTCACACATGCAAGGCAAGTGGTCTACCACTGAGCCACAATCCCAGCCCTCTGCGATATTTTTTTATTGGTGCATTACAGTTGTACATAATGGTGGGATTTGTTATTACATGTTCATACATATATACAATGTAATGATATAGTTTAGCAACTATCACTTCCCAGTACTTCTCCCTTCCCTTTCCATATCCCATATTCTTGGCCCCTTTCCTCTACTGATCCCCTTAACCATAGGGGTTTTTTTTTATTATTAAATTGCCAGATTGATAACACCAGCTCCTTTGCTTGGTCTGTACTGATATTTCCCTGTATCCTCAAATATACTTTTGCCATTTAGTATGTCATGTAAATTTTTGTTAGAATCCAGACATGATATTCTGAGTGTGAGGAACTCCAGCATATAGGCCTTCGTTTGTGTGCAATGAGGAAAACTATTCTCCAGTTCTATTATGAAATCTCTATCTTTCGGTGAGTCTGTGTCCCCAGCCTGTGGACTTCACCCATGCTTCTCAGTTTTATTTCCCTGATCTGTAGGTGGGAAAGATGGCTACAAGGGACTAGGGTTGAGCATTTCCCTTCCCCTAGATGTGTTAGGCTCTTTTAAAACCCTGGCAGTTTAGGCTCTGGTAAAAATAGTTTTTCATAAGAGCAAGTTGTGTAAATAAGAACAGAATGCTATGGCATTTCAAATTTCAAAATGGTTCTTTTCCTTTCCCCTGCCAGAAGCAAAAGGAGATTTTTCTTGGATATTCACTGTGAGAACTGATAGAGCTTCTGGCGGTAAAACTTACAAAAGAATATCCCCCCAACCCCTTCAGAATTTTTAACTCACAGATTGTTCACACTGAGCTGCCAACAATTTGTCAATTACAGTTTGTTTTTCTAAGTTGACACTGATTCCCATGGAGTTTTCTGCTCATGGGTTCTATAAGTCATGATTCACTAGGTCTGCCTATCTGTATCTCCAGTTTGGGGGGCAGCAATTTGTCCTTTGACCTCACTCCCCTGAAGGATATAAGAAGAGCTATTGATTTTTCAGTTCGTTCAGCTGTTTATTTCCTGTTAAGGCAGAGTGGAAACTTTTAAGCTTCTCACATGCTACACTAGAAACTGGAAATCTTAGATCTTAGTTTTATACATTTACTTTACTTCTGTAAGACTAGTCAATGCTACATTCTTTAAAAACATCTTTCAGCAAAATTATTGTGTAGGCAGTTGTCAGTTTGAGGCAATTAGTCTTATACTTTCTTATTACAAGGCTCTTACAAGTTGCTGCATTTCAAATAAAAGTACCTGATCTTACTTGGAAATATATCTTAGTTATATTTGGGGGTGGAGAATATGAACTATGATGAGGACTCTTGTGTGTTAGAATTCTGGTTCACTTATAAAGATGGATTTTGTGTCCATCTCTTGTGATAGTAGCCAATGTAGACCTAAAGTTCCTTGTCAAGAGGCTTTTTTAAGAACTATTTTTATCAGTACATTGTAATTATATGTAATATTGGGGTTCATTTTGACATAATCATACATGCATGTAATATAATTTGCTCCACTTTAATTTATATTTCCTCTTTCACTCCCCTCCCTCCCACCTCCTGCTCTTCTCCCTCTATTCTACTGATCTTCTTTTTATTCATTTATAGTTTTTTAAAATGGTTCTTTATAGATATGCATAAAAGTGAAATTCACCATGGTATATTTGTATATGTGTATAGCATAATTTGGTCAATTTTATTCCATCATCCCTTCTTTTTCCCATCCCTCTTCCCTCCCCCTCTATCTCCTTCCCCTACTTTACTGTTCCCCCTTCTATTTTCACAAGATTCCTACCCCAACCTTTTCTCCTTATTTTGGTCTAACTTCCACATGAGAGACAACATTTGACCTTTGATGTTCTGGGTCTGACTTACGTCACTCAGCATGATAATATCCAGTTCCATCCATTTTCTTGCAAATGCCATAATTTCATTCTTCTTTATGACTAGGCAAAATTCCATGGTGTATATATACCACATTTTTTAATCCAGTCATCTGTTGAATGGGTACCTAGGCTGGTTCCCTAAGTTGGCTCTTGTGAATTGTGCTGCTATAAATACTTACATGCCTGTATCACTATAGTATGCTGGTTTTGGTTCTTTAGGTTAAATACCAAGGAGTAGGATAGCTGAGTCATACAGTGGTTCCATTCCTAGTCTTTTGAGGAATCTCCGTACTGCTTTCCAAAGTTGTTGTACTAATTTGTTTTTATGCATATTAATTTATTTTTATTGGTTCTTTTTAGTTATACATGATGATAGAATTCATTTTCACATAATTATAAAAACATAAAATATAATCTGTTGTAATTCAGTCCCCAGTACTTCCCCTTCCCCTCTTTTCCTCCCCATAACTGTTCCCTTCCTTCTACTCTACTGATCCTTATGCTATTTACTTATAGATTTTCTTTAAAATGGTGTCATATGGATGTACATAGTGATGAAATTCACTGTGGTGTATTCATATCTGTACATAGGAGAGTTAGGTTAGATTCATTCCACTGTCTTTCTCTATCCCATTCCTCCTCCCTTCCTTTCATTCCCCTTTGTCTACTCCACTAATGTTTTTTCTATTCTCTTTTTAATCCACTCCTCCTTATTTTGGATTGGCTTCCACATAGCAATCTTTGATTTTCTGGGAATTGCTTATTTCACTTAGCATGATAGTCTCCAGTTCCATCCATCTACCTGCAAATGTCATAATGTTCTTTATGTCTGAATAATACTCCATTGTATATATATATCACATTTTCTTTATCCATTCTGTTGAAGGTCACCTAGGTTGCCTCCATAATTTGGCTATTGTGAATTGTGCTGCTATAAACATTGATATGGCTGTGTCACTGTAGTATGCTGATTTTAAATCCTTTAGATATTTACTGAGAAGTGGGATAGCTGGGTCAAATGGTGGTTCCATTCTTAGTTTTTTGAAGAATCTCCATACTGTTTTCCAGAATGGTTGGACCAATTTGCAGTCCCATCAACAATGCATGAATGTACCCATTCCCCCACATCCTCACCAATATTTATTGTTACTTGTATTATCTTTTATTCATTGTTTTTAGTTATGCATGACAGTAGAACCCATTTTGACGTAATTATACAAACATGGAATGTATCTTGTTCTAATTCAGACATCAGTACCTCTCCTTCCCCTTCCTTCTCCTCACTCCCTGCTCCCATCCTTTTATTGATCATTCCACATTTACCCATAGTTTTTTAAATTAATTTTTATGGATGCACTTATATTCTTGATAATTATCATTCTAACTGGAGTAAGATAAAATCTCAGTGTAGTTTTAATTTGTATTGCTCTAATTGCTAAGGATGTTGAACATTTTTTCATTTATTTGTTGACCATTCATATTTCTTTTGTGAAGTGTACTTTCAGTTCCCTTGCCCATTTATTGATTATTTGTTTTTTTGGTATTGAGTTTTTTTGTGTTCTTTGTATATCCTGTATGTTAATGCCCAACCTGAGGAGCAGATGGCAAAGATTGTCTCCCATTCTTTAGGCTCTCTCTTCGCACTGTTGATTGTTTCCTTTGCTGTGAAGAAGCTTTTTAATTTGATGTCATCCTATTTATTGATTTTCAATTTTACTTCTTGCACTTTAGTATTCTTGTGAAGGAAATCAGTCCCTCAGTCAACATGTTGGAGTATTGGGCCTACATTTTCTTTTAGCAGGTGCAAAATCTCTGGTTTAACACCTAAGTCTGTGGTCCATTTTGAGTTGAGTTTTGTGCAGGGTGAGAGATTGTGGTTCAATTTCATTCTGCTACATATGTATTTCTAGTTTTCCCAGCACCATTTGTTAAAAAAGCTACCTGTTCTCTAACATACATTTTTGGCACGTTTGTCTACTATGAGATAACTTGTACATATTCATTTAAAATATCAACCTTTCATAGTATTCAAGTAAACCCAAAAAGTAATCTGGATATGTTTTACCATTTTCCATTGATCATTTAGCCTTAGTATCACAGGCAGAGGCTCTCAAGGAAGAAAATGACAGCCTCCGCTGGCAGCTTGATGCCTATCGGAATGAGGTAGAACTGCTCAAGCAAGAGCAAGGCAAAGCCCACAGAGAAGATGATCCAAACAAGGATCAACAACTGAAACTCCTGCAACAAGCCCTACAAGGAATGCAACAGGTACAGATATATTTGTTTTCTGCATTTTTGGGAACAATAACATTAACTCCTCACTTGTAAAAAGGTCCCCTGCAAGAAAATAGGATATCAAATCTCTTACTCTTGTTGATGTTGCAGTTTCTGGCATGGCTGAGGAAGGAAGTACATGTGCTGTATGTTAATGACATATTATGTTTAATACAGAGATAGCAATGGATCACCAGTTTTCAAACAAGAGCATTCAGTGAGAAATGCTTAACACTAAAACTACATTGAACAGAATCTAATCTTTTCTTGATGCTTCAGAAGTACTTCAGGATCTAGATAGGACATGAGGATCTTTATGAAGAATCTCAATTATTTAGATATGAAAAAGTTCCAATGAATTAGTATCTAGTTTATGGAATGACATATAATACATACTTTTAGAAGAAATGGCAAGAATCCTATCCTTGATTTGGTTGTGAGGACATTATGGGTTTTTAAGTATCAGTGCTATGGGTGAATAATAATAATTCATTCTATGTAGTTTTATTTTGTTTTCACAGTCTTTTATGTGAATGAGCATACTTGCACATAATACCAAGTATAAAAGTAAAGTAAATAATTGCATCCAACTTCAGTTGCATTCAGATTCAACACTGTGTATAGCAAGCGCTCAATATACAGAAGTTTGGTGTAACTATGACCAGAGTGAGCCTACAATTTAAAAGATATCAACATCTGCTTTCATTATTGTAAAGGAGTAGCACTACTGTCCTCTTCTGTTGCGCCAGACCACCAACCATTTTCCTCACAACTTAAATTGTGCAATAATTTTTTAAAATCTGTGCCTTGGAATTACCTAGGGCAAAACTAATTGTTGGTTGGAAATATTTATGCCACTATTCTTGTATGACAAGTAATATCACATTAATATTTTACTTTCCCTATTAACAAAATCTGTGAAGTAATGCTTACCTTCCTTTTATTGTCATCATGGAGTTTAATTGGAACACATAAATTATATCAGAGATCTTTCTAACAAAAAATGTGTTTGCTCTGCTTGACTTCAAAGAACTTGGTGTACATTGTCCCCTGCATTTTTAGCCCTCCCAATGGTCTTTTGCAAGCCTTTGAAAAGTAAGACTTTGGAAACATTTTGCTGTTGTTTATTCCCTCTAATACTGATTTTGAAACCATTGCACATAAGAACAATTCTGCCACTTAAATGCAAAATGAAAATGATGAACTTTTTCATTTCATCCTTTCAAATACTTCAGTGAGTTTTTAGGGCTCTGTTCCTAAAAGATTAATTTCACTCACTTTGATTACTTTTTATAGAGAAAAAAAGCCTTCTAAGCAATTATAAAATTTCTCTGAACTTGTCTCAAAAGATGTATAGTATAATATGGTGGTTAAGAACATGGACTCTACGGTTGACCTGGCCTGTTTTAAATCTAGCTCTGCCACTTCCTATCTGAATGGCCTTAGGGAAGCCACTTAACCTCTCTAAGCCTCAGAGATAATAGTGTCATAGGGTTATTGTGAGGCTTAAATTAGTTCATGCAAATGAAACCCTTAGTACAATGCTTAGTATCTATTAGGACCTCAATAAATAGTATTTGTTGTTATTATTATTAATGATAAATCTAGTTCTTTACCTACCTATAGAAATGAACATATGTGAAGTTTAGATTCTTTACTGCTTTCTTCATAAAAATTGAAATTGTTTAGGCAGAAGCCTATTTGCAAGAATGATTCACAACAATAAGTCCACATCTATGCAGCAATCAAGCTATTGCCCACACAGTATTAACTGTGCCATACCCTTACACCTGGCCAGGATGAGAAAGAAGTTAAGTGATTAGATCAATTAGATTCTCAGGGCTAAGTTTAAAGGAAATTCATACAAATCAGGTAAAATAACTTAAAGTAAAAAATGTCTTGATTTTCCAAATGTCTGTTTGGAAAAAACATTCTGTGTGCTGGAAGAATGTGAGGCCAGCCCCACCTGATATCTAAGCTCATCCAGGGATTTTAAGTGAAGTGTGGCTTTTTAATTAGAGGCTTGATTGTCTTTTGTCTTTCTTGTAGCATCTCCTCAAAGTCCAAGAGGAATACAAAAGGAAAGAAGCTGAACTTGAAAAAATCAAAGATGACAAGTTACAGGTGGAGAAAATGTTGGAAAATCTTAAAGAAAAGGTACAAGAGTCCTAAATGAACCAATTCCCTTGTGCCTTTCCCCCTTTTCCTGTGAAAATGAACATGCCCTGTAAGTTTTTGCAATAGAAATCAATATGGAATGTTTGGCTCATTGGGGATTACAAGTACCTTTCCAGAATACTTATATCAAAGGTTCTGCTCTTAGATCTGAATCCTTGCCATTTCTAAAGGTTCTATATAGTATATTCTACAAAGACTAAAAATCAGTTCATTCCTCAAGTTCCTCAGTCTTCCCTTTTGGAGAAGACCAGCTGCACACCTCTTCTCTGCTTCTTCCTGTAAAGCAAATAGCAATGTGGAGAAAACTCATATGACACAAAGTAACTTTAATTGGACATTTTAGTAAAGGAAGAAATACATGTGCAACTAGAACATGGATATTTCTTTGCATAGAGTCCATCCAATATAATCATGGAGAGTCACAAGTTAAATTAATAGACAACAGCAAAAGAAAGGAAACCTTGGAAAGGAATGAAGAGACACAGTATCCAAAAGCTAGATAATAGCATCGTGGCAGGCAAGAGGAGACTGTATCAAGTGAGAGCCTGCAGCTGTGATAAGAATCACCACTGAGGACATTTGGATGGATTACTGCATCACAATCATGAGTCAGGTGCCCACACCATTCGAGGTGTATAAGTCTATTGATAAGGTGTCTCCTTGTCATACCTCTCCAATGTTATCTGTGCTTGAATATTCAGTTGAAGTTATTCTCTGAAAAGGAAGGGTCTTTGACCCAAACTGCCTGATTTACTGTCTCAGAAGGAAAAGAATGATTAGGAGCTGGACCAAGAATCCAAAACCAACAATGATACAATTCCTCAAGAGCTCCTGCTATTTATCTCTCTGCTTAGCTCAGGAAGATGCAATGAATACAGGCCCCTGGTGTGCTTACCAGCACAGTGATGTCCCCCAGAGTGCCATCAGGAACTGGCAACCTTGGTATAGTTGAAGCAAATGATTGAAAGTGTTTTCTTCTGGAGGCCATTTGCAATATGCTTTTAATTCTTCCACATCATAAAACCAACTTACTTTCCAGTTTTGTGAGTGCAATTAAAGAAATGAGCACAATCCCAGAGAAATTCATTTATCAAGCATTTAATTGAAAAGTGCCAAAGCTCTTCTACTCTTCAGGACTTTCCTCATACTATCAGAGATTCTAAATTGTCCCAGAGGTACTACATAGCTCGCTTTTGCTTCCTGCTTGAACTGGAGTATGTATCCAAAAAGCCATAGATAGACCTAAGTTTAAACTAATGATATTATGCTTAGAGTCACTCCTGAGGATTGACATCACAAATTGACTTAAGGACATTCTGAGTATAAGTAGCTTTCTGCTTAGTAAAGAAGGTCATTTTAAAAAACAGTAGGTCAAATGGCATAGAAGAAACTTGACATTGTGCCAAGAATAAGTGTTTCCCCTTTGGAAACTGAACATACCATGAAGTGGTAGCTAAAGAGGACATGGAGAAATATCCAAGTGATAATCAAAAAACAGTGAGTCAGAATATGTTTTTCCTGTTATTTTAAGCAAAGCTTCTTTTAGAGAAATTCATGACAGTTCATTATAAACTGATCTTCTCTGGGAAGCTGATTTGTGGCCAAATATTTCAACCTGACACAATTAGGTTAGGAAGCAAAGTACCATCACATTAAACTGCAAAAGTAATTTCAGGTTGAAAGGAAAGCAATAAGTTTTGGTGAAGAGGGATCTTTTGTGTTGTTTTTGTTTGGGTTTCTTGACAGTAAGCCACGGTGTGAGTTATTGTCACTGTTTTGTGATATAACAATGGGACTTATGTCTCTAGAACTAGCACTTTGAATCTGCTGATAAAATTCAAGGTAATAAGCATCCCTTCAATATACCTTTAATTATTTTAAACACCAGCTATAGTAAGATTGAAATCAGGCTTCAGCAAGGCCATGGTTCTATTCAAAATGGCTAAAATTTCTTAGGAAATCTCAACATCTTAAATGAACCTTCATCCATTAAATACTCACACTTAAGAAATGGCTTACTGGATCATTTAATGTTTTAAGGGGGTTAGAAACAGATTTGAAGCCTGTGGCTTAAAAGTGAACAAGGGGTTTAAATCAAACTTGGCATAATTGTTACTGCCTGGATTGGATTCTAAAGGCCAAAGATTGAATAGGTCATCAAGAAAGAGTTCCCCTCTGACTGAGGCCAGGAAGCCTGTAAATCCACAAAACAACATGTCTTGCAACATAGACCATTTATTTCATTCAGAGATAGCATCCAGGAAGCTTTGAAGACATCTTTAAAGAAAGCAGAAGGAATCCTGTCCCTGCTGAGGGCTTGTGGAAGAGAGGAAGTGACAAAGTATCTGAGCCAGCCATCATTTGCCCCCCAAGGAGCAGTTCCCCAGCATTTTATTTTACAACAGTGAAAGACTGAAGCAGTGACACTCAAGCAATGATTTCTTTTATTCCTTCTTCTCAAGCCTCTTCCTTCACATATATACTACAGAAAAGTTGTTCTCAGTATCCAAAGAAAGAAAGATCCATGAACAAACAGTCTGGAGCCATGGATTTCACCTAAAGTGTATCTCATATAACCCACCTGCTACACTTGGAGACAGAGTAATTTTTCAACAAAAAAGGCCACTGACTGTATTTTTTGGTCATTGTTGTTTCTTACTGTCAAGTTAGGAATATTCTAGATGATAATGTATCACAGAGGAGAGAAGGAGTCACCAGACATAGATAGAGGCTCTCATTTTTAGCTCAAAAGCCAACAGTTGATTCCTGTGAGTGAATTGGTTACATTACAAAATCTCCATTCATGGATGGAACGTACCATTTTTCTTCTTTAAAAAAAATGATCCTCTTAATAATGAATGACTATGAATGAATGAAATGCTAGTTCCAACACTTCCTCGCAATGTGATCTTAACCAACTTACCTAATTTATTCCAGACTTACTTTCTTCATTTGTAGAGTGGAGATAATACATATCTAACAGTACCTAGCATCTAGTTAGTACACAATAAATATTGAATCTCATTCCCCAGATTACTTATATAGAGTCAAGAATATTGAAAGCAGGAAAAAAGGTGAAGGTAATTATTTAAATTTTTCAGTGTTTTGAAGCCATGCAAAGATGTTTTGGATTATCTCTGATGCTTTTATAATTCATACTGTTTTCCTTCCCATTCTATAATCCAGATTGGCCTGGATTGCTTTTATGGACCTGTGTTAAGATTTTGATTTGTTGAGTAATTAATTGATACCAACTCCATTGCCAAAGATGTTGAAATGACCCAGCAATCCCATTATTTCTACAGGAAAGCTGTGCTTCTATACTGTGTGCATCGAGCCAGGAAAATGACTACCCTCTTGAGAAGACCATGAATAGCAGTCCTATCAAATCTGAACGGGAAGCACTGCTAGTGGGTGAGGAAGCTGACACACACATACAACTCATAGAATCCAGTGGAGGAGGGGTGGGGTTTATCTAAGATGAATAAGCACGTGCCAAGCATTTATGACAGTGTAAGAACCCAGAGTTCTAGAGACAGTAGAGTAATAACTAGTTCACACTTCCATAAAAATTGTAATAGCAGCTCCCAACCCTCTCCAAGATCCTTGTAGCACAGCCATGTCAAGTGTGTCAGTATGAGCCTTATGCTAAGCGGGGGTCATCTGGAGAAGCACTTTGTAGATTTTTTAAAGTCTCTGTGCAAGGATAGCTAAGTCCTCTCATATCCACTCAGGGGGCTAGTGCAGATGCTGTTGGGCAAAGAGCTTTGCCAGATGAGCCTCTGCAGCAAGTATCTGCCTCTTAAGTTTTCCAGGCTGCAGGCTGGGACATTTTTACTCATGACTCTTCTGACTCCAAATGAGAGGGTGTTTTTATCCTTCTTGACAGCAAATATGCAATGTCTCATCCCACAGCACTTATCCAACCCTCCAACACCAACTGGGTGTCCTATAATTCAATTCAGTTCGATTCAATTCAATGATAACACCAACTAGCTTATGTTACCACCAGTTTAAGGACTCAGTCCCACAAATCTGCCCTCACTTTAGATACCAGTCTCCAATATTGGGTCCCCACAAGTGTTAGATTTTCTTTACTGTTACAAATGCCTGGGATAATCAACTTAAAAGAAGAAATGTTTATTTTGGTTCACTGTTTTGGAAATTTCAGATCATGATTAGTTGGCTTCATTGATTTTGAACCTGAGATGAGGCAGCACATTATGGCAACAGTATGTGGCAAACCCTTCACCTCATGGGCAGGACATGAAAAAGAGAGAAAGGAAGGGATTGGAGTCTCAACATTCCCTTAAAGGGCATGCATCAGTAACTGGAAGACCTCCCATTAGGTCCCACCTCTTAAAGGTTCTACCAACTGCCAGTGGTGCTCTGGGCTGTGAACTAAGCTTTTAACACAGAGGCCTTTGAGGGATATTCCAGATCCAAATCATAGCACTGTTACCCACATTTCTATCTGATCTGGTTACAAAGTCAGGAGTTCCCATGACCTCTGTTTCCTGGGGCAGGGGGACAACTTACAGAACTTAGTACTTTACTTACTGTTACCAGTTGGTCATAAATGATGCAACCATAATTGAGGGGTCTTTGTGTAAGCATGGTGGGGCGGCTGGTGGGAGGTGGTCCTGAAAGTTACAACCCTGTAATCTTGTCTTGGTCTCACTAGTGGCCAGCCCCCACCTTGAAGCTATTGAAAGGACCCCAGCCACCAGTCATTCATTAGCATATAAAAAGGTACTCTATTTCTCCAGAAATTCCAAAAAGGGCTGGGGAAGTGGCTTAGTGGTTAAGTGCCTCTGGGTTCAATCCGGGTACCAAAAAAAATTTAAAAAAGAAAGAAAAGAAGTCAATTGTAATTATTAAATATGATAATTAGCCTAAGTCAAGCACCAGACTTGGCCCACAGTAAACCCTCAGTAAATGGAAACCATTTTACACTTACAGTGTATTCACAAATGCTCATTGACTTTCCATTTGGAGAATAGTGGCAGATTAAGGTTCTAAAATATTCAATCATCACTGGGTTGTTCCTAAGCACCACGTAAAAATAAAATAAAGATATTCTGTCCACCTACAACTAAAAAATAAATGTTAAAAAATAAAAAAAAATTCAATCATTTAAAAAAGGATAATTAATCCCATCTGTCCTCTAAGAAGCTGGGTCACACAGTAGCCCCACCCCAGTCTCCAAATATCTTCCATACTAATTGACATATTCATATTTTTTAAGATATATCTATCTCCTTTGGTAATGGATATTATACTGAGACTTAGCACTTTGATATATTAATAAAGATGCACAGTGGGATCTGATGTTGAATCCTCAAGAAAAAATGACAACTTTTAATATTTTCTAACTCAAAGTTTTTAACACATTGACATGGCAACAGGGAGACCCCAGAGAAGTGCTGGGGTAGAAGGAAGCCTCTGTAAATGGATAGCCCTAGAAAAAAAGATTCTTAAAAATAAGTGTTTTTGTTCTGTTTTTTCAAGAGCATAGTCTTGGGCTGAGAAAGAGAAAGAGAAATCTATTTTTTTAAATTAGAGTTCACGGGACATGAACTCACAAAAACTGCTTTAGTGTTTTTAAACCTATAGAGTTATTTCTTGACATTTCTCTCCTGGCCATGTCCTCTAGAATTTCTTGGAACATGGACTGTCTTCTTCATTCGGAATTTAAGTTTCTCAACTAGAATCAATGTTTGGAAATACAATTTACCTAGCTGTTTAAGAATAAAGTAATGTTAGTTAGTAATGTCACCTGTTTTGAACAGATTTTAAGCCCATCATAAGTTTTTCCCAGAGTCCCCCAGCCCACCCCTTTGCCATTTAATATTTGGACAATTTTCACAAAGAACTGACTGAACTTTAAGCTACAATTTAAACTGGTGCTATTCCTTGTCAGTCCCTTAAAGGAACATAAAAATTGTAGTTTATAAACCAAATCAAACTTCACTTTTATTTGCTGGCAATTTTTAGCAAACCCAGTTTTAGGTCTTGTTGATGTGCCAAAGATTTTATGAAAGGAAGCAAATTTAAAATAATTTAGAGAAGAAATAGTATGCTTTTGAACAAATTTTCCACTTTTTGCCAAAGATTAGAACAATTAATCTGAAAGCCAGAACAATCAAGGCACTTGGCAGCTGCCAGTCACCCCAGAGTTGTCTGAGTAGAAATCACTTGCATTCCTATAAATTGCTGTAAGAATTCTGCTACATGGCCAGGTGCAGTAGTGCATGCCTGTAATCCCAGCAACTTAGCAAGGCCCTAAGAAACTCATGAAGGTCCTGTCTCAAAATAAAAAATAAAAGGAATTCTGCTGCACAAAGAGATATGGAGTTTTATGCACAAAATAACTGTGACCACTTAAGTCAGCCACGAAGGAAATATCTGGATTCTCTTTACAGAGGTACTCACAAAATAAATCCCAAATACAATCATCAGATTCTCTTGTAATAATCACTAGGTTAATCAGGCAAAATACATGAGGTGTATGATTGCCACAACAACAATACATTATTTACACCTAAGAGGCCAAACTCCCATGTGAAGGAACTGCAAAACCTTAGCACAATCTAATTCATTGTAAAATTCCAGGATTAAAATAGTCCTTAGCCATCACAGATGATGGAAGTGACTATTTATACGCTAGCTTTTCTACATGTGATACAGTATAGTAAGAGGCAGTGTGTGTAGTGATTAAGAATGGCTGTCTGAATTCAAATGCCAGCTCTGTCACTAATAGCTATGTGATCTTGAGCAAGTTGCATCAACTTTCTGTGCCTCAATGTCCTCATCTGTGAAATGGGGATGGCATTACCTACCTTACAGGTTTATTATAGCCAGGTGCAGTGGTGTACACCTGTAATCCCAGTGACTCTGGAGGCTGAGGCAGGAGGATTATGAGTTCAAAGCCAGCCTCAGTAAAAGTGAGGAACTAAGCAACTCAGTGAGACTCTGTCTGTAAATAAAACACAAAATGGTGCTGAGGATGTGGCTTAGTGGTCGAGTGCCCCTGAATTCAATCCCTGTTACTCAACTCTCCTCCAAAAAAAAAGAACACAGGGTTACTATAAAGATTAAATGAGGCTGGATATGGTGGCACACACCTGTAATCCCAGTGACTCAGGAGGCTGAGGCAAGAGGATTGCAAGTTCAAAGCCAGCCTCATTAACTTAGTGAAGCACTAAGCGACTTAGTAAGACCCTGTCTCAAAATAAAAATACAGTGGGCTGGGAATGTGCCCAGGGATTAGGCACCCCTGGGTTCAATCTCTGGTACCAAAAAAATATTAAGTGAGGAAAATATGTGTAAACTTAGATTAGTGCTCACCATATTGATATTGTACATGTCAACATGTTGTTTTGTGTAAGAGTTTGCTATCACATGGAATCTTAAGGAATACTGTACTCAAGTGTAACCTCTGGGGTATTATCTCTGTAGGGATTATCTCCACATTCCTTCATGTTCACCCATTTGGAGCAAGCATTGAATACATCTGTTCCTACTTGCATCGTCTTGATAATAAGGTATGTGGGGGCCTGAAAGGAAGGTGCCAGGGGATGTAGGGTTCTCTGTGAACAGGTGACCTTACTTTACTCAAGCATAAATAGGCCATTACTTACTGCTCTAAAATTTTTTGTCACTTTATATCTCTCAGTGATTTAGTTTAGAATTTCCTTCTTAGAGCAGGATGACCATCTGTCCCAGTTTGCATAGGACTGGGGGGCGGGGATTTCCTGGGACTTGAGACTTTTCAGTGATAAATCCACAGAAGTTTCAAGCAGACTTGAATGAGTTGGCCATACTACTTCCAAGATACATCTTAGAATAATTGTCCTCCTTTCTGTTAATTTACATATAAGCTGCAAATTAACCAGAAAATTAAACATTATCAGCTTTCTTGCTCATCCAACTTTTGTTCCAGGCCTTTGGCCATTAGCAAATGTTAATTTTCAATATTGGGAGTCTTATTCTAATTCCCCTTCCCATCATCACCACTGTCCTTACATAGTATGAAACAATCAAGGCAGGGACCAAAAGAAATAAAAAAATGGAACCATGAGCTGAATATTTGCTCACATCTGATCTCAGGGGCCATTTCCTTCCATGAATGCTATCTTTTGGGGGAGCTCACAGAGCATCTGGACCAAGGGGAAGAGCTAACTTTCTAAGAAGTCAGGGATGCCCCTTAGAAGCAAGAAGGGATTCTTGACTACTAAAAATGAATAAGCTATTCATACATTTTTTTTTTCAGAAGCAGCATTGACTTAAACCTGCTCCTGGATTTTATTCACTATTTCACAGGATCTGGGCCTCCTAGAAAGTGACATTTGAATGCAGATTTCTGACAGTCAGATGTCCAAAATGTTAGGCCATTTAAGCATATGTCCTCTTAAAGACACAGGACCATTATGGGAATATTATTGTTCTAACCATATTATATCTGTGGTGATATATATTCCATGATGGCATTTGTCTTAGTTTCAGCTAGCACTCCCCTCTCATTTCCCTCTTGGTGCTATTCTGCAATTAAATAGTCCATTGGGTAGTGAAGGGAAGGGTGGGATGGAATTACAGAACCAAGTGGTCAGTTGCAATGGTATGAAATACAACTGCATATCAGTAAAAATTATCTGGTTCTTTTTTAACTCACAAAATAATATGTAACATTTTGCTTAAAAGGTAAGCAAAATAGCAATATAGTAGAGGCTAAGTTACCTACAACCCCACCCTTCAAAGATTAACAGTTTGTTTTGTGTTTGTGACTTTGTTTTTTGCAGTGCTGGGGAGCAAACCCATCTTTGTGCATGCTAGGCAAGTGCTGTATCACTGAGCTAGATCCCCAGCCCCTCAAGGGTTAACAGTTTGGTGTATATTTCAGACCCTTTTCCATTATATATGCTGTACCTATATGATATGTATCTGTTGATAAATATTATGTATTTATGTTTCTCAAAATGGGATTCTACAATCTATGATACCCTGCAATGTGCCTTTCACTTAACTGGATCCAGTCTACTCCTGGCACTGGGAAGAAGGCATGAATTCACTCCTAGCCTGGGCATAGTTCCTCATTAGCAGCTTCCTGCCAGCGTAGTGTCAAGGGCCTCCCAATGAGAGCCTGCAGTGTTGTCAAGAGAATTGAGGGCTCCCTCCCTCCAGCTACAGTTGTGGCAGCAACTATAAGGATCACTTGGTGCTCTTCAGCCAAGCCCTGATGTCCAGGCTCACAGTTAGAAAGGTGGCTATTAATGCAAAGATGATGACCTAAACAAGCCTGAAAGGAGTCAAAAGTTTAGTTTTTGTGTTGATGTGTGTGTGTATGTGTGTGTGTGCATGTGTACACGTGTTAAGAGGGGAGAGAAAGAAAACATAAGGAGGTAGGAACACAAGGCCTTCCCCATTCCTGTTACTTTTCCTTCATGAACTAATGCATGAGTGAAGAATTCCACTCTGGTGGCAGCCACTTCTGCCTCCCTCCTCTCCCAAAGACTTGGTCTGGACATAGTGTCCCCAGCACACAGCAGCCAACATTCAGCTGGCTACACACCTAAACCTTTAGCATTTCCATGCAACCCACACCAGCTCTCTTCAATAGGAAGCTCAGTGGACTGTGTCTGGTGGTCACAGCAGAGGAACACTGCTGCCTGAAAGCCACTCTACCAACATGCACACATGTGTTAAGAGGGGAGAGCAAGAAAACATGCACAAATGTACAAGGAGAGGGAGGAAGTTAACCCTCCTACCCCAACACACACGCACACCAGCATCCTCAAGCAGGCAACAGTGGGGAAAAAAAACCATACCAGGAACATGAAATTGCTTTTGAATAGAGAATATCCTCTCTGTCCTGCAGATATGCACCAGTGATGTGGAATGTCTCATGAGTAGGCTCCAGCATACCTTCAAGCAGGAAATGACAGGAGTTGGAGCCAGCCTGGAGAAGAGATGGAAATTCTGTGGCTTTGAAGGCTTGAAACTGACCTGAATTTCTGCCTAATAACTTGGGATCCTGAAAATAAATGTGTGGTGGACAAGTTTAGAAAGTGATTTGTATTTTCAATGGTTTTCAAGTAGAAGTTACTTTAAATTTGTCAATTCATTCCTGTAATATCCTTTAAGTTAAAATAAGGATCCTAGAACAGCACCTCGAGCTAAAGGCCCTAAAAAGAAATCGCCTCAAACCTCAAGTGCTGTAAGTTCCTATCCCTTCTGGCAATTAGTTGTCTTCTCTTATTAGTTGTATTGAAAAATTCCTGAGGCTAAAGAGTATTTGGTGTGTTTTCAGTGTCTGTACTACTGTGTAGACCTTGGTATTTTTTTAAGCACTGTTAACCGAAATGTTTTGATGATTTGTATGTAATTTGTGTTTCCAGATTTCTCTTCACATTGATGTTGCTACTGGTAAAAGGAATGAAAGGAGCACTAGATATTCTGTGTAACTGCCATTGTCTTTCCAAACCCAGTAGACACATCAGAGTCTTTTAGAGGGTGCCTGACCAGGGTCACCTTTGAAATGACAAAGCATGATTTGTGGCTTTTTGCAAAATTATTATGAACCAAAAGTTGACAGATGTTCCAAAGTTATTTTCTCTAATAGATAAGAGGTCTTATTTCAGAATTTAAGAATAATTCTAGATGTATTCTCAGAAAGCAAGTATCCAGTATGACTAGCATGTGTTCGTGCTATTCAGAATCACTTGTAAATAGTCTGCTTTTAAAGGAGGGCATGTTTAGTTTTCTATGAATTGAAATGTGCTCACACATGGGCACAGGCACACATGCAAGCGTTAGCAGAAAGAATTTATTTTAATATTCTTTCTCCTCTGGCCTTCTTACAGTCTGTTTGTCCCTTTTCTTCTGCTGTCAGTGTGTTGAACTGCAAACTGTGTACTGCTGTAAATACCATATTTACTTCATGCTGAATGTTTGTAAAGAGTTGATATAAGTATTAATAGTGATGAACTAATTAATAAATAATGGGCCAGGGTGTCTGAGGCTTCCTGCAAATGTGTCAGCTTCACATGGAGTGCTGATTGCCAGGGACACTTCCGGGTCTGTGGTTCTCATCAGCAGATTGCAATGGTAGAGTGTAGGTGGACCATTCAGGAAGTTCTGCTTGGCAGAAAAGGAAAGGAAAGGAAGGGGCTTGGGGCTAATATTCTGAGACAGAGATGGTCTTTTATTTATTTATTCTTGTGGTGGTAGTAATGTTGGTGCTTAGTATAACAAGCATGCCCTCCCTTGAGCTCCATTGAAGGTAAGAGAATGCACTGAATAAAAAAAGCCAATGCAGAGTATTTCACGAAAATCCTTTGTAAATGAGTTGCCAGTAGTGTTCAAAGTTGTATTTTTAAAAGATAAATATTCTTCTTTTTAATACTTTTTCTGTGTTCTGTTTTGAATGACTTGCTTTCTAAACGATCCTTTGGTAGATCTCAGTTTCTCCCGTTCAGTTGCCAGGATGTTGGAAAAAGATGCTAAACCTGCTTGACAACTAGAAATAGCTCTCCCCCACAGCCCATTCATGCTGAAAGTTGGCTCAAGCACCCCACGGTGGCCCCAGCAGGCAGCTAGGCTTATTTTTACACTAGTTTCTTCACTGAAGCATCTCTCTCATCAACACTGTGGAAGGTTTTGATTCATCAGCTTAAGGCACCTAGAATGCCTTAGTTTAATGATATCAGTGAAATCATAGGAAAATCCCCACTTACCAGTTCTTTCTTATTTAAATAAGTCAAGCAAAGTTAAATTTTAAGGCAACAGCTGTCATGCCTGAACACCTCGCTCTCCTTCACTTACATTGTAAACTGTATGATTCTATTACACCTGCTAGTCTAGTCCAAGTGTATTCCTTTCAGCCTGATTCAATATGCTAATGGTGATGGTCTATTTTCTGCATCAACTTAGCCATTTTTCTAATCCACACCAGTGTACATGGTGGTGTGAAGGTATTGTTTAGATATGATGAACATTTAAACCAGAAGATTTTGAGTAAATCATCATTTAATCAGTCAAAGGCCTTAAAAGAAAAGACTGAGGCCCCCTGAGGAAGGAATTCTACCTCCAGGCTATCATCATACTCAAAACTACAACATAAACTCCTGCCAGGATTCCCAGCCTGGTAGATATTCCTGCAAATCTCAAACTTTGAAGCCCCCACAATTGCATGAGCCAATTCCTTAAAATTGTGTGTGTATGTGTGTGTGTGTGTGTGTGTAGTATTCATGCCACTGGTTCTGTTTCTCTGGAGATCCCTAATATACTAGTCTAGCATTGTTAAAATGTTTAAGAGTAAAGTGTGTTTGCATTATATTACATACATTATAGTACATAATTGCAGCACATACCATCACTCATAATCCTTTCCATTCACCATAGAGAACTTTTTCCTTAAAAATTCTTAGTGCTATTTATTATTGTTTTTCCTCCACAATTTTGAAGTATTGCTCTTTTGTTATTTTTATGAAAGAAGAGTTAAGAGTTTTTGAAGATAATAATGAATAGAAGCTTTCTTTTATTTTAAAAATGTTTGTTTCATCTTTTTTCCTAGTCCTATGACACCTCTAGTTCTGATTTTTTAATATTACCAAGTTGCTTTTTAAATACCTTCAATATGAATGCAAGAGTTATTTTTCAGAGATTAGACACATATGTATATTCAAGTTATATAGAGACTTTTTTAAAAATTTGGTCCCCAAAATGTTTTGTTTTCATATACGCAGAATAAATGGTACTATTTGAAAAGACAGCATATATGTGCAAGAACATTTGACTCTGTAGAACTCTGTGACCCCTTGAGATTTTCCACTGCCTAGAATGATCCCTCAGACAGATCCAGCTTCATTTATTACCAAAATTGCTACCATCTGCTGAGTACCTGGTATATATTCATACTGTCCAAAGTCACCTTCTGCCCATGTGTCTTTAGGCAAGTTACTTGGACACCATGGGAGTTTCAGTTTCCTTATAGAAAAAAATAAGGAGAGGCACTCTACCTCATAGAATTGTAGTAAAGATTCAACAAGATGGTGTCTGCAAATTGCCCCTAGTGCATGGTGAGTTCTCAGCAAGGAAGCATAATTATGATTATGATTCAGCCAAAGTTGATGACCTTTACCCACAGTTTTAAACCATCTAGGACTGTGGGGCTACATCATGTCACTAGTCCTCAATAAAGTAAATTCAGCTATTCAAATGTATTCCAAATATTTCCTCTGTCCCGGACACTCAGCCAGGCACTATGGAATACAAAAGGAGTATGGCTGGCCCTTACCTTCCAGAAGATAGAAGGGTAGCCAACCTCAGTGACTAAGGAGGCTAAGGCAGGAAGTTGACATGTTCAAGGACAGCCTCAACAACTTAAAAAGACCTTGCCTCAAAATTTAAAAAAGGACTCAGAATGTAGCTCAGTGGTAGAGCACCCCTGGGTTCAATCCCTAGTACTGAAAAAAAGGAGGTAGCTTTTAACAAATCCAACCTAAGTTCTATACCCTTTAACCAAAGTCAGCATTGAGCAGCCATGAATGGTGTAGATAAAGTAGTAATGGTGTCTTGCTCTTGAGACTGAACTATTAATCTCTGTGCCCCAACACTGCCCCCAGAGTTTAAGTTCCATGAGCTCATGGTCCACATTTGTCCTATTCACTGCCACATTCTCAGTCTGGTGCACTGTAGGTACTCAGTAAATGTTGCTAAATGAGTGCTTGTATAGCATTCTTAACTCCATATAATAATAAAAGTACTCTCAATAAGATTAACATTGAGTATTGAGTCTCACAAACCATGACATAGATGATAGATGAGTGATGCATAAAGATAGATATTTATTCATTCATTTTTACCACAATGGAAAAAGTAGTTTAGTATTGGCCTCTATTTTAGCTGAGACTTGGAGGTGTAAAATAACTTATTTAGGTTTCTAAGAGGCAAGAGATTAGATTTAAATCTTGAGTCTTTCCAACTGCAAGCTCAAAATGTTCTACTCCTCCCGGTGATTTATTTAACCTTCATATCAACCTAATTGGTAAGTATTATTATAAACCTCAAGTTGTTCATTCAAGTGCCATTATAGAGTACCTGGTAAGTGCAATTCTTGGTTCTAGAAATTCAAAGGCAAACACAATATGACTCTTCCCTCACCTGTTAAATAATAGTCATGCCCCTGGTGCTGTTGGAGGGGCACAAATACTAGGAAGCTTGAGAGATGGATAAGAGGAGAAAACAAGCTCAGAAAAGTTAAATTTCTTTCCGTAGGTGACAAAGCCCAGAAGATGAATCCAAGTTGCTCTGGCTTCAATTTGTGTTGTTTCTATTATAACATGGTGCCCCAGGTCACTTTCTAACGCTGTCACTTCTCCAAGCTTTTTTTCTTCATCTATATTGAGGAAACCCATGTATATTGTGCTCAAAGAGTCATTTATGAGATTTTGTTCAGTGCCCAGTACTATGTCTGGAAAAATGCTCAATAAATAGCTGTAATTGATGTTCAAGTGGTAGTCATATTAACAATGCATCAATGACTGCAGAGCTCCCTTTACAGTATGGGAGACCCCTGCAGAACCATACAGTAACTTAAAAGAAAAATGAGACAGGTTAGCTCAAAAAAATGGCATACCAATTCTCCATCAGAGGTAGGAAACTTCCTTCAGCTGTCTTTTATAATCTTTATAATCCTTCTAGTTCTTCCCCCTCTCATCACAGGGCAGACCACACCCCATTAAGAAGGAGACCAAACAGACCTTCCATCTCTCATATCCCTAGATCCATATCATCTTCCCAGCCTTTCTATTTGACAATAAATTTTGAAGATCTCAGCTTTCCTACATTTCTTATCTGGAAGGAAGATCTCAAAGGCATGCTGAAGCAATTAATTGCTGGGCCACAGAAGGAAAGAAAAGGAATTGATTATACACAGGTATGAACCCTCCAGGCCACAGAGCCTTATGGAGATGATTTCAGAACTTGGGTGGAAAATGGTATGTAGGACATATTACGGAGTGTTCTGCCCAACTGCATTTGCTCCAAGTATATTTGAATATTAAAGTGCCCTAAAATTAATAGTCCCCTGCAGCACCATACCTCTGAAACCTTAACTCATTGATATTCCTTAATAACTACCTTATATGGCCCTTTAAGGGTTTTCAAAGCAACTCAATACACAGACATTATGTCTTTCAATATTCACAACCTCCTGTGAGCTAAAAGGGGCAGACAGCTCCCTCACCATTATTGTAGCTAAGGCAAATGAGTCTCCAAAGGATGAAGAAAAATATCCTAGGATCCACTGCTAAGTGGATGGTGGAGCTGAGGTAAGAATGCAGGATTCCTGAGTTCTCCCAATCTCCAGCTCACTTCAGCACCAGCGTCTGCCTTCTATTACTGAGAGAATACAGAGTAGGGCTTCTTAACAATATTTGGTGTCTGGATCCATTATCACAGTAATATTTTTAAATGCATGAATTAAAATATAAAGGATTACAAAGGAAATCAACTATATTGAAATAATGCACTTATCAAAAATTTTAAATGGGATTAATTTCATTAAATATGCTAATATTTATGAATTCCTTAGAAAATTGTCCATCACATGGTAAGCTTTACACATAGGTTTATATTTAAAATATTTTAAACAATGAAATCTATAAATGAACAAAATACTGATTCTGTGCACATTTTGAAATTCCAAGTCAATGCATAAATGGCAGGAGGCTCCCGCAAGCTTGTATTTCTGTGTGAAAAAGTGACAGATGAGCTTCAATGTGAGCAAGTATAAAGTACTGCATTTAAGAGAAAATGTGCCAAATGCTATTCACAAGATGTTAGTCTCCAAACCATCAGTTCTGGCACAAATAAAGGATTTGGGAGTTGTTGGAGAGAAGTCCCTGAAGACATCTGCCCAATGTGTGGTTGGAATCATAAAAAGGCAACAAATTCTAATTACAGTAAAAAAGAGAAAGAAAGAAAACATAAGGCATTATCTTATCCTTTCCTAACAAAAAATAAATTTTGTACCCACACCAGCAAAACAGTATGTTTCATGTGATTGGACCTCAAGACATGAAATTCAATATTGCAATTCACATGTTGTTTGAGGGCTTACTCTGTTCAAGACATTCTGGCAGCCAATGAAGAATGCAAATATCAACCTGACAGGGTACTTTTCCTTAAAGAGTTTCAAGAGATGCTCAAATAATCAAGGGTGTGAGTGAGTTTTAATACATTTGTGAGACATGTTCTACCCCTTTGAACCAGAATCGTATAGTCTGGGAGAGAAAAATCTGGAATGCTGAATCCAATGTGCTTAACATAATACAAATGCTTTTCAACTTACAATGGGGTTACATCCTGATAAACCTATGGGGTTAAACACTAACCAGTGCCTAGGAAAGCATGCAGTGAGATAAGGTCTCTAAAGAATGTGATAACAAAGAAAATGGAGAAGGGAAACTGCCCACTTCCCTTATCTCTAGTCTTTAGGAGAGGATCAAAACAGAGTGACCCTGGTTGTAAAGTAAAGGAATATACTCATAAAATATCAAAGGAAATGCACAGTGGGCCTGCAACCTACCCTATGTATTCCCCCTGCTTCTGTCCTAGCCTGCTGCCACTAAGGAATGTGTGAGTAATACATTTCCAAAATCTCTCCATTGAGTCTCCAAGTTCTTTCTTTGGGATTGGTAAACAGTATTCTTGGGGCCTTCACATTGCTGGGGTTGAATTATTGTCATAGTCCATAGGATCTCAAAGGGTGATATGTTGAGTTGACTCCAAAGTTGGGAAAAGGCATGGAGTCTGGGGGAAATCCAGGATTGACCACAGCTTCCATGTGGTTGGAGATGGCTTCCCTATCGGAGAGGTGGGTATCACCATGTGAGTTTGGGAACACCCTTCAAGGAATCCAAAGTTGTTGTGGGAAAGCTAAAGGAGACAAAGAACGCCCCTGCACTGGTGGCATGGCCCTCTCTTTGTGCTTAAAGTTAGCTATAGACCAGGAGTTAGCTGCTCAGGCTCAGCTCCATAGAGTACAGGAAGCATTAAAACTAGAAAGAGATGCACATTTAGCATAGGTTTGCAGCAAGAATGTGCTATCATTGCAGATGAACTTGAAGATGAACATCTGCAGGTCATGGCATTCTTTTATGCTAACCTCGGGGGACTATGCAGGCCCAAAGTCCATATTAGGGTGATGAGTGAAAACTGGGACCCTCAGTCATGGGATCCACTCAGGGAGTCCACTAGTTCCAGTGACTCAAAAGTTGAGGTGGAAGATGAAGATTTAGTGGAAGCTAGACTGATAATGGTCCAAAAGTTAAAGACCCCTGCAGAAGCATCCTGAGGGGGAGGATCCAGATCTGTTCCTTGCTCCAGAGAGCAATTTACATTCCACCATGAGCCCCTATAGCTTGTGAAACTGGAGTCCAATTTCAAGCAGAAAACAGAAGAAACTGTACCAGCAAGTTCTTGTGGGACCCTGGAGCAGAAGGGATCAAGTTGAATGGTTGTATAAATGGCTTCAGTAACTGTACACCCTGCTTTATATCAGTGGCTTTACACCAGTGTCACTGATGAAAGTGTAGGATCATTACTAGCTTGGCTACTTCTTGCCACCACAATATGTGGTCAAATTTAGGAGATATTCCCATGCCTAGAGGCACCTGGACCTCTATGGAAGATCTACAGAGCTATTTATGGGAACTGGGAATGAAACCTGGTATTTATGTAGAGAATTTCCTGGGGCAGGACAATATGATCTTTACTGCCAGGATGGGGAATGCAGTGTTACACACAGTCCTTTTGTCCATTTATGATGCCCTGGTGTTAGTATTATCCCCATTCATAGGGCAGCCCTTCCAGCAAACAGCAGATGTAGGGGAGACAGAAAGATTGTATTAAAAAAAATGAATAGACTGTAAAACCCAGCCCAAACTGAAAGGGTTTTCAAGTCTCTTGAAAACAGATGTGGAGGATGGGGTTGTGGCTCAAGGATAGAGCACTTGCCTAGCATGTGTGAGGCACTGGGTTTAATCCTCAGCACCACAGATGATAGATAGATAGATGATAGATAGATAGATAGATAGATAGATAGATAGATAGATAGACAGATGATAGATGTGTTGTGTCCATCTAAAACTAGAAATTTTAAAAAGCTTGAAAGTTATTTTTTTAAAAAAAACAAATGTAGGTGGAATTAATAGCAGCGCGAGTGGATGAAAGGAAAATAGATAAACAACCTAATGCCACTTTGGTGCAGTTATGAAAGCAATTGCCAAAGGACAAGAGGTTTTAGCCATTAACTATCAATAAGCAGTACAAAGTGGAGGCTATCAGAAAGATAAAATTGACTTCTGCTCCAAAAGGAGACAGAGACAAACCTCTTCTATTAGGAGATGTAATGAAAGTGGAACCCATGGCTTTGATTTCTTGGGTGTGGGACGACTAGGGGACAGGTCAAGGTTCAGGGGTCCAAGCCATGTCTCTGGATGGAAGGACATATATAGAAACTGTAATATATTCATCTTCAAAAATATTCAGAAAATAACAGCAATAGTATAAATGGAAGCCAAATGTACACAGATAGTAACCCTGACAAATTCTCAGGCAGGTCACTGCTATTGAAGGCTATGGGGGCAAAAACATTGAAAATCTGAGCTGTAACATTGACTCTGCAGCTTGGATGCCTGCCACCCACCCTCTACTGAGTGTTCATAGCCATTCGTAAATATATAATATGTGTTGACATCTTGTGGGGTAAATGCTTACAAACTACAATAGAGGAGTTCCATTTGCACTGCTGGGAGATGAAGCATGTGTCAGCTGTAAAGCCAATATTAAGTTGGAATGCTAAACACACCCTGTTGTTTCACCTTCACCCTGCTGAATTGTTGCCACCAAATAATATCAGATCCCCAATGGCTATCAAGCAGTAACAGAGGCCATAGGCAAATTGGCTAAATTAAGCATATTTATCCAATCTACAATCCTTAACACCCTGTGTGTCCAGCTAGAAAGCCAGACAGAACTTGATGCATGACAGTGTATTATAGAAAATTAAATAAGATAATCCCTTAAATTTATGCAACTGTTCCCAACTTACTCAGTATTCTAGAAGAGGAAAGCACTCAATTGGGAACTTATCACTGTGTGTTGGACCTTGTTAATGCCTTATTTATCATAGATAAAGCCCCTGAGAGTCAAAACCCATTTCCCTTCATGTAGGAAGACCAACAGTGGACGATTATCTTCATAGATACCTCCATTGCCCTATCTTGTGTCATGGTATGGTAACAGACACGATCCCTTAAGCTGGCAAAAATGTTTACATGATGATCACATCTGATGCTCTTTCAGTGCTCACTCATTTGCAAAGGGAAGTGTGGACTGCAAACCCTGACAAAGTGCAGGGTCCTGCTTATCAGTGAAATTCTTGGGTATTATTTGGTTGGAAAGTTTATGCCTCAGGTGTTGATAGATAAAGTTCAGGCATTTCCACATCCCAGTAAAACCCATCATTAATTGTAAGTATTATAAGTGAAAAATGCATTTAATTAGTTCAAGAAACAAAAGCAAAAAAAAGCATTTAATCCATTTAACATACCAAACACATAGTTTAGCAACACAGCAAACCATAGAGGATCAGTTGTTGACTCTTTTTCTTTTTAAATTTTTTTTAGTTGTAGATTGGTACAACATCTTTATTTTATTTATTTATTTTTATGTGGTGCTGAGGATCGAACCCAGTGACTCACGCATGAGAGGCAAGTGCTCTACCACTGAGGCACATCCCAAGCCCCCAGTTTTTGACTCCCTTGATGGCATGACTGACTGGGAGTTGTGGCTGCCACTGCCCAGCATCAAGGGAGAGGAAAATATGGCATATTACCAGCCCAGGAAAAGATCAAAATTCACATTTTTAAAGTACAGTTTCTACTGAATGTGTATTGTGTTTACATCCTCATAAAATCAAAAATGGTTGTCAAACCATCTAAGTCAAGGATTGTCTGTCCAGCTCACTTTCTCTCTCACACTCACACACACACATACACATACACATGCACACACAAAACAACATGTGCAGCATTTGGTAAAGCCAGTATTACAATCATGCCTTGTTTTTTCAGCAGAAGGCATCTAGGTATTTATAAGTAAGTTTACCAGGTAACTGAAATATGACACTTCCAATACCAATTATTTTATTATAATCATTTTAAATGAAAATGTTTCCAAGATGTTTCACTTTCTTTCCTGTGTTGTTAAACAGAGATGTCCAGAATTGTCAAACTCTTTCAATAATGACTCCATATTCTCACTAATAGCATTTGTTATTAGATTGCACAGTAACAGAGGTTTAAACTTGTAGTTTAGAGTTTCCATCTTCATCCTTTAGGCCAAAGAGTCATCAGCTCTCTCTGGAGGCATATCTGTTTTCATTTTCAAAATGTCCTCCCTCTTTTTCCTGTTTGCTTCTTTTCTGTGGCAGGTTAGGAATTAAAGCATCAAATTCTTAAAAACTTAGAGTTCTCATTTTTGAGAAAATTTATTGAGTAAAAACATGAAATGTTAAATTAGAGAAACATCATTGATTGATAGCTCAGATTTTTACTGTTGGTTCTATAAACTTCATGTCCATTCCACTTGAGACCATATCTAAGTAAAAAGCTCCTAAACCTGGCGTTCGGGGACCTTCATGACTTATTCCTAGACTTCCTTCTAATCTTATTTTCTACTTCTATCTTGCACATAACCTACTTCAACCTGATTCTATAATACAACCACAAATCCTACCTTTTCTAAAAGGCTCAGACCAAATGATAACTCCTCCAGTAAGCCTCTCTGGATACTCCCAATTCCAAGTGACCTCTCCCTTCTTTGAGCCTCTTGGAACCCCATATCTGTACCTCCATCACAGAGCCTAACCACTTTCTACACTGTACTATGTTCATTTTCTCTGCAGGGCATTTTCTCTGCAGGTACCATATCTGATTCATTCACTCATGCATTCACTTAGCAAATATTTATGGAGAAACCACTACATGCTAGACAACTATTCTAAACATTGATAATACAAGAGTAAGCAATCGGACAAAACTCTTTGTCCTTGAACTTACCATATAGTGAAGAACATTGTTTTAATCAGCTTGAGCTGTCATAAAATAATGCCATAGACAGAGTGGCTTAAACAACAGAAATTTGTTTCATAAGAATTGTGGAGGCTGAGGAGTCCAAGATCAATTGCTAGATGATTTTGTTCTCTGATGTGGGCTCTCTTCCTGGCTAACAGATAGTCCTATTTTTAATGTGTCCTCACATTGGCATGAAGAGAGAGAGAGAGAGCAAGAGGAAAACAGCTCTCTGGTACCTCTTCTTACAAGGGCACTAATCCCATCATGACCTCAAGACCTCATTTCACCATAACTTCTTCCAAAAGGCCCCATCTCCAAATAGCATCATATCAGGGTTAAAACTTCAATGAATGGGCTTGGGTTGTGGCTCAGTGGAAGAGTGCTTGCCTGGTATGTGTGAGGTACTGTGTTTGATTCTCAGCACCACATATATATAAGTAAATTAAATAAAGGTGCATTAACAACTAAAAAAATATTTAAAAAAAACTTCAGTGAATGAACATGTGGCACAATTCAGTGCATAGCATAGGTAGACTACGAATAAAAAAGTAAGTAAATTATATGGTGTATAAGAAGATACTAAGTTGCTAAGGAAAATGATAAAGAGAGTAAACATGATAGGGAATATTGGTGGGCAGTGACAAGTTTTAAATAGGATGATAATTGAGCACCTGAAAAAATATCATTTGACCAGATATTTTTAGAGGTAAGGTAATAAGTTATGTATCCAGGAAAGAAGTATTTTGGGCAAAGGGAAATGCAAGTTCAAAGGGCCTGAGGTTAGAGATTACCTAATATATTCAAGGAACATCAAAGAACACAGTATATCTTGCAGTATAGGGAGAAAATGGTAGAGTAGAAGATGACTAGGTCAGAAAGGTAAAAGGGGTCAAACCCTATAGGACCATATAGGTCACCATAAGCACTGGAGTTTATTCTATGTAAAAATAGAGACATCTGAGGGTGTTGTACAAAGAAATAACATGACATAACAGCATTTTCAAAGGTCATTCTTCTGGGTGCTAAATGGAAAGTAGATTTTGAATGGTAAGGAAGAAAATAGGAAGATTATTTGGAAGCTGTTGTAGTAATCCAGGTGAGAAACTAATGTGACTTTAGACCATTGGTAGTAGCTTTGGAAGTAATGAGAAATTGTAAGACTCTAGATGCATTTTGAAGACATGAATGAATTGAAGATACAATATAAGAGTGGAATTAAAAATGAAGCTTCTCTGCTCGAATAAGTGTAATTTACTAAAATGGGGAAGACTACAGTAGGAGCAGATTTGCTGAGGAAAATCAGATTTGGATGTGTTGAGTTCAAGATGCCTAATCTCTTTCAGGTAGAAATATCAAATAGGCAATTGAATAAAGGAATCTAAATGTCACGAAAGAGGTTCAAGCTTCAAATATTCAATTGGGAATCATCAGCTTTTACATGGTATTTAATGTCATAAAAATAAATGAGATCACCAAAGGGATGACCAAGGTCCAAAGAAAGCCCAGGAGAACTCCAAGATTAAAAGGCCAAGGATATAAAAAAAAAAAACCAGCAGATGACATTGAAAAGAAGCAACCTGTGAAAACTGAAAGAGTATAGCATTCTGGAAGCCAAGTAAAGTGTTTGAACAGGAAGGAATTAATTTTTATTTTATTTATTATTTTTAGATGTACATGACAATACAGTATATTTTGACATATTATACCTACGTGGAGTGTAACTTATGCTTATTAGGATCCCATTCTTGTGGTTGAACATGATGTGGAGTTACACTGGTCGTGTATTCATATATGAACATAGGAAAGTTATGTCTGATCCATTCTACTGTCTTTCCTATTCCCATCCCCCTCCCTTCCCTTCATTCCCTTTTGTCTAATCCAAAGAACTTCTATTCTTCCCCTTCCCCCTATTTTGTGTTAGCATCCACATATCAGAGAGAACATTTGACCTTTGGTTTTTAGAATTGGCTTATTTCACTTAGCATGATAGTCTCCAGATCCATTCATTTACCAGCAAATGTCTTAAAGTCATTCTTCTTCATGGCTGAGTAATACTCCATTGTATATTTATAAACCACATTTTCTTTATCCATTCATCTGTTGACAGGCACTTTGGTTGGTTCCATAGCTTAGGTATGATGAATTAAGCTGCTATAAACATTGATGTGGCTGCATCACTATATTATGCTGATTTTAAATCCTTTGAATATATACCAAGGAGTGGGATAATTGTCAGTATTTTTATCTACATCATGACTTCATTTTTCTATGTCACTACTGTCATCAATATCTCTGGAGCTATATATATTAACAAAACCATCCACAGAACAGGGGATAAATGAACTACTCTCTGATCTCAAATACAGAGATTCTGAGGGAAGAACTCATTAGATGGCTGTGGGACTATTGTTATGTAACAGCATGGACACTCTTAGGGGAACCATATAAGTGAATTTAATGCAGAGCAGTGATCAGGAAAAGCCAAGGTGGCTGAGAAAGGTTGGGGGAGGAGACACAGGAAAAGATTGAGAAGGAACGTGCCAGTCATTTGGAACAACAACTGCTCTTCCCTCCACTCTCCATATTCCTCCCAGTAAAAGAAGAAGTAGCCCTACAAATATAACTAGGTGTGCCCTAAAAGAAAGAGGAGAGAATGTTTCAAAAATGAGAAGATGATTACCAATATAAAATGCAGTAGAGCTGAAAGAAACAAGAAATATTAGGCAATATAAATTTAATTTGCTTGCCACTGGTTGAAGTGTCATTATTCTCAGATAAACAAGAGTGAAAATATATAATAAAAACTACCAAGAGTTAGACTTAGCTTCCCACACCTGGTAATTTCTCCCATAAATTCCCCCCTTGGGTTATGAAAGAATATTGAGGAGTATCAGGGAAATTAAGGATTACATAGCCATTGTAAGAATAGATATAAAGTGTATTAGTCAGAGTCCTCCAGAGAAACCAATAGGCAGATGAAAATAGATATAAAAAAGAAACTGCTTTCCGTGATTATGATGGATGAGAAGTTCCACAATATCTTCAGTTGGTAAGCTGGAGAGCTAGGAAAACCAGTGGCATAGTTCTTGTTCAAACCTGAAGGCATGAAACCAAGAGAATCAACAGTATAAGTTCTAGTCTGAAGGTAGCAGATCAATGTTCTAGCTCAGTCAGTCAGGCAGAGAGAGAAGCTAATTCTCTCTTTCTCCACCTTCTTGTTCCATTCAGGCCTTCACTGGATTGGATGATGCCCACCTACATTGGGAAGGGCCATATGCTTCACTCAGACTAAAAATTTAAATGCTAATCTCATCCAGAAACACCTTCACAGATTATTCAGACACATTTAACCAAATATATGGGCACCACATGGCTCAATCAAGTTGATACAGAAAATTAATCATCACAACATATCATCATTCCATACCTTATTAATACAAAGCCATTTGATCACAATAACAGTTAATGTTTATACTTTAAGCTCCTCCATTATAACAGTGATAGATTTTGTATATTTATTGTGTTTACTAACAAAAATATTACTTTTGTAATTCCATTATCTAAGCTAAACAGATTCTGGGCACAGCTTCCCATTTTGGTGGTCATTGCATTAGTCAAGTTTCTCTACAGGAACAGAACACACAGAATGTATATATAATAACAAAAGGAAATTTATTGGATTGTCTTACATGATCAAAACTTTGATAGTCTCACATGGCTGCCTGCAAGCTGAAGAGTTAGAGAAACCAGTAACTGCTCAGTCCAGTATCATGAACCAGAGCAAGCACTCTGGTTCACCAGAGTGAACAGCAGTGATGCAGCCCCAGACTGAGGCTAAAGATCTGGAAGTCCCTGGAGAGTTGCTGATCTGAGTCCATGTTCAAAGGCTAAATAAACTGGAGCTTGATTCTCTGAGAATCTGGAGCCTGTTGTCTCTGAGTGAAGGCAGCAGCAAAAATGCACCTGCTCAAGAAGAATTGAACTTGAGTATGTATGTGCGTTTTCTCTTTCCATTTTTTTTGTCCTATCTGCATCCCTTGACCATCACATCACATGGTGCTGCTCACATTCAGAGCAGGTCTCTACACCTCAGTTCACCTATCCACATGCTAATTATCTCTGGAAACACCCTTACAGACACACTCAGAAAAGTGCTTTATTAATTTTCTAGGCATCTCTCAATCCAGGCAAGTTGACATCCAAGATTAAGCATCATAGTCACTAATTCTACATTACTATAAGTCATAATTACCTTTCCTCTCTCTACTGTCAACACTGGTTATCAAGACTTGACTAATGTCTCCATGTATTCAATGTGTACAAATTGAGCGGCTACTATGTGCCTACCATGGTTCTGGCCACTGGGAATACAACAGTGAACAAACCAGATAAAGGAATAATATTTTTACTTCTAATTTTTATGTATTTAGTATTCTAGTGGGGGGAGACAATAAATAAACACATGTATGTGTAGAAGTACACATATATAAATATATGTGTCTTAGTCCATTCCTGCTCCTATAACAAAATAACCTGAGATTGGTGTTTTATAAAGAACATAAATTTGTTTCTCACAGTTCTGGAGACTTAAAGTCCAAGACCAACTGCCAGTTTGGTATTGGTGAAGAGTCAGTCTCTGATTCCAAGATAGCACTCTGTCCTTGCATCCTCCAGAGGAGTCAGATGCTGGATCTTTACATGGAGGAAAGAGGAGGGGCAAAAGAGACTAGTTAGTTATTTTAAAGTATTTGATAAGGTTGTTAATCAACTCATGAGGATGGAACCTGAATGACTTAATAATAGTCTCCTAAAGGCTCCATCTCTAAATACTGTCACATTGGGTCTTAGGTTCTGTTTTAGTCACATTTTGCATCACTGTGACCAAAACACCAGACAAAAGCAAATTAAAGAAGAAAAAGGTTATTTTGGCTCACAGTTTCAGAGGTCTTAGTCCACAGACAGCCAACTTCATTTCTCTGGGTCTTATGTGAGGCAGAACATCATGGGAGAAGACCATGGCAAAAGGAAGCTGCCCCCCTCAAGACAGCCAGAAGGCAGAGAATGATGTAGGGAAAGTGGCCACAGGGAAGATGCATCCTTCCAAGGCACACTTCCAGTGACTCACATCCCACCTGCCTACAGTTACCACCCAGTCGGTCCATTCAAACTAAGATGGACTGATTAGGTTATAGCTCTTACAATCTCATCATTTCACCTCTGAATATTACTACATCAATATAGGAGCTTTGGGAGACATCTCATATCTAAATCATAACATTCTACCCAGGCTCCTCTTGTGTCACTGCAACCAAAATAAGTTCCAACATATTAATTAGGGGAGATATATTCATTCAGACCATGGCAGTTGTGTGTGCTTAGACTGAACAGGCCTAAAGAAGAGAGAATAAGACCTGCTGATAGGGGGAATAGTGCTCCTGCAGAAGGAACAGCAAATACAGAGGCTCTGGGACAAGAATGTGTGGAGAAAGTTGGAGGAACATAAAGGAGACTCACTGGGATAGAGTAGTGAGAGGACAATATTAAGAGATGAGGTCATAGAATTAATTGGAGGGAGGGAACAAATCATGTTGGGCCCTATAGAACCTGAAGACCTTTGACTATTACTCAAAGTAAAATGAGCAGTGTTCAGAGTTTTGAGCAGAGAAGTAATATGATCTAGCCTACCTATTGAAAGAATCACTCTGAAAGCTACATTAAGTATTTATACTGTTGAGGAGGAGATCAGGAAATAGGAACACCAGTGAGGATGTTCTCGAAATAATTCAAGGAAAAATGGTGGTAGCATCAGGCCAACAGTAGCAGAATCTGAAATTGTCAAATGCAGGATATATTTTGAAGTTGGCACTAATAGTGTTTTCTGATGATATTGTGAGGTATAAAGGAAGAGAGGAGTCAGGGACAACCTCAAGATTTTCATCCCAAACAACTAAAAGGATAGAGTGGAGTGTCACCACTTGAGATGGAGAAGATATAGGATGGACAGATATAAGAGGGAACTCAGAATTTTACATTTTAAGTTTGAGATATATATTACAAATCCAAGCTCAAATGTGAAATAGGCAGTTAGATAGTCTAGAGTTAAGAGGAGAGGTCCAAGGCTGGGATTGTGGCTCAGTGGTAGAGCGCTTGCCTCACATGCGTGAGACACTGGGTTTGATCCTCAGCACCACATAAATATAACTAAAATAAAGATATTGTGTCCATCTACAACTAAGAAAATATTTTACAAAAGAGGAGAGGTCCATGCTAGAAATATGTTTGGGAGTTGTTAGCATACAGATGACTGGTATGGTTTGAATGCCCCCTCCAAATCTCATGTTGAAATATAATTGCCATTATGACAGTTTTAAGAGGTGGGGCCTTGGAGAGGTGATTGTCATGAGGATTTCATCCTCATGAATGGATGAATGTCATTATCAGAGGAGTAGGTTAGTTGTAACTAGAGATCAGTCCTCTTTGTCTCATGAGCACATGTGCTGGCTCACGATGGGATGTCAGGGCTGTTGGACTTCCCTGTCTCTGAAACCATGAACTAAATGAACTTCCATTGTTTATCATTTACTCAGACTGTGGTATTTTGTTATAGCAGCAGAAAGTGAACCAAGAGTGATAGTTAAAGACAGAATCACAAAAGGAGTGGGTGTAGTTAGAGAAGAAGTTAAAGGACTAAGCTCTCCCACGATTAACAAATGTGAGAGGTGAGTAGAAAATTCCAAAAGAGACCAAGAAGAAGCAGACAGAAATGTAGGAGGAAAACTATTTTAAGGGTTGTCTTGCCAAAATCTTTGCCCAATCTACTTGAAGAACAGCTGAGCCAAGAATGCCAAATTACCTGCAAATCTGAACAAACTAAAATAGCAACTGAGCTAGGAATTTGGGGATACAAAAAAGATAGACTGATTCTCAGAAGTATCCATGAACACTTGGATGCAGGAAACACCTATAAATCTTTGAAAAGCAAAACAAGCATTCCTGAGCAACTCAGTTCATGTCCTTAACCTTCACCTTTGGCCTTGACTCATGCAACCACTGAAAAAAACTGACAGCAAATTGTGTAATTCTGCCCTGGCTCCATCTCTAGTCCAGCCTTTAGCAACTGTCCCTCTATAAATATTAACCCTCTACACCAAGAGGTTGTTGTTTCATCCTCTGGAGGTATCCCTTATTCTCCCTTGAATAGGTATTTTTGTGGGGTTTATCAGGGATTGAATCCATGGGTACTTATTAACCACTGAGCCACATTCCCAGCCCTTTATTTTTTTATTTTGAGACAGGGTCTTGATAAGTTGCTGAGGCTGATTTGAACTTGCAATCCTCCTATCTCAGCCTTCCAGGTCGCTGGGATTACAGGTACCACCACAATAACCAGCTTAAATGTGTATTTATTGCTTTTCCCCAAATGCTTCTCATTCTCAAGCGATGGCCAACATTCTCCTTTATACTCCCAAGATGGCCACATTCTCCCTTGAATGCATATTTCTTACTTACCCTCTCCAAAATCCCTCTTGCCTGAGAGAGCCCACATTATCCCTTCAATGTGTATCTGCTTTCCTTAAATAAATCTGTCTGTCTCTAACTGGTGCATGCTGAAATTCTTTTCCATCAAGTACACCAAGAACGTTACTTGCCTGAGCTGAAGTCCCCTTTTTGAGAACTCCTGGGACATCCAGTGACAAAACTTCTCACCATTCTTGAGCTGTTTGTATGCACATATATAAGATCATGAAGTGCCAAATGAAATACACAGTCCATCATTCAGGGCATGCCATTCATTGCTCAACTTTCTCCCTCCTCCTAAAGTTGTGGAAATAAAGTCTCTGGTTCTTATTTGATCCATATCTATATTCCTGTTCACTGGATTCTGTGCCCAAGACTGGCCTTGGAAAATTAGCTCATTGTGAACTACTCAGGGAGCTTCTTAATGAGCTTGATTTTCAGCTGTTAAACTTGATAAAACTCACAGATATGTAAAAAAGAAATCAACTGTGACAGCTTTGACAAGAGACAGGAATGCTATTAGCAGCCCCTATTTGCAGTGAACAAGTGCCTATATATATATATATATTCTGAACTCCCTAAGCAGTAAAACACGGGTGGATTAGCTGGGAAACTGTCACAGACTGGGACAAATACAAAAGGAGGGGGTTTTATTTTCCTTCACTCAATAGTTGTCCATTTTTCTTACCACTGAGACACAATAGTTATATAAACACTCTGGGATAAAGAACCCAGAGAGAAACAGCAAAAATAATCTTCAAACATTATTTGCTTCTCTAGATATCTACAGATAAAGATACTAGCTCTAATAGTACTCCTATGATGGTTCTATCATTTTGGCTGCAGCCTATACAAAATTCTAATTTTGAAATCCCAACTCTGAGGCTTAGTATTCAGACAAAAGAAAAAGGAGGACAACTAATGCAAGTGGCACAAATTCCAATAATTTGTTAAAAAAAATCCATCAAAATAGCATATTTGATTGCAATATAGAACATCAAATAATCTGGACGGACCTTTCAAGACCATCCAATCTAAGACCCCCTTTTTACAAATGAGGACACTGAGGCAGAGAGAAAGAAAATCACCTGCTAGTGGTCACAGAATTAGAGAATTACAGAACTGGAATGTTCTCTGTCGCCCACTCCCAGCTCAGTTCCCTTTCTTTTCAGTACACTTGAGCCTGTACTAATGGAAAACAAATTAAAGCAGAAGATTGCAAAAGGTTTAGAAAACCTGAAATTGCTCATAAAGAATTGTTATTTTCTCAACTGGTTTTCTGCTGCACCAGAGATTCTAACTGAAGTAATCCACAGAGCAAACAAAATAGATGACAGTCAAATACTAATCACTACGTTCATTTGAAAGCATTGTATTTACAGCCTTTTTTTCTGCACAGGGTGAGATTCCTCATATATAAAATCTGAATTTAATGCCATTTAAAGTTTGATATCATGATTACTGAAAACCACATGTGATTCACCATCACCCAGGCAGACCTGCTGTGCCACCAAACAGCACAAATTCCTCACCAAAAAGGAGAGAGTCCAAAGGGTCAGTCCTTCCCTGAGATGAAAGAAACAGATTAAATCACTGATGAAGTCAGACTGGACAAGGAAAGATAGGACCAACGAGATTGATTGCATGAATGTGTGTAGGGTCAGGTGTGAATAACTAAAATGCCACTATTTGCTGAGCTCCATAGGGAGATTCTGGGAGTCACATGGAATGTGCTGTCGTCAAGAGTTCAACTGGGAGATGAGAGTGAAAGTAACAACGTTTTTTACTAAAAAACAGGAATAGAAAAAAGGCAAGTAGCAGTTGTTCTCTTGAATGCTTTTCATATATTTCCTATGTGCACCTTAACAATGATAATTTTAAACAATGTTTCCCTAATTAAGTTTCTCTCTTTGTTAAAGCTGACACATAGCAGTGACTACAGCTCCCTCAAGAGAGTGGTCTTTGTCTTTTCCAGGGCAACTAATAGTTAAATGAAGAGCCTGCCTTTTTCTGGGATCTGAGAGAGAGAATACTCACTCTAGCCATCTGTCTCTTACTTCCCAGTTCACTTCTGGGCTGGAATTAGAAAAAAACTGGCTGACCATCCACCTCTAAATCAGCAGAGAGAATCAAGATGTTGGGTAGGAGTTGCCATAGTGGTCCGTCCATAGAAGCCCTTCCTCCTTCCAGGAAACAAAAGCAGTAACATCAAGAGCTGAAATGGAAAGGCAACTCTAAAAGTAAAAGGCGTTTTTTTTTTACTTCAAATTAACATTCACTCTAATCAGTGAGTGAATCAAAATATAAAATAAGCTGGAAAAGCATGTATGTGCTTGGCATTGCAGGAGATAGAAGAATATGAGATATAGTTCTTCCTTACAATCAGACAGGGGAGGCAAGATGTACACATTCAAGAATAGTGAACAATGTAAGAAAATACAGAGGCTGACTGAAGCATGTTGTTATGATTTAGATATGAGGTGTCCCTCAAAAGCTCATGTGTGAGACAATGCAAGACCGTTCAGAGGTGAAATGATTAGGTTATGAGAGCCTTAACCTAATCAGTACTTTAGTCTCCTGATAGGGATTAACTGAGTGGTAACTGTAGGCAGGTAGGGTGTGGCTGGAGGAGTTGGTTCACTGGAAGCATGCATTTGGGGTTTATATTTTGTCTTGGTGAGCTGAACTCTCTCTGATTCCTGGTGGCCAAGTCCTGAGCTTCTTTCCTCCACCACACTCTTCCACCATGATGTTCTGCCTCCTCTCCATCCCAGAGCAATGGCATCAACCATCTAGGGATGACACCTCTTAAACTGTGAGCACCAAATAAACTTTTCCTCCTCTAAAATTGTTCTTGTCAGGTCTTTTTGTCACAGCAATGAAAAAGCCAACTAAAACACTCGTGATTGGAATTCACAATAAAGCTAAAGTGATGAAGCTACAGACCTGACTGGAGGCTTTATAGAAGAGGTAGCTAGAAAAAGCAGAGCCTTGAGATCCAGACAGCAGAGTCTAGACCTAATGGGGCTGAGGAACAAGATTCTGTGAAGGTCTGAGCTTAGGACAAATTTAGGGAAACAACTAAACAAAAAAATGTATATGGTAGGAGAGATGTAAGAGAGAAACCAAAAGGTGGTTATGGTGCACCCAGCAGGAAACCATGAAAACTTAGATTACAGAATTGGAAAAGGAACTAGAGTTAGCACGTTAAAATGTGCAGGAGCTAAACGAAGGGAGAAAAGTTAGACAATTTGGATTTAAACTAATTTTTGACACTAGTTGCTGAGTAATTATGATGATACTATATGTCATTGCTCATTGGTAAATAGGAATGAGCAACTCTATCTCTCTCTCTCTCCCCCTCCCTCTGAAAGGAATTGTAGAGTCCTATACACTTAGATCATTTCTCACACATCTCCTATTGTTTTCAGTAGAAATTTTAGAAGGGAAGTAGGAAGGTGGTTATAAGACATAATATATGCAGATACTTAATGATAATTTATTATTTCACATAATAAGAAGTCTACATGTAGAGTATGCTTCATGCACAGTCCAGTCAAATTCTAGAACAACTGGCTATCCATATAATAAAAAATCAACTTAACCCTTACCTCACACCATACACAAAATAATATTCACAATCAAATACCTGACACTGGAATTGGGTCCAGAAAATCCACTCTATTTACCCAAGTGAACTGGAAACCTATGTCCACAAAAGATTTCCATATGAATATTGATGGTAGCCTTATTCATGGTGGGCCAAATGAGGAAACAAGTGTCCCTCATCCTTCCCAGCCCCATGTTACAAAAGCTCTACGAGGACTACTATTAGGACAAAGGCTCTACCTGAGTCACACCAGGTCCAGATGACTGGCATTCAATTGGCTCTACCCAGCTCATTGATAGGAAAAAGGTTTTATTATGACAAAAGCAAGCTGAAAAGACCAGGGGCTACCTTTATCCCCAGTGTCCACTGGTAAAACAGGAGTGTCACTCCAGAAGAAGCAAGCCACTGTCTCTGCTCCCACCTCTAGTGCAGTGGTGCAGGAGTTCTGACCAGAAGGAGCAGCAGGCCATAGGGACTGAGAGCTCCTCAGCTCTGCCTGAGATGATGGACTTTAAAGAAAAAAGGCTTTGGTTTATCTCACATGCTTTCTATTCAGTTCTCAAACTCTTTTGAATCCCTGACTCTTGGATTTTTGTTTTTCTTAATGATATATTCAATTATACATTTAAAAATCAAAATATTTTTTCCAGAAATAAGTGTTTTATAGTCAGAGAATTTTGAAGATATCCTCTTTAAAAGAAAACAGGAAGGATTTCATTCCTAAGGGAGTTCTCTAAACAATGAAGGTTTTGGCAGCAAGCATTAAGAGAGGCTGGTAGTTCCATGACACTAGTAGTAATAAGAAAACTGGCAGAAAGAAACTGGGAAAGAGACGGCCAAGAAAAGCCCTCCTGAGATGATGTTCCCCACACAGCCCCAGACTCCTTTGATAACATATTGTCATTGTACTTTACTCCTGTAAGAGAGGTTTATGTTGGTTCTTTGAACATATTTATAATAGTTCCTTTGAAGTCTTTGTGGTTTTCCCATTACACCACATCTAAAGACACATTTCAGTGGTTCTATGGATTCCATTATCAGTAATGATAATTTGACCAGTTGGTTATGTTGGTGTCACTCAGCCCTTGGAACTAACAGTATCTTTTCCCCTTTGTAAATAAAGCTAAAATTGTCCTAAGATTGGTCAGCGGGAGACTGTTTGAGTCAGTTCTTATGTCCTTTTTCCCTATCCCCTTAGTCTTCATCTCTTCAGCACTTCATCTCTTCTAGGCAACATAAAATATTCCAGGCTCATCTGATTTCTTTTCCCCTGCCCCAAACATGGACTCAGCCATTTGTTCAAGAAGCTACAAGAATGGATCCCTTTGAGGGCTCTAGTTTTATGTAGGAATATTGATTCTAATACATCATCTCATGTAAGTCAATGGATGTATATGCTATACTTATATAAAGTCCTGTAAACTCACATCCTTGGATTACTGAGACTAATGTACCCCCATACCAGGCAAATTTTCAGTTTAGCTCACATGGTGGTTTCCATTCAGTCTTCAGACTACTTTGGGGTCCCTGACTGTTGGATATTTCTTTTTCTTAACTTTATGCTCAACTGTGCATTTAAAAATTGAAATATTTGATCTAGCAGTGTTTTGGGGTCAGAGAAATTTTAAGATTTCAAATCTGTCAAATCACCTTCTTCTGCCTCTTTTTTTTTGTACCAGGCATTGAACCCAGGGTTACTTAACCACTGAGCCACATCCTCAGCCCTTTTTAAAAATTTTTGAGACATGGTCTCACCAAGTTGTTTAGAGCCTTGGTAAGTTGCTGAAGCTGGCTTTGAATTTGTGATCCTCCTGCCTCAGCCTCCCAAAGCACTGCACCTTCACTTCTAATTGCAGTTGGGGATTATTCAGTATTTGAGATGGATACTAACAGAATATTTCTGAGTTCCTTCTTTCCTGGAAAATTTCATGGATGATTTTTTTGTTCAGGTTGAATGAAAGACTACAAGAGCCTCTGAGTCCCAGGCTACTCTCCATACTCCTTTCTTTACAGTAGGCTACAAAACTTCAACTTCCTCTCATCTCCTCTCCATAGTTTCTATTTCCTCCATGTTCTCCCATAGTTGTGATTATGGAAGGAACCACAGTCTTCCTAGATTTCCCTTTCACTGAGGTTCCAGATGGCCATCTGCATTTTAGTCCATTTCATCTTCAGGGCTTTACTATTGATCACATGAAGAAACATACAGAGGCTAGAAAAACATGAGACTAGCACATCATTCTGTTATAGTTCATATTATGTTAACATGTTACATATAAGGGGTCATCCTGATGCAAGTTTTCCCAAAATTCTGAAGACTGATAGACTGTGGACCCCAGAGAATCAGCTTGGCTTCTGATGACTAGATCAATTTCTCTTGGTCCAGTTCTTCCTCTTTCCCTACTCAATGAATGATGATTCTGTTATAGGGACATTGTCATTTTAAAAGACTTTTTTGATTATGCATCAACATCAGTATAGCAAATGCACCATTCAGCTGCATCAAGTAGGGCACATTGAAATCCTGATTGAATAATAAAAAGAGAAATGTGTTCTTCGGAGATCTATTTATGTGCCGGAATACCAGAAATGTTGAAACATCTGTAACACATTTTATTGCCTTAGGATTTTTTTTTTGTTTATGGGAGAATGAGGTGTATGTGTTTAAATTGGGTAGGTAACTATATCTTCCTATATCTGGGTTGGTATTAAAAATATGTATTTCAGTAAGTCAGTCTCCAAGAATTTGATCAAGTTTCTCTTGGGCAATTTCATACTGGCTTACCACAGATGAAAAAAAAACACCAAAGAATTAAAACAAGGATCTCCTCAATTCATTCTGTGTAAATAAGGCATTTCATCTTGACTCTTGAAATCATGCCTCTTTGAGGCAACCTCATGTGTTTCTAGAAAAGAAAGGCAAGACATGATTACTAAATATGAATTTACTGTTCTTGTGCCCTGAGGTCAAGAGTCAAATATCTAATACAGCAATGGTGAGGCACTAAGCAACTCAGTGAGACCCTGTCTCTACATAAACAACACAAAATAGGGCTGGGGATGTGGCTCAGTGGTCAAGTGCCCCTGAGTTCAATCCCTGGTACCAAAAAAACAAAACAAAGCAAATATAACCAAAGCAAAAGTCCTTTTCCACTAATCCAGAGATTCTTTTTTTTTTTTTTTTTTGGTACCAGGGATTGAACTCAGGGGCACTCAACCACTGAGCCACATCTCCAGCCCTGTTTTGTGTTTTATGTAGAGACAGGGTCTCACTGAGTTGCTTAGTGCCTCACCATTGCTGAGGCTGGCTTTGAACTCGTGATCCTCTTGTCTTAGCCTCCCAAAGTGCTGGGATAATCCAGAGCTTCTTATCCTGCAGTCCATGAATCTCTTAGGGGGTCCATGTCAGACTTCATGAGATTTTGAACTCCCCAAAATTGTGTACTAAATTGTGTGTATTGAGAGGGATTAGGGTTTATGTGCATTCTCTTTGGAAGAAAGTCCTAGCTTTCATCAAATTCTCCAAGGCATTTAGAACTCTTGGAAAAATGACTGGTCTGGTAGATCAAGAGAAATGGTTAAACCTCTGCTCCTGTGAACCAAAACCTTGGGTTTGATGCCATGTGATTCAGCAGGCTTTCCATATGGCCAATATTCATGAATAAACAGTGGCTTTAAATAGACTCAGACCTGACAAATGTTATCCAACATGGCAACCATGGGCCCTGGGTCTATGATTCATCAAAAGTATTGTGATGTCCCATACAACATGTGGAATGTGGACACTGGTGAGCTTGGGGCAGATGAATCTCACAGTTTGGCCTTTCCTTCTCCAGACTTTACAGAACTCTGCAGAACCTTGGTAGAACAGTGTATGCACCATGTGTTATCACTCAATATCCTGGAGTCCACCTAGTTGCTATGCTGATGGCTTGGGGTATTGAGTTTCAAATGGAAAAAATAATTTTTAAAACAGCATCTAATATCTATTAAGCACTTACTCTGCTTAGCACCATGGTCAGTATTTTATACATTTATGTGTCATGGCAATCCTATGGAGATGATGTTATTATTTGCTCCATTTTACTGATGAAGAAACAGGTTAAAATGGAGATTGGGACTAGCTCAAGGTTGTACAGTGGTAACAGATGAATGTGTCAATGTTCATGGAATTTATAACTATACTCATTCTCCACCTCTCCCCAAGTTTCGCCTTCCATTCAGACTGCCTTCTCCTGTACTTACTAAGTGCAGTTCATACACTCTTTTCATGTGTTGGCATTCCCCTTCCCCCAATTAATTAAAGCATATTTTAATAACATCTATGTAATAAGCATTCTTCATATAGTATCTTAGTTAACCACAAAATCCATACCCTATTACATAGTGCACAATAAAGCAATGTGGTTAGTAGTGAAGAGTTTAGTATTTGGAGTCAGACTTATATTTTACAGATGAGGAAATGAATGCCCAGAGAGTTTAAGTAACTTGCCCAAGGCCAAACAACTAGTTGGCAGCAAAGCTGACACATGAACTTAAGATTGTCTTATTCAATATTACTCAGCCATAAAGAAGAATGAAATTATGGCATTTGCTGATAAATGGATGGAACTGGAGTACATCATGCTAAGTAAAGTAAAACAGTCCCAAAATCTCAAAGGCCAAATATCCTCTCTAATATGTGGATGCTAATACACAATAGTGGGGGATAGAAGTTCATTGGATTAGACAAAGGGGAATGAAGGGAAGGGAGGGGGATGGGAATAGGAAAGACAGTGGAATGAATCAGGCAGAACTTTCTTATGCTCATATATGAATACGTGACCAGTGAAAGTCCACATCATGTACAACCACAAGAATGGATCCTAATTAGAATAAATTACACTCCATGTAGGTATAATATGTCAAAATACACTCTACTGCCATGTCTAAAAAACAAATTTAAAAAGTGAAAAAAAAGATTGTCTGATTCAAGAGACTTCTTTTAAACATAAGAAAATCTTTTGAAAATGTTTTGTTGTAATATTAAAAACTCAGTCATCAAAGTTTGTACTAGTCTAATGAGGTGAACAACAGGTATAGATACCTAGCTTCACTTTCCTTTTCCTGTAATATTTTCCCTTCCCTGTGTCCCTTTCCTTTGTTAGCACAAATTACTGCATGTGAGACTCTGTCACTTTACTTGCAGTAATTTGTGCTAACATAAGCATAATGAGACAGAGTCTAGGCACTGTGTGCACATAAGCCAAACAATATAAAAAAAGTCCCAATCAACTAGCCATTTATGCTGGATTTATGAAGAGAAAAGAAAAGGGCAGAAGACGTGACAAAAATACACTCACTGAGAGGGACTTTTTGTCCACCCCCACCCCTTGCTTTATTGCCTTGTTAAACAAGAATTATGGCACAAAACACATGGCTTATATTGCAAGCAGGTCACATGTGGTGCTAGTGACCTGCAGCTCTTATCTATCCCTAGCAGATTCACTTACAGCCCTCTTCCATCTCCGCACACCTTCCTGAATATAAACATGCTTGCTAAGTGGTCTGTATCTTGCTTCCATTCTTTGCTTGCACTTGCCTTGGGTAGGGAACACACAATTCTGGAAGCAGACATGAGGATCTTTTCATGAGACAATAGTCTTGGTTTCAATAGAAAGGAGGAGGGCTACTGTGTCTTTGCTGCAGATGGCATTAGGGGAGGGGGAAAAGTAGTCAGAATATTAAATCGCCTTTCTTTGTATGCATGGTCAGATTTTGCTATTCAAAATTCAGCAAGCTTTGAAAACATGTCATTGCACACAGCCTCCAGGCTTGGCAGCTCTTCTTTTTCTGTTGGGATGAGCGCCCGGCCTCAGGGAATAGTTCCTTTAGATGTCAGCTATACACCTTGCCCAGACAAAGCCTCCAACAGCTTGACTTATTCCAAAGAACCCCCTTAGCAACTGAGAGGCTATTAACATCGTTAGATGTCAGGTAGGCCAAGCTGCATCTGCAGAAAGGCAGAGAAATGGAGATGGGAGGAACATTGTTGATAGAGGTTTAATATGTGAGGGAAAAAAGTCACTGAGATTAGTTTTAGAAGAATCGTATGCTCTTTTCACGAAGGTGGCATGAGGATCTGCATTGAGGTTAGCTTTTGGAGAATTCAAAAGCAGATTCTAGTGTCCCAGGGAAAGTACACTTCTCAGGAAAGACTGGAATCTTTCCAGTATGATACTTGGAGATAGCCTTACAAGCCATTTGACATGAAGATGACAGCATTACTCACCACCAAACATGCTCACTCATTTGCATAACCCTTCAGCAAATATTACAAAAAATCTCATATTTTTTAAGCACTGTAATAGGACTTACATTATCAGATAAAGGCAGAACTTATCTGTACTTTATAGACTAATGAATGAAAAATATTTATTGTTAGCCTGTGGAATACATGCATAGGAGACACACATCATACTAGTATACACTACATATTAAATAAGTTTAGCAGTTAAAAGAATAAGTGCAGGAGTTAGATCTACAGGCTTTGAGTCCCTTCTTTGCCACTTACTATATAAACTTCATTAGTTGACTAAACTGCTCTCTGACTCAATCTGCTGATCCATACAGTGGAAATCATAACAACTTCATAGAGTCATGTGTATAAAATGAAGAGATAATATATGTAAAGTGTTTAGCACTGTATCATATATCAAGGATTCAATAAATGGTAGCTTTGAGCAGTGACAATGTTCTGATCACTAGTCAAAGTGGGAAAAAAATATGTAAGAGACATAGTCTTTACCCTCAACAAGTTCCCTGTGTAACTGGTGAAATAAGTTAGTCACACATGGAAAAAGTATCACCAACACCAGGCAATAAACAGTAAGTGCCACATGAGTGGTAAAGAATAAAGTGCTACTCAATTAAAAAAGAAAAGACAAGCCAGTTTTTTAAATGAGTAAATAATATCAGACATTTTTCTATAAGAAATACAAATGATCAACAAGCACATCAAAAGATGCTCAGCATTGCTGGGCACAGTGGCTCAGGAGGCTGAGAGAGGAGGATCACGAGTTCAAAGCCAATCTCAGCAATATAGTGAGGCCCTAAGCAAATAGGGCATGGTGGTGCACACCTATAATCACAGTGACATGGTTTGCTGAGACAGGAGAATCTCCAGTTTGAGGCCAGCCTCAGCAATTTAACAAGACCCTGACCCAAAATAAAAAATAAAATGACTAGAGATGTAGCTTAGAGGTTGAGCACCCCTGAGTTCAATCCCTAATATTACACACACACACACACACACACACACACACACATGCACACAAAGACAAGCCCGGGTACATTGGCACACACCTGTAGTCCCAGCTACTCAAGAGGGTCAAAGTAGGAGCTTGCTTGAACTCAGGAGTTGGTGACCACCCTGGGCAACAAAGCCAGACCTCATCTCAAAAAATAATGAGCTAAAATAATATTAATAAATAAATAGGAATAACACAATTTTTTTTAGTGTTGGTGAGAATGTGGAGAAATTGAAAGTCTCATTCACTATTGGTGGGAATGTAAAATCGTGCATCCACTGTGGAGAATAGTCTGGCAGATTCACTTTTTCAAAAAGTGAATCGCATGGGGCTGGGATTGTAGCTCAGCGGTAGAGCGTTTGCCTCGCATGCGTGAGGCCCTGGGTTCGATCCTCAGCACCACATACAAAGCAATAAAATAAAGATATTGTGTCCATCTACAACTAAAAAAAGTTTAAAAAAAAAAAAAAGTGAATCGCAGCTGGGCATAGTGGTGCATGCCTGTAATTGCAATGATTCAGGAGACTGAGGCAAGAGGATAGTGATATCAAAGCCAGCCTCAGCACTTAGTGAGGCCCTAAGCAGCTTAGTGAGACACTGTCTCTAAGTAAAAAAAAGAAAAGGCCTGGGTTAAATGGCCCAGCGGTTAAATGCCCCTGGTTTCAATCCCTGGTACAAAAAGAAAAAGATAAATCACAGTTATCATATAACTCAGCATTTCCACTCCTAGATATATACCCAAGACAATTGAAACATGTTCACACAAAAACTTGTACATGAATGTTATTCATAATAACAAAAAGTGAAAATAACCCCAATGTCCATAGACTGATGAATATATAAATAAAACAGAGAATACTCATATTATACAATATTATTTGACAATTTAAAAAGTGAAGCACTGATACCATGATGCAATATGAATGGGTCTTGTGAAAGGATCCAGGTGCAAAATAGCACATAATGTATGATTCCATTCATATGGAATGTCCAGAATGGGTAAATCCTCAACAACAAATTTGTGGGGGCCTACTGCTTGTGGGAGGGAGCTTTGGGAAGTGATGCTTAAAGTGTGAGGTTTATTGGGGGGTGAAAATGTTCTAAAATCAATTGTGGTGATGGATGCACATCTCTATGAATATACTAAAAGCCATTGAACTGTACACATTGACAGAATTGCTGGTATATGAATTATATCTTAACACTGTATTTTAAAATAAGGTGATATGATGATTTGGAGGATGATGAAAGAACTGTATATTAGGGGAGCCACTCTTGAGATGAACTGAGAATAGGTAGCATTTTGAAAGCTGGAGAAGATAGGTCATATGTATTATTTAGCTATTGCCACATAACAAACCACACTATAACTTATGGGTTAAAACAACAGTTACCCTCACTCATGTCTGAGTGCCATCTGGGGATCAGCTGGCCTTAGCTGCATTTGCCTCTAAATTGTAGATATGGATACAGATCTTTACATTTCTCTTATTCTCCTTGGATCAGCAGGCCACCCAAGTGCAGTTTCTTCTCATGCAATGGCAGAAGTACACAAGGGCTACCCCAATCACACAGGCCATTGTTTATATCTTCTAATAGCTTATTGGTCAAAGAAATTCCAATGGTCAAGATCAAAAACAAAGGATGGGAAGAACTGCAGAGTCTCATAGCAAAAGGAAAGACACAGGGATGAATGGAGTATTAAGACCAATAATCCAATCTAACATGATATTCCAGACAGAATATTCATTCATCCAGCAAACATCTACCATCTGCTCTATTCCCAGGTGGCTCAGAGCCAGGATACAATATGAAGCAAATCATGCCTCTGCCTTCAGGCAGATCACAGTAATCAACGGGACCAAAATAGCAGGTTTAAGATGGGCCTGTAAGGGGTTGGGGCTGTAGCTCAGCAGTAGAGCACTTGCTTAGCACATGTGAGGCACTAGGTTCGATCCTCAGCATCTCAAAAGATAAAGAAATAAAATAAAGGTATTGTGTCCATATACATCTAAATTTATTTTTTTTTAAAGATGCACCTATAGACTAGGAGCTGCAAGCTCAAGTGTTCAGTAGGCCCAAACTTGTGATGTGAATGAAGTTTTTTTGGTGGGCGTGGGGTGGCAGAGAGAAGGTTTTACTGTGGATTTAACCCAAGGACACTTTATCATTCAGCTACATTCCCAGTACATTTTTAATTTTTTTTCTATTTTGAAACAGGGTCTCAGTAAGTTATTTAGGCTGGCCTCAAACTTTCCATCCTCCTGTCTCAGCCTCCTGAGTTTCTGAGATTACACATGTGTGCCATGGCACCCAGCTGCAAATTAATTTCAAGGAGGGACAAAACTAAATGAGCTGGAGAATGCAAATGCAGTCAAAAGGAGGCAACTACAACTCACTTCTTGGTGACTTTTACCAAGAGGAAGCATGAGCTTAGACCTTATGTCCTTCACATAATAAACCCCACTATGCAGACCAAACAAATCTCTGAAAGCAGGACATGGTCAGAAAGCTGCAAATTTGTCAACCTCGGATTTGAAAAAAAATTGGGAGAAAATAGGCTACTTTGTATAATGGAGATCCATGTAATATGCAATGATAGCAAAAGAGAAGGCAGGCCTGTGAGTACTTGGGAAAATGTAGGAAGGCATCACATGGTGGCAGTGTAGTGTTCTAGAGAGGGAAGTAGATGGCAAGAAGTGAAGCTAATGAATGAGACAAACACCAGATCATAGAAGTTCTTTCAGGTCATACTAAATTATTGACATCATCCTGAAAGGTTGTGAGCAGGGAAGGGACATACTCATATTACCTGCTCTGAGCATGATGGACTTCAGGGGTGCAAGAATGGAAGCAGGAAGTCCAGTTATGGATATGTTGTAGTGATAAAGGTGAGAGATCATAAAAACTGAAGTAAGGCAGTGACAGTGGAGGTGGGAAGGTCCAATAGGTATGACAGGTGACAAGCAGGCAGAATCTCCAGAAATTGGTTATATGTTAGATATAGGTAGTAAAAGAGAGAAAAGAATAAAATGAGAACTAGATTTTTGGCTTGAGCTACTTGATTTAATAAAATGTCATCCATAAAGACAGTAAAACTAGAATGTTGTGGCAGTGGCTTAAAGTGATGACTTTAATTTTGGATAAGTTATGTTTGGGGAGAAGTATCCAGTAGGCCGTTGAATATGCAGGTCTAGAGTTCATGAAGAAGTTAGGACTAGAAATTTGGATTTAGACATCTTTGGCTATTACATAGCAATTGAAGCCAAGGGTTTGAATAAACTTACTCCCAGAGAGTTCAGGAATATTAGAAAATTAGGACAATTCTAGGGAAGAACTATAATTAAGGGGAGGACTAAAAAAGAGTTTGCAAAGAATATTGAGAAATAATCAAAGGCAAGGAGGAGAGATAAAAGGGAATGCTACCACAGAAATGAATTGTAAACATAATTTCAAGAAAGTGTTGATCATCATTAACAATTGCCAAAACAGATGGGGTCATGTAGGAATTCAGAGAGTCCCCTGGGTTTGACAAAAAGGAATTCAGTGGACCCCTTGACCTGAACTCAAAGGAGTAATGCGGTGGGGGGGTGAGGAGAGCAGAAGGCCAGTGATGAAGGATTAAAAAGAAAGTGGGAGGTAAGAAAGTGAATGCAATTAATATAGGCCATTCTCCTGAGAAGCTTGGATAGAAAGCAAAGAATATAGATAGGAGGGAGTGAAGAGTGAAGAAATAACCAGAGTTACCAGAGTAAAGAGTTAAGAGATAATCAGAGTTATCAAATGTGGGTTGATTTTGGTTTGGGTCGTTTGTTGGTTCAGACAAGCTATCTCTGAACTCATTAAATAAGTATCCAATGGAGAGGGAATAATTCAATACACAGGAGTTATAAATGATAAGATAGTGGGTAAGGTCCCTGAGATTGCTGGTGGAAAGGGTAGAATGATGCTCTGATGGGACCCAAAGAAAAGTGAGAGGGACTGGCTTTAGGACAGCAGACAACTCTTCTCTGATAATAGGAGGGACTCAAGTTTGAATCGTGTAGATTTACATAAATTTAGTAGGTTTAGCAGCAAGGAATTGAAGAAATTCCTGTTTCATGGCTTCTACTTAGTATGTACAGAAATCAAGATTATCTTCTGAGATCAAGGACAGAGGGAGCAAGGTAAAGGGTCTGAGAAGAACACAGGTTTGAAAATAGCTCGTGACGAGAATAAGAAAGAACAAAAAGTAGAATAGTTTGGGAGCACTCAGCATAAGGAATGAAGCCCCATTAACTTTAGGAACTATAAATTTGCAATGATCCCACCTGAAAAATTATGTGACTATTCTTCAGCAGTACTTCTCAACAAGGAACAAAAAAGTTGAAAGTTGGGATTGTTTGGAAGTTTGGATCTCACATGATGGACAAGCAAGCAGAAGAATAAAAACAAAGCAGTATGGAGATTCCTCAAAAACCTAGGAATGGAACCACCATTTGACCCAGTCATCCCACTCCTTGGTTTATACCCAAAGGACTTAAACTCAGCATACTACAGTGACACAGTCACTTCAATGTTTATAGCAGCTCAATTCACAATAGCTAAAGTGTGGAACCAACCTAGATGCCCTTCAACAGATAAATGGATAAAGAAAATGTGACTTCTATTCTTCCCCTTTCTATTCTCTCTTGTTGTGGGTTAACATCCACATCAGGAAAATAAAAGAAAATATGATACACACCAAAATGAAACATTACTCAGCCATAAAAAAGAATGACTTTATGACATTTGTTGACAAATGGATGTATCTGGAGAGTACCATGCTAAGTGAAATAAGCCAATCTCAAAAAACCAAAGGTTGAATGTTCTCTCTGATATGTAGATGCTAACACACAACAAAGGAAGAGAGTAAGAATTGAAGTTCAGTGGGTTAAACAAAGGGGAATGAAGGGAAGGGAGAGGATAGGAATAGGAAAGACAGCAGAATGAATTGGACATAAATTTCCTATGGCCACCTATGAATACACCACAGTGAATCTCCACAACATGTACATCCACAAGACTGGGGCTCTAATTAGAATAAGTTATACTCCATGTATATATAATATGTCCAAATATACTGTACTGCCATGCATATCTAAAAAGAACAAATTAAAAAAATAACAAGACTCAAGGACTGCTATTATAAACCAAGGGTCTGTGCTACAGAGTGGGTAAAAATGAATCCTGAGGAGAGGTGACAAATAGGAGGAGAATTAAGTGGTTTCAATTAGATCAAGGAATGAATATGAGTAAGAGGCCTGAAGAAGTAAAAAAAAATATATGCATAGAGGATGTCAGAGGATTCAATATCAGTGATGCAACATGACAAGTTCAAAGATATAGTCTTGGGAATGAATGGCTTAAGTAGAGCGGAAGGGGAGTTAAAGGAGGGTAGAGAAGGGAAAAGCCACGGATTGGACAGATGATCCAAAACAATGGCACTTGCATGTAAATGAAGATAGTGATCTGGATGACACATTCTTCATCAAATAAAAGTGTGTATTCAGGGGGTTAGAAAGTGATGGTGGTGAGAAAGAATAGAAGGTAGTGTCTGGATGACATGCACTTTAAAGGGAAAAAAATTGCTGGGAAGTGACACTTGAAATTAAGTATCATTCTAACTTGACTCCCAGTCCAGAAGTTCAGGGACATAGAAAAAATGAGCAGCAATACTCAGAGGGTCACAGAAAGGCTTGGGAGAAATCCAGGACTCAGTTTGAGGACTCCAGAAAGCACTGTGTAAAATGCTGATGGAAAGGGAGGCAGGCAGTGAGTCTAGGGTGAGTTTGGTGTGGAGGACGTGCATAGTGGTTGAAAAATGACCAGAGATGAGACTTAAGATAGGATGACCAGAGAGGCCAGCATTTGGGATGATGTCAAAGAAGAGCAGAGATGAGAAATCTAATATGATCAGCTGATATCAAATTTCCAAAAGGAACTATAAGGAACATTTCCATGCCAACACAGACCTTTGCACTGGGGCACCAATGAAAGTGTGAGTTACTAACACTATGCGTTCTCTTCCAAATTCTGTGACTGAACTTCTTTGACCCAAGGTTTCAAAAGACCATGGGATCAACAGCCATAATGTTGGGATTCTAATACAAGCCCTACTATTTCCTAGCTGTGTAACTTTAGAACTGCTTTGGTTAGCTTTTCATTGCTATTATCAAAATACCTGACAAGAATAACTGAGAGGAGGAAAGTTTATTTGGGGCTCATGGTTTCAGAGGTCTCAGTTCATAGATGGCCATCTCCATTGCTCTGGGCCCAAGGTGAGGCAGCACATGATGGAAGAAAGCCCAACAGAGGAAAGCTGCTCAGCTCATGGTGAGGCCAGGAAATAGAGAGTGAGAGAGAGGACGGGGCCACAGGGAAGATGCACCATTCCAGGAAACCTCCCAGTGGCTCACCTCCTCCAGCCATGTTCCACTTGTGTACAGTTACCACCCAGTCAGTCCATTCAAACTAGGATAGAGGAGTAGATTACAGCTCTCACAATCCAATCATTTCACCTCTGAATATTCCTGCATTAACAGGAGCTTTTGGGAGACACCTCATATCCAATCCATACAGAAATAATTATTTAACCTCCTTAAGCCCCTTTCATAAAAGAGAGGTAATAATACTGACCTCACAGAATTGTCAAAGATTAAAGAGATGCCATGCAGGAAATGCCTGGCATGTGGTAGTTATTCTATAATGTTAGCTACATTTTTCAAATGTTGGTAAAAAGTAATTTTGGCTTCCCCACTGAACTCCAGGCTTATGTGGCCAACAGGCTACTTTCACATTGACATTTGTGTGTCTTCCAGACACCTTCCACTGCCCAGCACTTTATTTATGGTCTTTTCCATCTAATCTTGTCCTCTTACATCATTCCCACTTCAATGAATGACACCTCTATCCATCCTAGTGCCCCAAAATTAGAAATTTAGATACTATTCTTGATTCCTTCCTATGGATTAACTCTTCATATCAAATCCAACACGAAACCCTGATATTTTTTATCCACTTAATACCACTCAAATCCAGCCACTTGGTTCATCTACACTGCTACTGCCTTACTCCAAGATCTTGAAAGTCATCCTGGATTTTTCTCTTCTTCTAACACCGTACAGCAATTATCAACAAGTTCCTTTAATTATACCATCTAATTGCACTTTTTCTCATATTTACTAAACTTTTAATAGTGGTATATATCAAACATAGAGATTATACAAACATGCACAATTTAAATATTAATGACAGAGTGGACGCCCATTAACCACCACACAGAATTGTATTACTAGTAATTTAGAAGTGCCTTCATTCCATGTTACCTCCTTATCATATTCTTCCCCTCTACTCAGAGATAATCATTATTGTAAATTTTGTATAATAAACCTTTTGCTTTTCTTCATGATTTTACTACCTATGTAGGCATCCTTGAATAATTTGGTTTAGTCTTGCCAGAGTTCATACAAATGAACTCATTGTTATATATTCATTGCTTACTTCAATGTATTTGTGAGTCACATCTATATTGGTGTTTATAAATTTAATATGCTTACTTCTATAGCTATTCCATTGTATAAAAATACCATTATTGATTTAATAATTCTACTCTTGATGGACATTTGCATTTTTCCAGCTTTGGGGCTGTTACAATGTAACAAGAACATATATAAGAGATATTCAAGGATATACACCTAGTAGTTGAACTGCTGGGTCCTGAGGTATGAGAATCTTCTATCAGTTAGTGACAAGCTACTAGATTTCCAAAATGTTACCAATTTACATTCTTATTGGCAGTGTATGAGATTTGCCATTGCACTTCATTCCCAAACTTAAGAATTTTTGGATATTTTTGTATATACCCTTTACTGGGTTAAGGATGTTCTCTTCTATTCCTTGTTTGTCATATCATGAATGAATGCAGGCTTTTGTCAGTTTTTTCCTGCTTCTCTTGATGTGATCATGCGGTTTTTATTCTTTATTCTATTAATATACTATATTATATTAATTGATTTTCAGATGTTAAACCAATCTAGCATTACCAGAATAAATCTCATTTGTGTCATGCTACATAATCCTTATATGTTGCTGAATTTGGTTTGCTAATTGTATTAGTTTTCTGGTGCTGCATAACAAATTACCACAAACTCAGCCACTTAAAACAACACCCATTTATTAACTCACAGTTCTGTAAATCAGAAGTCAAGCCTGCCATGGCTGGGTTCTCTGCTCAGGGTGTCACAAGGCAGAAATAAAACCAGCCAGACTGAACCTTATCTGGAGGCTCTGAAGAATGTTTGTTTCCAAGCTCTTTTTGGGAAAATTGAATTCCTTGTGAGTGTGGGATGGAGGCTCTTATTTCCTTGCTAGGTAACATCTGGGGTCTGCTTATAGCTCCAAGAGACTGCTAGTATTCCTGGCTCTATCCATTTTCAAAAGCAACAGCATGTCAAATCCTTGTCTTCAAACCGCTAACCTCCCCTTTAGAGACCAGCCAGAGAACTCTCTCTACTTTTAAAGGACCCTTGTTATTGTCAGGCCGGCATGAATAATTTCCCTTTCAGTCAACTGATTTAGGACCCTAGTTAAATCTGCAAAATCCCTTCACAGCAATACCTAGATTAGTGTTTCATTAAATAACTGATAAAAGGTGTGTTTACACCAAGGACTAGGATCTTGGGGGATCATGTTAGAATTATGCCTGCAAAACCAATGTTTTGGTAAGGATATTTGCATCTATGTTCATGAGAGATATTGGCTTGTACTTTTCTTTGAGATATTGTTATACGACTTTTGTATCAGGTAATACTGGCCTCATGGAATAAGTTAGGAAGTGGACCCTTTACATTTATCTCTGCAAAGGATTGCAAATGATTGGTTTTTTTTTTTCTTTTAATATAGGATAAACTTCACCAGTGAAAGTATATGGACATGGGTTTTTCTTTTTAAAAATTTTAAATTACTGGGCTGGGATTGTAGCTCAGTGGTAGAGCACTCGCCTTGCATGTGAGAGGCACAGGGTTCAATCCTCAGCACCACATAAAAATAAATAAAATAAAGATATTGTGTTCTTCTGCAACTAAAAAATTTTTTTAAAAATTAAATTACTATTTTATGTTCTTTACTTGTTATTGGTCTATTCAGATTTTCTATTCCTTCTTCAGTTTCATTAATCTTTCCTTCTAGAATTTGTCCATTTCATCTAAGTTATCTAATTTGTCAACATAAAGTACTTCCTGTACTAGATTGAATAGTGTCTCCAAAATATTTGTGTCTACCCAGAATCTTGGAATGTGATCTTTCAGAAATAGGGGCTTTGTATATATAATTAGTTCAGATGAGGTCATATTAAATCCAATAAGTGATGTCCTCTAAGAAGGCCCTGTGAAGATAGACATTGCAGTTATGCTGCAATAAACCAAGGAAAGCCAAGGATTGCCAGCAACCACTAGAAGCTGGAAAAGGCAATAAAAGACTCTTTCCTAGGGCTCTTGGAGAGAGTGTGGCTTTGCCACCACACTGATTTTGGATTTCTAGCCTCCATAACTGTGAGAGAGTGACTTTCTGTTGTTCTATGGTGCTCAGTTTTTGGTTCTGGGTTCCAGCAGTCCTAGGAAACTAACCCACACCCTTACAGCACTTTTAATTTCTATAGGGTCAGTAGTGGTATTCTCTTTCAATTCTGACTTTGATAACGAGAGTCTTTTCTCTTGTTACTCAGCATAGCTAAAGTTTTGTCAATTTTGTTGGTCTTTAAAGATCAACTTTTAAATTTATTGATTTTCTCTATTATTTTTCTGGTTTTTTCTTTCAGTGATTTCGACTCTCATCATTATTATTTCCTTTTGCTTGCTTGGATTCATCTGCTCATCTTTTGCTAGATTCTATTTTTACTCTGTTTGCTGACATATTTTCTGATATGGGCATTTAAAGTCATAATTCTCCTACAAAGCACTGCTTTAGTTGCATTTCATAAGTTTTGTCAAGCCGTGTTTTCATTTCTATTCAATACAAAATATTTTCCAATTTCCTTTTGATTTCTCACGTTACACATGGGTAATTTAGAAGTGTTTTTTAATTTCCAAATATCTGGAGATTTCCCAGTTTTCTTTCATTTGTTGATTTCATATTATGTTATAACTGATGAAGATATATTGCATGATTTCAATTCTTTCCAATGCACTGAGATTTGTTTTGTGACCTAACATATGGTCTATCTTGGAAAACGTTCCATATGTGTTTGAAAAGAATATTCTGCAATTCTATAAATTCTGCAGTATTCTATTTATATCATTTAGGCTGAGTTAGCTCGTTGTGTCATTCAAATCTTCCATATAATTCATTTTCTGTTTAGCAGTGCTATCAATTACTGACAGTATTGGAATTAAGAACAGTAGTTAAATTGTATTTTCTGAGTCTCTCTTTTTAGGTGTATTTTTGAGTATAGTTGATCTTCCTTATGCATGACTCTTGTATCCTTATTAAATGTCTTTTTCTTTAATAACATTTCGAATCTTAACTTCTATTTTGTCTGATATTAATATAGCCACTCCAGCTCTCTTAGTTGTTTGCATGGTATTTTTTTCTGGTCTTTTACCTTCAACCTATTCGTCTTTGAACCTAAAGTATGTCACTTTTTAAAAATCCATTCTGACAATCTTTGTCTTTTGTTTAGAGCATTTATACTGTTCACATATCATTTAACTCTTATTATAGTTTAATTACATTTGACATTATAAATTTTTCTGTATGACTTCTACCTTTGTTGTTCCTCACTGGCTTACCTTCTTTTGTGATAAATATTTTTAATGTACCATTTTAATTTCTCTGTTGATTTTTTCACTACACTTTTTATTGTTTTGTTAGTGGCTCCTCTAGGAACAGTTACAATATGAGTCCTATTTTATCACAATCTACTTTGGATTAATACTAACTTAATTATGGTTTACTACAGGATCTTTGCTCCAATATAGTCCCATTTGACCCCCCCATGCTATTTTTGTCATATATATCAATATCTATATTTTAAGCCCAGTAATAGAATATAACTATTATTTTTATATGATGTTATTTCTCTTTAAAAAGAAGAGAAATAAGAAAAATATAATTATAAACACTTTTATATTACCCTACATATTAACTATTTGTGGCACACTTCATTGCTCCCTATGAATTCCACTTACTACCTATTGTCACTTCCTCACCACCTGAAGTATTTCTTTAAGTCCCTAGGATTTTTTTTTTTTGGTACCAGGGATTGAACTCAGGAGCACCCGACCACTGAGCCACACCCCCAGCCCTATTTTGTGTTTTATGTAGAGACAGGGTCTCACTGAGTTGCTTAGTGCCTCACTGTTGCTGAGGCTGGCTTTGAACTCGTGATCCTCCTGTTTCAGCCTCCCAAAGTGCTGGATTACAGGCTTGTGCCACCATGCTCGGCTTAGTCCCTAGGATTTCTTACAAGTCAAATCTGCTAGCAATTTTCTTAGTCTTTTTTTTTTTTTTTTTTTTTTTGGCCAGCACTTAGTTATCTTAGTTGTTTATCTGGAAATGTCTTTATTTCACCTTTATTTTGAGAGGATACTTCTATGAGAAATAAAATTCTTACTGGTAATTTTTTTTTTTAAATATTTTATTTTTCAGTTGTAGGTGGACAAAATATCTTTATTTTATTTTTATGTGGTGCTGAGGTTCGAACCCAGTGCCTCACGCATGCTAGGCGAGCACGCTACCACTGCGCCATAACCCCAGCCCCCTTACTGGTAATTTTTTGTTCTTTCAACATTTTGAACATATCATTCCCCTGACTCCTGGCCTCCTTTGTGCCTTACAAGAAAATACATAATGATATTGATGCTCTCCTGAATATAATGTGCATTTTTATGCTGCCTTTACAATTTTCTCTTTGTCTTTCTTTAAACAGTTGGACTCTGAGGTATCTAGGTGTGGCTCTCTTTGTATTTATCTTACTTGAAGTTTTTGAAGTTCTTGGATTTATATATTAATATTTTTCATCAATTCTGGGAAAATTGTGGCCATATTCTTTATTTTTTATTTTTTAATTTTTTTTAATTTAATTTTATTTTTTCTCAAAAATTGCATTTTAATACATGTTATCAAATATAACAGAAAAAAACAAGTTTTCAGAAGCTGTACACACTGTTCACTGAAAACATTTGTTGAGGCAAATAGAAAAAAATTGTTACAATCATAATTTTTCTAACTTTGCACAAAATTATAAGCAGATTAAATTCTTCATATTAAACACCTTTATATGCACTTTCAATGAACAGTATATATATATATATATTTATATATATCTTTTATCAACCATTTTTACTATACCCATTCCCCTTTCCTGCCCCCCGCCTCCCCCACGTCGCATCCAGTGTTTCTCTATTTCTCTTATGTTTCCCATTCCCACCTCCCTTATTCATCAGCATCCACTAATCAGAGAGACCATTTGGCATTTGGTTTTTTGGGATTGGCTTACTTCACTTAGCATAATGCTT
>CM053417.1:20133301-20171470 GCA_028644305.1 Xerus rutilus
AGGTCTTTGATCCACTTTGAGTTGAGTTTTGTGCATGGTGAGAGATAGGGGTTTAGTTTCATTTTACTGCATATGGATTTCCAGTTTTCCCAGCACCATTTGTTAAAAAGGCTATCTTTTCTCCTATGTATGTTTTTGGCACCTTTGTCTAGTATGAGATATTTGTATTTATGTGCATTACTCTCTGTGTCTTCTATTCTGTACCACTGGTCTACATGTCTGTTTTGGTGCCAGTAGCATGCAGTTTTTGTTACTATTGCTTTGTAGTAAAGTTTAAGGTCTGGTATTGTGATGCCTCCTGCTTCACTCTTCTTGCTTAGGATAGCTTTAGCTATTCTCGGTCTCTTTGTTATATACATTATTGATTGTATTCTGAGTAGAGTGACATGAAATCTCAGTGTAGTTTTTGTCATATTTTTATTTTAAAAATTATTTTAGTTATATATAACATTAAGATACATCTTGACATAATCCCCAAAGCATGGAATATAATTTGCTTTAATTCAGTCCCTAGCACTTCTTCCTCTCCCTTTATCCTTCTCCCTGCTTCCTTCCCTCTACTCCACTAATCTTTCTGTAATTTATTTATAGTTTTTTTAAAATACGTGATTCCATGTATTTTTTAAAATATCTTTATCTTATGTATTTTTATGTGGTGCTGAGGATTGAACCCAGTGGCTCACACATGTGAGGCAAGCGCTCTACCACTGAGCCATAGCCCCAGCCCCTTATTTATAGTTTTCTAAAATTGGTGTCTTGTGAATATGCTTAATGTTAGGATTCTCTGTGCTATATTCTTGTATGTACATACAAAAGTTCAGTCAGATTCATTACACTCTTCTTCCCTTTTCCCATCCCTCTTTGCATTTCCTTAATTGCTAAGGATATTAAACTTTTTTTATATATTTGTTCTCCATTTGTATTTCTTTTTTCAAGAAGCGTCTGTTCCTATGCTTATTGTTTATTAGGTTATTTGTTTTATGGGTGTTAAGTTTTTTGAGTTCTCTATATATTCTGGATATTAATCCTGTGTCAGAACATTAGTTAGCAAAGATTAATTCACAACAGACAAACTGTGGAGCCAACCTCAGTGTCTACTGATGGATGAATGGATATAGAAAATGTGGCATGTATAGATACAATGAATTTTTATTCAGCCATGAAGAAGAACAAAATCATGTCATGTGCAAGAAAATGGGTAGACTTTGAGAACAATATGTTAAATGAAATAAACCAAACTCAGAAAGTCAAGGGTCATATGTTTCCTCTCATATATGGAAGCTAGAGAATAAAAAGGGAAAGAAGGCTGTGTTACGGGGGTGGAATCACTTGAAAATCAAAGAAAGATCAACAGAATAGAGGAAAGGGAGGGAGGATGGGAGGGAAAGAGGAAATACTGGGGAATGATATTGGCCAAATTATATTCTTATATTGTGTTCATGTATGAATATGCAAAAACAAATCCAAACATTATGTACATTATAATTCACCAATGAAAATATGGGAAAAATAAAACAAATAAATATACACAGTTCAAAAAATAGTATTATTAGGTGGGCACAGTGATGTGTGCTTATAGTCCCAGCTACTTGGGAGCCCAAAGCAGGAGGATCACTTGAGCCTAGGAGTTTGGAGCCAGCCTGGGAAAAATAGCAAGACTCTGCCTCAAAAAAAAAATAAATGAATAAATAAATAGGAGGACCATCTCTTTTTTAGATCTGGACCCTCATTTCCATCCAGAAAATATCTCCCAAATGCCTTCTGATAAAATTCTAGGAGAAACATCTGTGTTGTATTTGGATCCCTTATTTATTAAGATTATAATCACTGAGATCCAAGATCCAGGAGAGAGAAAATTTAAAGGAGGAATCTTCATTCCGACGATACAAATTTTGAATTTCTACCCAGTCCCTTGATAAAAGGGGTAAGAAGTGTGCAAGGAGGGAGTTCTCCAGCTGAAGTATTAACTTCAAACCAGCTTCCAACTTCGAGAACCACTCATGTGAACAAGCTCAATTTCACACTCTGTTCTTCTCATCTTCAAGATCCAAGAAAGTAAATTCAACAGGAAACAGTTATTTTAAGCTAGTGCCACATCAGTTTGCTTTGAATTTCTCAAGTGTGGATGGAGCAGGAAGAAGGAAACTTTGCTCTGAAACTGATGAGCAAGGGCATTCCTGCACACGGGCCTGCAGCGCCCCTGGTGGCCTAACACGTGTATGAAACATATCCACCTTCTGTGTGGTTGCTGGTTTCCAGAGTGGAATGGCCTAGATACTTTCTAAGTGACATCTTAACCTGGGACCCACTGATGGACATCAGGAGATCTATGAACTCACTGAAATTGTGTGCTCAGTTTGGTGTGTACGTGATTTAATCAGATTTGCAAAGGACACAGTGACCCCAAAGCAGGCACGGCTCTAAGAGATGTGGCTTTATATCTATCAGTGGTATAATTTACAAGTGCAAAGAAATGATACCTTACTGTACTGGATTTTTTAAAAGCCATTATAATGAGGAGGGCCAGTATCATGGTTTAGATAACTGCATAAATGGCTTAAATTGAGAGACTCTGAAAAGGCCTCTTGCCTTAAATAAATCCCTTCTATTGGTTTAAGGAGGGGCACACATTTTTTTTTCCATTAGCATAGCACTGTAGGGCCTCCTTTGATCCGGTTCCAAAGCTTCTGGGGCTTCCATTTCCTATAATGACAGGCTAGGTTATTTGGATGAACCCTCTTGCCAAAAGCAACCCAAAAATGCTGTATGAAATACAAAAACATCCCCTTAAAATATGTGCATGATTAAAAGATATTGTGGGAACTGCCAGGTCAAATTTTCAGGAGAAAACCTGATCTCAGAGAATTAAGCTGAATATTAGTTCAACAAAGCCACTTGTTGAAGACTGTATGTTTGGTTCCCAAAAAGTCACATTTTCAAATCCTCGTTCCCAATGTGATGGTATTGGTATTAGGAGGTGAAGTTTTGGAGAGGTAATTAGGTCGCAGGGATGAAGCCCTCAGGAGTGGGATTTGTGTCCTCATGAAAGGAACCCCAGAGAGCTCTCTAGCTCCCCTTCTACTATATGAAGACACAAGAAGTTGAAACTTTGCAATGCAGAGGAAGGCCCTCACCAGGACCTCACCATGCTGGCATTCTGATCTCTAGCCTCCAGAACTGTAAGCAATGATTGTCTGTTGTTTAAGCCACCCAGTCTATCACACTTTGTTAATCCAGTCCAAATTGACTGAGGCTGCACTTTCTCTCTGAGACTATTTACTAGCATTGCATATGTTAAGCATCAGTTCTACAACCTCAAGTGAAAAGGGGCAGAACCTACCTAAGGCAAGGAATCTTTTTTTTTTTTTTTTTTTTTTTGGTACTGGAGATTGAACTCAGGGGCACTCGACCACTGAGCCACATCCCCAGCCCTATTTTGTGTTTTATGTAGAGACAGGGTCTCACTGAGTTGCTTAGCACCTTGCCATTGCTGAGGCTGGCTTTGAACTCACGATTCTCCTGTCTCAGCCTCCCAAAGTGCTGGGATTACGGGCTTGCGCCACCACGCCCAGCTGGCTAGGAATCTTATAGGAAACCCAACCTACACGAAGCTGACAGGTTTCATGAGAAGGGCTCTAAGTTAGAGTTTGGATGAACCACAACTAAAATAGGTCCCGTCTATTCATCAGCTTGGTCAGGAAAACAGAAGTATCTCCGTGTACTACAGGAATAAAGTATTTTAATACAAGCATAGAGAGATCTACACATCTGTTGGAAGAGCTAGAGACACAAAGGTCAGGGAAGCTGTTGCCAGAGTTCTCAGTCTATGGTTCCAAAGCAGTTGATTCTGAAGTGCTTGTCTGGAAACTGCTGCAAATACCAAGAAGCTCTGGTTTTGCTCCCACAAACATAAATCATATCTCTGACTCTTACAACAAAAATTTCAGTTCCTAATGACGTTAATGTACTTAATTTGATTTATTCTATGATAGGCATTAAATTGTTTCAGATTTAAAATACTATTAATAATAAATCTAATGAGGAAAGTTAGATGCCTTTTTTCTTAGAATGTATCTAAGTGTTTCCTATCAGAGGACTGTGTTCAAAAGTTACATGAGAAATTATTTACTTGGCCTATACAGGGAAGTTCTTTACATATGTAGTAAAACTGGCGCAATTGTCTATGCCAGAAGTTTCTTTTTTTTTTTTTTTTTAGTGTTTAAACAGTTTATTATTTCAAACATATGAAAAAAATCTGGTATTCCTAGTTCCCCTGAGTTCCACCCACTTTGATACAATAATCCTTTAATACTTGGAAAGCTTAACATTAAATTAATAATATAAAACACAGATAAAGACTTACATAAAAATACTTGTCACAAAATTGCTGATAATAATGAAGGGTAGAACTTTATAAATTCAAAAAGTTAGGAAAATAGATAAATTGGGGTATGTATTCATGATGGAATATTATGCAATAATTGAAAATTCTGTTTACCAAAAATTTTAGTGGCATAAGAAAATGCTTATGCTAGAGTTTTTTTTTTTAGTTGCCATTTCTTTTTTTTTTTTTTTAGAGAACATTTTTTAAATTTTTTGAACAAAAAGTTATAAGAATTGTACAATTCATACCCCACATATCCTCTACTAAGACCCACCAATTGTTAACATTTTCCCATATCTGCTTTATCTAAATAAACAGTAGATGTACACATTTTAATTTTGCTGAACCATTTAAAATTAAGTTGGAGCAATCATGAGATTTCAACTCTAGATTCTTCAGCATGTATTTCTAAAGAATAAAGACATTTTCATGGATATTACTATTCTGCCTCAAATTTCAAGAATAATTTGTTCCTTCTTAAGCATAGTACAAGAAAAGAACTCAGAATAAATTCTCTAAAATACTAAAGAGAGAAAAACAAGCATCTTGTATACAGGCTTAGGAGAAACACCAATAACGATTAAAGGAAATGAATCAAAATTGAATTTGGACATTCGAGGTTGGCTGCTCCAAGAATTTACCTACATATGGTATTTTGAGAACTGGATTCCTAGAATCCGAGATATGACACTAGAGCATGGTGTTTTAGGTGTCTTTACAAGCTTTCCCTTACTTTACAGCCCCACACAAATAAAATGTGGGGAAATGAAGCATGAGAATATATTCTGGATGATCAGAGGACAGAGTGCCACCTATAAGCATAGACTCTACTGATGTCCTTGCCCCTAATTCTATGCAATGGTTTCTTCTAGCTCCACAATTCAGTGCTTCTATGACACTCTGACCTTGGATCTATACCTTCTTCCCAAGTCATTTGAAATGAATTTGAAGTTTAAATATAATGTAAAAATAGGACAAAACATGTAAAATCATAACAGAAGCTATTAAGGGAGTAGACTCATGAGAAACCACAGGAGAAAAATATCAAGGTAAGATTTCTCAGAATAGTGGGAAACTCTGAGGCATTTGAAAGCTACTATCTTTTTCCTTCTGCAGACGAGGATTTTGAACCACTGGCCCCAGAACTACACTGAGTATGCTACTATGATCCTTGTTAGCATAACAGATTATCTGTGTTGTATTTTCAAAACCTATGAGCCTAGAAATTCGAACCTGGAGCCAATGGCTGAAGTGGCAGCTCCCTGATCCCCCACTGTGCCAATAGTGACTGAAGCAACAGCTGTTTGGGTAGGTCACTTTTATGGCATGTGTATCAGCTACACTTTTTCACAACAATTCTGTATGACAAATAGCCCCAAAACTCAGTGGCAAAACAAAAAAAAAAACAATATCCCTTGATTTATCATGAGACTCCAGGTCAGCTGGGCAGTTCTGCTCTTGGTTGGGACTGACTTGATAGTTCCATTCTTAGCTGAGGCTCACTTATCTCCAGTTGGCTGGCAGTCAACTGAGGAAATGGGGTGACAGGGCCACATGTTTCTCATTAAGCAAAAGTCTAGCCCAAGCAGGTTCTCATGGTGAAGGCAGTGGAGCAGGCAGAAAATTAGAGATGTACAAGTACTTTTCCAGGCCTCTGCCGGTATCAAATTTGCTATTGTCTTGTTGACCATAAAAAGTCACAGGAGCAAGCCAGAGGCTAAAATATAGAGCCCAGGCATTGCTTGTCTCCAGATTCAGCTTCTAATTTTTGCCCCACACCAACCTTGAAGTAACAGTCAGCACTTTGTTGCATCTCTGAGTAGTGAATTCCTTCCACAAAGCATGGGTGAGCAATTCATATTTTTCTGGTGGTTCTCTTGAAAAAATATGGTTTTAACAGCACCCCAAACACCAAAGGCATTAATACACATCCCCCATTAGACACCCTTCTCTTGAGTTTCTCAGTCACCCTCATCCCTTTCCTTCTTGTCTTTCCTTCCCTCAACCAAAAACTAATTTCTCGATCTCCCACACTTTTGTCGAATTTATTCTCATCAGGCAGCTCCAAATCTTCATCAGCCACACTCATCCTACCGACAGGGGACTAGAATTCACAGTACTTAAGAAGACAGAAAACATAACAATGTTCTCCTGGTACAATGTTAATTGTAATTTCCTGTTGATAGTCCTAAAATTAAAACATGCAGTTTCCCTGCTTAAAACCCTTCATTGGTTCTTCCTCTTTTACAGAATAAAATAGAAACCCCTCAGTGTCCCATGGCAGGCCCTCTGGGATCTTTACTTCCCTGATTCTTCATTCTCATGTTTTCCAGAAACATCTGCATTTATCTAAATGGGCCATGCCACTTCAAACCTCTGTGCCTTTGCTCCTACTGGTCCCTCTGCCTGGAATAGCCTCCACCTCCACCCCAATCTGCTTATCTATTGAACACTTAGTCACTTCTCTATGAAGCCTTTCCTGCATCTCTGTGGTAGCACAAGCCCCTTCTCTCACCTGTAGCCCTTTAGACATCAGATCACATTAGATCACTTACATATTTCCTGCAGCTGCACTGTGGGCTCCTGAAGGGGAAAGAACATGTCTTTTCATCTCTGTATTCCCAGTGCCTGGCACATAGCAAATGACTAAATTAATCAATTTTGAGATTGGGTCATAAAAGGAATTTCATAACTGTTTTTAACGTCATTTAAATTATTATATAATCCCACAGTGACTACTTTGAAGGCAAGAACATTAATTTGAGGGATTATAAATTCTGGCAAGTTGTTAAAATCAGTCACATTAACTGTATTCTCACTTTTGGTACTGTGTCCTCAAAGACACTACTAAGTATTAAATTAAGGGACACTTTTCTTCCACTTTTTAGGACATACAAATCAATATAAGACAGGTTACACTGCAATACAAAATGATTTCAAGATCTCAGTGGGTTACAGCAGCCTGAGTTTCTTCTTCCCCACACCGTCCATGACAGGTCTGAGTGCCTCTCTAGGGCAGATGTCCTCCATTGGATGGCTCAGCATTGCACTTCCATTATCAAGGAATGCTTTCCTACTTGACAAGGCAGAGGAGAACACCATAGAGTTAGGAACTGACAACTAAATGCTTTCACCTGGAAACATTTTTCTTATTTGTCAGAGCAAGTCACTTGGGTACCTCTAACTTCAAAAGACAACATAATGTAGTCCTATTCTGTGCCTATCAGGACAAGAACTAGTGATATTGATGAGAAGCACTGATACCTTCCACAGTGGGGTATTATTAGACCTAACCTAGGCAGTGAACAATATTCCTTAACGTACTTTTTGAATTAATAAGCCTAGTTCATATGTGCTAACTCAATTCCACACCTCCAAATGTCTCTGCCTTTTCCTTCATCATTCCTTTAGTGAGCACATACTAGGTCAGACCAGTAGGCTGGAGACCCAGGGTCAAGTTGATATTATATCTCAAGTTCCATTTGGATGCTGTTAGTCAGCTTTCTATTGCTGTGACAAAATACCTGAGAAAATCAACTTAGAGGAGAAGAGATTTATTTTGCCTCACAGATGCCCAGATTCCTTTTTATGATCACTTGATTCCATTGATTCTGAGGATGTGGTGAGACAGAAAATCATAGCAGGGAGAGTGTGGCAGAGCAAAGCTACTCACCCCAGGGCAGCCAGGAAGTGGGGGGGGGGCAAAAATACCCTTCAAATGCATACACCCAGTGACCTACTTCCTCCAACTAGGCCCCAGTTAATGAAGTGTTTTGGGGGAACATTCTGGATCTCAACTATAACAGAGGAAGAATTCCTTGTTGCTCATTAGAGGTTAATATTTTTTCTCTTAGGCCTCCGCATGACAGGATGATGCCCACCCACATTATGAAGGGTAATCTACTTTACTCAATGTCCACCAATTTAAATGTTTATGTCATCCAAAAACATCTTCACAGAAATACCTAGAATGATGTTTGGCCAAATATTTAGGTACCATTGCCCAGCCAAGCTGATACATAAATTTAACCATCACACCCACATAGAACCAATGCTCACTGAGCTCTCTTTTCAGTGACAATCTGGTCTTATAAATAAAACCACTCAGCCTTCTAGAAATCTAATATTTTCCTGACAGGTTCTAATTTTTACTTAAAAAGTAGAAATACTATCCATGCCTTCCCTAAACAGATCCTTTTGCTATTCTCTTGCCAGATATACTAATTAACCCAGCAATAAGAGTTTCTACCAAGCCTCACCATTTCAGAAGCAATTTTACTTTCTCTATGTCTGATTCTTTTTGAGTTTTCACCAATAATTGCTTTGATGTGTGCATGGTGGGACTGGATAAATCAGCAGGGTTAGGGTAAGGAAGGGAACGTGCTTGCGGAAGGATACACATGAGGCTACAACTATACAATACCTAATTATTTTTAAGCTTGCTCATGAGTACATTTATGTTTGCTATATTATTCTTTTAACCCATAAAATGTTTGAGATTTTTCTTATTTTTCAAAACATCTGAGGCTTAGTGAATCTGGGTGATATTTCTAAAAGCACATAGAATTCAGACTTAAGTCTGAGTGATGCCAAAACCCATGCTGTTTTCCTTCTCCTCCAAAGGACCCATTAGTAATGTCCCTCTGTAAAGTTATACCAATATTTATAGTCAATTGCTTTAATCATAGCTAGATAGCTCCAGTTTCTTCTCCTTGACCTCAATGTAGTCCTCACAGTGCACTGTTAGCCATCTAACTTTCAGCAGCACTACAAAAACAGTTCTGGGAAAACATCATCAAGAGGATTAAAAGCAAAGATCCCAGTTTATGAAATTTTCCAAGCATCTGTCGTGAAGTCTGGTCTGGGTATTACCCAGTGTAGATTAACACTGCATGTGTATTGACAGTTCTTAGTAATGAACCAGTGCCAGGATGGAGGAGAGGGTAATTATTAGTATGAATTTCTTGGCTTTGATATTTGGAAAAAACTCAGCTCTGGATCCTGTCACTCTCCTATGAGATTGCAGTGGCAGCTGCATCACCAAGGCAGTAATATAAAGGACCTTATGTTAGCATGGCTCAGATGCATCAACTTGAAAGGTGTATCTGGAGAATATCATGAAAGTAGGGACTTGCAATGGTCCTCAAAAACTATAACTATGCCTAGAGGAACACTGTTGGTCAGCACATCTACCCTATGTAGCCACAAACCAAAGCATATTCCTCCAAAATTCTTCCAGCCTCAGAAAATCATGAGCAACTAAACAATAATAAAATTATCTTATAGATTTGGTTGAAGATCTAATGGTTAATGTTATATGTCAGTTTGACTGGGCTAAAGGATGCCCAGCTAGCTAGCAAAACATGATTTCTGTGTTTGTATGTGTATGGGAACTTCCAGAAGAGATAAGTATTTGTATCAGAAGACTGAGTAAAGAAGATAACCCTCATCAATGTAGATGGGCATCATTGAATCCATTGAAGACTTGAATATAACAAAAAATAGCAGAGGAAGGGGTAACTTTCTGTTTGAGCTGTGACATTCCATCTTTGTCCAGTCTTAGTCAGTAATTTATTAGGCCTTCAGACTCAGACTGAATTACAACACCAGTTTCCTTCCAGCTTGCAGACAGAAGATGTTGAGAGTTCTTCGCTTTTATAACCACCTAAGCCAATTCCTGTAGTCAAACCCCTCCCCTCTTGCTAGCTGTTAAGTAGATAGACAGAGATGTAGATTAAGATTTTCTGTTGGTTCCATTCCTCTGGAGAACCCTGAATAATACAGAAGACCTAAACAACAATCATAAGACTGACACCATATACATTTTACTTGACTCCCAAGTACACATATAATGTAATCTAAATCAGGTAAGTCCTATCTGAGAGATATTTGCTCTTTGAACAAATTTCTCTCCCTTATCTAATAATATTTACCTTTTGGAGATTTAAAAAGTATCCAAGGTGAATGTATTAGTTTCCTAGAATTACGGTATCAAAGTCCAACAAAACAGGTGACTTATAACAACAGGAATTTGTTGTCTCAAACTTCTGGAAGCTAGAATTCTGAAATGAAGGTGTCAGCAGGGTCATGCTCTCTTACAGCTTTAGGAGAGGATCCCTCCTTGACTCTGCTATTTGCTGCCAGTCCTGAGTGCTCCTTGGCTTATAGAGGCATCACTCTGGTCACATGACTTTCTTCTTTCTTTGTGTCCTTGGATCATCTCAACTGTGTGGTGTCTCTGCATCCACATTTCCCTTTTTGATGAGGACACCAATATATTGGATTAAAGCCTATCATGACTATCTCATACTAACTTGATTACACTGGTAAATATCTTATTTCCAGATAAGGAGACATTCTGAGGTACTAGGGATTAGGACTTTAACTTACAAATTTTTAGGGACACCATTTAACCTGTTAACAGTGGGGGAGCCAGAAACAATAGAAAAATAAAATGGGAGATCTTGTCATAGATAAAAGTAATTAAATTGTAATTTATAGCTTAATAAATAAGTATCTTTTTTTAAAAAGTATGCTGTAAAGGGACAAACACTTGGGTAGGTATCAGGTACTTGGAGTCTAGTTTCAACTATGTCATGAATCCATTGCCTGGCCCTGAACAAATAAGTCAACATTCTAGAGTCTCAAAACCTTAACTTTAAAATGAGTGGCTTGGACTTATGGTCTCTAAGGATCCTCCAGACTCTGGTATGATATGATTTTTTCAATTAGAGAAAAATCAACTAAAACTCAAATAAAAATTAAATGAGGCACAACACAGATGGCATAGGAATATAGCACAGAATTTAACATCTTCTTAAGCCTTGAATGCTACCAGCAGGGTTATGCAGGGTAAAGAGAGGCAAGGATGAGAAAAGAATGAGGTGGCAGGTGGACAATGATTTCCAAACTTAACATTTGATTCAACATCACAAAGCTCTGGAGCCACACACAGAGAAAACCACAGAGAATATAACATAAGGCTTGGTAGAGTGGGTCAAGGCCACAAAGGGAGGAAGGCACAAAAGATTTCTCAGGAGTTATAGGAACTGTTGTCTGTTGCACTAATTAAGTCAGATGTACCTGAGACAATTGATAATTTGAAGATGTTAATGCATGATAGCCTCATTATGAGGACCCTTAGGATTCAATGGTGTTTTTTCTTCTTCCATTCTAGGTCCTGTTTTCAAGGGGGGGGGGCAGTTATTAGTTGTGAAATCATCCAACGCTCTGTTCTAAGCTATTTGCACACATTATTTCATTAAAATAAAATAAGTCAGATGTGGTAATGTATACCTATAACCCCAGTTACTCAGGAGGCTGAGGTAGGAGGATCATAAATTGGAGGCTAGCCTCAGCGACCTAGTGAGGCCTTGTCTCAAAATGAACAATAAAAAGGGCTGAGGATGTAGCTCAGCTTTAGAGTGCTTGTCTAGCATGGACAAGGCCCTGGATTTGATACTCAGTACCAGAAAAAAAAACTGTATGGTAAGTATCAAAGCAATAACTAGCACTTATCAAATGTTCACTCTGAGTCTGGCACTTTCATATATATAGTGTATTCCTCCAAACACATTACAAAATATCATAAGCACAATGATGCCTATCTTAGAGATAAAAATAAAATGAAATATAAGCACAAAGAGGTGAGATGATTTGCTCAGGTTCACACAGCTAGGAAATGGCAGAACTGGATGATCTGACACTGGGCTTTTTACACTCTCCCATACTAACTTCCCAATTACAATTACAGAGAAAGAGGAGTGGGAAGAGAGGGAAAGACCCATAGACCTGATTCTTTTTAACAGAGAAAAGAGATAAGGAGAAAAAGGACAAAAAGAAGGAAAATAGATGGTACACACTGATGAAGAAGAATAAAAATTACTCCTCTACAGATATTATTCACAGATCTCTTTTCTCAATTCTATTCTAATTGACCTGAGGATTAGAGGAAACAGAGGAGAGAGCCCAAAAAGGACCAGCCATGACAGGCAGCCAATTAACAACAGATGCACCAAATGAGATTGTATGTGTGTGTGTGTGTGTGTGTGCATGTATGTGTGTGTGTGTGTGCATATGTGTTTGATGAAGAAAATCAAGGCAAAAATCAGCAGCAGATGCTGAAGTCATGCCCTCCCTTTGGGGGCAGGGAGCTTGGGACAAGACATGCAGCTATAAGCCAAAAGCAAAAATATCCCAAGGAGATTGCTATTGTGAGCACTTATTATCCCACGGAAATGCCCTTCGATCAGGATGCATAATCACCATATCGCATCCAATTACAAGTTGAAGATGAAACATGATTGCTACTGTCATGTTTGAATCTAATCAGAGGTTGGGAGACAATTAGGGTAATGACACAGGGTGCTGGAGAGGGGGCTCATGTCAGGAGCAGAGGGCAAACCTTGCTTAAGGACTCATCCCCCCACCCCATAGGAGACAAGCAGAGGTGTGCTAGTGCTCTAAAGCCATGCCAACTAAAAGATGCAATGGGTAATAAAGGATCTCAGACCACAGAGCGGTTTGAGTTATTTAGGCATCATGGGATGGCTAGGGGTGCAGTGAGGTAGGAGGATTCTGGGTCCCACTAATGCATGATTTTCCATTTCTGACTCTTGGATGCTTGAGGTCTCAATTACCCAGGATGCTTGTGGTTCCTTCTCCCACATTTGCATCTCTGAGAAGGAGGGTCCGAGAGACTGCATTTTTACGGGTACTGCTTCTTTTGATGTGACCATCAAAAAGAAACAAAATGCTGCATATCTTAGCTAAAATCTGGTAGAGGCCCCTGGGTACTTGCATTAAAAAATATGTATTTTCACCTACAGCAATAGTGAGGTTTTAAGTTATGGGTGACAAAAAAAGAAAAAAAAAATCATAAGTTATGGGTGACAAAATGCAGAATTACAGTCTTGTCTTTAGTTTTGAGGACTTTAGGAAGAGCACATTATTGTAGTCTTCTCATTCTTATTTTAAAATCTTAATTATGAAATCCTCAGATGCAAAGAAAATGAGAATATATTTCCCTATTTACGCCTCTGTCCTCACATTTATTCTTTCCTTTTCAAAACTCCTCTAATTGGGGCAAATAAAATGAATCAACTTGTGGGTTCACATGCATTTAATTCTTTACATATTTGTTTTAAATGGCTGTTACTGTATCATTAAACAACAATAATGGATGTAGTGCATACTGTGTGCTTGCGCCGATCGTGCTAATCACTCCAAATGTATTATTTCAGTGAACACCCACAACAATCCTCACAGATAAGTACCATTATTATCTCCAGCCTATGTAGGAGGAATTGGGGCTCAGAGAAGTTAAGTAATTCAGCCAAGATCACAAAGCTAGCTGGTCATTATGGGCATCAGGATAATAAGCTCCTGTGTGCCTTGTCCTGCATGAAGGAAGGAAAACAGTAAGACAGATGATAATAAACAATAGAAAATCCACAAGCCCTTTAAATGTGGCTTTGGGAATGCACTAGGTGAGTTTTGGCAGCAGAACAGCTTCCCTAATTAAGTTTGTTTAGGCTAGTGTTAAAATGACTTTGCTGGCTCTGAACCCTTGTCAGCTGGGGGCACTAAGGAAGGGGACCTGACCTTGTTTTAAAAGAACCAACGTATTCCAAACTTGATGATATTTCAAAGGGTAAAAAGTGATGGGCAGTTAAAGGGCAGCAGGGAATGTGAGCAGTCTGTGGAGTGGTTTGGTGTTCACATCTTGAATAGAAACACTTGCTTTCACATTGAAATCTCCTACTTCTAGCCAATTTATAGCTTTCATCTTTGTGCTCCCTGCAGATCTTCTCTTTGTAGTAATATCCATACCATCTAATGACAAGATGCGATAACTAATATGAGGTTGCTCCTGACCCCTAATATTCCCACACTGAAACTCTATTAGATTCCACATTGACAGCTCCTTCTGCCTCCAATCTACCAGGTTCTCACTGAGCCAAAGAGCATAAGGTCCCTTAAGAGCAAAGCAATTTATTTAAATAACATAGTTAAGTAGATAGGAAAGTGTGTTGTATTCAAAAAGTCAACATTCTCCTGCCAAAAGAAAAAGGCCCAGTGTGGCCACTCCTGATGCAACGGTATAACTGGCACACGTCCCTCTCTCCCCTGAGTTGGGTCAGTCTTACTGTTGGGTCATTTCCCAGTTCATTTAAGTGGAACCAGCTAAATTTGTTTCAGAAAGATGTATTTACAAGACAGCTAAAGACTTTCTGTGGGAAAAACCCAGACTTTGGCTGACTGGGCTCAATACCCAGGGACCTCCATTAGGAACCTTCGGGAAGGCCAAACACTGAGGAGATGAGATGCCTCTGTCTAGATGGATGCAAAAGAGCAAAAAGCTTGAGCTTCTTGCTCTTTAAAGAGCTGCCTGAGCTCCTTTCTATTCTGAAAGATGAAGGAATTTTTGCCTATTGTCTAATGAGTAAGATCTGGGACTCTCCCCTTTGAGAAAGTGCTGCTTCAAAGGTCATGTTTACATCTTCCCCTTGCAGTAGTTGGGAAAGTCTTGACTGTAAGGCTGTGATAGGTGTGAATGTGGAAATGCAAAGTCTACTCAACCAGACCTTGAACTGCCAGCGATCCCTTTCTAGTGATGGTGGTTTAATTGGCTGTGTAATGAGGATGCCTAGGTGCCCAGAATAGCCTGCTCTCAGGGGACAGCCATTTATACTGTGTCTGAAGCCCACCAGAAATTTATGCTGTGTCTGAAGTTCACCAGAAACTTGCTGCAAGAAGGCCTGACTGCAGCTGTCAAGTTTCCTCTGACTGAAGCTGAAGAGAATCAATCAGGCCATGAGTTGTGTGTGGACGGAGATGGACAAAGCTTCAAGAAAGTGTTCTGAGCGCTCTGCTGAAAGAGCAAGGCTCCATGTGCAGGCCTGAGCAAACTTGCTAACGTTTCCTTTTTTTTTTAAGTTCATTCTTTTCCACGAGACATTTCCTTTCATCTTTCCTCCCATTTCTGAGACAGAAAAAAAAATCCTTCTTTTCAAGGAAAACCCTTCCACTGATTCTCAGCTAGGCCTCCTCCTCCATCATCTTTTTGTATGAATCAGCCAGTCTCTCCCTCATTTCCAATGTTTCCCTCTCCACAGGACACTTCTCCTGACTCCAGAGATGCTTAAGATTCCACAAACTTTCTCTTCTGGTCTCTCAGCCTTCAAGATGTTCAGGCTTGCTCACCATCTCTCCTCTACAACACTCTTTCCTTTAAACCTTGGAAATCTAGTTTCTAACCCACCATTCTACTGAAAGTATTCCTTGTGGAGGTTTGGAATACATCTGATTACCAGAGTGGACTTTTTCTTCATGCTCATTTTTTTGACCTCTTTCCAACTATTGTTAAAAAATAAAAACACTGTCATCAGAGCCATCTGAGGAAATAAGTCCATGGTCATCATTCTTATGCTCATAATCTTCAATAGCTCCCAAACACCTACTACTTTTTTTTATTTTTGGTACCAGGGATTGAACCCAGGGGCACTTAACCACTGAGCCACATCTCCAGCCCTTTTTATTTTTTATTTCACACAGGGTCTCCCTGAATTGCTTAGGGACTCACTAAGTTACTGAGGCTGGCTTTGAACTTGTGATCCTCCTGCCTCAGCCTCCAGAACTACTGGGATTACAGTGACATAATCTTTTATTCTGGTCTTTGCTACTTTCTGTTCCCAGTACCCCTTGCTACCATTCTTGCCTCTGCAATATTATTCACTGAATCATTCTTCCACTTACAATGACCTTTCTATATTTCATCTGCCTGATCACAATTTAATAAATATTTCTTGAGCCTCTGTTTTGTATCAGATCCAGATTAGTTATCACTTTCTTCTAAAGCTTTATCTGGCCCTACAGACACTAGCTCCACAAAGAATATTTTTGTGGGGAGGAGAAGCATATTTTCCTTTTGAAACATCAAACTCTAAAGACTTTAAAAGCTGTGTTTTAGCCTTAGGACAGAGACTATGTGTTCGTATCCCTGCAGTATTCAGCACATGCTTTCTTTATAATACACATTCAATAACTTTCTGTCAAATAAATTCAGACCATGCAATTTATGATGATTTCCACTCATGATTCCAAAAATTTTCCTGAGAAGTTAATCCTACTGAATCTTTTCTCTCTTCCAGACCAGCAAAATGAATGTGTTCCTTTCACCCATCTCCTGGATAGGAACAGTGAGACTCTAGGAATACCATATGCCACCGGTACTAAACAGGGTATGTGTGAGCAACACCTAAAAGTGCATGCTATTTCGAAAAAAGAAGCACACCGAAGCTGCCTCGATTATCAGGTGCCATAGCCAGCAAAGCCATATGCCAAAAAGCTGTCACCAAAGGTGTCAGTGCTACATCATGTATGGAATAAGAAAGACACGGAGGTCTCCTTTAAGTGCAATGGCCAGCATTTCCCATCTAATCTGAGCCCAGCATTAAGCATCATTCTCACAAAGATATTGAGCATCTGGACAATCCTTAGATTTGAGGTCCTTGTGTTTGGGGCAGCAGTAATTTACCTGAAAATAAAAAGCTGCCAAGAAATTGGAAGATGAAAAGGCTGAAACATCAGAAACACCTTTGTTTCACTGAAATGACACTAATTTAGTGAAAAAGAGAAGCTGGCTTTGGAGAGGGAAAAAATAGCTCCACCCAACTGTAGGTTACAAACAGCTCCTTTTCCCTGGAGTTGAAAGCCAGTGGAATGAGCAATTGGGCTCCCTCAAAGGCTAAGAAGCATGTTTGGAGTTGGTTATTGTCATTTTTAGGTGGTAGCTGACCTTGTGCTTCTCACTTCTGGAATAAGAACAATGTTTCTGAGAGACATCATGAAGTGGTAGAAAGATCACAGGCTTTGGGGCATGCAAATCAACTATACTCTGGGCAAGCTATTTAGCCCCTCTTAGCCTCAGTTTTCTCAGCTGTGAAATGGGCTTTGCAGGGCAATTGAAAGGATCATGATAATTCATTAGATAGCAGACAGCTAAGGTGACTTCACACGTATCATCCCACACATTATTATACAGTCATCTGACCTAGGTTCTATCAACTCTGTCATTTTACAGATGAGGTAACTGAAGCTCAGAATACTTAAATGATTTATTCAAGATCATTTAGCTAGTGAATGGCACAGCTAGGGAGGACTTAAATCTAAATCTGGATGTGTTCTTACTGCAGGAGACCATCTTCAAAGGCAGCCTCATCTTATCCCCAGGGATGGAGTAGGGACAATTATCAGCCTATTCCTTACTCCTTCTGTTGCATCCAGACAATTGTATATCTGCTCCATCCTAAGAAACTTGTATTAACTATTCCATCCCCAGCTATCTTATGGTATCTAGCAAAAGTCTTGCATATTATATCCTGCACCTTGCCTTTCATGGCCTTTGGCTGTGGCTATTCCATTAACTCAATAGTAGCAGAAGTGACAGTAGGAATAACAGTGATAGTCACTCACATATTGACAGCTTACAGTGCACCAGGCACTGCACTAAGTATTTTATATACATAAACTCACTCAGCTGTTACAACACCCGTGTGGGGTGAGTACTATTATTTAATAAGATAATGTATATTAACTCCCTGGTGCAGATTAAGCTCAGTAATTGCTAGTTTTTTTTTCTAGTTGTAGATGGACACAATGTCTTTATTTTATTGCTTTGTATGTGGTGCTGAGGATCGAACCCAGGGCCTCACGCATGCGAGGCAAGTGCCCTACCACTGAGCCACAATCCCAGCCCCTGCTAGTTTTGATAAGGAATCTTGTTTTTTGATAGAGCTACAAAATATAAGTTGCCCACAGAAAAGATGTAGATGAGTAATCTTTTTTTTCTATTAAGAACAACTGTCCCAAAGGGGTAAAAACCAACTTGAAAATATTTAATAAAGGTTTTTTGTGGTTTTTTTTTTTGTACTGGGGATTGAACCCAGGGGAACTTAAGCATTGGGTCACATTCCCACACATTTCTATGTTTTATTTTGAGACAGGGTCTAGCTAAGTTGCTTAGAGCCTCACTAAGTTGCTGAGGCTGGCCTTGACCTTGCAATCCTCCTGCCTCAGCCTCCTGAGATGCTGGGATTACAGGCCTATGCCACCATGCCCAGCAGGGTTTCTGAATCTTGACAACTGGGAGGCACTTAGGCAAACTATCGGTCCTTCCCTCTGCTGAAATTTCAGGAGTTCACAGCTTCTCTAAATCCCATCCCTGACACTCCTGCCCTAGGAAGAAAAGGAAGAGAGAAACAGAGAAGGAGGAAGGGAAAAGAACAACTAACATGCTGCACCTGACAAATATCAGCCACAGTTTTCAGAACCCTTTACCCCTATGCCCTGACCCAGTTAGCACTCAGCAAGCTTGATGTAATCAAGATCAACAACCCCACACCATCACTAACTTCCCCCCAAACTTCACAATGCTTAGCCCAAAGGTGCTATAGACTCCATTGCTTCTGCCCATCCAGCTCCTCCAGGAACTCCTTCCTAGGACCTCTGTGCAAAGAAGCTCTGCCAGAGGGCAGAGAGGCCAGCCTTTCAACAACCAGAGGTCTCTGCTGACTGCACACAGCATTCGTATTGGACTTGACTCCATAAAATTGTTTGTAGATGTGTATAGCTCTGTGTAGGGGAGAAGGGTAAGTACCCCAGAAAACTGCTTCAAGTTTTACCAAGTTAAGCCCAGGGTCACATCCAAATAATAGATCAAAGTTTTGTTATGTTTGCACTATGGTATAAAAATAGCTTCTTCCTCTTGATCGTGATTCTTCTCTTTGGAAATGGAAATAGTATTCTTTTTCCCAGAAAATATCTATTTTCAATTTAAGTCTATGGCTCATAACCTACTTTATATTTTTTGAGAAAGCTTAGCACTATGATGCATTCAGACCCTAAGCATTAGAACTCAAGTGTTATATTTTTTATTTTATTTTTCTTTTCTTTTCTTTCTTTCTTTCTTTTTTTTTTCTTTGTACTGGATCTAACCCAGGGATACCTAACCACTGAGCAACATCTCCAACCCTTTTTATGTTTTATTTTAAAGCAGGGTCTAGCTAAGTTGCTTAGGGCTTCACTAAGTTGCTTAGGGCCTCAGTAAATTGCTGAGGCTGGTTTTGAACTTGTGATCCTCCTGCTTCAGCTTTCTAAACCCCTGGGATTACAGGTGTGCACCATCACACTCAACAGAATTTCAGTGTTCTTGTTAGACACTGATGGAGAATAAAAACAGGTGAATATTTATAATCTGCTTATAGACAGTGAATATTAGCAATGAGAACATCAAGGTTATGGATTGCTACATGGAAAGCTACTGCCTTAATGCATTGTGCCTATGCAATGTTCATGATAAAAGGTGAACGTTATTTTTTTTTTCAATGAAATTTCTCTTTCAGTCAGAAGGAGCATCTGCCAGGTGAGTAATTTTCTGGAAGAAATGGAATTTTACACCTGTCATAGAGACCATTCCCTGTTAGGCCTTTTAAATTAGAAAAGGTTAATTATTTCAAGTCTGGTTCTAACGACTTCATTGAGGTTTCATGTGCTATCTGATTAGGAGGCTATTACAACAAATATCTGATTGTTGGTGTGACAGAGATCACCACTGTGCCCTCTGCAGCTGCATGGGTATGACTCAACTGAAAGAAGAGGACATGTGGTGTTTGGTAATGAAGAGTAGCTAGTTGACATTAAAGAGTTTAGAGAATTGCCATTAATCAAGCTTATGTTATTGAGGCTCATCCTTTGTATCTAAGGAATCAGAAAGAGAAAATTTTGTAGTTTCCCAATTTTAGACCTGATAAAACCTAATGTTATTTAGATCATGTCAGAGTATTTTGCCAGATTTTTTCTTTCTCCACTATGTTTGCTACACACTAATGTAGAAATTGAAGTTAAAAGGCTATAAGGCTCCAGGCATGGTGGCGCACACCTGCAATCCCAGCAGCTTGGAAGCTGGGAAAGGAGGATCACAAGTTCAAAGCCAGCCTCAGCAACAGCGAGGTGCTAAGCAACTCAGTGAGACCCTGTCTCTACATAAAACACAAAATAGGGCTGGGGAGGTGGCTCAGTGGCCGAGTACCCCTGAGTTCAATTCCTGGTACCAAAACAAAGCAGGGGACTATAAGGCTGTAAGTATTGCCTCTATTTCCTAAATTAGAGGAATGCTGGGACACTGTCCTAGGTGATGTGGTTCCCGTGGTCCATGAACTCGCAACCAATGTCAGCATGTGCTTCCTTTTCCAACTCCCTTGCGGGTTGCTCATTTGGTCATTACATACATTCAAATTTGGCCTTGCCTCTACAACATACACAAATGGGCTTCTCTTCAAGGACTTCATTAATGCCCTTTAGCATCTGCTCACATTCCAAGTATTGGATACTAAATATGGAGAGGGACTGGCATATGGCTGCATTGTTCTACTTGTAGAAAATGAAAACACAAGACCATGCCCTTGACTTCTGAACTTTAAACTCCCAGCCACCCTAGCTTAAAACAAAAAAAATGTAAAGAAAGTCTTTAGCTTGTGTTTGTGTGTATGTACAGAATAATATTTGGAAATATTCACATCAATGGTTAGTTGTTGAACACCCCGAGTTCAATCTCCCACTCCATTCAGAGAGAGAGAGAGAGAGAGAGAGAGAGAGAAGAAAAGAAGAGAGAAGAGGAAAGGAGAGGAGAGGAGAGGAGAGACAGAGAGAGAGAGATAATATCAATATGTTAATAGTTACCCAAGAGGTCTGGGATTGAGGATGAGGATGTGAGGAACTTTTACTCTTTATACTATATAGCTATTTTTGTATTGCTGCTTCAATTTTTGCAACAATGACACAATCCTTTTATTATTAAAAAATTGTATAAGCACAGAAAAAAGTTGCTGAGGACACACATCAAAATGTTTAGTACTCTTACTTCTGGAAGGTAGAATTGGTGAGAAGGACTTTTGCTTCTTTATGGATTAGATAGATTTGTAAAGTTTTATTTGTACTGGGGACTGAACCCAGGGCCTAGCAATGTGCTGGGCAAGTGCTCTACCACTGAGCTACATCCCCAGCCCTTTTTAAAAATTTTATTTTAAACAAGGTCTTGCTATGTTGCTCTTTTAGCTTGTGATCCTCCTGCCTCAGCCTCCCCAGCAGCTGGGATTATAGAAATGTGCCAGTACCATATTCATAAATGTTAAATGGTTAGATTATGGGCATGTTTCCTTTTTTATATGTACCACTGGTATTTTAAAGTTAATTTAAAAGGACTATAGTTACAGAAAAGCATCCTAGACTTCAGAGATTTTGTTAATATTTATTAGCTGTAAATACTCATTTGGTACGCCCATGTGCCAATGGGAGTCTAACAATTTCTACTATGTCTAATAGTAGTCTAACAATTACTACTATTTTAGGTCTAACACTTTCTACTATGTTTGTCCATCATCACTGAAGGATTTGGGGTTATAAACAAGTGCAATTACATGGGCTTTGGCCTGATTGAAGAGAGTTGAGTACAGCACACACTTTCTGTGCCTTCTGTAGAATGTAAGTTATACAAGGTCAGAGATCAGATCTCTTTTGTTTGGAACCACATCTCCAATACTTAGCCTTTTTGCCTGGTTTGCAACGGACATCTGTCATAACCACAGCCCAATTTGTCAGAGCAGTGCGGCAGGTTGTAGAGAGGCCAAAGAAAACGCCCAGAGATGGCATGCAAGACATATGATTTATATAGAGATCAATGAATGCTTCAAGAGTTTAGAGGCGAAAGGCTGAGCAGACAGCATTTCCATTCCTCAAGGTGCTGTGCCAAGCAGTGTCTCCTCTCCCTCATGGCATTTTGTCTAGTGGCTACTGGCTGGACAAGTGACATATATCCCTTTCCACCATGTCCTTAGTTCTATAGCAGTCACCACTGAGAGAGGGGTTTATACATTAGGTTGCAGAAGCAGTGACATCATCAGCACTAGCTTGCTTAGTTTGCTTGTCTGACCAGCATCCCATCGAGCAGCTGTCCTGGTGTTCATGTAAGAAAGTAGTTTTCTATGGATAGCACTAGCTTGCTCTAGTTTCTTGTGTGTGTAAGAGAAAGTTAGTGTCCTTCAAGATAATATGTATGTGGGCTTTCTAGCCCAGGCTTGTTCTCATTGTTCCCTTAACTTGGCTGGGTTTTGAGGAACATAAAGGGACATTCAAGGACATGGTGTTTTACTGCCCCCCTTTCTTTAAAGACAATACAGTGTCCAATAAAGACTTGCTGAATGCCTAGACGAATGAATGTACAAGTTCAAAGGCAAAATGGTCCACTCAGAGATCTATATGGTGAAAGAACATGAACTGTACCCTGTAGATGGTAACAGGGTAAGAGTATTGTTTAATAAACACACAAACAAACAAACTCCATTGAGGGTGGGGGTGTAGCACCGTGGTACAGCATTTGCCTAGCCTGTGCAAGGCCCTGGGTTCCATCCCTAGCACTGCAAAATGGAACAAAACACACAAGAGTCCTGAGACTAACTGCCTGAATGAGTGGCCTTGGACAGGTCAGTTCCTTTCTCTAGAACTGGATTTCCTCATTTGCAAAGTGAAAGATTAGAATATCTATAGTATTTACACTGTTTATAACAATGGGCTCATGTCTAAAAGAAACTCAAGATCATATTAAATAGTTACAAATGTAAAAATTCATAGAGATGTGTGAGATGATGTTCACCTAATGTTAATAAGGGTTATTTGGAGCAGTTTTTAAAGTTATTTTTTTCATTATGCTCCCCTCTATTACTTGAATATTTTATCATTTTTACATAAAGAAGCATCACTATACTATTTTAAAGAGATGAGCAGACTATGAAAACAAAAGAGGCAAGCCAGATGTGGTGGTGCACAGCTGTAATCCCAGCTACTTGAGAGGCTGAGGCAGGAGGATTGCTTAAACTCAGGAATTCAAGGCCAGCCTGGGCAACATAGAAAGAGAAAGAAAGACAAGGAAGGAAGGAAGGGAGGGAGGGAGGGAGGGAGGGAGGAAGAGGAGTTCATAAAGAATTAAGCAATAGGGAAAAGAAAGAAGAAGGACTGTGAGAGTTAAAGGTAGGAAGAATTAAAGTTATTACAAATGCCCAGTATGGTTAAATGGGAGGCCCTGAGGGTCACAATCTTAACCTCCTGGTAAGATCAAGACTTCTCCTGATACGTATCTTGAGAATATCAAAGAGAGGTCCACTGTCCCACATGTTTCTGGAGAGACCACCACTTCATCTGTCCTATAATCTCCATTATCAACCACTACTCAGTACAGAAGATTCCAGTCCCAAGAATATGCAACAATTAAAACTGACCACCCGCCCCCTCAGCCAAGAGATCATCAGGACTCAACAGGCTGTAAATGCCTATGTGCTTCCAGTTATCACAGAAAGTTCCAACCACCTAGATCATTCATTATCACTCACTTGGAAATTAATTCCTATATTCCCTAATCTTATTCAATCTACCTCCCCTCTCAGGCACACCCAAAACCTTCTGCCCTGCTCTATGCAAAATCCCTTCCATCCTCAGCTTCTCCAAAATTTCCCTTGCACTTCTGCCATATTAAAAGTTTAAGGTGGGCATGGTGGTATAAGCCAGGCATGGTGGCACAGACCTGTAATCCCAGTAGCTCAGGAGGTTGAGGCAAGAGGATCACAAGTTCAAGGCCAGCCTCGGCAACTCAGCAAGGCCCAAAACAACTTAGCAAGATCCTGTCTCAAATTATAATATTTAAAAAAGGACTGGGGATGTGGCTCAGTGGTTAAGCTCTCCTAGGTTCAACCTTCTGTACCAATAAATAAATAAATAACAGTTAAGTTCCCCCTCTGCTTCCTGTACAGTCCTCTGAAGTGGAGGCTGCTTTTTTCTCATATCTCATGTACCACTGGGCCCACAATTGAGAAAGGTGATTTCCTTGCTCCTCTTTGTCATTTCCCGTCCATAGGCACCCCCTAAACTCCCTGTCCCAGCTCCTTTCTAACACTTTCCTAACATAATATATTCCCTACAACACTTCCTTGTTGCTATCATCAACCCCCTGGACAGGAGAACCATGATCATTGTTGATTTTAGCTCATGATTCACTCCAAGACTATCCCCATCATCATTCCCAGTGATTTTGAGATCTATGTGGAGTCTACATACATACACACAAGCACACATACGCATTCATTACAACACTTTATGTTATAAATAATCCATATAAAAGCCTGGCCACTCAGTCACTTGACCTCACCTATTCCAAACATCTTGTCCTTTTACCATCCTCAGCTGCCTAAGCTTTACCATGCTTATTTTTTTGGTCTTGTCATTACAAATTATTGAATCACCTTGAAAATCTCAATTTAAGCTCTCTACTCTCCTCTTTCTCCCTAATTCCCTCTAACACCTCCACTACAACAATCTTCCCACCCCTAAGCATTGTTTTTGCTCTCCACACCCTCCTCACTTATTTGTTGATCTGACTTAGAGTCCATAGTCCATAATTATAATCACTTGTTTGCATTGATCCTCAGCTCCACACCTTCCTCCACCACCATCGTATTTACTTGGAAGAACCTGAATCAAGGTTAAATTCAACTCTCCATTGTCCTACATCTGCATCCCAGCAACCAATCCTAGCAAAAGCCAGCTTTATTTTAAGCTTTATTCTGTGAATCACAAGTGGGTTCGCAGACTTGCTAGAACTCTCTCCTAGATTTTTGTGTCTAGCTTTTAACTCCTTCCTGAATCCAGGCTTATAAACCTACATTCGAATGCACATTACCCACTTGGATGTCTAAGAGTCTTCTGAAATTTTTTTGGTCCAAAATCAAACCATGGTTTTCCCTAACTCTCCTTTCCTTTTGCATTTACCATTCCCACTTGCTGCAAACTTAATCCTTCCAGTTACTCAAGCCAAACACCCTGAAGTCATCTTCAATTATTCTCTCTCTTTTAGGTCCACTCCCAATTCATCAGCAAAGACTTGGCTCTACCTTTTTTTTTTTTTTTTTTTTTTTTGGTACCGGGGATTGAACTCAGGGGCACTCGACCACTGAGCCACATCCCCAGCTCTATTTTGTGTTTTATGTAGAGACAGGGTCTCACTGAGTTGTTTAGTGCCTCGCCATTGCTGAGGCTGGCTTTGAACTCGCGATTCTCCTGTCTCAGCCTCCCTAAGTGCTGGGATTACAAGCGTGACCCACCGTGCCCGGCTTTGGCTCTACTTTTAATACATATTCCTAATCAAATCACTTCTCTCTACCATTCTTGCTGCTGCCCTGGCCCAAACTCCCCTTATCTCTTGCCTGAACTATTGCAATAGACTTCTGTTATGGGTTAAAGTGTGCCCCCAAAAAACATATGTTGGAGTCCTAACCACTACTCCTTCAGCGTGTAATTTCATTTGGTAATTAGGTCATTTCAGATGTAATTAGAGAAGTTGAAAAGAGGTTATACTGGAGTAGGATGGACCCTTAATCCCATATGATTATTATGCTTATTAGGAGAGAATCACAGATGGCCATGTGAAGACAGAGACATACAGGAAGGAAGCCATATGTCAACAGAGGCAGCTGCAAGCCACATAATGCCAAGAATCAAAGGTAAGAAGCAGCAAGGAAGGATTCTACTCAATGTCAGAGAGAGAGCATGGCCCTGATGACACCTTGGTTTCAGACTTCTAGCTTCCAGATCTGTAAGATAATAAATTTCTGTAATTTTAAGCCAACAACTTCATGGTACTTTCTTTGTTTGTTTGCTACTGGGGATTGAACCCAGGGGCACTTTACCACTAAGCTACATCCTCAGAGCTTTTTATTTTGAGACAAGATCTTGCTAAGTTGCTGAGGCTGGTCTCAAACTTGCAATCCTCCTGACTCAGCCTCCTGAGTCACTGGGAATACAGGCGTGTGCCACCAAACCCTACAAGTTTGTGGCATTTTGTTATGGCAGCCCAAGGAGACTAATACACCTCTTAACTGATTTCTACTTTTGACCACTTCTCTAGTTTCAACATGGCAGCCAGAATGATAACCTTTAAGTCAGCTCATATCTCTCTGTTCAAAACCCTGTAATGTCTCATTTCATTCAGATTAAAAGATTTATGAAGGCCTATATGTTCTTTTTTTTTATTTTTTTAGTTGTAGATGGACACAATATCTTTATTTTTTTATTGCTTTGTATGTGGTGCTAAGGATCGAACCCAGGGCCCCATGCATGCGAGGCAAGCGCTCTACTGCTGAGTTACAATCCCAGCCCCAAGGCCTATATGTTCTTGTAAAACCTGGCCACCTTTTATTCACCTGGCCCTTTCTTCTATTACTCTCTCCCTCACTGCACTTCCGCAACACTGGCCCACTTTCCTGCCCCTCCATACGTGCTTCAATCAGGTCATTGCGTGCAGTGTGAATTCCTTAAAGCTTGCCTGTATTCAAATTGAATATAATCCATGCATTTTGGAGCTTACTTTCTTATGAAACTTTACATAAACAGATATATACAAACCTGCATTTAAGGCAAAACCATAGTGTTACAAGCTACCTATTTGGGAAAGCTGTCTAGCTGTATGATTAGACAAATAAGACCTGGAATCCTACAGGCTTAAGTTAAGTAATTAAATCACTTAAGATTACTGGACCTCTGTTCCCTCTTCTGTAAAACGAAAAAATAACAATGGTAGTCCCACTCTGAAATTAGATGTGCATGCAAGGTGCTTGCCACATTTAAATATTCAGCAACTATCAGCTATTATTGTTAGTAAATGAAATGTAAAAGAAGCGTAAAACTTACTACTAAGATAACAAAAATAATTATTTTGAGATTACTAAAAATAAGGTATCCTGCCTTTTGAATGGATACCTTTTCCTTTTGTACAAGTTCAGACTTAAAAACCTCCTTATGAAATTCAGATCAAATGTTTGAGGAATCCTAGAATTTCATCAAACATAGATAGGTCTCTCTCACCTCTGACCCTCTCTGAGTCTCAAAGATGTAGTCATGACAGTATCAGTGCACCAGTACAATCTTGGGTCTGGCAATGGACTTGTTTTATGGCCAAAGTTCCCCAAGAAGTACTGCTATCCCCAAATACCTCCTCACACAAACTAGATCCAACACATACCCCAATAGCAAGATTGATTTGGCTTTCAAACATGGAAATATTCTTTACTTTTTCTAGAAAACCATCAAACTTGTAAAATATTTTTATTTTTAATCTATAAAAATAAAGACAAGCCTAATAGCTACAAAGGGAAGGTAACATATCTAAGACAGGACCACTGATAGGGTAGTTGTGACAATTCTGTCTCTGCGGAAATGTGAAAAAGCTTTGGGGAGAACCTACAAAACCTCAAGAGGGTTTATGCTACCACCTCAGGCAAAGTATAATTAGGTTTAAATAGGTTAAATATTTTGACAGCTATGAAGTGGCAGATGGAAGATAAATAAAAAAGGATACCAGGATATCAAACTGGTGTTTTAAAACATAGAGGGAAGTTTAATCGAGGTTTTGTTGTTGTCGTTGTTATTGTTACGATTTCAAAAAATGTTGCAAGATTTTATTTCCAGATTTTTCGTGGTCTTTGATAGGAGTGCGCCCTCTAGTGACTCCATCTGTGACTTACAAGTCATTACAGGCACTTTGAATCAGACCACTCACTAACTTGAACAATTTCAACATTTCCTCTAAAGGTGAAAAATGGAAAATGACTTATCTAACTTTAAAATATCACCCTCCATTCAAAGTCTTATACCTTATAGTTTAGTTTGATTTAATATTTCTCTTTTATTATAAAGGAAATATACCCAGTGTTAATATGTTTGGGCAATTAATTCATGAGTGATTGACTTCCTTTTTTCTATAATAATCATGTATTATATTACCTTTAATATTTTCTCTATTATTGAATGTCATAATTAGATATAAAATTATAAGTAATGTCATAATAAGCACCTGTGAACATACCACTCAGGTCTCTAGAATTATGACATTTTTGCCATGTTTGCTTTAGAATTTTTAATTACTTTCTATTTTGAAATTTTCAAAAAAACCTTGCAAGTATAATTCAGAGTTTTTTTCTAGTTGTCAATTTGAAGCCCCACGTCACCCAAATACTTTAGTACTTAACATGAGCAAAGACATTTTCCTACCTAAACCATCAAAAATGTCAGACTTCTTTTAAGTTCTACCAATTGTCTTATGATGTCCCATGATTACACTAATGATCCATGCCAGGGTGTCTACATGTGTAAGTCAATGTCCATAGCTTGAGACTTCAGCACCCCAAGCTAAATCATCCCTCCTGCATGGATGCCTTTATCACCTCACTCAAGCCATAGCAGAAATCCCAACTCCATCCCCATGTAGACCAAAGGCTTGCTCAGCCTGTTTAGACTCAGAACCTGGTACACCTCTCAGAGATGCTCTCCTCATCTTGCTTTAGCTCAGGCTGCCTCTCCAAGCTTTCTCCTGCATGGAGGTCTAGCTCACAATGCTCAGGACCTGACACCCCCACCATGCCACCCACATATGTGGGATGCCATCCTCATTCTTATCCTGCTCTGGTTCCCCATCCTGAGCAGTCCACACACAAGAAGACTCTCCTCACCCTGTTCAGGCTCTGTTATGGGTTGAAAAAGCTATTGAAGTCCTAACCCCCAGTACCTCAGAAAGTCATAGATGTAATTCATTAATATGAGGTCATACTGGAATATGGTGGGTCCCTACTCCAATATGGCTAGTATCCTTAAAGAAGATGGCCACATGAAGACAGAGATACATAGGGAGAATTCCATGTTACAATAAAGGCAGAGATTGGAGTTTTGCAGTTGCAAACAAGGAACACCAAAGACTGCTGGCAAACTTCCAGAAGGTAGGAAGAGGCAAGGACACATACCCCTACAGGTTTCAGAGGGAATACTGGCACTGCTGATGCAGTTTTAAGCTTCTTGCCTGCAGAACTGTGAGACAATAAATTTCTGTTATGTTAAGCCACTCAGATTGTGGTACTGTACTTTATTATGGCAGTCCTGTGAAACTAATACAGACTTTGAAACTGGGAAGAGAGGTACTGCTGAAACAAATACCAAAAAAATGGAAGTGGCCTTGGGATTGGGTAAAATGTGGTTTATATACACAACGGAATGTTATTTGTTCATTAAAAAGAATAAAACTCTGTCTTTGGCAGCAAAAAAAAGCTTGTATAACAAAGTCTCTTAAAAGGCTTGAAATTTATAATTCTGAAAATCCTGATCCAAGGATATTCATTTTTTTGTTTTATAAAATCTGATGTTTTTATGTTACTCTGCTATTACACAGGCCATAACATTTTCACAAGGTTGTTTTTAAAACTGCAGTCAATGATTAGCAACACACAATAGTGGTCCAACTCTCTAAATATCACTAGACAAACTGAACACCCTGTCTTGTGCATAAATCTGCATGGAAAAGCGCTAAGTTTTAAACTTGGACTTGTATACTTTAATTTCCCCCTACTAGTGTATTAATAAGTCACATGCACTTTAATTTGCAAAAAAAAAAGCAATGTTGTATTCCAGCAACAACGTGCTACTTCTATTATATAGTAACATGAATACCAGAACTACAAAGGCAGGAAGTGTAAGTGAATTTTTATTGGGAAGGGAAGTTTTCAGCTTAACAGTAGCAAATGAGAAGTGAATAAGGAAACTTCCTGTTCTCACAGACATGACCTCCATTGTGTCTGATATGCAGGAGGCCCAGAAATGTCAAGTGCTTTCCTATTCGTTCTAATACTTCTGGATTCCTACTGAAAAGGAATAGAGTAAGAGTTGCAGAAGTTGCTCACTAAAAGGAAACTCTCAAAGAAGTATAAGGAAAGCAACATAGAAATTAAGAAGTTACATAGAACATTTTTAAATTGTAATTAACTACATTTTCTTATTTTCACCAGTAATACAAAGCACACCAAGGAGGCTAAGATAATCACAAATCAAGGAATGGTGTTTTCCCCAAGTTGATTTCATACACATGAATGGGTTTCTTTGCTCCAGGAAATAAGTGTAATAAGGAATGCGTATATGTAAAAAGGTTTTTTGTTGTTGTTGTTGTTGGTACCAGGGATTGAACTCAGGGGCACTCGACCACTGAGCCACATCCCCAGCCCTATTTTGTGTTTTATGTAGAGACAGGGTCTCACTGAGTTGCTTAGCGCCTCACCGTTGCTGAGGTTGGCTTTGAACTTGTGATTCTCCTGTCTCAGCCTACCTAAGTGCTGGGATTATGGGCATGCGCCACCGTGCCAGGCTGTAAAAAGGTTTTTTAAAGGGAAGAAGGATGGCACCCTGTTTGTGTTTAGTTTTCAGCCCCTTCTGCTGCATCACATTCTTTTCTTGCACTATCTGATGTCCACAATGTTGTCTCTAAGTAACTGCATGAGGAGGGTGTTGTCCTTGTATAAGTGTTCATTCAGTGCATGGAGGCCTCATCAAAAGCTGTTTTAGCCAGTGAGCAGGCAGTTCTGTTATTAAGGCTCTCATAGAAAAATACAGGAAAGTTAAAAGCCAGCTCCAGGCAGAATGGTTATAGAGGTTATATCTCTTTCTTGCTTATATCAAATGTCTTTGGTAAACTCCTTGAGAAATATCTATTGTCAGATTCTGATCATCAGCACATGCAACTTCAGCAAGGTACTGGAAGTGATCTCCATTTTCAGATATAATACCTTACTCTCTGGGTTAGTTGTGTTGGCTATTAAATACTTATCCAACAATTCCATGACTGATGCAGATGGATCTTAGCTCTGACTACATTTTCTCCTTAATAAGCTGCAACTTCGACAACTTCTTCTTCTTCCTCTCCTCCTTCTCCTTCTTCTTCTTCTGATTCTTCTCCTCCTCCCCCTCTCCCTCCCCTTCTCTTCTTCTCCTTCCTCTTCTTTTCCTTCTTCTCCACCTTCTTCTGTCTCCTCCTCCTCCTCCTTTTTTATACCAGGGATTGAACCCAGGGATTCTTAACTACTGAGCCACATCCCTAGCCCTTTTTAATCTTTTTTTTTTAAAGACAGGTCTTCACTAAGTTGCTGAGGCTTGCCTCAAACTTGCCATCCTCCTGTCTCAGCCTCCACAGTCAGGATTACAAGCATGAGCCACCATACCTGGCTCATCTGCACCTTGCTGAGTCACAGCATTCATACAGGTGGCCATGTTATTGATCTGGATCTGAGGGAATTATCTTTGAGAGCTTCTTGTCTTCATGGCCATGACATGAGTCCCAGGATATCCATTTTTTAAGTAGAGCAGAAAATATCTATCTGTATTTTCATTCTATATCTCTAAATTTGTTTTAGAATTTTGAGGTCATGTTATAGCAATCAAGACAAAAGGATTCTTTTCATCTAGTTAAAGGAGGTGGTAGTCTATACCAAGCAGAGATCTTTATGTTTGCATTCATCAAGTCAGGATACTAACACTTAGAATATACAACTATATATTGTGTAATACATGCATTTATCACTAGTTATGTGAAGTGGCAATATATTATTTAGGCATTACTGTAACGTGGAATAAATTAAGTTGTTGGTATAGTGACTTCAAGGTTACATTCATCCATTTATATATTAAGTTTTCCCCAAAAAACTTAGTGATATTTTAAGTTTTAGTAACATCAATGTACAAATGCTACAAACTTACATACAAGTTTCAAAACACAACTTTATTTAAAAGTAAAAAAAAACCTTATAGATGTTACAGGTGCTTATGGTGAAACCCCAGGGAGAAATGAGGAACAAGTTATTCGACACTGGAAGAAAGGGGGTCCTTGTCATAAAGTGGCAGGAAATTTGACTGAACTATCTTCTACTGTTGGGAAAAAATATAGAAATTTTAAGAGATGATCTTGGATATTTAGCTAAGTAAATTTCTAAGTATGGAACATGTAGTCTGGTTTCTCATTGTTGCCTATTATAAAATGAGAAAACAGAGAGATAAATTAAGTAACAATTTGTTAAGCAAAAAAGAACCCTAACTTGAAGATTTGAACTATATTCAGCCCAAATGTATTACAAAAAAATAAAAGAAGCTGTGCTCTGGAGGGACCTCCAAAAGTGTGACTGGGCAACCTTTGATTTATCTTTTTAGAGATTATTTTTTTCACCATTTAGGTCAAGTTATTATTCTACCTAAAGTTAATATTTCTGTAAGTAATATTAAGCACAACTATGTTAATTACAGAATAATATATAATAAGCCAAGATACACTCTACTGTTGTGTATCTCTAAAAAGAACAAATTAAAAATGCCTATTAAAAATCATTATTTTTTTAAAGTTTTTTGCCAAGGTACTCTCATTCAAGGAATTTAGAATGGAAATGTATCCTTCTACATTCATGATATATTATTTCTCTATATTGGGGTTTAAAAAGAAGATACCAGATATGAAAGTAATGTGGAAGATCAAAACACTTATAAGCCTTTTTAATTAAAAAGTGTGATTTGAATTTGTAGGAAGAAACCATCTTTCTGTGCAGTCATATTTGCTTACTTAAATCTGGAGCTTGGGACCTGCATGAGAAGGTATTTACAAACATAGCAGTTTTTGTAAATTTTCTAAGTTTATTTTTATTTTTCTAATTTATTTATTCTAATTAGGTACACATGACAGCAGAATTCATTTTGATTCATTGTACACAAATGGAGCACAACTTTTTGTTTCTCTGGTTGGTACACAATGTAGAGTTGCCCCATATGTGCAGTCATACATGTACCTAGGGCAATTATGTGCATCTCATTCCACCATCTTTCTGGCCCCCATGTCCCCACCTCTCCCCTCCTTCTCCTTTGACCAAAGTCTCTGTGCTGCCCCCCATTATGGATCAGCATCCACAACTTAAACAGATCAATTTCAAGCAAGGAAATAGAAGACACCATCAAAAGCCTACCAACCAAGAAAAGCCCAGGGCCAGACAGATTCTCAGCCAAGTCCTACAAGACCTAAAAATAGGAATTAATACCAATACTCCTCAAACTACTCCATGAAATAGAAAAGGGGGAAACCCTTTCAAACTCATTCTATGAGGTAAGTATCACCCTGATACTAAAACCAGATAGAGGCACATCACAAAAGGAAAATTTCAGACCAATATCCCTGATGAGTATAGATGCAAAAATTCTCAATAAAATTTTGGCAAATTGCATACAAAAATATATTTAAAAAATTGTGCACCATGATCAAGTGGGGTTCATTCCAGGGATGCAAGGTTGGATCAGTATATGGAAATCAATAAACATAATGCATCACATCAACAGACTTAAATATAAGAATCATATTACTATGTCAATTGATGCAGAGAAAGCATTTGACAAAATACAGCACCCTTTCATGTTTCAAACACTAGAAAAACTAGGGACAGTAGGAACATACCTCAACATTATAAAAGCTATCTATCCTAAACCCAAGGTCAATATCATCCTAAATGGAGAAAAATTGGAAGCATTCCCTCTAAAAATGGGAACAAGACAGGGATGCTCTCTTTCACCATTGTTATTCAACACAACATAGTCCTTGAAACTCTAACCAGAGCAATTAGACAAATGAAAGAAATGAAAGGGATACAAATAGGAAAAGAATAACTCAAACTATCATTATTTGCTGATGACATGATTCTATACTTAGAGAATCCAAAAACATCCCACCAGAAAACTTCTAGAATTAATAAATGAATTCAGCAAAGTAGCAGGATATAAAATCAATATCCATGAATCAAATGCATTTCCATACATCAGTGATGAATCCTCTGAAAGAGAAATCAGGAAATCTACCCCATTCACAATAGCCTCAGAAAAAAAGTACTAGGGAATCAATTTAACAAAAGAGGTGAAAGGCCTCTACAATGAAATCTATAGGACACTAAAGAAAGAAAACGAAGAAGATCTTAGAAGATGGAAAGATCTCCCATGCTTTTGGATAGAAAGAATCAATATTGTCAAAATGGCCATACTACCCAAAGTGATATACAGATTCAATGCAATTCCATTTAAAATCCCAATGTCATTCCTTATAGAAATAGAAAAAGCAATCATGAAATTCATTTGGAAAAATAAGAGACCCAGAATAGCCAAAGCAATCCTTAGCAAGAAGATTGAAACAGAAGGCATCAAAATACCAGATCTTAAATTATACTACAAAGCTATAGTAACAAAAACGGCAATGGTATTGGCACCAAAATAGATATTATGATTTATGGGTCAAATCAGCCATCTAGCTGAAGCCTGGAATAGAGGTTGTTATGGTTTGAATGTGAGGTGTTCCCCAAAAGCTCATGTGTGAGACAATGCAAGAAATTTTAGAGGATAAATGATTGGGTCTTAGCCTTAACCTAATCAGTAAATTAATCCCTGATGGTATTAACTTAGTAGTAACTGGATACAGGTGGGATGTGGCTGGAGGAAGTGGTTCTCCCAACACTTCAATTTCAGACATCTAGTCTCCAAAACTAAGAAAATACATTTTGGTTGATCAGTTTCAAGATGGCAGCCTAGACAGACATGGCATTCCTAGTCTCTCCAGACCAGGGTTTAAAGTATTGGAAAAACTGTTTCTCAGAGAGTTTTTAGAGGACACTTGACAGCTGCCCCCACGCAGGAATTCCACTCGCGTGCCTGCAGGGTCACCAGGCCCCAGCGTTTGCACAGGACTCCAGTTGCAAGCCAGGCCAGAAACCCAGCCCCAAACTCCGGCTCAGGACTCTGACCTGCGGACTCCGACCTGCGGACTCCGGTGCAGGACTCAGACCCATAGCCCATGAACAGGATCCCTGGCTCCAGTGGCCACACACCCAGCAGGACCTCAAGTTGCCCACCCATGCAGGATCCCTGGCTGCTGCTCTTGTGTGGATCTCCATCTACCAGGGTGGAATCTCCCTGTTCACCTACACCTGGGGACACAGAACTGGATCTGGAGACAAATTTTTATTTCTGCACAACACACCACAGAGTTGCATCTCTGAACACATCCAACACCACCACCCGGCCATGCACCCTATTTCTGAAGCAGATGGCTTCTTTGTGAGAGTCTGGCTTCACCATCTTTGCCCTGAGCAGGCAAATACCAGTAAGCAACAGACAACTCCACCTACTGGAGGAGAACAGAAACAATTCTGTTTATTTACATTGAGACTTTTTATTTTTTTATTTTTTTCCTAATATTCCTTTTTTTCCCCTCTTTTCTTCCTTTCTTTATTTTCTTTTATCTCTCTTGCTCTTTTCCTGCCCTCACATTCCCAGTATTTGTGAAACCAAGTATTTTTTATGCATTAGGCCATGGTGGACTGGGATATCTGATTAGTATACTACAGTTGTATTATATAGTCTCATAACTTCTACCTTTACATGTTTTACTTTTCCTAATTTTTATTTCTCCTTGTTAGTTGTACTCTATTTTCTTCCTACATACTAGTCTTCCCCAAATCTCTTTCTCTCTTTTCTACTAGTAGCCAACTTCTATTGGAATCTTCTTTCATGATTTCTAGGATCTAATAACTATAACCTCACTTCCTAACTCCATAACATATCATCCTACACCCCACTCCCGATTCTCTCTAGCCCACCAGCAGAAACTGTAGACTCTGTGCAAACCTATTCTTTATATAGTAGATGCTAACTGAACTCATAACTTCTGTATATTGTGACTAAGCTGTAAATGTATTTAGGAGCTATTTGGAGCTACTGGGTTTGAAACTATATATTGTTTGCATGGAGATCTGTCAATATTGTCTCCTCCTTAAAGGAGAGGTATTGGAAATCTTTAGAGAATCTATAAGCCTATAGGATAAAAACTATAACACCTCGGATCTGCAGTGCTAGAAGGGAAGACACACAAACAACATGAAAAACTAAGGGAAGAAAGTGCCTCAAACAAACCAAGATACTACATTATTAGAATCCATGGTCAGCACAGCAGAAGAAATGTCAGAGAAGGAGTTCAGGATGTACATGATGAAAATGTTCTGTGACTTAAAGAATGATATAAGAGAGCAAACCCAGGCAGCAAAAGACCATTTTGATAAAGTGCTACATAGGCAAATACAGGAAGCAAAAAATTACTTCAATAAGGAGATAGAGATTCTGAAAAGGAACCAAACAGAAATCCTCAAAATGAAAGAAACAATAAACCAAATTAAAAATTCAATAGAAAACATCACCAATAGATTAGATCACTTGGAAGACAGAACCTTAGACAATGAAGACAAAATCTTTAATCTTGAAAAGAGAGTTGACCACACAGTGAAGATGGTAAGAAACCATGAACAGAACATCCAAGAATTATGGGATAACATGAAAACACCAAATTTAAGAATTATTGGAATAGAGGAAGGTATAGAATTTCAAACCAAAGGAATGAGCAATCTATTCAATGAAATGATATGAGAAAAATTTCCAAACATGAAGAATGAATTGGATAATCAAAAACAAGAGGCTTACAGGACACCAAATGTACAAAATCACAACAGATCTACACCAAGGCACATCATAATGAAAATGCCTAGCATTCAGAATAAGGAGAGAATCTTAAAAGTCACAAGAGAAAGGAATCAGATTACATATAGGGGGAAACCAATTAGGATCTCTGTAGACTTCTCAACCCAGACCCTTAAAATTAGAAGAGCTTGGAACAACATATACCAAGCTCTAAAGGACAATAGATGCCAACCAAGAATCATACATCCAGCAAAATTAAGTTTTAGATTTGATGATGAAATAAAAAACTTCCAAAAATTAAAAGAATTTACAGCAAGAAAGCCTGCACGAGAGAACATTCTTGGCAAAGTATTCCATGAGGAGGAAATGAAAAACAACAATGAAAACCCGCAAAGAGATGAACTACACTAAAGGAAAGGCCAATCAAAGAAGAAACCCATTCAAGTTAAAAACTAAGAATAGCAGAGGGCCCAGATCCACCCTCAGGAAACTCCACGGGTGTCCAGCCAATGGGAGACTAGGGGCTGCTAGCTGCTAGCCACAGAGGAAGGCATACACAGGGTAAGAGTGGCCTACAGAAATCCCAGCGTGCAGAGGCCCCACCTAAGTGCACTCTGGGCCTGCCTCAGTTCCACTCCAGAGTTCCTATGGTCAGGCGAGACAGGAGGCCCAAAACCACCCTTAGGGAATGCCAGGGGTGCCCAATTGAAGGCAGACCAGAGCCTGCTAGCCTCCAGCCCCAGGGGAGCTCACACTCACTGTAAGGGTCACACACAGACTATCCTGCTTGTGACCCTGCCTATGTGAGACCTGGGCCTGCCTCCAGTTCCGATCCAGAGTTCCTGTTCACCAGCAGGAGTGCAGGAGAGGGGCAAAATAGCCCTCAGGGGCCGCCTCAGGAGCCCAGCCAAGGCCACTCCCACTGCCCTCTAGAGGTACATCCACTACCTCTGCCACCAACTTTAGTGGCAGTAGTGCCCATCTGGTGACACTGGGGGAACAGAAATTGCTCCAAGGTGAGACACAGGTAATCTGGAGTGTCAATACAAGATTATAGGTTAGAAGCTGCAATACCTCAGATTGGTATTTCAAGAAAGGAAGATACACAATCAACATGAAAAAACAAGGGAAGAAAGTACCCCAAATAAACCTGGATACCACTGTAACAGAATCCATTGACAGCACAGTTGTTGAAATGTCAGAGAAAGAATTCAGAATGTACATAATTAAAATGATCAGTGAAGTAAAGAATGACATAAGTGAACAATTACAGGCAAAAATTGATCAATCCAACAAAGAAATAGGAGAGCAAATAAAGGCAACAATTGATC
>CM053417.1:20171970-20246558 GCA_028644305.1 Xerus rutilus
TATGATTGAAACAATTTTTTTCTATTTGCCTCAACAAATGTTTTCAGTGAATAGTGTGTACAGCTTCTGATAATTTGTTTTTTTCTGTTATGTTTGCCAACATGTATTAAAATGCAACTTTTGGGAAAAAAATAAAATAATAAAAAAAAAAAGAAATTAAAGGGATATGAATAGGAAAAGAATTCAAACTATCACTATTTGCAGATGACATGATATTATACTTGGAGGATCCAAAAAGTTCCACCAGAAAACTTCCAGAATTAATAAATGAATTCAGCAAAATTGCAGGATATAAAATCAACACCCTTAAATCAAATGCATTTCTATACATCAGCAATGAATCCTCTGAAAGATAAATCAAGAAATCTACCCCATTCATAATAGCCTCCAAAAAAATAAAACACTTGGGAATCAATCTAACAAGAGTGGTGAAAGACTTCTAAAATGAAAACTACAAGACTTTAAAGAAAGAAATTGAAGAAGATCTTAGAAGATGGAAAGCTCTCCCATGCTCTTGGATAGGCAGAATCTATATTATTAAAATGGCCATACTTCCCAAAGCACTATACAGATTCAATCCCAATTAAAATCCCAAAGTCATTTTCTATAGAAATAGAAAAGGCAATCATGAAATTTATTTGGAAAAATAAAAGACCCAGAATAGCCAAAGCAATCCTCAGTAAGAAGAGTGAAGCAGGAGGCATCATAACACCAGACCATAAACTATACTACAAAGCTATAGTAACAAAAACAGCATGGTACCGGAACCAAAATAGACATGTAGACCAATGGTACAGAATAGAATACACAGAGATTAAACCACACAAATACAGTTATCTCATACTACACAAAGGTGCCAAAAACATACACTGGAAAAAAGATAGCCTCTTCAACAAATGTGCTGGGGAAACTGGAAATCTATATGTAACAAAATGAAACTAAACCCCTTTCTCTCACCATGTACAAAACTCAACTCAAAGTGGATCAAGGACCTAGGAATTAGACCAGAGATCCTGTGCCTAATTGAGAAGAAAGTAGGCCCAAATCTTCATCACGTCGGATTAGGCCCTGACTTCCTTAACAAGACTCCTAAAGCACAACAAATAAAAGCAAGAATCAATAAATAGGATGGATTTAAACTAAAAAGCTTTTTCTCAGCAAAACAGTGAGGTGAACAAACAGTCTACATTCTGGAAGCAAATTTTTGCCACACACACATCAGATAGAGCACTGATCTCCAGGATATATAAAGAACTCAAAAAATTTAACACCAAAAAAACAAACCACCCAATAAATAAATGGGCTAAGGAGCTGAACAGAAACTTCTTAGAAGAAGATATACAATCAATCAACAAATATATGAAGAAATGTTCAACGTCTCTAGCAATTAGAGAAATGCAAATCAAAACTACCCTAAGATTTCATCTCACCCCAGTCAGAATGGCAGTTATCCAAAATACCAGCAACAATAAGTGCTGGCAAGGATGTGGTGAAAAAGGTACACTCAAGCACTGCTGGTGGGACTGCAAGTTGGTGCAGCCTATCTTGGAAAGCAGTATGAAGATTTCTTTAAGAACATGGAATGGAACCACCATTTGACCCAGCCATCCCACTCCTTGGCCTATACCATAAAGACTTAAAAAAAAGCATAGTACAATAATGCAGCCTCTTCAATGTTTACAGCAGCACAATTCACAATTGCTAAACTGTGGAAGCAACCCAGATGCCCTTCAATAGATTAGTGGATAAAGAAACTGTGGTATATATACACAATGGAATATTACTCAGCAATAAAAGAAAATAACATTATGGCATTTGCAGGTAAATGGATGGAATTGGAGAACATCATGCTAAGTGAAGTAAGCCAATCCCAAAAAACCAAAGGCCAAAAGTTGTCTCTGATTAGTGGATGCTGATACATAAGGGGGTGGGGGTGGGGAGCATGGGAGAAATGGAGGAACTTCGGATGGGGCAGAGGGGTGATGGGGGAGGGCAAGGGGAATGGGAGTAGCAAAAATGGTGGAAAGAGATGGAGATCACTAACCTAGGTACATGTATGAAGACACGAATGGTGTGACTGTATCTTGTTTGCAACCAGAGAGATGAAAAATTGAGCTCTATATATGTACTATGAATTGAAATGCATTTAAATAAACAAACAAACAAATAAAAAGAAAAAAAATAATTGTAATTATCAAGAATACAAGCAATAATAAGTGTTGGCAAGGATGTGGGGGGAAAGGTACACTTATACATTTTTGATGGGACTGCAAACTGGTGCAACCAGTATGGAAAGTAGTATGGAGATACCTCAGAAAACTTGGAATGGATCAACCATTTGACCCAGCTATCCCACTCTTCAGTTTATACCCAAAGGACTTAAAAATCAGCATACTACAGTGACACAGCCACATCAATGTTTATAGCAGCTGAATTCACAATAGCTAAATTATAGAACCAACATAGATGCCCTTCAACAGAGGAATAGGTAAAGAAAACACAGTACATATACACAATGGAATATTACTCAGCCTTAAAGAATAATGAAATTACGGCATTTGCAGGTAATGGATGGAACTAGAGACTATCATCCTAAGTAAATAAGCCAATCCCAAAAACCCAAAAGCCGAATGTTTTCTCTGATAAGCAGATGCTGACCCATAGTGGGGCAGGTGGATAGGTAAGAATGAAGGAACTTTGGTTTGTGTAGAGAGGATTCTGGGAGTAGTGGAGTTGTGGGGATGGGAAGGACAGTAGAAAGAAACAGACATTATTACTATATATATATATATATATATATGTATGGTTACACTAGCGGAATGATTCTGAACCACGTACAGCCAGAGGAATGAGAAGTTGTGCTCCATTTGTATACTATATGTCCAAATGCATTCTACTGCAAATTAATTAATTAATTAAAAATAATAAAATGTAAAAATTTTTTAAATATTTTTTTAAAACAACATACATTTCTGTTGTTTTGAGCCACCTAGTATGTGGTCGTTTGTTACAGCAGCCCTAGGAAATTAATACAGGCTCTGACAACCCATGCTGTCCCACACATTGATAACCTCCTCATCCTGCTCATTGTCTGAATCCCATGCTAGACCATGGAGTGTAAACACTGTCAGTAACCACTAGGCTTGGACACCCCACACTGGGATGCCCATAAACATGGATGCCTTCCTCTCCCCCAAATTCTGATTTTTACATCAAACAAAACCCCCATGTGGAACTCCTCATCCTCTGATTCCAATCCAGGCTGCTTTCATCTCTGATTCCTCTTCTTTCTCCAACTGAAGATCTGTACCTAGAGCCACCTCACTGCATGGACACATACCTTGCTCTACTCCACCTATTGATTTTAGGACAAAATTGTTCTAGAAGAGATGGGGAAAGAAAGAAAGGCAAAGGGAACAAAAAAGAGTTTAAAAAGTTCCAGAGTTCATTTTAATAAAAATACAAAAAGTGGGGCTGGGGTTGTGGCTCAGTGGTAGAGCACTTGCCTAGCATGTGTGAGGCACTGGGTTCGATCCTTAACACCACATGAAAATAAACAAAATAGAGGCATTCTCTCCATTTATAACTACAAACACTTTTTTTAAGAAAGAAAAATACAAAAGGTGATGTCAAAGTCTCCTTCATATACCTCCATGATCTCATTCACTTCCCATTTTCCCTAGGGTTTCCACTGTCCTAAACTTATTTTCCTCTTTTGCATGTGAAATTTTATATCACTACTACATAAGTAAATAGACTCAAACTTAATTCAAACTTCAAGTAAATTATATCATTCTAAAGCTTGCTAGTTTTGCTCAATGTCATGTTTTCAAAGTACATTAATATATGTGGTCCAAGTCTTTCATTTACATTGCTGTATAGGCAAGAATACAGTATAAAATGTATTTATCCAATATCCTTTTCATACCTATTTAGTAAATCTTGCACTCTAATTTTGGATTTGTATATTTCTTCTTTTAGCTCTATTGGTTTCTGTTTCATGTGTTTTGAAGCTCTACTATTTGGTGTGTGTACATTATATTTTTCTAATGGATTGGGGTGGGGGGTTGGTTGTTATTTGGGTACTGGGGATTGAACACAGCCATGCTTAACCACTGAGTCACATCCCCAGCCCTTTGTTATATTTTATTAGAGGCAGAGTCTTGCTGAGTTGCTTAGTGCCTTGCTAAATTGCTGAGGCTGGCTTTGAACTCATGATCCTCCTGCCTCAGCCTCCTGTGCCACTGGGATTACAGGCATGCAACACCGCACCTGGCTTAATGGATTGATTTTTTCGTTATGTAACTTTTATTTTTGTTTCTAACAATTAAAGTCTATTTTATCTGATATTAATATGGCCACTTTTGCTTTTTAAAATTAATATCTGGGGAAGAGGTAAGAGGAGGGTAATGAGGAGTAGATATGATCAAAGTACATTATAATCATGTGCAAATATGCCACAATGAAACATGTTGTTCTGTATAATTAACATGCACTCATAAACTAAATTAATATTTGCTTTGGATATTTTTCCTTATCCTTTTATTTTCAATCTACTTATTGTATTTGAAGTGTATCTCTTGTAAACAGCATATAGTTGGATCATATTTTTAATTGATTCTTCCAATCTCTGTCCTTTAATTACTAGGTTTTGATGACTTAATTTAAACTAATTAGTTATATGTCAGGGCTTAAGTCTTCCATTTTATTATTTCTTTCTGATTGTTTCTTTTTAAACCATTATTTTATTTATTTATTTTTATGTGGTGCTGAGGATCGAACCCAGTGCCTCACATGTGCTAGGCAAGTGCTCTACCACTGAGCAACAACCCCAGCCCTGTTTGTTTCTTCTATTTCTCATTTCTGTTACTCCTTCCTTGCCTTCCTGTAGGTTACCTGAACATTATTAGAAGTCCATCTTGATTTGTTTATAATGTTTCCAATATATCACTTTGTGTAATTTTCTTAATGGTTGCTCTAGAAGTTACATACATAGTTTACTAAAGACTACTAGTATTAACATTTGACTACTTTTTAAAATATTATTTTTAGTTGTCAATGGACTTTATTTATTTATATGTGGTGCTGAGAATTGAACCCAGTGCCTCACACATGCTAGGCAAGTGCTCTACCACTGAGCCACAACCCCAGCTCCAACATTTGACTACTTTTAAATGAGGAAAGCTTAATTGTAATTTGTCATTTTATATTCCTTTATAAATGCAATTTTCTTAAATGCTTTCTTTTTAAATATTTTTAGTTGTCAATGGATCTTTATTTTATTTATACGCAGTACTGAGAATGGAACCCAGTGCCTCACACATGCTAGGCAAGCGCTCCACCACTGAGCCACAACCCCAGCCCTTAAATGCTTTCTTTACATGCATTAACCAGCACATCAACTGTTCTTATAATTTTTGCTTCAACCATAAAATAGGATTAAAGAAATGTAAGAAGAATGGGATATCTATTATATTTATTCCCATTTTTACCCATTCCAATGTTGTCTCATTTCTTTTCTGAAGCTCTAAGCCTTCTTTTGTTATCATTTCCTTTCTTTCTTAAGACCTTTATGAATGTAAAAGAAAGTTCAATGGGAGAATGTCATCCATGTATATTTTTAGCTTTTTTGCATGTTTTGTGATAAATTTTTTATATAAAATCTCATGTCTCTTGCTCTTTGTAGAAGTGAGTTGCATTTCATGATCAACCTCATTATTAAAAGTTGTATTAAGGGGCTGGGGTTGTGGCTCAGTGGTAGAGCACTTGCCTAGCATGTGTGAGGCACTGGGTTTGATCCTCAGCACCACATAAAAATAAATAAAATAAAGATATTGTGTCCATCTACAACTAAAAAACATATATTTAAAAAACAAGTTGTATTAAGAAGATCCAGTAGCAACCTGAGGTATCTCACCATCTCTGCTCCAGCAGCTACTCACATAGCAGGGGCAGCTGGTATCCCTCATGGTTTATGGAGGTGTCCTGGGCTTTGCTGTAGCATGGTGGGTTGGCCTTTCCCCTTGGGTTCCCTCCTCATCCTCAGAATGGATGTTATTTCAATTCTTCTTAGAGAGCTTCCTACAGCCACACGCTAAGATAATTTTTGTAGCAATGAATTATACTTCCCCTTCCTCTGAGAATGTCTCTATTTCTTCTTCATTCCTAAAGGATGTTTCCTCTAGGTATAGAATTCACAGTTGATAGTTCATTTCATTCAGCACTTGAAAAGTGCTGTACCTCTTCCTTCTGGCTTCCGTGGTTTCAGATAAGAATGGTCTGTTATTCAAATACATTTTCTCCAGTAAGTAATGTTTCATTTGTCTCTGGATGCTTTCAATATTTTTTCCCTGCCATTAGTTTTTCAGAAGTTTAATTATGATGTGTATTTATATGTATATAAATTAGATAGATACATACATAGCATAGAGAAAAAGAATAAATTCCTAACAAGTCAGGTTCAGTCTCAGCCCTTTATATATTTACACTCTAGGGCGCTCCTTGGTGGCAGAAAGTATGTTTTACACACTGCTATATCCTCAGTACCCCGTACAGTGTCAGGCACAGACCAGGCACTCAGATGTTGGTTGGTTGGATGAGAAGGTAGAAAGAAATCAAAAGAGGGATATAAGGGCCAGAGAAATGAAGAGTTCAGTACAGGAAAAAGGAATTTAAGGGAGGAAAGCATTGGGCTCTTGAAGAAACTGTTAAGAATTTGGAAGTGACCTAAATAAAGAGCCAGAAAATGGAGGGAGGAAAGAAGTTAAGAGAAGGCCATTTTAGCTCACTGTATAAAGTTCAATCAACAAAGAAAAGAAAAAGAAACTGCTCCATATTCCTTTCCTGTGTGTTGAGGAGGCAACCAACCAGGAAGTACAAAAACATCTCTATGGATTAACCTCTTTTTCCAAGATTTTGTCTACTTCATGTTGTCCTGCCCCTTTCATCCATAGTCATTGTAAATTTAATGTGAATGATTTGTTTCTCCTCCCCAAAACTTTGTTATAAATTACCCCAATCCCTTAGGCCTGGTACATTTTTCCAACTAATATCTGGTCATGCTGCTAGCTTTGAGAATTTGTCCCAGGACTAGTCCTTTTGCCCTTTGGCTAACGTTCATAACAACTCAATAAACTCATAGAGACCTCTTAGTCTCAAGTTTAACAAAACCAAAGTGTCCTAAGTGGGACTGGGAGGTATGACTAGGAGAAGGGGAAGGGAGTTCACAGTGTCTATAAAGGGGGTGGATGTGAAAAGTCAAGCCTGTGATTCTGAGAGAAATCATGATTACTCATGGATGTGAACACTTGTTGAACATAAATATTAGCTCCGTGGAGGCCAGGAAGAACTAGAGGAATTACATCCACCTACCCACTGACAAAGTCAGATACATAGTGGAAAATGGGAGTATAGGTTTCAGGAAGATAGGAAACCCCAGCTGTGGTCAGGATTTCAGACCACTTTCCTAACTTTTGAGGCATTGAAGCCTCCAGGCTTGGGTCGAGCACATGCCTATTCCGGAGACAAAATGGGTGCTCTGTTCCCCTCCCCCCATGGATGATGCACCTTGAGGTGACGCCCGTTAGCTAGAAGTCCGTTGAGCGGAAGCTGTTGAGAAGTCCGTTGGAGAGAGGCCGTTAATGAGACATCGGTTGGGGCTAGGCCATATGATGACATCACCACTGCAGCCTGGAACCCAGTATTGTGAGGGGCGTGGCTTGGGAGAAGCGTTACCCTAACAACCCAGGGTCTTGGCTGACCAGACTTGATCAGAGCGTAGAGTGGGCAAGGTGTAGAAGGAGAACCGAGGACGGCCTGTTACTCCAGCCCCCGGCCCCCTGGGGGCTGACGGGTGGCAATGGAGCTGTACCTCAATAACTGTTCTAAGACTGCCAAAGCGGCCGCCACCAAGGTGGCCGCCAGCACCCTGAAAGCTGAGAAGTCCTGCAGCACAGTGAGTGACTTCCCCTCCTCCTCTTAGACCTGGGGGTGGGGTTTCAGGCAGGCAGGTGGATGGAAGTGGGGTAAATCTCCACTAAGGGGAGAGAACCAGATCCTTCACAATTCACCTGCCTACTCCCTAGTCTCAGGCAGCCAGAGTCACGAGCTGCCACTACCACTGCCAACGGCTGGGACAAAGCTTGGGCGAGGCATAGATGCTGATGACCCTCAGAAGCAGGGAAGTCTTCAGGGTTGTTGGCCGGGCGAGTTCCTTCAACCCTGTATGATTATTTGGTTTATTCAGATGTATCAGCCCACTGAAGTACAATTGATTGGTCTAAACTAAATTGAGTGCCTAGAAGAAATCACAAACTTTCTAATTGTATCTGACAGAGCTCGCAGAAAAGAAACATTCCAGAAGTTGGTGTGTCTCATCTGTTGGATATGCCTCTAGGGGTCAAGATACCGATTCTCCCAGGAAGTACTAATATATTCTATACTACAAATCTAAGTGAAACGGTAATGCAGTTTTTAATAGAATTGAAGTAGTTTTTCTTTATCCTTTTCAGCTTACTATTAAACTTGAAATATTTTTTCTATGATTATGCTTTGTGTCAACTTGAGTTTCATACACCAAATGGAGTTAAAAAAGTAGAAGTGTTTAAGTTCCCTAACATCATGTTGTTGATATAAGACCCTAGGATATGTCTCAGGTGCTCCATCCAATGGCCATTTAGCTTTATCTCCAATCAAAGCCTCAATTTAACAGGCTGGGGCCTTTTCTGCCTATACACATACACCATGCTGTCCATCTATCTCCCAAAATCTGGCATGCACTCTCATTTCCAACAGTCTGACCTCTGTGTCTCAGGACTGAGGTTGAGGTCACAAGCACACTGAACACAAAGTGTACAAATTAGGATTTCAGCTACCAATGGCATCTTAAAAGTAGTCTGGGGGAGGAGAGAAAGAGAAAGGCAATAGGTTTACCAAATCATTCCACTGCCTGTACTCTCTCACTTCAAATTCTGCTTGCATGTTTTATTTTTGATAAATATCCTAATCATTTCCACAAATTGATGTTTGGGTCTGGGGATGTAGCTCGGTGGTAGAGCACTTGTTTAGCATGTCTGAGGCCTGGGTTTCCATCCTCAGGGCAGAAAAAAAAAGTGTGACTTCTTTAATTTTGCATTTATAATACTTTTGAATCTGTTTATTTGCAGCTCTATCAACCTTCTTTTGGCTTTAACCTTACTGATCCTTATTGTCGACTTCTGGAACCCAGCTATAAAAGTCTACATGATCCACATCTAAAAACATACTACAGAAGAAAAGATATCCTGAAGCGATTAAGGAAAGGCGGTTACATCACCAGCAATAATAAAGTACGTTGAAGCCTATTTCCTGTTAACTAGCAAAAACCTAAGTACTTGATAGACACTTGCTTCTTCTGTACCTCACTGGTAGCCTGTGTCAACAACTAGTTGAGAAATGTAGGATACTTAATTTAAAATTAAACTAGCTAGGTTCAGTGGCACATGCCTGTAACCCCAGCAGCTTGGGAGACTGACACAGGTGGATCGTGAGTACAGAGCCAGCCCCAGCAAAAGTGAGGCGCTAAGCAACTCAGTGAGACCCTGTCTCTAGATAAAACACAAAATAGAGCTGGGGATGTAGCTCAGTGGTTGAGTGTCCCTGTGTTCAACCCCCAGTACTCCCCCCAAAATTAAATTAGTCAGTGTTTGGGTCCAAGAAAATCAGGTAGCTTTTTTTCTAAAACTACTTCCTAATTGACGATTTTTCTTTAATAACAGTAAAAGATAATTATCAAAAAGTTGAGTATGTAGGGGCTGGGGTTATGGCGCAGTGGTAGCGTGCTCGCCTAGCACGCGTGAGGCACTGTGTTCGATCCTCAGCACCACATAAAAATAAAATAAAGATATTCTGTCCACCTACAACTAAAAAAAATAAATAAATATTAAAAAAAAAAGTTGAGTATGTAAACACATGCATAATATACATATTTATGTATTTTTACTTCAAATGTAGTGCTTTTCCCCTGGCTCCAAGTAATTTCCCATGCTCATTAGGAAAACTGGCGACAAATACAGCATGACAGAATAAATTGCTTTGGGGGTTAAACATCATTACTATGTTTAGTGTTTAAATAACAAATTGAGTGGTAATAGCAAATTTCTGATTATGATGTGAGACATTAATAAAATAATATCATTTAGTTAGAAATTTCCTGATGATAAAACACTTATATAGAGATACTGCCTTAAACTTGTTACCAAAATGCATTATTGTTAGATTTGATCTCAAAATTCTTACTGAAATGAATGTTGTTATTACTCTCTTCTCTGGAAAGTGTTATAATTGTTATGACTTTCTGTTTATATTTTTGGTTTTGTTTTTGTAGGTTATATGTTCCCTGAAGGAACTGAATAAGTACAGACAATATCTGACCAGTTTAAAAATAGACTTTCAAAAAAACTATATACGAGAACAAGTAAGTCAAGTACTTCAATTTGTTTTATTTGGGATTTAAAAGAAAAATTTTGATCTAAGGTTTGGTCCTATGCAGAACATTGTCTTAAAATACTCTAACCTAGAAAAAATTCTAGGGCTGGGGTTGTGGCTCAGTGGTAGAGCACTTGCCTAGCATGTGTGAGGCACTGGGTTCAATTCTCAGCACCACATGTAAATAAATAAAATAAAGGTCCATTGACAACTAAAAAATTTATTTAAAAAATATTCTAACCTAGAAATATTAAGGTAACAAACCAAATAAGGTCACTGTAAGGAATATATAAAAAAAAACTTCATGAAACATTTGCATTTTCATTTATGCAGGAAAGTATTTCTTTGTCTGGAAAGGAATCACACTAGACTGAAATGCAGGTTAACAGAATTAACCATTTGCAAAGCACCAGATATTTACTAAGCCTAAAACTTAAGAAAATATGTCAAAGGATAGGTTTACTTCTGTCAAACACAAAAACTTTAATACTTTTTTCCTTCAGAAAATGATTGAAAAACAAGTACATGAACTGCAAGAAAACAAGAATGTCTATGATACTTGTGATGCTACCCGTTTCCACCAATGGCTGTTACAGGCAAGCCTGCGAACAACTCCAGACCAAGATTTGTTAATAAAACGCAGGTATGATCCAAGTTAAGGGACATTTCATGGACACATATGGATTCCAAAAAGCTATAAAATACTAGAAACAGTTGACTACAGAATGAACAAAAGTTTAACACTGTTTAACCCACCAATAGTCTTCATTGTGGAAAGAAGAAAAAGTAGAACAAAAGGTAGAGGGATCAGGAACCTTGGTACCAAGGCTCAGAGAAGAGTTTTTACCTGAGAAAGTTGAGCCAGTAGGAGCCCAAGAGGTAAATCAAACTGATATTTTAAGAAGAAATCCAAAGTATTAATCCTTGATCTTGGAAAACACAGACTCATAGTAGCAAAAGGAGAGCAAATGTGTCTTTAGCATGTTTCAAACATAAACTTAAAAGTACTGCAACATATATCATTCCCTAACCAACTATGTGTTATTTTAGCTAGCGCCACACACATTCCATGTTGCCATTAAAGCCAACCCCCATGCCTGGGGAGGAAAAGAGATGAGTCATATAGTTTTTTTTTACCTTTATCAGAGTAAAGAACAGTGTCCTAATCACCTGGCTCTTATATTCCATGGATTCAATTCATGATATGCCAGAATACATACTGATCCACAAGTGTCCCAGAGTGACAGTCTGCAGACCTCTCTGTAGAAGATAGGTCATGCAGGGACCTGAGAGTCACAGAAAGGCCAGTACACACTTAAAGTTCAAGGAAATTCAAATCTTCTGGTTTTCCAGTCAGTCTTGCGGTTGATTTTGGCAATCTTTAGATACTCATATACCCTAAACCACTGAGTAATAAATAATCTTTGTAAAATGTTTTTAATCACACTGTTCCATATTTTGCCTTTGTGCCAGGTATAGTAACAGAGAATTGCATAACAGAGAATGGTAAAACAAGTATATCATGATAAGTTGGTGGGTCAGGCCAGTTTAAAAGTCCCTGAATAACTCTCAATTTTCTATAGTTCAGTAAATAAAAAGCAACAAAATAGGTGATTTGGAATAAAGTAGATAATTCCATCATGAAGGAAACAGCCAGTTTACTTTCACTTATATTTGTACTTTTACTTAGATATTTACATATGATTAGTAAGGAATTAGACAAGGTTGAAAACACCACAGAAAAGCGGAGTACACTTCAGATGAAGGAAGAAGAAAGACGACATCGGGAACAACTAAGAAGGAAACTTAACCTACATAGACAGATTGAAGAGGTGAGGAATACCAAATTTCAAATATCAGGGTGAAAATTGGGTACGGTTGTTTATATGTAACCATTTTTAGTATTCACACTATATTGCCTAATTATTTCAGGTTTGGAAAATAAACCCCTGTAAATGTTTTACCCCTTTTATAATAAGCAAGCTTTTAATTCAAATAGTGAGACTGATATCACAAATTATAGTTCCTTTACATTATAGTCACACAGTCAGACTTTATCTGTTCTTTAAAGTTTTATAATTTGAGCCTAGTGAAAAATAATTGTGGCTGCATTCTCTTTCCCCAAATTTAGACAAGGCTATTATTTGTTTAGTTTTTTCATCAAAATACATTTAAGAGCAACAGATCACATATGATATACCCTGAGTCCAGAAGAGAAAACCCTCTTGCCAGTAGCCTTTTAGAACTATCTTTGGAGTCATACTTATGCTTGAATTAAACTTATCATAACAAAATGATTTCTTTCCTTTGGCCGCTCCATTGCATCCATCAACACATTCCCAATGAAAGACAATAAAACAAGCTACAGCTAAATCCAGTGTGAGGTTTTCATTATGGTTGACCCAATTTCTGTTAGGCTATGGATTTGGCCTATTTTTCTGATTGATGGAAAATAGACAAAATACTTTTTTAAAGTATTTCAGAAGCCGGGCGCGGTGGCTCAAGCCTGTAATCCCAGCACTTTGGGAGGCTGAGACAGGAGAATCGCGAGTTCAAAGCCAGCCTCAGCAATGGCGAGGCGCTAAGCAACTCAGTGAGACCCTGTCTCTACATAAAACACAAAATAGGGCTGGGGATTTGGCTCAGTGGTCAAGTGCCCCTGAGTTCAATCCCCAGTACCAAAAAAAAAAAAAGTATTTCAGAGAACCCATGCTTACTATGATAACATTGTGCTCCCTAGGAATGGAAAACAAAAGAAATGTTTCTTCTGACAAAAATCAGAGAAGAAGTAAAAAGAGAAGCAAAAGTTGAAGAACATCATCGGAAAATCAGAGAAGAAATTGAACGGAAGGTAATGAGCTTTTACCAAAGACTTGGGCTGCTTGAGGAAAGCCTTTTGCCATTTTTTAAATATTTTACAGTGCTGTCACAAGTGGCCTAGACTCATAAAAACAGCTATTGTTGAAGAGATCAAGTCTAGATTAAATCTGTACTTCAAGGGCTGGTCTGAAGTGTGAACAACCTTGAAAAAGCAGGCAATGAGTTAAATTAGTAATTAATTATTAATTATTAGTCAATTATTAAACTATATTTTTCTTGATCTAGAGATGTGACTCAATGGTAGAACACTTGCCTAGCATACATAAGGCTCTGGGTTTGATACACAGTATCAAAAAAATTTTTTTATGTTCATGTTGGGCCACAACAGTAAATTACTGCTTACTACCTTTGTAGCTTTGTGCTTTTTATGACTTTAGAAATTTTCAGACATGAACAAAGGTAATATTTTCAGACATGAACACCATAATATTTGAAATGTTTTTTATCTCTAGTGGCAAGTTGATATTAACAATATTTTAAATCTATTAAATATATTTTTAATATTTTAGAAACAAGCTCTTCTAGAGAAAAAAATTGCTTATCATTCTCAAAAAGGGCAAAGAAATGGGCATAAAGTAAGTGAATCAGAAGAAAATATCGTTGAAACCAAAAGACAAGATGAAGCAGGTAAGAGACAATAAAAAGCAAAAGCACTAAGTAGAAGAAGCACTTTTGTATATTAAATATTGGTCTTTTTTAAAAACCCTTCTGTATTTACATGATGAAGGGAAAGGCCCTTGCAAAGATTAAGTCCTAGGAGTTCTCACTACCTGTGCCAGGCACTGTGTAAGGCACTTCCCAGTTACAAATCCAATTGTAGAGTATGCACATACAAATTTTTATAATACATTAATTGCTCTTATAAAGTGGCTAAGTAGACAATACTGCCTATATATCTGGTTTTAAAAGGAGCTAGTAAGAGGAAACAGCACAAACAAAAAGGAAGGAAAGACAGAGAGCAAGAAAGATAGAAATAAGTCTAAATAAAAGGAAGAGCAAGTAAGAAGCAGTAAAAAGGAAAGTTTAGCCAGGCGCAGTGGCGCACGCTTGTAATCCCAGCACTTAGGGAGACTGAGACAGAGAATCGCAAGTTCAAAGCCAGCCTCAGCAACAGCAAGGCACTAAGCAACTCAGTGAGACCCTGTCTCTACATAAAACACAAAATAGGGCTGGGGATGTGGCTCAGTGGTTGAGTGCCCCTGAGTTCAATCTCCAGTACCAAAAAAGAGAGAAAAGCTTAAGAAAAGGAATCAGTTAGAGAAAAAAAATACAAAAACTAAGACTGAGTACAGGTGACAAAAAGAGAAATACAAGAAATAGAAAAACTTTAATGATAAATCAGTAAGAAAAGATTATACATAATCTAGTTTGAGAGAGCAAGCTAGTGAAAAAAAAGAAAATTTGAAAGGGATATAAAAGAAGACATGAAGCAAGAAACAAAAAGTAAGAAGAAAAAGTTGGAAAGGAGGAGGCAGCAAGAAAAGATGGTACAAAAAGAAAGAACTGAGACCAGGAGGAGGAAAGAGTCAAAGAAATAGTACAGAAGAAGCCAGTAGGAGAATAAAAAGAAACAAGAGACAGAAAGAAATGGGGGAGAGCAGAGGAGGAAAAAAGGCAGATAGGCAAAAAAAGGAGAAAGAAAATTCAAGAAAGGGAGCAAAAAAGCCAGGCACTCTGGCACACACCTTTAAGTTCAGCTACTCAGCAGGTTAAGTCAGGAGAACTGCAAATTTAAGGCCAGCCTTAGCAACTTAGCAAGGCCATAACTCAAAATAAAAATAGATCAGTGGAGTAGATGAAAAGGAATAAGGGAAGGGAAGATGAATAGGATAGGGAAAGACACTGGAGTGCACCTGGCCTAACTCTCCTATGTGCGTACATGAATATACCACAGTGAACCTCACCATCATGTGCATCCACAAGACATTAATTTTTTTTAAAAAAACTAAGTAAATAGCAGAAAGATCAGTAAAGTAGAAGGAAGGGAACAGGGACAGGGAGAAGAGGAGGGAAAAGTACTGGGGACTGAATTAGAGCAAATTATATTCCATGCTTTTATAATTGCTTCAAAATTAATACTAATGTAATATATAACTAAAAAGAAGAAAAAGAAATACTAGGAATGTATCTTAGTGGTGACGTACCCTTGCATTCAATTCCCATTATCGCAAAAAAAGATAGATGGGTAAAGAGAGCGTAGACTTTGAAAAGGAGAATCATACAACAGTAAGAAACCACAAAACAATGAAGGTACACTAAATCAAAGGAAAGGATACAATAGGAAGAGAATAGGAGAAAAAGGAAAGAAAAATAAAATGAGGCAGATGGGACTTGGGTTGTGGCTCAGTGGTAGAGCACTCGCCTAGCGCGAGTGAGGCACTGGGTTCCATCTTCAGCACCACATAAAAATAAATAAAAAAAATAAAGTTACAATTAAAAAGTCAACCTTTAAAAAAATGAGGCAGAAATAAAAGCAGTAGAATGATATACAGACATAAAAAAGAAAGTGAAGTAAAGTGAAGGGAAATAGAAAACAAAATGGAAATTTAGAAGAACTTAGTAAGAAGAGTATAATAAAGAAAAAGATTTTAAACGAAGATAGCAATACTAAATGATAGGTAATATAAACAGACACTTAAAAGGGAACAATCAGTAAGAAAGATATTGTAGGAAAATATAGAAAGAAACCATGGAATGAAAAAAGACAAAGAGGGTGGGGAAGAGAAATAAAGGGACCACAGAAAGTCAGCAAGTAAGATGAGGTTAAAAAAGAGAAGGCAGTACAAACGACAAAAATAAACATGGGAGAGTTAAAGTTTTCAAAAAGAAGGCTGTAAAAATAAATGAAGGAAGTTTGAGGAGAGGAAGGAAGAAAGTGAGGAAAGCAAGGAATGAAAAGAGTGAAGGAGAAGAACAATAAAGATGTTAAGAAAGAAAAGGGAGGGACTGGCGTTGTGGCTCAGTGGTAGTGTGCTTGCGTAGCATGCGTGAGGCACTGGGTTCAATCCTCAGCACCACATAAAAATAAATAAATAAATAAAGGTATAAAAAATATTTTTAAAAAAGAAAGAAAAGGGAGGAGAAGAAAAAGGAAAGGAATAGAAAGGAAAGAAGTTTAAAAAGAATGAACTAGTAGGAAAAGATTAAAATAAAAAGAGGGAATGTGAACGTAGGAGAGTCTTGAGAAAGTATTCCAGAAAAATTGTGGGAGGGGATGAGGCTTAACAGGAAGACTTTTATAATAAAAGAAGTTAAAAAGGGAAGCCTATAAAAAGTGAGTTAAAAAGGTAGGAAGAGATAAAAGAGGGAGGAAGGGAGGGGGGAAAATGAAAGGTGAAAAGGAAGAGGGAGGGATTCGGGGGAAAGAAGAAGGAAAAGATAGAGAAAAAAGGAACAAAGGGAAGAAAATAAGGAAGGTAAGCAAAAGCGAAAGAAACACTGTGAAAGAAAAAGTTGGCATAAAAGTCATAGATTGGGGCTGGGGTTGAGGCTCAGTGGTAGAGCACTTGCCTAGCATGTGGGAGGCGCTGGGTTCAATCCTCAGCACCACATAAAAATAAATAAAATAAACGTCCATTGACAACTAAAAAATATTTTAAAAAATTTTCCTTTAAAAAAAGTCATAAAGGGATAAACAAGAAAAAGAAGAAAGGGAAATTTTAAAAGGATGATTCAATAGGAAAAAGTAGAATGAAGAAGAAGAGGAAATGTGATTGTGGGAGAAATGTTTGAAAGAAGGAGCCAGTAAGAAATTTAAGTTTCTTGGGGAGGGTATTTAAAAAAAAGAGAGAGACTTCCAGGGCTGGGGTTGTGGCTCAGTGGTAGAGCACTTGCCTTGCATGTGTGAGGTACTGGGTTTGATCCTCAGCACCACATAAAAATAAAGATATTTGTGCCCATCTTACAACTAAAAAAATATTTTTTAAAATAAAAGAATCAAAAATTGCCACTGCAGAAAATAATGAAAGCAGAAGAGAACAAAATAAGGTCTAAAAAGGGTGACCAATAAAAAATATAGCACAGAAAAGAGAAAAATAAAGTGAGAGAAAGGGAAATGAAGGAAGAAAGGGAAGGGAAGGGATGAAAAAAAGAAAAACATAAGGAACACAGAAGTGGTTTTTTAAATGAGATAATGTGTGCATAAAAGTTTTGTTTTTTGTTTTTTATTTCTAGATATACATGACATTAGAGTGTATTTTGTCAAAAAATGTAAAAAGTGATAGTAAGAGTAGACAATATGAAAGAGAAGAAGGAATGAAACTTTATAAAAGAGGAGTCCTTAATAAAACTCATTATTTGGTTCAATGAAACAATGAGGTGGTAGGCATTCTGCCCTTGAGCTGATAAATCACTTTAGCAATGATATTGCCCCCTCCATTCATAACTGTTAACTTCTCTACCTCTAGTAGAAAGAAGGTTACAGGTAGGAATCTTATAGTGCGGCCACCTCAAATCCTTTTTGAAATAGAAAATATAAACGAATTTAAGTACATAATATTACAGGGGCAACACAAGGGTGAGAGTGTCTATTTCACATGTGAAACTGACACATACTGCTCTAATAAGGCTGCCATCTTCCATCATGCAGACTCAAAACGATGCCCATCTTATAACTCTAATGAAAACCCAGTTAGCACACATGCAGTTTGGAATTCTCTTCATCTGTCTAAATGGCTATAAATAGGAGCTGTAATCACCTTTCTCCCAGGTGAAGTCTCTGTATATGGTTCCTTCTGCCAGAGTGTGAGGCACAAGCAAAAAACTTGTCATTGCCATTGTGGCCTGGAGGGTCTGTAGCACAATCATCATGCTGGTCTACATCCTATACAGAGAAAAAAAAACATACTCCCATTGAGTAGGATGTAGTTTCCCCCGTCTCCCAGAACAGAATCATGTCTAGTTCAAGCTAAAGTATAGCCTTAAGTACACTCAATATTATAAATGTCATTGTCCTTCCTCCCCATTGCATCTATCTATTTGAGATGTCAATCTTGGTAGTGTTGACCTCTGGGGCTACATAATCCTTTGTTTGGGAGGGGGGGCATCCTGTGCGTCATAGGATGTCTAGTGGCATCCCTGGTCTCTACCCATGCCAAGAACAACCTTGCCCTCTTTGTGACAATCAGAAATGACTCTAGGGCTGGAGTTGTGGCTCAGTGGTAAAGCACTTGCCTAGCATGCCTGAGGCACTGGGTTCAATTCTGAGTACCACATATAAATAAATGAATAAAATAAATATCTATCAACATCTACATTTAAAAAAAGAAAGAAATGACTCTAGATATTTCCAAATGTCCCCCAGAGAACACAATTTCTTCCTATTGAGAACTGCTGCCTATCTTCTACAATTCCTCCCACAACCCCATACATAGATTGGCACATGTTTATCCACTTATTGGGCATGAAATGATAGAGTTGATCTGAGGTAATTTTGTTATTTACACTCTTGAAAATAAGTGTCTCATTTTTTAAAGCTTCTGCTCCAAAGATGAAGAAAATGAGTTATGCTGCCATTGACGAGAAAATATCCCAAGGACCTCAGGAACAAAAACGTAATTGAAATGTTATTATTAGAAATTAGTAATTTGTAGAAATACTTGGTTTAGCAATGACCTCTCCTGCTTATTATGCACACAAATGGACTTTTAATAATGCTACAGTCTCAATTGCCATCTGCGTTGGGTTTCCTAATTAGTGTCATTCTGTCCACACTCCCATGAGCAAGATAGCCCACATATTGCAGCTGACAACTCTCCAAGCACAGTTCAGAACCCTGACTTTGCCACAGCCCCTGCTCCTGATCTTGTCTCTGTACTTTTCAATTTTAGATAAGATCCTGAGGCACTTCAACCTGTGTGGCACTGGCTATTGTTACTACCCCTTGCTCAAAAGTTCTGCCTCCTAAGGAAGTTTGTACCTATATCTCATTTGTTCTAGCTGTAAGGAGAACCATCCTGACACACTGCTGAATGGAAGTGCTACTTATATTTCTGAAGGTTTTGGCCCTAGGGTCCTGGTGAGACCTCTGCTGATGCTCTTTCTCAAAATCTTACCTGTCCTTTGATTTTGGCCTTTTCAGACCTGTGATAACTTATGTCACTTCACTGGCAGCAGAAATATTTTATTCTGCCACATATTTTTCTCCATCAGTAGAGTATTTCTCACTCTTGTTCCCTGTTCATTTTATAATAGTCCAACTGGGTAGCAGCTATTGTTGTCATTTTGACATTTCAGCCTACTTCTCAAGGAGGTTTCTTTAACACACAGAGAGTCAGCACTATTTACTTCATTTAAGTGTCTTCCTTCCTTTTGTTTTCTGGCTCAGTTATTGATTTTTCAAGAATATTCCTCTAGATTCTACCATTGTGGGGCCCCCCAAATTGCTCAGACTTTCAGGGAGCCTCCCCATCTCTCTCTCTACTTCTTTCCCAAAGATGGTGTCCAGATGTCTGAAACAAGAAATGTGGCTTATGCTTTTACTCCTCTAAGTGTCAGTAGCATGGGCATCACCAAGAACTTATTGTAAATGCAAAGTCCCAGTCCCCACCCTAGACCTACTAAGTCATAATCTGCATTTTAAAAACATCCCCAGGTGCTTCAGATTCACATTAATTTTGGGGAAGCACTGGCTTCCATGACCTCATAGAGAAAAACAGAGTCAGGGTGCTTGGATGAAATGTGCTCTGCCCTACCCACTGATCTTCAGAGAGATGTTCCTATCTCCACTCTGAAAGTGCTTGGTCTATTGGCATTCACAGTTGAAATCTGCCACCAGCTCATGACTAATTTTATGGTCTCTCTGGACTTTAGGAGGGTCTTCTGGATTTTCCATCTCCCCCATTCTGTCTGGCGGCTCCATAACAATTGGGGTAGAGCTTTCTTGCCTCTCCAACAGTGTCTCCTTGCTCACAAGCTCCCCAGCTTGTATCTCAGCCCTTTCTGGGCTATGTCTACACCACATGGGAGCCAAGAATAGCTTAAGAAAGCAACACTTCAGAGAAGAACTTGCTGTGCCTGACCACAAAAAAACTAAGTGAGAAGGAAACAAGGATAGGGGTAACCTAACAGATCTCTTTCTAGAGTCCTTAAATGGAGAGTGGAGCAGTAGTACCTCTTGTTTGCCCTCCAAGTTAAATCCACTTATCCAAGGTAACCAAAGCCCAGCATAAGCCATGTAGGAAGCCATTCTTTTTTCTCTGCTCTCCAGCCTTTCTGTCCAACCACCCCTCCATTTGATAAGCACTTCTGTGCTGCTAAAAAAGTGACATTTCTTTGGTAATTTTCCCTAAATCATACTGCCCTTCTTTGTGACCCCAGATAACTCTTAGTGGTGAGCAAGGGTATCTCCAGTGCACTACATCTGTTAGCCACCTTTCCATAGCTGTGACAAAATGCCTGAGATAAAAAAATTTAAAAGGATGGAAGATTTATTATGGCTGAACATTTTGAGGTTGCAATCCATGGCCACTTGGCCCCAGCACTTTGGTGAGGAAATATATCATGGAAAGAATTCATGGTGAAGGAAACTACTTACCTCATATCAGCTGAGAAGCAAAAAGAGAGAGAGGAATGGTCCAGGGTCCCAATATGTCCTTTATGGGCATGCCCCCAATGATCTAACTTCCTCCAGGTAGGCCCCAGTTCCTGAAGTTTCCATTACACAATAACACCATCAACTGAAGGCCAAATTTTCAATACATGACCTTTTGGGGTAATATTTACTCCAAGGATCCAAACCACAACAATACAGGAGAATTTTATGAGCTAAGTTTTCCAGCCTACTGCTATACAAATATGAACATAAAACTTAAGAAAATTCTAGAGACATGTAGATGGCTCCCAAGGCATATTGTCCCCTGTGTCATCCTATTTTTATATGACAGAGGCTAAATGCTACCTTGATATTTATCATGGTATTTTTCATGTTACAAACTCAATCCTCCACCCCTATGTCCAATCCCAAACAATAGATGTCTACAGAATACTAGGGAAAATGTACTTAATGAGTCAAAAATGAGAAAATAATGATATAAATTTTCTGAAATGGTAGTCCTCTTGCACAATGTATGTTTACATTGGTGAAGCCCCAAAATACAAGCACAGAAAAACATGAGTCTCCAGTTCTGTATGTTATAGGCATGTTAATTGTACAAAGGTGTAAAACATAAAATATAGACAATATATATCATACAACAACCTAATAGAAATGGGCAAAAGGCTGAACAGACATCTTGCTGAAGAAGACATAAGATAGGAAATAGCACATGAAAATCTGTTCAACATTATAAGTTATTAGGGAAATGTAAATTAAATCACATTGAGATATTACTACATACCTAGTAAAATGACTAGGATTTAAATAATTGATCATATCAAGTATTTTAAAGACCTAGAATAACTAGAACTGTCATACACTGTTGGTGAGAATGTAAAATGGTACAATCACTATGGAAAACAGCTTGGCAACTTAACCTCATATCTACCCTGTGATTCAGTCATTTCAAAAAGTATGTACCCAAAAGAAGAAAAAATACATGTACACATAGACTTGTATGCTAGTGTTCATAACAGCATTATGTATAATAGCCAAAAACTGGAAACAACCTAAATTCCCTTCCATAGGTAAATGGATGAATTGTGTACATACATAATATAGAATACTAATCAATAATAAAATGAATAAACTACTAATATAGGCATCAATGTTTTTTTTTTTTTTTTGGTACCAGGGATTGAACTCAGGGACACTTAACCCCTGAGCCACCTCCCCAGCCCTATTTTGTGTTTTATGTAGAGACAGGGTCTCACTGAGTTACTTAGTGCCTCGCCATTGCTGAGGCTGGCTTTGAACTCACGATCCTCCTGTCTCAGCCTCCCTAAGTGCTGGGATTACAGGCTTGAGCCACCGCGCCCGGCTTAGGCATCAATGTTGATAAATCTCAAAATATACGCTGAAAGAAGGAAGTCAGGCAAAAAAAGAGCAGATCCCACTTTATTCCATTTATGTAAAATTCTTGGAAATGGAAATCAATATATAACAAAAGGATTAGTGGTTACCTGGAGTACAGAGATAGAAAGAGGTATGAATTATAAAGGAGCATTTTAAAATTGAGGGGTGATGGAAATGCTTGTTATCTTGACTGTGGTAATGATTTCATGGACTTATACATATATTAAAACTGAACAAATTTAACATTTTAAATATGTGCAGGTTATTATAATTCAAAAAAGTCATTTACAAATTTTTTATTTTCCCTTTCATTTACTTTTAGAATCAGTTCAAAATTTTCCAAGCAATAACAATGTTTCTGTGAAAACATCAACAACTTCATTGTGTCATGGGGAGGATATACAGAAAAACACAATAGAACAAAAGGTAAAAAGTTGTATGATTCACATATTTTGTATTGGTCATCAATTTTTCTCATTAATTTTTATTTTGATGAATAGCCCTTGGCTTGGTACTTTCTGGTTTCAAGATCATGGGATCTTAACCCTCTTCCTGGCAAAGGTGCTGAGTCAGTTTCATGCTACATGTACCATGCCCATTTAGCAGAAATGAAGTTAAACACTTGATGATTATGATAATGATGATGAAAATGATGATAGCTAACATTTATTGAGAACCTACTGTGGGCAAGGTCCCATGCTAAGCTTGAAAGAAAAGGGAAAATGTGAATAACATAGCATACAAAGATGGAAAGGAGACATAGTCACTATCTAAGAATATGGCATAAACAAAAGTCCTTGTAATAAATGAGAGAAGAGTTTTGTACAAAATCCTCTGGGAGCACTTTAGAGAGTAATCCTACCTAAAGCAGTCTAAAAAGGCTTTATTAAAGGAAAGTTTAATCAAATTAAGTCTTGAAATGTCAGTCTTAAACTTTTCAGATGAATATATGTGAGGATATAATGAGGCAATATTGCAAATAGAAATGAAAGTACAAGGGAAAACATGGAGGTGTTATCCACCACAGTCAGGGAAGTGCAGGAGATGAAGCTGAAAAGGTAAATTGAAGCCAGAGCCTTCTTTATACATCTTCCTGAAGTATGCATTTATCGTCTCAGTAATAGGGAGCCATTGAAGGTTTTTTAGTTGGGATGCAAAAAAAAAAGGGCATGATTTTCCTGGTGTGGTGGTGCATGCCTGTAATCCTAGTGACTCAGGAGGCCGAGACAGGAGTATCACAAGTTTGAGACTAGTCTCAGCAATTTAGCGAGGTCCTCAGCAACTTAATGAGACCCTGTATCAAAATAAAAAATGAAAAGGGCTGGGGATGTAGCTCAGTGGTAAAGCAGCACTTGGTTCAAACCCCAGTACTCTCCTCCCCAAAATGGTTTGGATTCTAAAAAAAAATCTAGTTGCATTTTGTGAAATACATGGTAGAAATAAGAGATTAGAGAAAAGATAGTTTCAATCTACTGGAATAGTCCAGATAAAAATACAAAGTGCTTAGGCAGGTACCATGTGCACACCTATAACCCTAGACACTCAGGAGGCTGATGAAGGAGGATTGCAAGTTTGAGGCCAGTCTCAGCAATTTAGTAAGACCCTAATCAACTTAGTGAAACCCTGTCTCAAAATAAAAAGGGATGGGGTTGTAGCTCAGTGGTAATGTGCCCCTAGGTTCAATCCCCAGTACCTAAAAAATGTAATATAAGTGCCCAAACAAAGACAGTGGCTATGAGGGTGAACAAAAGACCACAGATATCTCAGAGTCAGACTGTGTCAGGAATTGGTTACTCAATACATTTATAGATCTAGAGTGAGGGTGATGATGATATTGATACAATTTTTGTGCATAGGTTTACATGAATGAGATGTCTTTCTCTGTGCTTCCATAGTGCCCAGGCTTACCTCAATCTCAGAACTTATTATATATATACTGTATCATAGTTGTCTGTCTGTTCTACTAGTTGATAATCTTCTTTAGGTCAGAAATTATGCATCACATTTTATTTCCATGCATTGTATTCAATAAGCATTAGATTAGATTGAATTGTCCTTATCTGAAATACATAGAACAACTCTAAGCATTTTAGAATGGATCACTGGGTGGATTATCATGCTTTTAACCAAAATGTGGAATAGAGGAGAAGAAGCAAGTTTGGAAAGATGGGGCACACAGGCATAGGGCTTCATTTTGAACTAGTTTAGTTCTAGCCAGTTAAGATAACTCATGAGTGTTATTGAGAAGAAGATTGATAGTATGTATTAGCATTGAGATCAGTGCTCAGGAAAGGTATAGGGATGGGGGAGAGGGTACTGTATTAATTTGATTGCTTTAGAGTAGACAAAAGTCTCTTTTAGAAGCTTAATTATCTTAACATTTTTCTCTTGAATGTTAAATCGTACAGGATGATATAGAAACAACTATAACACCATATCCTTTAAATGATAAAGGTAAGAAAATGGACAATATTCATATCTTGTTATTTTTCAATTAAATACATAGTTTTAGATGGTTTTTTAAGTTATGCCTTTTTCTGATTATAAAATTTATGCTTATTTTGGTACAGGAAGATTAAAAATTATTCGCAATTACAAATGTTACTATTTTACATTTTTTAGTAATTCCTGGGTGAATAGGTCCTTTGGGGTTGCACAGTATAAGGAAATTAGAGTCTATACTATGGCTGCCTATACTGATAGGTGAAGTAAGTTTTTGACATAACACTGATTTGGGAATTCCAAAGCAGAGAATCCTCTACTGTCATCCTTTATCCCCAGACATATAAATATATGCTATATTTCATTTCCCCAGGGCTGGACTAGAGTTCAACCAAGTCTACCAGTTTCTGCAAAATCTTCCCACATATTCTACACACATAAAGACACACACATACACATACACACACACAACACCTATCAATAACACTAGGACATCACGTGAGTGGCCAACAGGCCACTCAAACCTAATATAAACAAAGCCACATGTATCATCTCCCGGTCAACCAAATCCCTGTCCTCTGTTCCTCCCATTTTTATCCAGGCACAAGACCTGACTTAGCTTTGACTCTTTCCTATTGTTTATATTCTACATCCCAAAGTTTTCACATTCTAATATACTCCTTAAGCTCTCTCATAACCTCCTTTTCCTTCCTATTCATGTCACCCTGTTCTTAATTATTGCAATAAATTGCCCCCAATCTCTTCTTCCTTTTCACCTATCCTATATGTTACTGTGACTGTAATCTTCCTTAAAGACAGCTTTGGGTATATAATTACTCAACTTGAAAGTCCTCAGTGTGTGCCAATAGCTAAGCTATGGAACCAACCTAGGTGCCCTTCAACAGATGAAGGGATAAAGAAAATGTGGTATATATGGACTATTACTCAGCCATAAAAAGAATGACTTTATGACCTTTGCCAGTAAATGAATGGATCTGGAGAGTATCATGCTAAGTGAAATAAGCCAATCCCCAAAAACCAAAGGTCAAATGTTCTCTCTGATATGTGGATGCTCACACAACAAGCAGTGTGAGGGAGTGAGAATAAAGGTTCAGTGGATTAGACAAAGGGGAATTAAGGGAATGGAGGTGGTATAGGAATAGGAAAAACAGGGGAATGAATCAGACATAGCATTCCTAAGTTCACATATGCATATATCACAGTGAAACTCCACATCATGTACAACCACAAGAATGGGATCCTAATCAGAATAAGTTATACTCTGAGTATGACTTAATATGTCCAAATATATTATACTATCATCTACAAAGAACAAGTAAAAAAGAAAGTCCTCAGTGTTTCCCCCTTGTCTATTGAATAAAGTGAATAACAGCTCATTCTGGTAGTAGAGGTGAAGGGGTATTAAGCTGATAAAGAAAGTTCAGGTCAGAGATTAGGGAGTTCAGCCTTGTCCTTGAGGCAGTAGTGAGTCAGTGGAAGTTTGCAGGATGCAGAATTCAAATGTCATCAAGTCATCTTATTCTTGGATCTGCCTCAACTTTCATAAATAAATTTCATAAATAAATACATTTTTGACTATAATCATTCTAGACATAATGTCAACATAGCAAGGAGAACTATATCATTTCCTCATAATTAACAGTACCTCTTCTCTCCCCCAGGAGAAGAAAGTGCCTTGGTTCTTGCTCCACTTGTTTGTGATAAAACAACATCTATCTCCAGACAATCTATACTGGATATTTCAAAACAAGAGGTAAGTAGTACTTCTTTTGTACCAGATGCAGACAGAACAAATAAGGTATGAAATTATGATTAACATTGGTACAAAAGTTTCATCCATTAAATTATAATTTAGAATAGCCTTACTCCCTGTAATTAACAATTCCATAATAAGATTTTACAAAAATTAAAATATGAACCCCAGTAACAGTCCTGGGCTACTTTAGTCTACTGACATACATAGCTATCAATTATGTTCACATTGCCATATAGCAAATGTGGGAAATGCCAGTAACAATTTGTAAGCTGGCAAAAAAAAAGTGGTGAGCCTGAGATTTCAAAATTGTTAGATCCAAAACTTAAATGATATATTTGCCTTAATTCATAATAGTAATCACCAAAAGTAACTTGAGTGTTCCCACTTAATAACCCTTATGTTATAGGCTTCCTAACTGGTGGGCTATCAGAATTTTAAGAAACATGTTCCCTGCAAAGGAAGCATCAAATTGAGTATGAATCACTACTCTTCAAGTGCTATGGGTGTGCAGAGACAGCCATATGGTCTTACTCTGTCCCCTTTGTCACCAGAGCCCAGCCATCTAATTTTGGAAAGGTAACAGCAGATATTCACAATGTAGCCTCTGGTCGTAGCAAAGGTTGCATGGGGGCTTTCAGTTTGTTATTATAGAAATCAAATGCATATCACATCCTTGGCTTTGTTAGCACTGTGTTAACTACTGCTGCTCTAAAAATTAACATGACTTGAGAGGTGTTATCATGCAGGAAATTCACTGAGGTCTTCACAAATGAATTCTACATTACTAAAGTATAAAGTTGCATTGTTTGCTATAACTTAACGTTAAATGCATAGTAAATAACAGATACATATATACAATGGTGAAAATATTATGTGTCAGCCATAATAAGCTTCTCTGTACAAACACACATTAATGAAACACCTACTATGTGTGGGCACTGTGCTACTATATCAACATCCGTAATCACTATGCTCAGTATCTAAAGAAAGAAACTTTACTACTTAGAGATAGTTTAGCAATTGCATATGAGATTAAATTTTTACTAGCTTCCATCTAGAGCCAGAAAAAATGTCACTCAGTATAACATGGATGACAAAACTAATACTACATGCTTTACCAAAAGAATCAATAAACAAATTTACATCACCAGTTTTTTTGTTTTGTTTTGTTTTTTGTTTGGTACTGGGGCTTGAACTCAGGGGCACTCGACCACTGAGCCACATCCCCAGCCCTATTTTGTGTTTTATGTAGAGACAGGGTCTCACTGAGTTGCTCAGCGCCTCGCCATTGCTGAGGCTGGCTTTGAACTGGCGATTCTCCTGTCTCAGCCTCCCAAAGTGTACATCACCAGTTTTTAAAAGACACTTTGAAATATGTTGGGCAATATGACTACATCAAATGGTCACAAATATCTAATTTATTTTGAAAAATAGCATGAATTCTTTTATTAAAATAGAATGTTACTATTTTCCAACTTGTTTCTCCCATTCCATTGGTGTCAGGAAATGTATTGCTAAAGGCTTGTGTTCAGCTCTAAGACTTGGAGAAAAAACAAGGTCTACTTTCTTGGATTTATCTCCCCATATTTACCCAAGCAAGGAGAGTTCATGGCCAAGTCAAAGAGTCACATTCCAAGTGTGTAGAGAACCTGCTCTCTGCCTTGCAGCTCTCTAAATATACTTCTCTGATGGTTAGCTTCATTCAAAAACCACAATACTCTTTTTAGCTATTCAATTGATTGCCTTCCATGATGATCAGTACACTTTTTCAGTTATCTTGAGTTTTTCAATAATAATATATGTAACATGTAATATAGGTAAGGCATACATATTTATTCTAAATAAACTTTTCGAAAAATGCTTTTTAGTTGTCAATGGACCTTTATTTTTATTTATTTATATGTGGTGCTAAGAATCGACCCAGTGCCTCACACATGCTAGGCAAGCGCTCTACCACTGAGCCACAACCCTAGCCCCGAAATACACTTTTAAATAAGTTCTTAAAACATTTTCTTCAATTTTTTTCTAGATCTTTAATATGAAAAAGTGTTCAAATCCTTAAAAATTCTTTGAGGGGATTTTGTTTCATGTTTATATTTTCTTATGCCATATACAGGAAACAAATTATGACTTGAATGAAAAAAAGACCAAGAAACCAAGTGTCAGCTATGATCCAGGTAAATATTAGCAATAGTTATTAAATAAATCCCCCAGCCCATTAGTTAATGCATTCAACTGACATTTATTGAGTTTCTGCTACATGCCAGGCACTGTGCTACTGTGCTAATTATTAAACATACAAAGTAATAAAGCCATGGTCTCTCCCTTTAGATTTTAGTTTAGAGGTAAACAGTCATGTCAATAATCACAACCCAATATGACGAGTTTATAATGGAGGTATGTATAAAGTCCAGTGGAAGTGTAGGGAAATATGGGAAGTTTTGCAGAAGAAGCCACAATTGAACTAAGATTTAAGGTTGAGAAAGAATTTTCTACACAGAAAAATGATAGAGATAATCTTCCAGGAAAGAATTGCTTTGGCTAAAAGTTCAAGGTAGAAAGTTGTGGAAGATGAAGCTTGACTGGTAGATAAGAACTGGATCGTTAAGATTCTGGTAGGCCATGCCAAATATTTGCCTTTTATCCTATTATCTACTGACAGCTATCAAAGAATATCAGCAGGGACATAAAACGGTCAGAATTTGCCATTGCAAAAGAGGCAAAACAGAATTAGAAGTAAAGAGACTGGAATCAAAGAAACCATAAAAATAATAATGGCAATTATTGAACACTTACTATGTACCAGATACTCTGCTAAACCCTTTATATTCTCAGTTAACCCTTCCAATAACTTAATGAGGTCAGTAATATTTTTATCTACCATTCTACATATAAGTAAATTAAGTCTCAGTAAATTATCTTACCAAAGTCACATTGTATATGGCAAAGTCAAAGTTTTAACCCAGATTGGTTGAATCAGATGATCCAATATGTTCAATTCAACCAATCCTAATTATAATACTATCCTGCTTCTTATCACAATTAAAGAGGCTATTTCAAGTATTCAAGGTAAGAAATACGTCCTCAATGAAGGCAGTGGCAGTGAGACTGGAGAGCTGGGCCCAGATTTGACTATGGGGGATGAGTGGATGACGTGGTTCCCAATTAAATAGGGAGATGAAGAAATTAAAGACAACTCTCATATTTCTAGACTGGGCAACTAAATGAACAGTGAAGATAGTGGTGCCATTCATTAGATAATACAGAAACAAGTTGGGAAGGAAAATAATTAGTTCTGCTTTGAATACATTGAGTTTGAAGTACCTGTGGGCATCCAAGTAAGACATTTAAGTGGAACACTCACATAGGCAGTTATAGAAACTGGTCTGGGGCTCATAGGAGAAGCAATGAAAGAATATACCAAAACCTAGAACAGCTTCTGGTTTTTTTCCATAGTTATTTAATGTATTCTCATTTAGGTAGGTTATACTTTCTCCTTCTAATTCCCTCTTGGTCTAAGATTTACCCATAATAGTTTCTTAATTACTAAGTAATTAGTATTTGGAGTCACATTTTGAAATTAGGTTCAGAGAGTATAGCCTGTAATTCTCTACCATCTTGAAGTTTTTCTTGTGGCCAAATATGTGATTTATATTTTTTAAAAATATTTTTAGTTGTAGATGGACACAATACCTTTATTTTATTTATTTTTATGTGGTGCTGAGGATCGAACCCAGTGCCTTACACATGCTGGGCAAGTGCTCTACCATTGAGCTACAATCCCAGCCCTGTGATTGATATTTTAATGTGTTCCATAGACAAAACAAAAATGTATATTCTCTATTTGAAAGATGTAAGACTCTAAATGAGTATTAAATTATACTTACTGATTCTATTATTCAATTATTTAATGTCTTTACTGATGTTTTGTGTACTAGATTGTCTTTTCTTACTGTGAACTAGATATGTCCAGCTATCAAAGAGGTGTATTGAAGTTCTCCAGTTACATTTCCATCAAATTCCCATTGCATCTCTAATAGGTTTTATACATTTAGGTTCTTCAGGATACTTAATCCTCCACATTGCTGGAAATCAGAGTTCTTTTTCTTTAAGAGTTTCAATAGATATCTTTTGCTGAATAACAAATTTTCCCCAAATCAGCAGCTTATAAAAACAAATATTTATTATCTCACAGTTTCTGTGTTCAGAAACATGGGAGCAACTTAGCTAGGTGGTTTGGATTCAGAGTGTTTCATGGAGTCACTTACAGTCCAGATATATCATCTTGGGCTGTTGCAGTCATCTGAAGACTTGACTAGGACTGAAGGATTCCACAGTGGTTCACTCACAGAACTCTTGGCAAGAGGGCTCAAGTCCCTGATGGTCAGCAGGAGGTCTCAATTCCTCACCATGTAGACCTCTCCATAGGGTTTCCTGAGTAGCTCACTTCCCCCAGAACAAGGGATACAAGAGAAGGGGCTGAAGCCACACTACACCTTATGACCTAGTCTCAAAAGTTGCACACCATCATTTCTACCATGTACCATTCATTAAAAGCAAGTCACTAAGTCCAGCTCACATTCAAAGGGAAGAGAATTAATCTTTTCCCTATGGAGGGAGAACTATCGAAGAATTTGTTTGACATATTCTAAAACCACAACAGTTTTATCTTCATACTTCATTCCTCAGGCTTGTACACTATTAATTCCAGCTCCTTCCTTTCCAAAACTAAACATTCACAAAAACATACTCAGATACAAAGAAACTCAAGGGTACATATAAATTAAGTAAAATATTTTTAAGAGTGTTGAAAAAATTTGTTGCAGTGCTAGGGATCAACCCAGAGCGTCTTGCACACTAGGCAAGTGCTCTCCCACTGTGATGCACTCCCAGTCCCGATCATTGGGATTTATTGATTACTCACAATATACTTTACATTTATTGGGAGAAAAAAATACTAAATCACCTTGACTATGAACTAGGCCCTAGTCAGTAATACTAATTTATTATTCAGAGAATTGTTTTAAGATTTTCATTTAGTCATGTATGTGCATAATTGGCATATACCATCCCAGAATTCTTATGGACGTGTTCTAAATACTTTAAAATAATTATTCAAAATTATTTACTAAAATTTCAGAACTAGATAGCATACAAACATTTTAGATGGTGTTTGAGTGGGAGGAGATTAATGATATGAAAACTAAACATTGAACAAGTAAATGCATTAAAGAATTCATTAAACAAATAAATCTTATTGAGTTCTTACAATGTGCCTGACACTATAAACTCATAATTATAATACAGCACAGTAAGTGTTATAATAAAAGTGTGTATAAGGTGTTTCAGCAGCATTAACAGAGGATGCTTAAGTAGATTTCAAGGAAGGCTGTCTAGAGGAGGTGACATGAGCTGAACAAATCCTAAAGGATGAGCAGTTTAAAAGAGGGATACTAGAATTCGAGACGAAGGACAATAGCCATGAAGTGTGAAAAACATGATATATTTTGGGAATTTCATGTTGTTGCACATATCTGGAGCACAGAATATATGAAGAACAGTGACCAGAAATTAATCTGGACAGGTAGGAAAGGTCCAAGATTTTAGGGTGCATTTTATACTTCCTGAGGAGTCCCTAGAGGGTTGAAACAAAGTAGTAATAAAAACCTGATAAGATATGTTAATTACCATTTTACAAATAGCTTGTGAAGAATAAGAACAAATAATAATTTTCTTTTTTCTCTCTGCAAAATCTACCAGCAGTTCAGGAAATTGTCCCTTCTCATGATATATTAAATAAGTAAGTATATAATAAAACTTAACATATTACTTTAGTAATTACACAGGAATGCTGCTTGAGGACAGATTTCTTTCATTCTCTCTTCATTCTTGTAGTTCTACTTTACTAATTTCTACTTAGTAAAACTCTCATCTTTTGTAACCTCTCGGGACTAAGCTAAAAGTGTGAAGTAGGCAAAAGTTATTCACCCTCTTCCACTTCTTTGTCTATTATCACTTTGATTCTATGCTCCCTCAACACCTAGGGCCTTCACTCCCTTTCAGGTAGAACCTTACTGCCACTTCTCCTGTCCAGGTAGCTTTCTAGAATCTGAATCTTTTTCTCCTCTTTCTGATCTAACACTTGCATCTTTTTTAAAAAAATATTCTTTTAGTTGTAGATGCACACAATATATTTATTTATTTATTTGTCTATTTATTTATTTATTTATTTTTATGTGGTGCCAAGGATCGAACCCAGTGCCTCATACATGCATGGCGAGTGCTCTACCACTGAGCCACAACCCCAGCTCCTCTAACATGGATCTTTACTTCTGCCTTTGGGGGTATTTGGTTTCCTCATGACAATAAGTTAGTCTACTATGTAGTATTACTAATACCCCAATCCTAATGATACTTGCATTATAATCTAAAATAATCAACATCTACTGATGGAAAATAAAGGCCAGTGGAGAAGATTTTTATTTTTAGCCTAAGGGTTTTTCCACCCTCAAAACTTGGTGGCCATCTATTTTGCTAATGTGCTGTTCTCTTCAACCTTTAATAATATTTCACAAACATGAAATAATTCCCAGTGGAACAAACACACACATAAACACACACACACACATACACACACACACACAATGTCACCACCTTTTAAGCACTCAGTGAACCAAATGAGGTACAAGATAGGCTTTAGTATCCTAAAGTATGGCACAAATGGTTGGTTGAAGTGAAATAGTGCGTGGTGATAAACAGTGTTGACATTCAGACCAAGTTTTCTGGGAAAAGGAATTTTAGCTAAGGACTGATGGATATCAGTTTGTCTGACATGCAAGTGCTCATGGGATTCAAAGATGCCATAAGGAGGAAAGTGACTAGTCCAAATATTTGATCAGTTTAAAAGAAATAAGGTAGTGATGATTATGTATAGTTCATAAAATATAAATTCCTACCTCTCTCTTCCTCTTTTTCCTCCACATAGACCACAGAGCTACAGAATTGCTTGAGTCTGTTTAATAGGAAATGCTCTGGTTACCACTTTATTAAAAACTTAGCTATGGGCTGGGGCTGGGGTTCAGTGGCAGAGTGCTTGCCTAGTATGTGTGAGGTACTGGGTTCAATCCTTAGCACCACATTAAAAAGTAAACAAATAAAGGCATTCAGCCCATCTACAACTACAAAAAGAATAACAGCTATGATAGAGAACTCCATATATGACCTGGGACTTCTCCAGCATTCTTTTCAAATATGCAGGGATAAAATATTTTTAAGATAAACTCAGGACAGTATTAGGCCAGAGCATGCACACAGGTGGGTACATGCGCACACACACACACACACACACACACACACACACACACTATTTAATACCACCATTGGCTCAGAGTCTTCCCATTGCACCCATGTCACATTCCTTTACCTTTTTCAGAATGAAGCACATTCAAGATCGTTGACTTTAGTCCTCTTTTTCTATTGCTTCATAAGATTCAATTGTGGGCAAATCACAGCTATTCCATCATTTACCTCTTTTCTCTTCTCATGGCTCACCTCCTCAGTTTTCTGTGTTTTCTAGAGCTAGCACAAAGGACATAAGCAGTGAGATTAATAAAATATAATTAAGGGGTTGGGAATATAGCTCCATTGGTAGAATGCTTGCCTTGCATGCACAAGGCCCTGAGTTCAATCCCCAGCACCACAAAAAAAAATAAAATGTAATCAAGAACCAAAGAAATCAGAACAAGAGGAGAAATGTGATAAGATACTGTACAAGAATAAACAACTGCAATAAAACTCTGCTGGATGCCTCTGCCAATAGCATGCAGGATAAATTAAGGACCATTAACTAGTAGTCAGTTGTACAAGTTCATCAGTGATTTATGGTTTGCACAAAGACCTCAGTTTTGGAGTAGAGAGAAATATGCATAGACCCAAAATATGTTGAATGAGATTTATCAAACTTTGTTGATAACCTAGTATGTTCACATCATAGTGCTGGGTACCAGGTGGACACCAAGATCAATAAAACACTACGCTGACCTTAGCTGTGCTCCACATTCATTAGGAAAAAGGACAGGGAGACATGCATATTACCAGATAGTGAGTTAAAGACAAATGATAATGGATAAAATGTCAGCCAACCACAGAACCACCTAGTCTTTGGCTCTTAGATTAGAACACTGAAGCTAGGGTGCAGAGATGCTGCTTTCAAATCCCACTCAGCCTCTGTAATGAATGAATGGATTTGTCAATAGAATGGACTATGTGGTATGGATGATCCAGGAGGTGTTAGAAATCACCCCAAACCTATAGGCCTGAGATACAGATAGAAGACAACTAATCAGATTTAAATATTAGATATTCAGGAAGCTTATGTAAACTAACTAAAATTTAGTCTTGCCACATTAGTCTTCAGGAGATGATGGTTGGTCAACCAAGTAAAGATATCTTGAAGGTATCTTCTGGACTAAAGTGAGGTTATATGGATGAGAAAATCAGGAGTAAATAAGTATACTTATAGTTTTATGGCATGTTTAAAAAATTGCCTTCTCTTTGGGGTTTCTGAATTAATTGTCATTAGTATCTCTCTGCTCTTTTTATTTAAGAGAGAGTTGGCACCACAAATGACCCAAATCTTAGATACTTTACTCTAAGTAGCGTTAACATAATCAGAGATCTTTCATGAAAAACCACCTCAGACTAGGGAAAAATAGATGGATTATCCTGTTACCCCTGGAATTATGGTAGAACTTTCAGATCTAATAGCCCATTCACTTGCATGTTTCCACTCAGTTGATTCCAACAAGATTATTAATTCATAATTCCAGATTATTTCAGTATTATAGCTACTTTATAGTGCTCTTACATGAGGATTTTCTCATTTATCTAGTTTGATTTGTTCTTGGGACTTTACTTTCTCCTTTAATCTAAATGCATGCCTTCAGGATAAAAGCCTATGGGGTCAGGCAGTAATGAATACACAGGAATCACTGAATTCTGCTTACTGCCTGTGATATAAGGTAGAGAAAGCATTAAAAATGAATCTGGGAACAATAGATTGCAGCGGATCTGCAGGAAGGATATTGTGCCAGAGTTGACCTTAGAAACCAGGTCTTAGAAAAATAAATGAAGCCAAGGATAGAAACTATGTCACTAACATCATCATTCAAGTTCCAGGTCCAAATTGCAAAAGAAGTTCTCATCTGAGGATAGGCTATTGCTACTAATTATATTATTAAACTGTAAAATTTTTCTTTTTCTATCAAGATTAGGTTATAATTTCTCAGTCTGGCTGAGCTTCTCAAAATTGAATTGTAGGCCTTTGGGGGAAAGTAAATTCAATAATGCAAGGTATGGGCCAAGTAACGATGAAAATGGAGTACCATTTTTCCTTTAAGAAAGTCAAGATAAAGAGAGACAGAGTATACATATTGGCAAAGATATGAAAATAAATCAGAATTGCAATTTTAGGCCTTAGGGGCTTTTTTCAACTTTAAGTCTATAATGTGCATGATTTCTTTGGTATCTTTTTGTTACAATTTAGTAAAATGTATTTTTGTTTCTGTGTGGTAGGTGATAACTATGATTTGAACATAGATTAGAATATTATCATACCTTGAAAACAGTTACATCTAATTTGACACTGAATATGATCAAAAAACCATAATTTTCATTCATCATTATCAAATCATTATCTGTAGGTCTTTTACTACTGCTTAACTACAAAATAAACATGACTAACACGGATCAAGGGTATAATATCAGATTTGGGGGAAAGTTCCAGGAATTATCGCATAATAAAATCAATCTCTTGACTTTTCAGCCAATGGACCTGCTTTCAAGATTGTTATCAAGAAAAAGTATGTATGATAAAATACACTGATAAAGTAACATGTTAAGAATATTGTCTAGAGCCGGGCGCGGTGGCTCAAGCCTGTAATCCCAGCACTTAGGGAGGCTGAGACAGGAGAATCGCGAGTTCAAAGCCAGCCTCAGCAATGGCGAGGTGCTAAGCAACTCAGTGAGACCCTGTCTCTACATAAAACACAAAATAGGGCTGGGGATGTGGCTCAGTGGTAGAGTGCCCCTGAGTTCAATCCCCAGTACCACAAAAAAAAAAAAAAAAAAAAAAAAAAAAAAAAGAATATTGTCTAATAGCTTATAATAGAAAAATCTGTGAATCAGACAATGAACTATCATCTGTTCGCATTAGTCTCCCTCTGCTTTTTTTCTCTTCCTGGATTTTCATTCTCAGTTAATCTTGGGTTTTGTAGGGATTCAAAGCTATAGTTAAAAGAGGCTGTTTGCCCTTAGGGCCGGGGAATGAGGAGGGGAGGTTGGGGTATCCTTAGGAGATTCATCCATCACAGGAAAAGCATCAAATACCAAAAACACACTCCATAATGAGAAGCCATTAAGGGAAATGTCTTTACAGATCTTGCTCAGGGCTGAGCGTCCTGCCTCTCCAGGTGAGCCAAGATTCTTGGATCTGTCTCTTACTTTTCCTGGGAGTAAAAAGAATGTAGGTTGGCTACTTCACCAAAAGAAAGAACTTGATCACCTGAGAGCTGAAACTTGGACTACACCAAGCTGAGAGGGTCATGAGTCCCAACTCAGGGACTGGATAGCAAACATGTAGGGGAGGAGCATGCAGGGGAGTGGCACACACTCTCTCACACTTTTTCATACATGTCTGTTCAATTCATAGACCACGTGATAAACACAGATACACACTGGCACCAAAAGGTATTTCTCAGTTTAATAATATGATGAAAATCAAATTGAAAAATTTTAAAAATCAAATTCTATTTATCACATTTCACTTAATGATAAACTTCTAAGAATGCCTCTGTTTTATAAATCAGAGATGGAAATGCTTCTTCTCAACTATCCTAAAAGTAAAAACGTAGGTATGACTGCTGGGGTTGTGGCCCAGTGGTAGAGCTCTTGCCTGGCATGTGTGAGGCACTGGGTTAAATTCTCAGCACCACATAAAAATAAATAAAATAAAGGTCCATCAAAAACTAAAAAAAAAAAAAAAAAAGCCAGGTGCAGTGGTGCATGCCCATTATCCCACCACTTTGGGAGGTTAAGATAGTAGGCCATGAGTTCAAAGCCAGCCTCAGCAACAGCAAGGTGCTTAGCAACTCAGTGAGACCCTGTCTCTACATAAAACACAAAATAGGGGTGGGGATGTGGCTCAGTGGTCGAGTACTCCTGAGTTCAATCCCCCGCTGAAAAAATGGGCTAGGATTGTGGCTCAGTGGTAGACCACTTGCCTCACAGGGGTGAGGCACTGGGTTCAATCCTCAGCACCACACATTAAAAAAATAAATAAAATTGAAGATATTGTGTCCATCTTTTTAAAAAAGTCTTTAAAAAAACAAAAAAAATTAAATGTAGGTATGATGTGCATGATCTCTGGTAATAAACAAATAATATATATTGAAATTCTTAGCTCATGCATATTGGAATGGATTTAGAACAATTAGACCAAGAAGGTAACTTTCTTATTAATGTTTAGATGTTATTCTTATAAGTGTTTGATTTGGAACATTTTTCTCTAAAACAAGTATTTTTAAACTATACACTGTCATCTCAAAGTATGTTTTTCCAACTCAATTGCCATTTTCCAGTCTGTGTAGTAGGTTAAAAAATGTAGTAAAAGAACTAAATAGTGATGACTGTTGCACAACATTGTGAATGTACATAATGCTGCTGAACTATACACTTTAAAGTGGTAATATGGTAAATTTTATGTCATGCGTATTTTAGTATAATGAAAAAGCCATTGAGGAATTTAGTAATTAGAGTGGAATAAAATGACTCTCCCTTGAGTTGGCCTGCAACTTTTGACAGGAGTTCAAGAGACAGTATATTACATATAGCAAGATGTCAACTTTCCTTTGAAAGTTGGCCTGAATCTGAACAGTCTGGGATCTAACTCTGGGAAGAATGAGGATGTGGGCACCAACCATATTATATGGATTCTATCATTACCTGTACATGCTCAAATGTCAGGCATCTGGCCTTTGCTGCCACTGACTTCTTCTATTCAAACCTTGAAAAACAGAGTTCCTATGACAGGTAAGCAATCTTGGCCTAGCTGTGTTGAGAGTAAAAACAACTTAAAAGCATACTATTTTATTATAAGCAAGAGGAATTTATGTTCCCAAAATATATCTGTAACAATACATGAACAGATGCAGAGTTTTACAAATACACTTTGCATATACCCCTGGGCCAGTGTCAGCTGAGACATGAACACAATTTTGACTGCAAATTTCCTTCATGCAAATGTTGAGGTAATCTTATTTGTATTTTTAAGAAATATTGCCTGGATCATAACTGCAGTTTTATTTCTCACCAAAACATTTATTTGGTATGAGTTTAGATACTTAGCTGGCTTTTCCCAGAAAGCCAATTTGTCTCCAGTAATAAATACTAAAAATAAAATTTCCAAGGGATTTTGAATCAAAGAATAGATTACAGCCATATAAAATAAACCAAGTTGAAATTAATTTGATGTTCTAAAAATATCATTTCATATTGTCTCTCTATATACATAACTATTCTAGCTGCACATTAACATATAAGAATTAAAATTTACCCATCTCTGACATAGAGAACAATTATATTTTATATTCGTTGCATTCCTGCTCACTTCCCTTCCAGGTAACTTCTGAAGAACTGAACGCTATAATTCATAATATCATGACATGGGTTGTGGCTGCAGTGACCAGTATATTATACCCAGTCATCACAAATTATGAAGAAAGAGTAAAAAATAATACATGCTTAAAGTCTTCTGGCTCTTCTCTATCTTCAAGTAGCTCAAGATGCTGTAGCACATGCAGTGAAATATTGACATATAAACCAAATAAGACACTTCAGGCAGAACCCTGTGCAAAGGTTCCTGACAAGTCAATGGAGAAACCACCCACCCCTTCAAAATTCTCATCTGCTGACACAGAAACAAAATTTGTGGGGAAAAGTCCTCATAAGAAAAAAATATCTATAACCCCAGAAAGTAATTATAAGGATACCTTTGACCAACCCAAGGTGAAAGTGACTACTGGTAAATCTGGTAGTCACTTTTTTGTACCAAGTGAAGCAGGCACCAAGAAACCTAAGGACACTACCACAAAAACAGATGACTTAGAATGCCCACCGTCTTCTGATAGAAAAGCAAAAGTTGTAAATGAGATGCAGGAGTTAAAGGATATTTTTGTTAACTTTAAATGTTACCTAAAAGAGGAAACTGAGTTAACTTTAGAAAACATTTTTCAAGAAATGATGTCTGATTTAACCCAGACCATCCCCACACTCGCCTCTACTTCGGCTGAAGATTTTGTTAGCCACACTGATGCTGACAAAAAAAAATTATTCTCCAATGTCAATATCTCCTCAGCATCTTCTGAAATTGTGGAAAATGTGCTTGGGAAGCTACAGCATGCAATTGAGAAAAAATGTTCTGAGGTATTTTCCCAAGAAGATGTGTCAGTCCACTTTAAATCGGACTTAACAGCTAGTGGAGAATATTTCATTTCACCAAAAGAAAAACCTTTAAATAATTCACTGTCTTGTACTTTGGAGAACATGGGTGATATTGCAGAGGATCTGGTTCATGTAATTTTAGAAAAGTTAAAAGCTCTTGCATCTTCCAAGCAAAATGAATTTGTTCATCAAGTCGCACCCAAACATGCTTATCAGCAGCACACAAAAGATCCAACATGTTCTCTCCTTCAGAAAAAGATTTCCAGATTAAGAAAATCTAGTACTGAACCTGATGCTGCTGTTTTACAAAATTTAGTGTCAAATATTTTGTCCCAATCTTCTCTGTTTGGTCACATAGAGGAAGCAATCAGCACTATACTAGGTTATGTACAAATTGGACTTAATAATGAAAGGCTTATTGCAACTGAAGAAACCGTGTTCACTCTTCAGCTACTTGATGATATCTTGACTCAGTTGCATCAAAACTCAAGGAAAAGAGATGTCCAAATAAGTAGATGCTCCAGACTGAGTGGGCTTTCTAGCCCTGAAGAAAAGAACAGGCTTGCTGGCACTAAAGTAGCTGATGGTCCTAGATATGGGCAACTATTTCCACCTATTAATGTTCCTGGTATGGTCCTTTATTCAGAAGATGAAAATGAAGAAATAAACAATATTGTGGAAAATGTGCTGATTTCATCTATCAAGGATGAAAAAGGAAAATCACAAGGACAATTTCCTGATGATCACTGGTCAAAAAGAGGAAATGCTGATCTCCACTACAAAAGAAATACCACCTTATCTACAAAGTCTGCTAGTCCATGCAAAGAGGCATTTCAAGACTGGAGGTTAAGTACTGACTTTCCAGCTTTTAACAATACAGACTTTCTCAAAAACAAACTATGTTTGAATAAAGACATTTGGATTTTCAGCCAAGATGAAAAGCATAAAATAGAAAAAGCCTCAGAGAATGTAATTTCAAGTACTTTAGCAGAAGTGCTTAAAGACATACCTTCTGTGTCCTTTGGTTACCTTGCCGATAAAAATGGTCAAGAAGCTTCATTTCTTACCTCAGGAAAACCACAAGGTTTGTCACATCAAGAATGGATAGGACAGTTGTTCTCTGCAGCAGAAATTCACACAGTAGCTCAAGAATTAGCAGATGCTATACTAAAAATACTTCACACGGGTTCTAGTCACATCACCAGTGCTACCAAACGTCCCATCTCTTCAGCAGTACACCAAACTTCTGTATATAATGATAATGTACCAAATAAAGAGCCATTAGAGATATGGTTGGAGAGTAAAAAGAAGATGAAGTTTTTATCTGCACTTGGTAAAGACTCAACAAGGTGTCCCCAGTTAGAACCTGGAGAAAGCACATCAACATCTGAACCTATAGTCTATATTATTGATAAGATCACTCACACAATTTTTAAGAAGTTGAAGTCATTTATTAGTCCAAAATTACAAAGATGTTCCAAACCAGGAAGCCATGCTGGACCTGGCAAGAAATCTTTTTTTCAACCTCTTCTTAGTACATATACAACCAAAGTGGTAAAAATTGTACTGGATGGTATCCAGAAAGGACTAAAATGTAATAGGAAAAATCGAAATCTTAGAGTAAGGGGCCTTCCCAAAAACTTTAAGGATAGAGAATTTTTTATTGACACTGAGAAGGAATTAGACTCTGCTGTTATGAAGCTAAACAATGACATTATGACAAGCTCATTAGTAACTTGTATTTGTGAAGTGTTAAGTGGCACAACAGATAAAAGCAATACTCCATGGCCTTCAAAGGACCTAAGGTCTAAATTCTCATATGGAACTGCTGATGTTGATCAACAAACATTTTCTCCTTTTCATTGGCCTCCTACACTAAAAGAAGTTCACGAAAAGGCTGGATTGCAAATACTAGATAGAATTGGAGATACCTTATATGACATGTTATGCAAGCTCGCAGGAGACCAGCTTCATCCTCTCTCATCTGATGATGAGTCAAACAGAGAGTGGATTGATGAGCATTTGAGAATGACCACTGCATTGCAACCTGACGTACAGCATATTTCTCATTCAATTCTTGAAGATATCATTATGAAGTTATGTAGCACTGAGAATAGCAGTTTCATATATTCTGAATTTAAAGATATCTCCAAGTATATTGACACTGACAGTCTGTCATTTTCTTCACTTATTGAGGAAATGAACAGGTGCTCTGACATCATCTCCAGCCTGATGTCTGGTGTAAACAGGCAAGACAGTCAAGAGGTGACTTCCAACAACAGAAAAACTATGGCCCCCAAAACAGGGAGTGCAAAAGAAAAGTATTCAGATAAACCAAAAGTCAGGACTTTAGATATCCTTGAATCGGTTTTTGTTAAACTGGAAGGGTTTGTCAATAGAAATTTTAAAACTCTGGGTTCTATAATCAATGGAAATAAAAAGAGCAACAAGATGGACAGGGAAAGTGAAAGTACCAACATGGGGGCTAGCACACATGAAGAACTATTGCATTCTGCTTTACAAATGCATACAAAGAAGATATCAAGTACTATTTTGAAGGCTATTCAAACTGAATTAAATGTGAGCTTGCCAGATTTGGAACCACGTGTACACAACCCACCACAAGAGAAACAAATGATTAAGGAGCTAGTCAATTTAATTTTAGATACAATGCTTCCAGATACGTGTGACGAAACTGAACCAGAAGAGAGAGACAATGAAAGTTACAGATACAGGCCAATCTATGGAAATTTTCTTCCTGGTGGAGCTGGACCAGAATCATATGTAGAAGATAATACAGATACAGAGAAAGAAAGTGCTAGAGAGGAAAGACCACTAGAATTAGAAACTAAATCTGATTCTTTTGAGCAACAGGAACTAGAAAGAATACTGAAAAAAATTGAAGTAGAACTCAAAGAGCCACAGAAGTCCCCAGCTGTGCCAATTATAAGAAATATTTTGAATGAAATTTTTCAGAATGATTTAATTGATCAATTAAATGCACTTTCTCTGCCACAGTCCCATTTACATGGCATCCTTCATGCTGGTGATGAGGCACTTGCTCAAACATCTGTTAGAGCTCTGGATAAAAAGATGGCTCATTTAGTGTCTGAAGCAGATGTAACCATTGTTGCAGATGGTATTATTAGAATCATATTTCAAAAACTTTACTCTGTTACCATGACAGATAGAAGTGCCTGTGAAAATAGGTATAACACTATCACCATTCCATCAAATGTATCTTTTCATGAACACACCAGTGGAGGTAAATCCTCTGCTTTTTCTACTATACTGGACAGAAATCCATGTACTCTTCAGGCCAGATTCAGTATTGGTAAGCTGACCAGAGCAAATGTAGTTGAAGATATTATACAGTCAGTATTGACAAATTTAGAAGCATTTGTTACTTCCAAAGTAAAATCACTCATTTATCCTCAGATCAACTTCACATTTCCAATGACTTTACCTTCGCAGAAGGATGTGACTACTTCCAGCCAATCGTGTTTATCAAATGAAGATTCCTGTTCTGATGATCTAGTCTCCAGTTGCCCAGTGGATCAAAATAAGTCACAAAAGACCACCTCAATATGTCAATTGACTGGCTCTCAATTAAATATATATGCAACACAACTGACTAAACATATTTTGCAGGGAATCAAACATATGTTAGATAAAGAAGTAAAAAACCCAGTCTTAACTCATAATGTAGTTTCTGAAAGTATTACAAGCCAAATTGTTAACACAACATTAGATATCATATCTACTAAAGGCAAGCACATAAAAAAGACAGCTGGCAGGAAGACTAATCCAAGTCAGCCAGAAAATGTTGTGGAAAAACTATTCAAGAAAAGTAACTATCGAAAAAAACTTCAGTTTCAAATACTAGACACCATTGAAAGAATTTTAAGTGACATTTGTGAGAAAACACTTGAGGAGAATAATTTATCATATGACATGTCAAGTGTTAAATATAATGTAGGTGGGAGGAGCTATCTAGGAACAAATTCTGGAGCTGTCCCTAAATATGCAAATAAGGATATTCAAATGACTTTAGTTCCTAAGTCATGTGTTGCTATGATTTCCAATGATATGGTGGATATTGTTCTTAAAAATCTTAGTTTTGCTGTGATGTCTGGCATACAGGCAAAGGATTCTGTTTCTATGAGATCATCTCTGACATTGTGTGGTGCATTTCCAAAAGCAGACTGTCAACAATCACTTATTATGGACCCAACACATGAAAGGAAAAAGCAGAGATTCCCATTTTCGAGAAGAGATACATCAGCTTTCTCTGATGATAATCAGACAACTATACTTAAAAAACAAGATACCAAGCCATTTGCCCCTGACCCAAGTGAGGCAAATGCTCACTTCATTACAAAAACTATTTTTAATAAGTTAAATTTATTTGTCACAGAGAGAATACAGTCACTACTTACCCTCAATTCTCAGAATGGGGAAAAATCACTTGTTAGCCCTGAAATTACAAACAGTAAACAAAATGACAGGGTCTTTCTTGAATCAAAGCAAATGCCATCAGATGAAAATATCCTGAAAATATCAACAGATGAAACCATTCTCAGTCAAGAGGCCACAAATTACATGTTTGGCAGTTACAGAGAAAGACATGGACACTCAATTCATGTATCACAAGGCAGTCTTAAGGAATATGCTGACATCATTGCCAGTACCATTTTGATGCTTATTAAAAGTGATATAGACCTAGAAATCCAGAAGTCATATTCATATCCAAACAACGCTTCATTCCAAGAAAACATCATTGCAAGTGAAACTGTCAACAATATCTTGAAGAATTTGAACAACAAACTATCTTCAAAGGACAGTAGTTTTTACTCAAAACAGAACTCTGATCTCTTGACACAATTGGCTGTACAAAATGAAATATTGCCAGGACAAAGAAAGATGGAATTCAACACTGAATCATCTCTAATTTCAAAATGCCCAAATCAAAACCAAATCATATCAGAAGGAGATAATCTTAGAAGAATTCTAGAGGAAATATTTAGAAATAGAGAATCTGGACAGCAGAAAACACCTGCTCTGTTAGGTGTAGTAAAGGACATTTTAAAGAAGGCATATCAAAGGGTAATGGAAGACATAGATCATTGTTCTCCATCTAATGAACTCTCCCACTATACAACTGATTCTAAAATTAAAACAACAGCAGTACGGAAAAAACCCTTATTGTCACAAATAAGCAGTGTCGCAAATGATATAGTTGAATGTGTTTGGGGAAAAATGTTCTCAACAGTTGTGACATCTTTATATGAAAATAAGGACAGCAAGAGAGAATTGGAAATATCTGGCAGTGATGAATTACCAATGAAGCCATCATGCTTCAGGGGATTGAAACAGGCAGAAAAAAGAAGCGCTTTCTCTGAATGTGTAACTTCACAAGTTTATTCTTTCACAGCCCTCAAAAGTGTCACTTCATTGGAAACCACATTATTGGAACTCTCTCCACTACAAGTGGGCAATGAGTTGGTCCAAATGGTTCTCCAAAAGATCACAAATTTTGTTTGGTTAAATCTAGACCGAAGTTCATCCCCTAAAGGTCAGTCTGATGAAACACCATCTCAAAGCCCATGCAGTTCTAAAGCTGGTCCTAAGGGCAGCCCTGGGCCCGGTTTTACAAAAAATTTTAAGACAAAATCAAAAGCTACCTCTGTGCCTAAATTTGGAACCAAACAGCAGCTCAGATCTAGTGGTGTTAAGGCCAAAAGCAAAACCAAGTCAGGTCCAACAGAGAAGGTTCCACGAGGCAGCCAGTCTAAGTCAGCCACTGGGCTGCAACAACTAGTATCAATGGAAGATGCCCAAAAGTCATTAGTGAAGAAAAAACTTCCCACTGAAGAACTAAAAATGTATGCCAGCAATATAGTTTGTAGTATTCTGGAAACAATTGCGAATGAATTTCAAAAGGTGAAGCAAAATAGAGCAACAGTAAATATAAAAGCTTTGCCCCTTGATCGACTCATAACAGCAAGTGAAATAGTTAATAATATTCTGGAAGGATTATATGCAATCAAGAACAATTTGGTGAATCCAACAAAAGGCTCACAGCCAGATAAATTCAAACTTTCACAGAAGAATTTAACTACAATTTCTCTTTCAAACCCAGAAGCACGTTTTTCTTTGGAGAATGTTTCTTCACAGCTTGAGAAAATTTTTCCTAAAGAAGTTATTTTCAAACAAATGTTTGATATATGGCAAACAGAATCAAGTGACATGGAAAATGAAAAATATAAGCTTTTGGTGGTAGCTGAGACTGTTTTGAATGAAATTTTAATAAAAGCAAAAGAATTAGAGCAGTCTGTTTCACTTTTAAATTTGGTGGCTCTTGAGACTCGTGAAAGCAGGTACCATAATTTAAGAAGAGCCTCTGCTAGAACTGAGGATTTCCAAAGACAAATTAATATATTTAGCCATGAAATTGTTGAAATATTGTTTGAAAAATTAAAGTTGTGCTTCTTGAATCAGGTACTCACAACAGAGAGTAAAGAAACTCAAGTAAGCAAAAGACAAGCTCTAGTAAGAACTAACAAAATCAATGATGCATCAATCTATAACACAGAATTAAAAGACAAAATTTATTTGGGCTCTAGCCACCAAATCGCTCAAGAGATCATTGAGGGAGTTCTAAACATCTTAGAGTCATTTGTAGACCTCCAGTTTAAGCATGTCTCTACATATGCTTTTTCTGAAATTGTGAAAACACCTATTGAAAACTTCCTTGCCAGTCAACAGAAGCCATCAATGAAAAAACAGTTGCCAAAATTACAACCACTGAATAAGTTTCCTCAGGAATCTAAGACAAATACTGTGATTTCCCAGGAAAACATACAGGATACCCTTCGACAGTTATATTCATTCCATTCAGAATTGCTTACTTATACCGCTAATACTGTGAATGACATGCTGGGTATAATAAAGAACAAGACAGACAAAGAAAAACAGCAAGTGGAACCATCTTCAATTCGTGCACATGAAGAAAATACTGTGACAAGTCAGATTATCAGCACTTTGATGGAGCAGTGTAACTATTTCTATGAGTCATTGATCAAAAATCATCCCAAAGAACATCTGCTCCGTGGAACTGAAAATGCCTACACTGTTAATTGGGCCAAATTCACAAACAATGTGGAAAGGCTCACTTCAAAGTCAAACGGATGTAGCCCCAGGGATAATCCTTCCCAGATACCTGGCTTGGTGTTTTATTCAGAGGAAGATAGAAGAAAGGGCAGGGCTTCCTCAAAGTCTCCTACGTATGTCAGATACTCTGCAGGAGATACGAGTAAAACTACGGATGCATTGAAAAAGATTGCAACAGAACTTAAACCATCATGTTCTAGAAGTGAAGCCCAAGACCTCAGACATTTTAATCAAGACATAAAAGGAAACACCCATTTCCCTAAAGACAATGTCTTGCCAAAACTATCCCAGAAATCTGGTATCCCTGAACAATCAGCACTGGAGCACACCTCATGCTTCGTGAAAATGGAAGAAGGTGAAAATCAAAGAATGCTTTACTCAAATAAAATACAGAAAACTGTTTCCCAAGTCAAAATAGGTTTGGCTGCAGAAAATATTGTCAATAGCATACTGCTGAGTTATGACCTTTCAGGATCACTCACACACACTAATGATAATATGGAAACGATGAAGTCATTTTTGGTATCAAAGGAGAAGGCTTCGTTTGTTAAATCTAAAGAACAAAAGGATGACAAGAAAAGTTTGCTTAAAATTTGGAGAGAAAGGATTGGGTGTAAAACTGAAAAGGAAAACAAAAGCCTTGAAACAAGTAGAGATTTTACTTTACTGGACAAGTGGAAAAATAAATCTCCAAGTTTAGAGGAAATCACAGCTTTCAAAGAGGTTGAAGTCATTGCCTTTGCAGACCAAGAACTGGGACCTAATGAAATCCATCTAATAGCAAGATATGTTACTACATCTGTGATCACACATTTTAAGAACTTTGAAGCCACAGGTAAGATATGACCTATAAAGAGTTAGCATAATTTTAGAAAACAAAATCAGTGATCATTTTAAGAATTCAGAACTTTAACTTTTAAAAATTATGCATTTCTTATTACCCTTACATATGAGAAGCTGCATTCACTGCTTCTCTGAAAATAGTCTTGCATTTGAGGCAGCTCTTTATCTACTTGTGTTTTTCCTCTGGTCAGTATGCTAAAAGAAAATGTTATACATTTGCATAATTGTTATTTGGGGGGCTGTTGTTCAGTTTTCTCTATCTACAGATGTGATTAAATTGGCATAATTCAAAGCAAGAAATTATGGTTGGGCATGAGGTATGTCATGAAATGATGAGACAGTTTTCCTTGTGTGGTACATACAAATGCACTAAAGGCAATTCCTAAAATATAAATACATAATTTTTTGAAAAAGTTCCAAGAGGGGTTTTTTAAAGAAGTCTTCTTACATTAATGTATAGTCAGAACTCATGTATTGGTAATTGGGGATAAAGTAATGATCCAATTTCTTTTTGAGGTGCATAGTTAATCATTGCCATTATTCTTGAAAGAGTTTATTAAGAGCAGGGGCATTAAAGTTCTTGTTCTGCTCATGTTCCAATGCCTGTCTTAAGTTCTTTTTAGGCATGATACTAAAGCCATGCTTACAAAAATAGTATTTGCACTCCCTTTCTGTAAATGCTTACATGCACATACTGGATTGAGGTGTAGCCATATTTGTTTGTCAAAAAACCATTGAACATCAGTTTTCATTTGGTTCAATTCAACATATGTTAAAATGGATAATTAGCTGCCCAGCCAAAACATTTTTCAAGAATTGTGAGGTCTCTAAAGACAACTGGAAAGTAGCCAGGCATGGTGGTGCATGCCCATAATCCCAGCAGCTTGGGAGGCTGAGGCAGGAGGATTGTGAGTTCAAAGCCAGCCTCAGCAATGGCAAGGCGCTAAGCAACTCAGTGAGACTCTGTCTCTAAATAAAATAGAAAAAAGGGCTGAGGATGTGGCTCAGTGGTCAAGTGCCCCTGGGTTCCATCCTCGATATCCAAAAACAAACAAAAAAGAAACCACTGCAATCTAACTAAGGCATATCAACACTAATGCTAGAAATCATTTCTCTGCCTCTGGATTTCCCACTTCCTTAAAGCAATGTAGTTATTCAAGGAAGAAACCAGCACTTAGAGATTTGAACTCCACTGGACTGTCTTCTTAACTTCCTAGCTAAAGTAAGGTTTCCACAGATGGGAAAAAAGAGATTTGAAAAACCCCAGGTCCTTTCTGGACTAGGTTTTTCTATTTCTTGCGTGAGGCACAACCAAGGTGAAATTCATATATAAATATTGCCAGTGCTTTGAATGGTCCATACATTTCCTTAATGCATGTTAAAAGTAGCAATGTTTTCTCTTTTAAGGTCCTCAGGATGAAAAAGTATCTAATGCTTCCACACTGTTAAGGAAAAAATATGAGTCAAAACAGCCCCTAAGAAGCATAAACAGTGATTTTTCACTTAATGAGTTTTGTGAACATCTCACAAAACTGGTTATTTCATATATACTGTCAAGAATTTCTGACTGCAACCAAGACAGCGAAACAAGACAGAAATCCCTGGAAAGCCAAAATGCAGCTCTTAACAAGATTATTTTAATTTATTCCCAAGTGTTTGAAAGTCGGTCAGTATCTATCAGACAACTTGCCTTAGGCATTTCTGAAATCATTATTCAAATCCTTCTTAATAGTGACATCTTAAAGGTAGACATTAGGCAACAAATGGTTTCTCGAAAAATCAAATATATTTACTGCCCAAGAATAGCTGTAACAGACTTCAAGGATGTTTTTCAGAATCTCTTAATAGGAGTGATCCATGTTCTGTCCAAAGAAATAGGAGTAGATGAGCAGTCTGACAGAAAAGGAAGAAATAAGTCATTTTCCATGCTTAGAAGCTGTACTGAGGCCATTCACAACAAAACCAAAAGTCTGAAAAGACAAATAGGCCCCAGAGATTGGAAATCAGTTCCTGTTCCTCGAATGGACCAACTCATACAGAAAAGTAAGCTGAATTCTCTGGCATGTAAATTAGGCACCCTGGTTGGTAGCCTAAAAACTCGTGAATCCAAAATAGTAGTCAATAAAATTTTTAATATTGTTTTAGATTTGTTTTTATCAGACAAATGTCCAAATTGGGATACGGATTCTAGTCAAATAGCAATGACAATGTACCCATCTCCAAGTAATCAGCAAATTCATAGCACACCCGGAGAAAACCTAATGCTCTCTCCCAAATCCTCCTTTCTTCTAAATGCTGTGTGTGAAAAACTTATTACACTGCTGTTGGAAGAATGTGCACCTAACAACTCTTTTACACATGATTCTCTTTCTGATGAAAGACCAGCAGAATGTCAACTGTTCAACATACTTCAGAATGTATGCTCACCATTTGAAGGATATGACATGTCAAACCTTTTGGAAAATCTGGAAGAAATAGATCAAGAATCCATGGTTAGTATCATTTCCCATAGTTTGGTAAAATCCTTAATGGAAAAACTGTCACACAATGTACAGCAACCTCTCAGAAGTCCAATCTTTGCAAAAAAACATTTAACATATGAGACAAGAGAGACATTTTCAAGTTTTCCAAAAACAAAAAGGCCAGAATTAAATGAATCAAGACAGGGTAAAGGCTCTGCAAGGGTCACTAGTTATGACAACAAGCCTTTAATGGGGACATTGAACAATCTCAAGGAGATTTTCCCCAAAATACAAGCCCCTTTTGGTAGGGATATTCCAAGAAAATCCTCTTGTCTACCTCCTCTTCAAAGACCAGGAAAAAAGGCAATGAATGCAATAGGAGTTTATTGTGCCACGTTTTTGGAAGAAATAATTACAGGCATTTTTCTTAGCTTCTATATCTCATTGTGGGCCAAAAATGTAAATATCACAGAGACTCAGCTCAATGAGATGAATGTATTAGGTGTGAAGTCCGTGGTGAATAAGTTTAATAAGGCTCAAGTCACTGTTCTACGGGATGTTGAAGAAAAGATCTATTTTCCATCAGTCTCTAAAGAAACTGTGAATACGATTGTTGATTCAGTTTATAATGATGTTTTATGGGAATATGAATTGCAAGTGGCCTGTGGTGATGATCTGGCCCATGCCATTACATCAATAGCAGAACAGATAACAAATGGCATACTGACGCAGATTTTAGACTACCAACTCCCTCTGTACCTTGTAGAAAATCTCACACCTAATTCATATTGCCCTCTTAAAGCAGAAAATATACTGCAAAAACTTCAAAATAACCTGAAAGAACTTAATTGCCAAGTTCATCATTCACCAGGTTATACTACCATGTTATCACACTCATTTTTAGAAAATGTCATTAGAAAGCTATTATTTCAACTCCTTCCTCTATCCAGCAAGACTTCATGCTTGGGAACTAATTTAATGACTTCAGATTTTGATGAGATATCCGCCTGTATAATAAATAAAATTATGCTGTCCATTTCAAAGCATAGGATTTGGCTCACTAAATATGATTATCAATATTTATATATGGAAAATAACCTCCAAAATATGGTGGAGTCTATTTATGGTAATATTTTGCAGATGTATGATTCTCTTGTGTCAATACAGAAAATCATAGCAAGCCAAAGTCCAATTATGGTTGACCAAATGGCTAGTCTTATTATTCAAGAGATCATTGAAAATCATCTTCAGCCCTTTTTGTGTGAAGAGGCCTTACCTCATTCAAAGACCCCATCGGATGAAATATCTAATATGGTTAAAGAGGTTCTCAGTGAAGTCACACAACCACAAAGACACTGCGAGACTCCACCATCACTAGGTATGCGTTTTTATCCTAATGTATTTGTAGAAGAAGTTGTTGGCAGGCTTTTATCAAAAATCTTCAACCCAAACTATAACACTGAGACTGAACTGGATATAATGACCCAAAAATTAGTTAACTCAATTAATAAGCATTTTATCAAAGCTAAAATCTGTATTCTTCATGATGATCAAAAACACTCTTTTCCTACTATAGATACAGACACTGTGGATGAACTTGTCAATTCAGTTTATAAGAATGTTCTGAAACAGTATGGGCTGCCTCCTGAAAATGATAATAAACAACTCAAAGACAGTGAATTTTTTGCAGAAAATATTACCAATTTAATTGTGGAAGATATTTCTGGCTATCTTTTCCATCCGTTGTTTTCTGGAGATTTGTCAGCATCTTCCTATGCTAGTTTAACAGTACAGAATGTTATTCAGAACATATTTAGTGGGATTAGTAAATCTACCAAGCCAGCTCAGCATTTATCTCCATATAACACTGTGCTACCATACACATTTTTAGAAGACCTAATCAAAGTACTATTATCTAGAATTTTTCCTTCTTCATTGTGCATGCTTTCATATGCAGAAACTCCAGAAGACAGATCAGAAATTAATGTCAATGAATTCTCTTCAAAACTAATCAATGACATTAAGGTGAAAATTTCCCAACATGAAATTCGATTTTCAAAAGATGAAGAAACTGACTCTGTTTATTCAGATGATGAGGCACAGCATCTCATTGATTCAGTATTCAGAAATATTTTGCAAAACTCTGGGTCTCAAGAAGAAATTGAGCACAATATCACAAGTAGTAATGAGGTTCTTATTGATAGAATAGCGGGTTTTATCATTAAAAATATCTGGCAACAACATCTTCATCCATTTGTGTATGGAAATCTATCACCTCCTTCAACATGTACATATGTTAATGATGCAAGAAGGCAACAGAATTTTGCCAGTGCTTACCCCTCAGTCTTTTTGGAAGATGTGATCTGTGGAGTTTTAAGAAAAATATTCCATAGAGTGTTAGGCATTGTGCAAACAAAATCAATTAGAAATTCAGAAAATGAACTTTTGGAAATAGCTGAAGAACTCATATATTTGATAACAGAAGAATTCTCAAAAGCCCAAGTTATCGTCCTAGAAAATGTTGAGGAACAATTATGTCTGCCAACAGCAGATAGAGATGTAATCCTTAAAATTATTGACACAGTGTATAGCAAAGTTTTACAAGAATATGAATCAGAACTACCACCTGATAAGGATTTTCTCAGTGACACAATGAAATTGTCTGAGAGGATAACTAAAATTATCCTGGCTGAAGTTGTTGATTTCCGAATTCACCCATATTTTGTGGCAAAGCTGCCTTTTAAATCATATTCAAGACTCAATATTGATGTTTTGATAAAAAGAGTTCACGACAATATTACTAAATCAAGAGTCCAAAGACAGACTTCTACAACATATACCACCATATTATCACACACACATTTGGAAAAAATAGTCACCCAGGTTTTATCTCAGATAAGTCCACTAGACTTCAGTGCAGAAGATCCAGAACTCTTGCAATTGGATGTAAGTAACACAATTATGGGACTGATTGACAAAATTATGTCAATAATTTCTAAACATGCAATATGCATCACTAAACATGGATATGAAAAACAACATATGGTTTCAGAAAAAGATATTCAGGCTATGGTAGATGCCATTTATACTGATATTTCTCGTTCAAATCTCTACCACTCCCTTACAAAAGATAAAAAAGGCATAAGTAATATACCTGTTACAAAAATAGCAAGTTATATAATAAAAGAAATATTTAACCATCATCTTCAGTCATTTTTACCTGAAGATAAAACTCTTCCTTCAGGCACTCTTGCTCAAACTTATAAATACGAAGCAAGAGATCCTAAACAAAGAGAACTTTCTTTCATTATGAATTCAGCTGCCTTTTTGGAGGAAGTAATTTCTGAGGTTTTATGCAAAATCCTTTATGTATTCTCACATGATATCTTGGCAACAGCCAACATTACTGATATTGTTACAGCATTAGTAAGATCAATTGTGTCAGAGTTCAATGCATCAAAGATTTTAGTTGTAGATCACTTGGATGAAAATCTCTATCTTTCAGAAGAATATAAAGAAATGGTTCAAAAAACTGTTAACCTGATTTACAAAAAAATATTAGATGAATATAAATCTCTAATTCATGTCTATAGGGCCATAAAATGTAATGTCATCGATTTTGGAAGGCAGATATATTGTTTGCTATTAGGAGAAATTTACGATTATCAGGTGGAAGCATTAATTTCAGGAGAATTTGCAATGTCTTCTTACACCTCCCTACAAGAGGAGAACATCATCAGAAATGTGCTCAGTATCATCAACAATGATAGCCACATCTTACCATCATGCATCACTATTTTGCCTCGTTCCCTTTTAGAAGATATGACTTCCAAGCTGCTAGCATATATATTCCCTTCATCTGCAACTGAAACTGAACTAAAAGAGGAAGAAGTGTCACCAGATTATGATTTTGTGGGTGTAGCTTCAAAACTGACTGATGAAATCATAACAGAAATTTCTGAACATCAGATTAGACTTGCCACTGCAGAGGACCATGCAGAAAGTATACAATTAGAAGCAATTGAGAACTTTGTTGACTCTATATGTAACAATATGAAAAAAATCAAATTTCAAACTGACACGAAGAAAGTTGCATGCCAAAGGGGGGGAGGGTCATTCCTTGAGAGAATTGCTGGTTTCATTATGAAGGAAATTGTAGACCACCATCTCCGGCCATTTTTATATGATGAAGAATCATCTTCAAATAACTTACCTGAAAATGACTATGCCATTGAACTCTCAAATCCTATTAAAGGAAAAACATCATCCTTACCACAGGAGGCTTCTGTGTATTCTGCTTCATTTTTGGAAGATGTTATAATTGAACTTGTTCACAAGTTTTCTACTCTCCAAAGTATTGCCGAAAATCCTAAAGACAAAGAAATGTCAGAAGACCAACTTGTGAGCATGGCTATAAATTTTGCAAATGTCCTGATAGGGGAATTTAGGAAAAGTGAATTTAAAGTTCTAGAGAATGCTGAAGAAACATTTTCTTGTCCACGAATAGATAAAGAGATAGTTGATAAAGTATCTGATTCTGTGTATGAACAAGTCATGGAAATATATAGGCCTAACAATGTTCAGAAAGATGATAGCAGTAAAATTGTTGCAGAGATGGTTGCTACTTTAGCTAAGAATGCAATCTCCGCTTTTAAAATTCAACCACTTTTTTGGGGAGACTGGTCTTCCACCATCTTTTCATTTTTAGATGTAGATAACATCATCCAAAGAGTCCAATGCCTACCAAATAAAACCTTTACAAAGATAAACAGAAGCTTAAAGGAGAACCCAATTTATTCACCAGAACAACCATCTACCTCAGGCCTGAAAAACAAAATGGACACTTCAAAGATACATAGAGGAGCATTTAATGTAAAAGAAGATTCCAAAAAGGAAGACACATCGATGAAAACAGGCAACATCCATGAGCCAATATGTACTGCTATAACTAGTATAATGAAGAACAAAATAAACACCATAGAATCAGAGTTAGGTGGAGATGTGGCATATAAAAATAAAGGCGATAAAAAGGAAAGTTCCAGTAGAAAAGATGAGAAAGGGCATGATGATGAGGTATACCAACATTTTTCACCTACTACCACTGACAAGAAAAATAAGAATGTTGTACTGGAACTAGATTTTAAAATAGATGATAAAAAGAATGATGAAAAAAGAGAAATTTCATTAAAAAAAGAGGATGTATCTTTTGAATTACCATCTCAGAAGTCCAAGGTGAGAGAGAAGAGGAGACATTCTCCAGCTTACAAAGTTACAGATGACAACCCAATCTTGCATCCTAAACAGGTTCAAAAAAGTATCACTGAAAGCATTTACAGCAATATCATAGAAACATCTTCTTTTCAAGGACCAACAGATGATTCAACATTCCAAAGTTGCATAGATGATAAAACAGCATATGTAACTCAAGAGGATGACAGGGATTTGGTACAGCTTGTGTCAGCAAATTCAGCTAGCCAAGATGTTCCTGCCCCCAAGGAAGAGAATGTGAAATGTAAAGATGAAGAGACTAAGAGTAAACTGAGTAAACCAGTTTGTCCTCTGAACCCACCAGGAAAAACTCCTAGAATTTTGCCTACCAACTTTTTAGAAGATGTTATCTCTGAAATAGTTAATAAGTTGATATTTTCTTCCTCACCAGGCACAGATGATGCATGTCAAAATATAACCAATGACACAAATAAAGTTGAGCTCTATGATACAGCTATGAAACTGATTGATTCCCTATTAAAGGAGTTTTCAGATGCTCAAATTAAAATATTAAACCCCGATCAGGGAAATCAGTCCATCTTATCTGCAGATAAAGTTCCATCAGTTCATAAAGTACTTGTTAGGCAGAAAGAAACATCTGTGCATAAAGCACCATCTGAGATAAAAATGATAATTATGGACAAATTAACATCCACACATAGAATATCACCTGTAACTCACGTGTCTTCTTCAGATAGGGAAACTCTAATGGCTCAAACACCATCAATTGATAAAATGCTGGTCAATAAGGTTGTCCACTCATCTGTATGCAATATTTTGCAGGAATATAGATCTCAAGACTGCATTTGTAAGGACATAAATAGCAACAGTGAAATTTTAGCAAAAAGGCTAGTCAATGCAGTAATAGAAGAACTACTTCAGCATCAGGTAGACATACTACTTTGCAATGAGGTTCCACCTTCAGTATGTTTGCCTTTAGAATCAAAAGAGCTTGTAAGAAAGATCCAAAAAGTGCCCCCAAAAGCCTACAAAGAATGCCAGACATCTAGTCCATATACCATAATGCTACCTTATGAATTTTTAGAAAGTGTAACTTCTTCTCTCCTATCAAAAATTTTCTTGAACACTAAACAAGAAAAATCAAATTATTCATCCACAGAACTGAATTTCCTTCAAATGAAGTTAGTAAATACGATTATGGCAGAGATCTCCAAAGATGAACATATGATTGTACAGTATGTAGAATCCTTACATCCTAATGATGATGAAATTATTCAATTAGTGGTTCAGACTATTTATAATAATCTCTTGTCTCAATTTGTATCTCAAGAGAGCATACAAAATTGTATCATTAGTGGATGCAGAATGCTTTCAGAAACTATAGTTAGTTTAATTGTGCGAGAAGTGGCTGGCAATCAGTTGCAAAACTATTTTTCTGGAGAGCTAACTCCACAACAGTGTACAGAAGTTGACAATGTTGTTGAAAATATCCTTAAATCTGTTATCCAAACTACTAAAGTTCCCCATCTTCCACAACTGCTGACTTATAAATTGCCTTTTAACATAATGGAAGAAATTGCTGTGAACTTTTTATCAAAGCTTTTATCTATGTTTCCGAATGTGGATAAGAAGCCAAAAAATTTTCTAAATGATGAAATGCAAAAAATAACTTCAAAAATATTAAACTCATTCCAAGAATATATGTCTAAAAGTAAGATTAAAGTAGTACCACAGGCCAAAGAATCACATACTATATCTTTAGCAGACAGTGCAACTATTGAAAAAGTAGTTACTTCTGTTTATAATACTGTTTTAAAGCAATCTGGTTCACATATTGCAATGTATAAAGATTTAATGGGTAAAAGCAATGTGCTGTCTGACATAATAGGATTTTTAATGGTGAAGGAAATTTCCAATTCTGAATTTCATCCCCAAGTGGAGGAAGAACCATCAAGTTCAGAATTAGTTCTGGAAGCTGTCAAAATTATGGAAAAAGTGGTTAAGATCATTGATAACCTTAGGTCAAAGGAAAAACCATCATCCAGAAAAAATGCTGTGTTAGATGCCACAATTTTAGAGGAAATGTTGGCCTTGTTCTTGGCCAAAACAGTGAAGTTGCCAAGCACCTCAAGCAAAGATGGTAAACATTTATCATCAGCTGAGTTAAATCGAATTGCATCTCATTTGACAAAATCTGTGATAGCTGAAATCGTCAGAAATAATATCAGTATCATACCTGCTAATGCTGATGAACAATTAAATCCAGAAAGTATAGAAATTATCTCTCAGATTGTCGATTCTTTATATAATCACATACTAGAACAGTGTGGAACACATGAAGAACTCTATTATAATATGAAAAATACAAACTTTTTTCCTAATAAAGTGGCTTCTTTGATTATTAGTAAAATTTTAAATTGCCCACTAGAAATAACTAGCTCAAAAGATGTATGTGCTAATCTGTTTGGCAATCTGGACGTTGGTCGAATTGTTGAAAAGACACATGAACGTGCTGTTAAAATGTATCCTCGTCTAGAGAAAAAAGAGTCAGATCAAGACTTAACTCAAGAGAAACTTCCAATTAAAATAATTCCTCACCGTGGGAAAAAACCAATCTATATTGATCCAGACATTGTCGCAGAACACTTAGGAGTCATTTCTATAAAAACACAATCTCTTGAAAAACTGCAAATGGAGTGTTTAGCTAGAACTGGACATACCATAGAAGCCCTTAGAAGAGCATCAATAAGTGGGATAGGTCACTCCATAGACTCATCTCCTGCAACAATGCAGAGGAAGGATACTCGGATCTCACTGGATGATACTGGACGACTGAATGTAAAGCCATTAGAGGTAAGTGGAAAAGGCAATGATGATAAGAAATGAGTGACTAGTGGCTAGGTTGCCCTTCTGTGACTCTTTCCTTGGGTAGTCTATGGGATGCATTTGTAAGATATGGTCAGTTTTCTCCTGTCCAGTCCAGTAGAATGAAGTACTCCTGATTCATTCAGTAGAATCCTCTGCCTTCCTAGAACTTACTTCATCAGCTTAATGGCTTGGTGTAAAAGTATAAACCAGTTTTCACTAGCCAGGGAAATAGCCTTGACAGCAAACCAAACTGAGAGGAATTGTCCACATTTGGCAACTCAGAAGAAATATAATCTTTAACAATTCCCATAGCTCTTTTTATGGCTATACATTATTGCAGTCTTCATTTATAGGTAAGTAATTCCTTGTACACACATCTGTGTAACTAAACCATAGAACATTACCCCAAGTCAAAGCTTAATTGTCTACAGAAATATCCCTCACAGTTCTTATTCTTGGCTACCTGTCCTCTAGGGGTGCAAAAAGGCCATTAGAATATCAGTTAAACCAGTCTTTACTTGACATTTAAGTTCACAAACTTAACGGTCCACAGTAGTTCTGTTTTGATTTAGCAACATTCATCGACAAATATTAGACTGCATACTTTTTTTTTTTTTGGTACCAAGGATTGAATCCAGGGGCGCTCAACCAATGAGCCACATTCCCAGTCCTTCTTTATATTTTATTTTGAGACAGGGTCTTGATAAACTGCTCAGGGTCTCACTAAATTGATGAGGCTGGCTTTGAACTCACGATCTTCCTGCCTCAGTTTCCGGAGAGGCTGGGATTATAGGCATGCACCTCAGTGCCCAACTAGATTGCACACTCTTTTGATTTCACTGTTCTTATTTAATTACAATAAGAGGTTGCCCAGAGATGGATTTATATTGATCCAGCCCCACATTTCATTTAATACCAAGCCCCTTGCTATAAATGAGTCTCTAGCATTGATGATATGCTTTCATACTAAGGATGTAGCTTGTGGCTTAGAAACTAAGCAAAGTTCTATAAAACCAGCCTGCCTGGAACATAAGCCTAGGAGTATGTTTTTCTTAGCATTATTTCCAAAACACTCAAGTTTTAGAGCTGGTGAGTACATTGCTGGCTACTTTTTTTCAGCACCAACTATGGAGATTATTGTGGGTTAGGATACTAATAGAATCTCCTTGTTCCTTAGTTTCTTGAACTAGATGAAGGTCCTTTCCTGTTCTAAAGTGTCCTTTTCTCTCTGGGTTCTCAAATTTATATTTGCATTTACTAGGTAGTCATCCTTTATAGGTAAGTAATTCCTTGTGCATATATCTGTGACTAAACTGTAGAACTTACTCCAAATTGATGTTTTATCATCTGCGGAAATACCTGTCACAGTTCTTATTCTTGTTTAGCTGTTCTCTTCACTTACATCCTTTACCAGTATTTCATCTGTTTATAGCCCAGAGAAAGTTGGAAGAGAATTTTTAATTCAAATCAACAACCCGTGCCACTATTCGTGGGACTAAATGGTATCTTAAGGAAAATAAACAGACAGGTAGCTCACCTACCACAGATGCTTTGCAGTGATCAGGATAGCACTGCCCCATCCATCCTTACCATGGGAGAGGAGGTTGCATAAAGAATAATAGATGAGTTTAGGGAACCCAGATGAGTTGCAGGCTAATCCGCAGTTTGGAATCTACCATCAGGGCTTCATTTGATGTTTTGATATACATTTTTTGACACACCAGACACATGCATATTAAAGGTTCACACAGTGACAAATTCCAAAGCCATATAGAATGAGTAATGCAATCTTTTGAACTGTTTCCCTCCATCAGCACAGATAATCAAATTTGATTGTTTCCATTTCTTACAGAAGTCCCTCTTTCTTTCTTTTTCTTTTTTTTTTGTCTTTTTTTTTTTTTGCACAAAAGATATTCTGTTAGGGTAGCATTTATATGAAAAACTGTTCTATAGTGTTACAAAGATATTTTTTAAATCTAAGATTTGTAACTCAAATTAAAGGGTATATAGCACCATCAAAGGCTACTGAAATGGGAAAAGTCATTTAAAGATAGTTATTTAATTATAACTATCTTTTACTTGAGTTGTCTTTAACATTGTAAAATGGAAACTGACATTGGACTAGAGGGATAAAGATCAATGAAGTTTTACACTTTGAAGCTTCTTTTGGAAAATATATGCATGGAGTTAGAGCAGAGTGGTTAGGAGTGAACAATTCAAAGGCCTTCATGATTTTGGCTATTATTCATCATTTTTAAAACTCTGTGTCAGACACTGCCTTGTCTTTTTTTCATGAAAATATCTGTCTTTAGATTGCTGTATGATTAATTCTGTACTAAGAAGTTCAAAAAAAATGTTATCATAACTATGTCTGTTACAAAACTTTCAAGGTAAAACATCAAATCACAATGTAATTAAAGTATTTGTATACTTTTCATTTCTTGACAAATATAAAGCAAACTTTGAAGCAAAACATTAGTTAGGTTCTATTCTTTGGACTGGAATATTATCTGAATGCAATATGCATGTGGGGGTGGGATGGAAGATATGCAAATATTGCTTAAGGTGTTCACTTTTTTCTTCTTTTAAGTATATCACTAATAGGTAAGTAAATATCACTTGAATATACATAATTTGCTAACTAGAAACTATAATAAAATTACTTTATTATAACTGAACCATAGGAAAAATGTGGCAATTGTTTTTAATATTTATTGTCTCTTCAATTCCAGACAGCAAGTAGGAATTCTTTCCAGAATTTGTTAAAACCTGATATCACTAAAGTGGAACTTTTAAAGGATGTCCAGAACAAAAAAGATCTTATCATTCGATTGGTAGCTCATGATATTGATAAAAGAGGGTCAGAAAACAAGGTAGAAGAGAGCTTAACTTCTGATGAAGATGAAGTTGTTTTACAAGAAGTTTTTAAAGAAGCCTTTACAGAAGAACCAATTCAAGGCTCCTCTGACATCCCAGTGACATCCCCTAAGCCACCAATGAGCAGGAGAAGTCTGAAAAAATTTCTATCATTTAGCAAATGTCGTCATCCCAATTCTAGAATATCTACAAAAAATATTGAAAGAAACTCAACCCAGTGGAGAGAATCTAACATGACAGAACCAAAAATAATTGTTTCTGAAGTTCATGTCCCTACCTTGAAATCCTCAACTGACACAGATGATTCTTATTGGGAGAAAAAGACACGATCTAGTGTAAGTGAGAAATATGACTAATAGTGTTGTAATTTTTTTGGAGAAGTTAGAGAGTTTTACAAATGTGGTTCAAGCAATGTATTTTGGATAAGAAGGAAAAGGTACTAAACTTGATTTAGTGAGTCTCTCCTACCTCTGATGAGATTTGCAGTGAATGGAAAATGATTAACAGACAAAATTAGGAGCCTTAATTGAGGGAAAAAACAAAAAATCATGTAAAGAGTCCTAAGTTACATAGAAGCACAAGAAAAACAGAAAATGGAAACCAGTGAAGAGAAATACAAGCTTATTATTTTAAATGATAGGTTTTATCCTTTCTTGTATGCTGGCTGGCAAATATTCAGTGTAAGTTTGGTGCACAGAAACTCCATGCCAGTTAACTTTACCAGAAGATGGGCTGAAGGAAGTAAAATGATGCATGCAGACTTAGCCTATCTGGGTTAGAATTCTGTCTCTGCCACTTACTAGCTGTGTGATGTTTGAGCAAGCTACTTAGCCAACTTTTTCCTTAAAACCTACTTTACCAACTTGTTGAAACACAGCAAGTTAGTCAAACTATGTTGAATATTCCTATGAATCAGCCTGTGATCCTGCAATCACTTTGACACAACTCCTATCCCTAGTTCCTTCTCTCTCTAGTGATAGTCTGGGATCCACTGACTTCTTGTGTTGGCCCTTCTCAAAAAATCATATGCATTTTGAAACTGCATATGATTTAGGATTTACTGGACTAACCCAGAAGCTGCAATGAACCAGAGAAAAGAAAACAGAGATACAACTCTGGTCAATTCAAGAGCTAGCTCACTCTGCTCTTTACTGGGTAGCCATTTGAGATTTCATGACCAAACACAGTGTGCCTTGTCTAAAATGATGGCTGTATAGAAAACTAAGGAAATGCTACAGTATATTTTGACTTAACTTATTCTTAAACCCTACTTTGTGTAATACTCAACTGGTACTTTTCTAGGTAGAAGAAATGAGATCTTCTACAGAACCAATACATTTCATCATACACAGAATCATGAGTTCATCCTCATATAATGAAGATGATTTGCCTTCATATTCCAGGTATAGTCAGTTAAAGCAATATGAGTTGGCTAAGAAAATAGAAATGTGTGCAATAAATATTATGTTTATGGGAAGAATGGGGCCCTTGAGTTAACCTATGAAGAAGCCAGTGTTTAGCCTTTTAATATTCCCCCCATCTCCCATTTCCCTGCTATGGTTACTTCCTGGATCTTCACATTCCATCTTCTCTCCCATTTCTATTTATCTGACTCTACTTCCTTCTCCTGAGACTTGCTTTTCAGTATAGTGATCCAATTAGAGTAGTTAGATTAGGTCTTTAATGTGTTAGGTTTTTGAACCTGGGAGACAGGCACTGGATAAAGAATAGTCCCTGTGCTAATGGCTTGCCCAGAGATTGTCCCACTTAATTTCCTTTAGGATCTAAATGCTCAACAGTGTGGCATTGACTGTCAAAGGAGTCTTAAGAATGAAGGAGAAGGTATAAGTTGGAGTATTCTGAGAAGAAATCTCAAAAGCAATGGAGTTTGATTTTAGCCTTTAAGGATGGATAAAATTTAGTTTAAAAGACCATCCATGTTGAGAAAGCCAATAGCAGCAAAGACTGGACTAGGCAGTATTTACAGAGGACAGGGAGGATCCAAGTGTACTCTAGACTTGATGTCTGATTAATGCTGTTTTCTAGAATGGCCAAAACACATCTAAAATTATTCTTGCATCTGTAAAAATTCACAAACTAGGAAGAGTAGCACTTTATATCATGGGAGATAGTGGGTATAGGGAGAAAAATTGACCTGTTTGTACCTACATTCTTTTCTACTTGGAACTGTGAAATTAAGGTTTTCTTTTTGACCTGTTACCATTTTAGGATACTTACTCTTGACACACTATTGACCCTATCTCCCTTCATGATTGTTTTAACATATAAGATTAGTGATGTAGGCAGCCCTCAATTATTTCCATCAATGGAGAAGAGAAAGTGATATATATAAGACCAAATTAAAGTCAATATAGCAATCATTTTCACATGCTTGGAGAACCCAGAGATACGACCATTCCAGGTTTGCTTCTATATGAATAATGACTTTGACATATTGTTCTTTTGCTTAACTAGTATTCCTTCATGTATTAAATCATAGAAAATTAAGTGTCTTTTACTTTTTATTTTTAGTAGTGATGATGATCGCCCCCCAGATCCAAGTGCCAAAATAACAGAAGGTTGGATTGATTTTTTTTCCTAATTTAAACTAGATGGTATTTAAAAGGAGAATTTGTAAATTGCATTGATGAGTTTTCCTATTGTCAAAACTGAACTTAAGCCTAGGTTTTCCAGTAGGTTGACCTACTTTGGGGGAGTACTAGGTCAGTTAAGTAGTTAACATGAACCAACTAGTTTGCCTTTTCAAAGGGTGATTTCATTAATCAATAATGATAGAGTATATGGTATGATTTTTTTTTTTGGTACCAAGGATTAAACTCAGGGTACTTGACCACTGAGCCACATCCCCAGCCCTATTCTCATTGAGTTGCTTAGCACCATGCCGTTGCTTAGGCTGGCTTTGGACTCGTGATTCTCCTGTCTCAGCCTCCAAAGTGCTGGGATTACAGGTGTGAGCCACTGCACTCGGCTTGGTATGATATTTTAAGTTCACATTTAACATACTCCTTTGGGAAATAACCAGGAAATGAGAGTTTATCACACCAATATTTTATATGGGGACCCAACCCCACACTACTAAAATTTAATCATCTCCTTAAGAGTGTATGCTTAGTTTGTATAAGTAGCTTAGCCCTACTAAAATATATAAAAAATCATTTAAAGCTAAAGATTAAATCTGAGTTTATTTGCTTACATTAAAATCTAACTAGGATGGACTCCACTTTATTTTTTATCACTGTTAGAATTCACTCATTAAAATATTTATGAGTTGAATGTTGAGTCCTCAGTTTGTTGAAATCTCAGCATCACTGTGGTTCTAACAAGGACAGCACTTGATGTAAGAGTGTTGTATTTACTGTAAGGATGGCCTTGAAACTCAAACCACATTACTAGCTTTGACCTTGACTATTTCAAGTGTGCAACTTACTGAAGGATTTACTCAAAAAAGGTAGAAACGAGCCAGGCTTGGTGGCACACGCCTGTAATCCCAGCACTTTGGGAGGCTGAGACAGGAGAATCGTGAGTTCAAAGCCAGCCTCAGCAATGGCGAGGCACTAAGCAACTCAGTGAGACCCTGTCTCTACATAAAACACAAAATAGGGCTGGGGATGTGGCTCAATGGTCAAATGTCCCTGAGTTCAATCCCTAGTACCAAAAAAAATAAAAGGTAGAAATGACATTTATTAAAATATGAACCATGGAATCGCAGTATGTTGGAAATCCATGAACACATCATACTCCAAAGGGAGTTGATATATCATGGTGTGTTTCCTACACTGTGGAATCAAGGGCTGCTGTGCCCAAAAGAAGTCATTAAGTACAACCAACCTCCTAGTCTTAGAGATAAAGAAAATGAGCTTCAGCATGTGGAGGTGTTACCCAAGGTTATACAGTAAGAATGTAAATCCAAAATCTCCTAAACCTGACTCCAATGTCAATATTTTCTTTAACTTCATTGTTTAAGTCACGTTTAATTCCTATATCCTCTGGTAATACTGCATCTACAAAATTTATTCATTTATTCAGCAAATATTCACTGAAAACTTTCTTTGTGCTGGATACTGTTTCAAGTGCTGTGGCTGTGAATCAAATAAAAGTACTTACCCTCATGGGACTTACGATCTAACTTGGAAGTGTATGTGAAAGCAGGGAACACAAACACAAAATTTATATATAGGAATAAGTACTTCCCATTCTTACCTAGGATAAAATCCAGATCTCTTAGAATGACTTACAAGGTCTTGAAGATCTATACACCACTCTTCCTCTCCATGACCTCCCTGACCACCTCTCTTGATGATCCCTCTTAAATCACTCTGTTCCAGCTACAACCTCAGACATGGGCCTGGGCACTTGCTAGGCTGTCTGCAATGTTCTTCTCCCAGATATCTGCACAGCTTACTCCTCACCTCCTTTAGATGTTCGCTCAAATATCATCTTCTAAGTGATAGCCTTTTCTGAGTACCCTCTTTAAAATTGAAACCTCACAGCCACCCCAACATTTCCTATCCTCTTTCCCTGTTTTAATTTTCTCCCTAGCACTTATACCATCTGAGAGACTGTATATTTTTATTATTTGTTTATCTATATCCCTTCTCTAGAATGTTAGCTCCATGACAGCAGGGATTTTGGTCTGTTTACTGTGTTTCCACATGCCTAGAAAAGAGACACATAGCAAGTACTCAGTGAATACTTGTAGAATCCCTGAATATATATGAAAGAAGATTAAGAATAAACATAAAGTGCAGAAACATGGCCTTAATGACAAGGAGTCAGCCACAGAAAGATCTAGAAGAGGGTCCCAGGCACAGGATATAGTAAGTACAAAGATTATGCTTTTAAACTATATACAAACAAAGAGTTGAAGGGGCTCTTGGAAATCATCCACAGTTTAATCTCTCATTTTACAGATGAACAAAGAGGCCTGGAGTTTGAATAGTTATACAAGGATGCATAGCTAGTTGCAGAGACTGCCTCCTTTGGCACTCTAGCCTATATTCCTTCTACCAAATCACACTCCATCTTTTCAGTATTGGAGGAAGGAGCCAAGACCTGTGCCCAGCATTCTAGAGGTCTAGCCTCTTCAAGCTTTTTCTGTTTGCCTAAGTTTTATGATTCTTGGATGGAAGTATTGAAATTACTTTTGTTCCAATAATTTATACATGTCTCAGAAATAAATGTTTCCTAATACTGTGTTTTCATCACAGAAAGTCTTGCAGATCTAGATCCAGAAAGGTCAGGCAGTGTTAAGGTAAGTATTTTTCACAGGCCTCTCATTGCTATGCATTGGGACTCTGAGGGAAAGGTAGTGAATCCTATGGCACTCACAAGTAGACCTGGTGAGAAGCCTGGTGGGGACAGAGATGCTTCAGAGAGGAAGGGGCACTTCTTAAGGGAAATAAATACTGATTCCAACCACATCTCAATGTTGCAGAAGACTGACCTTTTATAGGCAACTTCCCTACATAACCCCTTCCTTAGAAAATCTCCCAGAAGGGCAGAATGTACAGAACCTTCTCTGTTTTATATCACCTTTGCTTTCCATCTGGTTCACTCTAATCCCACTCCCAGCAGATGAACACACACACACAGACACACACACACACACACACAGCCATCAATTTTCCAGTCATTTCTTATCAATACTAACATTTGTGTATCAGCCTCAGGCTTCACTTAGAAACCACAATTTTCAAGTAAAATTATACAGGACAAGTAGAATCTCCAGTCTGGAGGCCTATTGACAGGCTGTTCCTTCTGCTAAGCTGATTCCCTGGTTCATCTAGACTTTTTTGTAATTGTTCTTCTGACATGCTCTTTCTTTTTTAACTGTAAAATGCTAGTTATAGGTATGTTCCATTGAGATACTCAGTGTGATTTGTTGAGTAACATAGAAATAACTGCTATGATGTAGTTCCAGGAAAATGGTAGTCTCTGTATATATGAATGCATGTGTTCTCCAGTGTCAGACTCAGAAAAAGAGGCCACATGTTTCCCTTCATGGCAAATTCCTTACATGGTCTACAAGTCCCTACATGAGCTCCCAACTCTTTCCCCTCTCACATTTCCTGTCAATCTACTTCATCCACAGTGGTCTCCTTACTGCTCCCCTAACATGCCATGCCTGCTCCCACCTCAGGGCCTTTGCACTTGCTCTTCCTCTGCCAGGAACTTCCTAGCCCTAGATAGCTGTGTGGCTTGCTCCCTCATCTTCTTCTGGCCTTTGCTCAAAAGTTACCTTTTTAGTGAGGCCTTCCCTGACCACCCCATGAAAAATAGACATATACAAACTAACTCACTTATCCAACTCTATTTTGTTCATAGCACCTAATTCACCATTCATTCAACAGTTATTTATCAAGTGCTACTAAGTCAGACAATGAAGTTTCAGCAGTAAACAAAGCTGAAAAATTCCTGTTCTTATTCTCTTGATATGTGTCTCTGTGTGTGTGTGTGTGTGTGTATGTGTGTGTGTTTGTGTATAAAATATGTGTGTATGTGTTTATGATTTATGAGGTGATAGACATATAGTAAAAGCTCAACAAACATTTGTTGATTAGAATAATGCCTTAGCTTCAGAGTCAATATCTAGTTCCCAAACACCTAACCCCAGGAATCTGATGCACAGCCATATTTATGAACCACCACACAGAGCATAGAAGGTCTCAACCTTCACTGTACATCAGAACTATATGGCAAACTTTAAAAATAACTGATGCTCAGCTCCTACTCCTGAGAGATTTCTATTCATTAGGCTGCCCCTACCGATTGTATATTAAAAGCTCCCCAGGGGATTATAAGGTATAACCAACACTCAGAACCACAGATTTAATCTGCTCATGTGAGGAGTTTGGTGATATCTGCCCTTCCTGCTTCTCAAACTGGCTACATAACTCTCCAGGTGGGGAACTGAAAAAAAAACATACCTATACTTGCCCTGTCCTCAGGTATTCCTATTCAGTTGGGGTGAGCCCAAAGCCTGTATTATTTAAATTCCACCATATGGTTCTATTGTGCAGGCAAGGTTGAGAACCAATGCTTTAGATTGTCACTGTCCTAGTTTATCACTTTAAGCATCCTGTTTGGTAATGTCTTAACCCATAAGCTGTCCCAAATGCTCTTGGAAGAACTAGAATCAAACTCTTAAGATAATATTTTGCTCTCTACACAATACAGAACACATTTCTCATCTTGCATGTATTTTGGCACTACTTCATTGATGTTCTACTTCCTTTGGAACTGCCACAACCATGGACTAAACTACCCTGTAGCCAAGCCACCTGCCATAGCCTATTTGATGCCTTCTGAAACCACACTGCTTCTATATTCCAAAAAGTGATAAAGGTCCACAGAGGAAAGCTAAGGCATGAGCCATTCTCCATGCCTGACCACCACTTCCATGCACCCAAGATGCACTCGCTGACTCCAGACCGCACAATTGCTAAGAATTCTCTAAAAGGAAATTGGAATGATAACATAAATATCCCTTTACTCTTATACCCCTTAAGACCTCCCCCACTCCATCATTACCTTCTCTTAGAGAAGATACATGTGTTATGTATTCTATGTCCCAGGAGGGAGGAGGCAGACATGACTGACATTTTCATGACTTGGGGCATGCAAGTCCTTGAGATGATCCCACAAGGGCAGCCAAGTTCTTCATCCCAGTGTGGGGCCAATTCTGGGTGTCATCATTGTTTAGAATGATGAGAAGTCAAGCATAGAAACAACTAAAGCCCCAGAGAATAATTCTCTGAGTCCACAGCACATAGAGATTACTGGGTGCAATGCCACCATGGTGGTGCTCCACCTCTTGAGGATTTCTAGGTATTTCTAGTGTTTACTACTCCACAAAGGACAGAGGACTAACACAGTGTTTCCCTTTTGTATTGGCAGTTCACAACTCTCTTTCAACGTGCAAGTATTCTAGGCAATGGACATACTTCATGCAATGACCTTGCAGGTACGAAATATATTTTTCTAATACAGCTCTCAATTATGACACTTTGAATATAGACATTTTGCTGATTCACTCCCCTAGAGCAAGCAACTCCTGTTTTGCAGTGTCCCATCTACCTCCAATGTAGAATTGAAATATTATTTACAGTGAATATAGATCATCATGATTTGCAAGTTGTTATACAAACCTCTTACTTGAATGTCACAATAGAGGGGTGACAGGTACTGCGTACATTGATTAGGTACCAGCTGTGTACCAGAGTGCTTTTCTCACATCCCCTCTGTGAAGCATTGTCTCCATTTAATTGATAAGGAAACAGTCCCAGAAGTGAAATAGCTTACCATTCTGTGCTCCCTCTACAAGTCATGTCCCATTTTACAGAAGATAAAAATGATGGAAAAGACCTGGCTAAGGTTGCTCAGCCAGAAAATGACCAAACTGGGGCTCAAACTCCACACGACTTGTGGCTTTCATCCCACACACTTTCTTTCTGCCAGCCTGGGGCTACATGCAGTCATCACTGCACCCCATAAATGGGCAATGACAAGGACAGCCTGTAAAGTTTAGTGGGAAGGAGAGGAAGACCCCATAGAGGGTCCCATGACATAACAAGTAGTAAAATCCCATTCTTCTTTACCTTTAGTTTGACAGGGACATACCTCCTCCCCACTCCTGTATTCTGCAGGATCCAAAAACTCACAGGACAGCAGTTATAAAGTCAAAGAATATATGTTTGCTCTGCTAAGGGCCATGTGAGGAATACATACACAAATTACCAACTTTGTGCTACAGCACAGTGTATTAAAAATTGCAATGCTGGGGCTGGGGTTATGGCGCAGTGGTAGCGTGCTCGCCTAGCACGTGGGAAGCACTGGGTTCGATCCTCAGCACCACATAAAAATAAAATAAAGCTATTGTGTCCACCTACAACTAAAAAATAAATATTAAAAAAAAAACAAAAAACAAAAATTGCAATGCTGTCTATTTATGAAAACCCACAAGAAAAAGAGCACTTCTGGACCAGTACATGCTCATTACAGCTTAGAGTGTATTTTTTTTACAAATAGTTTTACTGGGAATCTAAATCAGTTCATCAGGTGAAGTGATTCACATTATGCATGTAGTGTGCATCATGGCCCATTCATGTCAGCCATACACATCTCAGGCACATGTCTTTCTTCACAGTGACCAGTACCAACCAGGTGAAACCCAGTACTCTGCCCATAATCTCATCAAAGCAGCATCAGAATACCTGTGTCAAAGAGAATTGGTCTCAACAAGGTAAATTCATCTTAACATGGTACCTAACTCTTTTACTCCCAATACATAGTGAACACCACACCTACTGTTTGATTTCTCTTTTCAGAAATTTGAAAGGAATATGAGTCGGTAGCCAAAGGGGTCACTGTGCTTGACAAGCTTCATGTGTGCTGGGATCCAGCCACCTGCTAATATGGAGCAATATGTAGAATCTCATAGTTATTAGTAAATTAGCTGGGCATGGTGATGCACACCCATAATCCCAGCAATTCAGGAGGCTGAGGCAGGAGGATCTCAAGTTCAAGGCTAGCCTCAGCAACTTAGTGAGGCCCCAAACAACTTAGTGAGAACCTGTCTCAAAATTTAAAAAACAAACTAAAAGGGGTATGGATGTAGTTCAATGGCAAAGTGGCCCTTGGGTTCAATCCCCAGTACGCCCTCCTCCCAAAAAAGAATTCATAGCAACTAGCAAATTGAGGGGCATTGTTTCAAAGTGCCATCCAAGATGGTCATTAACAGCATAATCCTGGTCCCTCCCTAGGCCTACCCATTCAATATCTCTGGGAAATGATGTCTGGGCATATGCATTTTTAACAAGATTTCCCATATTTCAAAAATAGTACTTTATTTTCCCCCTCCAGTGAGATTTTCAGAATATGGCCTTGCAGTACATGTCTCATTCTTACAACTAAAATTTTTGTCTCATTTTTGTCAAAGTATTTAGTGCCCCATTCAACCCTTTGTCTTTGCCCCTGTATATTTTGACTTTTTCCTTACTAATGTCTACACCATTCTTATTTTTTAAATTCCCAGCACATTTCAGTATTGCATTCCTAATTTGAAAAGCTAAACTTTTCCCCTTTAATTAAAGGGGTAAATTGCTATCTGCCCTCTTAACTTGAGCCCTAAATTATTGAGCTATCCAAAATTATGATGTTGGAGAAGATAAAAAGCAGGTCATCACAAGAGGTATCAGATAACTGTATTTTACTGTAAAAATAGAATATGCTTTATTATCCTGTGTCTTTCATGTGATAGCACATCCTGCCATGATGCATCTGTGATGCAGATAAATGCTCACTTCTGCCCTTACAGACACAATAATCATTTTGTTAATGTGAACTAGGATACACTTTAAGAGCCCATTGCACAAAACAAGCAGTGCAGAAAAATGGGTCCAAATGGAGACTTATTGGCCACATGCATCCTTTGTAGCTCACACAACAAACATCACTTGGGATCAGTCAACTGAAAATTTACCCACAGTGGCTGAGAAATGATGGCCTTTTCTAATGCACTGAAGCTTCCACCTGGACATTCTAAAATGGATGCCCAAACTGGAGAATGGAAAGTTGCCCCTTTATGTGGAATTAGTTCAGTAGGATTTTTTTACTGTTATCAGCAAGGACGAGGAAGACAGGTTCTGCAGAGTTGGTTTAAGAAGCATCAGGGTACAGGAAGTGCAGAGCTGGCCCTAGTACCAACTTGGCCACTTTCTGCCCATGAGACTTTAGATGAAGTGTCTGAACTCACTGACCTCTCCTGCTTTCTTCACAGGGGTGTCTAATACAGCAAATAAAGACTCTGTGAAAGCAATTTAAAAGCCATAAGTTTTTTCTGTAAATGCTGCTGAGTCCTAAATTATCAATCCCCTAGCATGACCACCTCAACTAGAAAGACCGATCAATATCTGTATCTGTCTTGGTTTGTTTACAGACCCTAAGCCCAGTACTTCCAAACAGGGCTCTGAAGTGATGAAGAAGGTATCATCAGCTATGTCAAAGGCGTTTTCAAGGTCTAATGCCAACGCTTCCAAGTCTTCCTTGTCCCCACCCCCACCTTCACCCTCACCCCCTCATCAAGACAAAAGCTGAAGCTGCTATATCTGACATAAATATGCATGTTGACCTTCTTCTCAAAATAAATGGGTTTTTAAGCATGACACGGTGTCTATCTTTATGCAGATTCTTATGGATGCTGAACACAAGGAAAGTTTGATCAATGGTTTTGCTAAGCATTCTGCCATGGAAAGAAGGGCTGGGCCTCACACACAAATACATCTCCTAGGCAGTATGGGTTTTAAGCTCTGCTCTTGAGGTCCCTGAGCCTTACTGGGAAGATCAGACTGATAAGTAAAAGTATGATGCCAATAGCATAGTGTGCCATGAAGTACTTCAGGGCTCTAGGAGATCCCAAGAAGGGAGTCATTGCTCTGAGCTGCAGTGCTCAGAAGTTTCCTAGAAGAACTAGAAGTCAGCCAAATCTCAAAGTATGAGTGGGTTTAAGTGGGCATAGAAAGTGCCAAAAAGGCTTGCACTATGGATCATACATCTACATCCAATTCTGTCATGCCTGAAGAGTACAGTTAAGTACTGTCCAATAGAATGTTTGCTGATGATGAGATTGGTCTACATATGCAGAGTCCAGTGTAGCAGTCGCAAGCCACATATGGCCATTGAATCACTAGTGTGATTAAGGAACTGGATTTTTTTCATTTTATTTCAATTTAAGTAGCCATACGTGGCTGTGGGCTTTCTTGTTGGATACTGCAGTTCTAGTCAGTATATGGCCCTCATGGACACAAGCCAGTTCAGGTGATGCTAAGGGGTTCCCTGAAAATTCACTTCCAAAGTCTTTCCCCAAACATCTAAGGCAGTGTAGCAAAGTGACTCTTCAGAGGGTCTCTGAAGCCTTCAGTCATCCTGTTGACTTTTTTTTAAAATAATTTTTTAGCTGTAGATGGACACAATATCTCTATTTTATTTATTTGTTTTTATGTGGTGCTGAGGGTCGAACCCGGTGCCTCACACATGTGAGGCAAGCGCTCTACCACTGAGCCACAACCCCAGCCCCTCCTGTTGACTTCTTTAAGATACATGCACCACCAATGTGGCTAGGAGTGAGTTCATGCTTTTCAGACATACCTGTTCATCCATATTTGCCAAAACTCAATCTAATGGAGAAAGGATAGGCCCCATCTAGAACACCAAAGTCAAGAACTCAAAGAGCAAATCAGAACCTGTGTCCACCAGGGAGCCTCAAACACAGTGCTGGGCTAGAAACAGCTTCTCTAAACAGAAACATCAACCTGGTACTGAAATCAACATGTTGGCCTCCCTCAAGCCACTCAGTAAACAGGAAAATAGTCACTTAACTAGTTATTTTCTATCTTGGCTTTATCCAAAGCTAGGTTAGAGGAAGTTCTTAGACTTAAACAAAACTCCCCAGAGAAATACTTTTAGGCAAGTAAATTTCCTTCATGTTGTACCTGCATTCCATGAATGTTAAGTGAACTGAATTTTAGTAACTAGAATTCCAGGCAATTTTTTTTGATACTGGAGATTGAACTCAGGGGCACTCAACCACTGAGCCACATCCCCAGCCGTATTTTGTATTTTATTTAGAGACAGGGTCTCACTGAGTTGCTTAGCACCTCGCCTTTGCTGAGGCTGGCTTTGAACTTGTGATCCTCCTGCCTCAGCCTCTGGAGCTGCTGAGATGACAGGAATTCCAGGCAATTCTGATACCCAAATATCTATACTGAAACTTGGCTACCTTCATTTGCTCATTCATTCCCTGCCTGCCCTCACATACTAAAGTTCATCAAATGCAGCTGTGTAAGTTTTGAAGTCAGTTCTTAAAGGTCCACAATATGACAAGCACTGAGCTTACATATGGCTTTAACTCATTTTTTTTTCCCAAAAGTTGCATTTTAATACATGTTGGCAAACATAACAGAAAAAAACAAATTATCAGAAGCTGTACACACTATTCACTGAAAACATTTGTTGAGGCAAATAGAAAAAAATTGTTACAATCATAATTTTTCTAACTTTGCACAAAATTATAAGCAGATTACATTCTTCATATTAAACATCTTTATAT
>CM053417.1:20246658-20412482 GCA_028644305.1 Xerus rutilus
GGAATGGTCTCTCTGATTAGTGGATGCTGATGAATAAGGGAGGTGGGAATGGGAAACATAAGAGAAATAGAGAAACACTTAACTCATTTTTGTTAGTAACAAAAACCCAGTACAGAATTCCAAAATACAAAAGATACAGTGAAAAGCAAGCTTTCTCTCCCTGCTCCCCACCACCCAGCTGCTACCCGCTTCTCTAAGAAGTGAGTTCTACTAGTGGATTGAATAGCCTTCCCAAGATAGTCTGTGAAATACCAAGTATATTAGCATCTGTCTTTAAAAAGAAGTCCAAGTATCCTACTTCCTTCATAAAAGCAGAAAACAGGGAGGGAAGGGGAAATGGAGGGAGAGACAGAGCACATCAGTGTGTTCTTTGACAGCCACCATTTCCTGGTGACACTGCTTGGAGCTTGTTTCTATGCTCACAATCCCAGCTTTGAATAAACAAAGTCAGCCAGCCCTCTTTTACAAAACGCTTTGGGGCTAATTAACCAATATCCAAAAGTGAGCAGCAGAATAACAGGAAAGGTGCCTAGCATATCTTTTCAAAGTCTGCTGGCCAAAACACATTAAAATGCATGAGCTAGGTGTGCCAAAGTCCTGCTAGTCTGGTCCTTGTTCCTGTCTGGGTACCTGTTTCCTTCAGCAGTGCAGGTAGCTGTGCCAGAGGCTAGCAGAAGGAGTCAACTTGCTGAAATTTTGCAGGTCTGTTCTGAGCACCACCAAGGTTAGAAAAGTAGAAGTAATTGCATTCAAAGAAGAATAAGCAGGAAAAAAAAAGGAAGAACAAAGGTACAAAATGAAACCCTGAAAACCAAAACATGAAAATGAACCAAAGCCAACACCTGAGGAAAAAGCAGAAGAAACTTCTGGTGAAAGAAAGGTTGGTTCAACCTCTCCAGGAATTTAAAGAAGATATACACAACAGGCACTTAGGCAATGAAGGTATGTTTAGGGAAGTGGATTAAATAGATAACAAGAGTAAGAAACAAACTTATAGTGATGCACTGGAAGGTTAATTTAAACCATCTTTACCCGTATTTAATATAGTTAACCTTGATTTATATATTACCTGATATTAACATTGCCACATAGCCCTCTTTTTATTAGCATTTTCCTGATATATCTTTGTCCATCTTTCTACTTTTAACCTGTTGCTGTTAGTAGTGGTCTTAGATGTCCCTCTTGTTGTCTGCATCTATCTATTGTATTTTGAACCAATCTATAAGTCTTTTAATAGAACAGCTTTACTTATTTGTTTAAAAAGAGGCTCCTGATAGTACATAAAATGAAAAAGGTTACTAATATATTTTAAATATTTGTATATTACATATTATATATATGAACACAAAATTGGTGAAGGTTGACAGGCAAAAAGTATCATCTCAGTGGTGGGATTATGAATCTTTCTTCTGTTTATGTGAATTGTCCATATTCCTAAACAAACATACACTATTGTTGCCAAAAATGATAAAAGTTTTATAACTAAAAAAGCATCAAAATATATGAGCTAGTATCTGCAGTCCTTGAGATGGAACCATTTAAAGAACTAAAGCCTACAAGTAACAATGCAAACTGGGCCTCACCTGCAATGAAAGCAAATGCAAATTAGAATAACCTGAAGGTATCAAGATACCTTTCAGAGAAGATAAAAAGAAATAAAATGATAAAATTCAAAGTTGTCCAGAGTGTAGGGAAATATTGCATTTGAATTCTATAGTGCTGATAGTTCTACCAATTTAGCATCTCTGAAAAGCAAACTGACATCCAAGCTCTATGTGTACTTTTGGAGCTGGTAACTCCACTTTGGAGAATATGGTCCTGGGAAAATTTTAAAAGGAGGAAACTTTTAAAAGGACACTATAAAAATTCTCAAAGTAGGGGCTGGGATTGTAGCTCAGCGGTAGAGCGCTTGCCTCACATGCGTGAGGCCCTGGGTTCGATCCTCAGCACCACATACAAAGCAATAAAATAAAGACATTGTGTCCATCAACAACTAAAAAAATATTTTAAAAAAATTCTCAAAGTAGTACTATCATTAAAATGGAAAATTAAAACAATCCAAGTGGGAGACTGGTGTGGTATATTAGTAGGAAATGCTAAATAGCCACTGAAAATGATAGTGACAAAACAGAAATGTTTATACAAATGAGAACAGCAAAAATATGCATTCCAATAATAATCACAAAGTATTGTCATGTATTTGTCATTTAACAATCACGTTGTATACTAATAAAAATTCAAAAACCTTAGAGATTTTAGATGAAAAGGGTTTGGAGGGTTCTTTTTATTCATTTTTGCTGCTGAATAAATAATTTTTGCTCATTGTTTGTAAATGCCTTTTTTTTTTTTTGGTACCAGGGATTGAACTCAGGGATACTGAACCACTGAGCCACATCCCCAGCCCTACTTTGTTTTATGTAAAGACAGGGTCTCACTGAGTTGCTTGGCTCCTCATCCTTGCTGAGGCTGGCTTTGAACTTGCGATTCTCCTATCTCAGCCTCTCAAAGTGCTGGGATTACAGGTGTGCACCACCATACCCAGCTGTTAATGCCTCCTGAGTAAGTGTCATCATAATCATCACCAACATTTCTTTAGCAAATTCAAATCATAACTTAAAGTGAATGAAATGACATTAAATGCTTCAGGAGCAACTGAGACAATTGGAAGCATTCATTAAGACTTCTTGGAGTGCCTCCTTTAAAGAGGCTAGGTCATCTTCTATCATCCTCCAAGTATCCTAAATTCTAGACTGGCAAAAAGTAACCATTTTTTTTACCAATATTTATTATAGAAAATATATTGGATTGGGATTAAATACAAAACATCTTTACATTTGTGTGAAAGTGTAATCTTTAGGATGACATAATTAACATTATCATATGGTTTTGCCCCTTTATGGAGCCTAGCACATAATTTCAGTATTTTTAATGACTGATCGAGGGACCAATGCATCTTGGATGACATTCTTTTGGTCACACTTAATTTATTAAATGGCAAATTCTTACCACAAATGTAATTGCTGATTATTTCCTACTGAAAAAAAAACAACCTGCTCTTAGCTATTTTATGATTTGCTTTCCAGTAACACTTGCAGAAATCAGGAGCCACTTGTTTAGTAAAGGAAGAACTCTAGGTTAAATCCTTCATAGTGCAAATAATCACACCCCAAATTGCATCTTCTAAGTTTACATTTTCAGATCAAACAAAAGACACCAGGAAACACTTGGCTTTATTCTTTGATCATAACAGGACAGTGCAAAACACTTTACACTTCAGTAGAATACCATTTAGATGATGACCATGTTATTCCTTTCAAAGAGCTTCAAAACATGTTTACCGAAGGGATGGCCTGTACCAGATAAGGATTATTTCCAATTTAAGAGTCAATGAGTCCATCAACTGCCAAGACAAGTGCTTACTAGGTGCATAAACCAATAGGTTAGAGGAAACAGAACAGAGACAGACTGACTCAGACATTATTTAGGCCACATTATAAAATAAATATGCTAAGAACTAAAAGCATTCTTTGTGAGCATTTCATTTAATGTGGCTGTTAAGCATTGAGGTCATTGGAAAATTGTCCACCAAAGAACTCCCTCTGTCCTCTGAAAAGGGAATTTATGCAACGAATGAGAAAACAATCACTGTTCCCAAAGGTTAACCAAAACCAATGGCTGGCGGGCATGGTGGTACACGCCTATAATTTCAGCAGCTCAGGAGGTTGAGGCAGGAGGATCACAAGTTCAAGGCCAGCTTCAGATATTTAGCAAGGTTCTAAGCAACTTAGTGAGACCCTGTCTCAAAGTGCAAAAGGGGCTGTGGATGTGGCTCAGTGCTTGAGCCACCCTGGATTCAACCTCTGGTACCAAAAAAAATAAATAAAAACAATAGTTAGTGGATTGTTTTAGGTTGGGCCTAGTGCAGGCTATATCTTTGTCTCTAGGATCTCTAAATGCTGGGAGCACAAATGACAGCTGGCCACAGTTGCTGAGCTGCAGCTGAAATCCAAATAGCTAAAATCCACCATCAATCACAATATTTTCACCAAGCCCAGACTTCCCATGGGCATGTCCCAGTGTGTCAGAGCCACTAGGCAAGCAATTCCTTCAAGACATGAAACTACTCAAACAGGAAACTTTGGGCCAGAGCCCAACCTCATAGAAGATGTCAAGGAGTAAACCTACCATTTACCTCCTAGAAGCAGAAAGAAGAAAATGAGACTTCGTGGTTTAGAATAAGAGTTTATTACAATACAGTGAACACTATGAACATCCACATTGCTTCTCCAACTCCTCTGCTCCCAAGTACCAGGGCAATACAACAGGCTCAGATGAATGCAACACATGTCGGGGCTTGGATCACAGCTGAGGAAATCTGGGGTCAAGGACTTGGGACTTTTTGTGCAATGAGCAAACAAACCAGTGCCCCTCCCCTGAAAAACAAGCTTAAATAGTAGTCGCACTGTGATCACCTTGCCATACTTAGTTGCCTATATGACTGCAGCAATAGCTCAGTATTAGGAGATGGATAAGCTTTGCAGTCTAAGACAGCCAACAAGAACATAAAGGTGTGCTCAGGGGCTGGGTGCACAGCCTCTTCCAACAGACACATTTGTTTAGCTGAAAAGGTCTTGGAACTGCACAGTCCAAGGCTCCTCCTATCACCCTTCCTGACTTCAGTCTCATTCATAGGTGTTACACCTGTATCCAAGCTCTTCCCAGCTCCCTCCCCATTTCTTTCATGGGAGTTTTCCTTAATTTCTTGTATGTTTAATCCCATCTTCACATCTGCTTCTCAGAGAGACCAAACTAGCACAATTCCTGCCACTGAAATAGGAAAATAGGCCATGGGAAGATGGGGCTCTGGACACTGTTGTGAGTGGGATGCTGGGCATGAATAACCTATGACACATGGTGGCAGTCCACTGGTAACAATTTCTGTGGAGATGACCTGGGGAATGGCTTTTCACGTTGCTGGCACCCTCAAACATGGGATGGGAACACTTGACCAGACATCCCTGAGGGTGCTAGTCTTGCAACCACTATGTTCTTTTCTACTATGAGCTGGCACTTCTGCACCAGAAGATGCTGGAGACAATTCCCCCAAGCTTAGAACTAGTGTACCCCTCAAAGGAGCTGAATGCATCCTCTCCTGGTTATTAAGTGGATGAGTAAGGTTTAATCCCAACATAGCATGGCTGGGAAGTCCTGGGCTTATTAAGGAAGAGCATATACACCAGGGAGCTGCTAGAAATAGCTGACACACACCAACAGAAGCCAAGAAGCACTAGGTTTGGATTTCAAGGATGCTGCATCAAGAAAGCCAGAAAAGCAAGACTTCAGACTTGGAAGCACTTTCTCAGGATTTAAGATTTATCCCCCGTGGCAAGTACCACAGTGGGCAAAGCAGCCTTTAAGGTAGCTCCTGGAAGCCTGGTAAAAGTAATGGCCAATGCTCAACAAAGTAGAGGCCTTAGCTGCTCTGGAAAACAGTACAGAAAGAAAAAGTCAAAATAAAAGGGCATGCTGGAGTCAAAGGACTATGTGAGGTCAAAAACCCCACCAAATGACAGTGCTCCACAGAGGGGTCAGAGAGAACAGGGGCCATCAGGAATGTATTGGTGAGCAGGGCACCAGCATGCCTAAGATAAGTTGTGGCCTCTGCTGCAAGTCAGGGAGGACAGAGGGAGACCCTCAGAGGTGGACTCTAACATCCACAGGAATGAAGAGGCCCCAGAGTAACAGAAAGCAGGTAGATGCACTTAAGCACCAGATTCCAGGAGACACAAATACTGTAACAAACTACAAGCTCTGATGGGCAGCCAAGAGGGCTTTAACTTCAGGCAGTCTCGAAATGGCTAAAGGAACGTGTTATTCCCAGGAGCAATACAGACAAACAAGAGTGTTGCTCAGTATCTAGAGGCTTGATAAGAGTGGAAGAGCAAGAGGCTGAGGACTTTTCTCCCAATAAAAAATTCTAATTCCTTGCTCAACTCCCAGACTTCAGGGCATTTTCAGATCTGGAAAGAGGTATATGGGTTCCTGGGGAGGACAATGGTATGTGATGACTTCCCTAGAACTTCCCCAAAGGAACCTACAGCCGCTTACTTGAATTTATGTATGTTGTGGAAAGAATACCCCAATATTTAGAAGAGCAGTGGACTTAGGATCTAAGCTGACTGATACCTAGAGACTAGAAGCATCAGCACAGTGCCCTTTAAAGAGGATTTATGGAGGCCACAAGTAATAACTAAGTTTTGACTGACTCAAATAGGTCTCATGGTGAGCCTGCTGATCTACCCAGGGGTCATTTCCTAGCCCCAAGTACAAGTACGTAACTGGAATTGTCTTGGTAGTTGGAATAAGCCCCATAAGGGTTCCATAGCCTGTCGGCAAACAGCTGTCCCAATGAGGAAAACCAAGTAGAAACATCTGAAACTGACCTCCATGCTTGGACAAGATGGTAAATTGTGATGATTAGTTTGAGTTTATTTGTCTTAGGCTGGCTATAACTCCCAGTTGTTCAAACACTAAATCTAGGTGTTGCTGGGAAGATATTTTGTAGATGTGGTTAACATCTACCATCAACTGATCTTAATTTAAGATTACCCTGATAAGCTGACTGAGTCTCATCTAAGCAGTTGGCAAGGCCTTAACAGCAAAACCTGTTCCCCTGGTAAAATTCTGCCTGTGGACTATAACATCAACTCCTACCCTATGAATTTCAGGCTTATGTAATCAAGCCTGACAACTGTGTGATACAATTCTGTCACATGTTTTAAAACAACTAGGCATAATGATTCAGTCAACTGCGTGGGCCTTTGTCGCTGGCTGCCAAAGACCAGGCACTATGGACACATGAACAAAGTAGACACAATGGCTGAGAAAGAAGCAAACAGCAAGGACTACTATTTAATCAGGTCTGATCCTGTAGGACTTTTCTGAAAGGTGACTTTGCCTTAACAACTCACCATTGGTCTTGCTGGAACTTTCTTATACCTGCAGCACAAGACCTTTCCTAAACACCCTTCTTCTACTCTTCTTCAGATATCACACCTAACACCATAGTCCGACAGCTATCCCACACTCCTCCAGCTCCCTCTCCATTCTTCTTTTAATTTCAGCCCCAGCAAAATCTGCTACCCAAACTAACACACAGGATATCTAACTGCATACATTAAGGCTCTGGTCCTCCCTTTTGCAGGGTCAGAAATTCAATTTTAACTGCTTGTGTTTCTTCTGTGAAGTGCCTGTTCAGTTCCTTTGCCCATTTGTTGATTGGGTTACTTTTTTTTTGGTGTTAAGTTTTTTTCAATTCTTTGTATATCCTGGAGATTAATGCTCCATCTGAGGTATAGGTAGCAAAGTTTTTCTCCCATTCTGTAGGCTCTTCACATTTTTGGTTGTTTCCTATGAAAAAATGTTCAACATCTCTAACAATTACAGAAATGCAAATTAAAACTACACTGAGACTCCATCTCACTCCAGTCAGAATGGCAATTAATAAAAATACAAGTAACAATAAATGTTGGCAAGGATGTGGGGAAAAAGGCACACTCATACATTGTTGGTGGGACTGCAAACTGGTACAACCACTCTGAAAAGCAGTATGGAGATTCCTCAGAAAACTAAGAATGGAACCACCACTTGACCCAGTTATCCCACTCCTTGGTTTATGTCCAAAGGACTTAACATCAGCATACTACAGTGCCACAGCCACATCAACTTCTATAGTGGCTCAATTCACATTCACTAAACTATGGAACCAACCTAGGTGTCCTTCAACAGATGAATGAATAAAGAAAATGTGGTGTATATATACACAATGGAGTATTATTCAGTCATAAAGAAGAATGAAATTATGGCATCTGCCAGTAAATGGATGGAACTGGACATCATGCTAAATGAAATAAATGAGCCAGTCCCCCAAAAAACCAAAGTCCCAATGTCTCTCTGAAATGTGGATGATAACCTACAACAAGGGAGGGTAGGGAAGGGAAGAATAGAAGTTAACTGGATTAGACAAAAGGGAACAAAGGAAAGGGAAGAGGTAAGGGAATATGAAAGATAGAAGAATGAATCAGACATAACTTTCCTTTGCTTATAAATGAATACATGGCCAGTGAAACTCCACATTATGTACAACCATAAGAATGGGATCCTAATTGGAACAGGTTGTACTCCATGTATGTATAATATGTCAAAACACACTCAACTGTCATGTATATCTAAAAACAACAACCAAATTTTTTAAAGGAAACTGAAAATGATCTCAGGTTTCAAAAAAGAGAAATTCAATTTTAACAATTGAGCAGAAGCATTAAAGGTCCTGTGAACTTGTTCCTCCCAAGGAACTGATAAGGACTGATAAGAAAACTAAGGCTGACAATGAGAAGGAACTGCTAAGATGACCAGGGCTGACAAGTGTTCCCATCACAGAAAGAACAGATACTTGAAAAGTGAACTAAGCCCACAAGAAAGTCTTATATAATTGGAACACAAAAGGAAGCTGACTAGCCAAAAAGTACAAACAACTCAAATATTCATCCATAAACAAAATGTGATGTATCTGTACAATGGGATATTATGCAGCCATAAAAAGGAATGAAGTGTGAGCCAGGCATAGTGGTACACACCTGCAGTCCCAGGTACTTGGGAGGCTGAGGTGAGAGGATCACTTAATCCCATGAATTAAGAGACCAACTTGGACAACACAGAAAGAACTAATCTCAAAATAAAACAATGAAGTACTGACACATGCTATGATATGGTCAAACCTTGAAAACATTATACTAGGTGAAAGAAGCCAGACACAAAAGTCTACTATTGTATGATTGCACTTTAAATAGCCAGAAGAGGTAAACTCATAGAAACAGAAAGCAGACTGGTGGTTGCCAAGGACTGGGAAAGGGAGGGAATGAAGAGTAATTGCTTAATGGGTAAAGGGTTTCATTTAGGGGTGATACAAATGTTCTGGAACTAGACAGAGGTGGTAGTTGTACAATATTGTGAATGTACCAAATGCCACTGAATTGTTTAAAATAGTTCACTTTTTATGTTAGGTGCATTTTATCTCAATAAAATAAATAAATAAATAAATAGTAAGAAAAAAATGCAGAGATGTATAAACCACAAAAAAATAAAAAAGGTACTTAAAAATTATTTTTCAAGGGAGAGCTAGGGAAGGAACTGGCTAATTTTAGGAATCCTACTAATCCCTATGAAGCCACAATAATAAACATTGGAAAGGATGTGGGGAAAAAGGCACACTCATACATTGTTGGTGGGACTGCAAAATGGTACAACCACTCTGGAAAACAGTACAGATTCCTCAGAAAATTTGGAATGGAATCACCATTTGACCCAGTTATCCCACTCCTTGGTTTATGTCCAAAGGACTTAAAATCAGCATACTACAGTGCCACAACCACATCAATGTTTATAGCAGCAGCTCAATTCACAATAGCTAAATAGTTATATATGGTTCTATATAATTCCACCTGCCACTTAAAAGTTCCTATAATCCTGGGTTCTAAACACCTACCACAAACAGTACAATTCTAGAATTATCTAGTATTCTCTCTTTCTGGCAATTTCACCTCAAATTGGGGTCTATGGGTTCAAGAACCATATTTATGAACCAAAATTTAGGACACATACTCTGATTAAGTGCCAAGTATATTCCCAGGGACAACAGACTATACCAAAAAATTCAGGATATCTGGCTTTTGAAATTACAACCTTCTCAACAAATCTATGCAAGGGATTAAAACAATTCAGTAACAGAGATTTTATATATGCAAACATTAACAGCAGAACTGAATTTGATTACCTGTTCTAAAACAGTTCATTTTCAATTAACCAGGCAGTGAAAACAGGCTTCAGTGCCGCCTATGGTCACTGGGATTGGAAGTCTCCCGCTCCCGGGAACGCTGGGCCTTTTTATGCCTATGGGATTTACCTTGGCTCCTACTTCTACTTCTGTGACCCCACTTTTCAGAACGCCCATGGCTCCTACTTCTACTTCTGTGACCCCACTTTTCAGAACGCCCATGGCTCCTACTTCTACTTCTGTGGCGCCACCTTTCAGGATACACATGGCTCCTACTTCTACTTCTACGACTCCACCTTTCAGAATGCCCATGGCTCCTACTTCTACTTCTGTGACTCCACCTTTCAGGATACACATGGCTCCTACTTCTACTTCTGTGACTCCACCTTTCAGGATACACATGGCTCCTACTTCTACTTCTGTGACTCCACCTATCAGAACGACCATGGCTCCTACTTCTACTTCTGTGACGCCACCTTTCAGAACGCCCATGGCTCCTACTTCTACTTCTGTGACTCCACCTTTCAGAATGCCCACTGCGACGGCTAGAATGTGTGTCTGAGCTTCGCCCTCTGTCCCTATCCCTGTTCTTGTTTTCTCTTCCCTCCTTCCTGCTTGAGGGCTTGTGCTCATGCTTGGGTTTCTCCTTCTTGAGCTCCCTCTCTGGGCCCTCTGCTCTACCATGGCAGGGAGTCTTGACATCAGGGGAACGTGGGTAGTGCTTCTGTCCCTCTCTGGATTCGGACTTCGGAACCTTCTCTGAGTTCTTACTGCTGTGCTTCTTAGGGGCAGGGGCAGGATCATCCTTTTCTTTTGTTGTTTTGCTTCCGAGAGATGAAGAAGATGGCTGCTCTGATTTTACCTCCCTGTCAGTCTTCTCTTTATCTTTCTTTCTTTTCTTTTTTTCCTTTTTCTCTGGAGGCAAGAAGGAAGGCCATCAATAAAAGAGAAAAAACATTCAAAAATTCCCTAAAAAAGCACATTTCTTCTCTGAGTACATCACATCAAACTGAGGTGCTATAGTTAAAAGATTCACATGCTAACAGATGGAAAATGTGCATCAGGAAAACATCCATGACAGCAAGATGAAGCAGTCACAGGCTATGCTTTTAGGAAAGTGCCCCAAAGAAGCCAGTTTGGACATATGTCACCCCTGACAGGTGAAGTTCCTATACAAGGCAATCTTCACTCTGAATTCTCTTTCAAGTCCATGTCTCCAAATATAGTCATATTTTGAGGTACTGGTGATTAGGAACTCGACATATCAATTTGGAAGGATGCAATTCTTTCCATACCAGTATTCTTCCACTGAAACTTCCCCTTTCCCAGTAAAAACAAGAATCCCTACATCTTCTCCTTCCCATGTAAGAGTTGATTATTTACTATCCATGAATGCTAGGGAGAGCAGACACTAAGACTACCCAGAATCTTATTTTGGGTCTCAATGCTTTACCTTTTTTGTGCTTTTTTGTCAGTTTGTCATCTTCAAAACCCTCAGATGAACTCGATGAGGGGGTGTCAGCCCCACAGCCCTTCTCCTGGAGTTCTTTGGTCACATCATCTGCTTCTTCTGAGTCCTTAGGAGCCCGATAGTTAGACACGTGATCCACACGAATAGTTCTTCCTTTTATCTAAGCAAGACATGCAATGCTTCAGCAAAGACAGCCCTCATATGGAACAATCTATTTGAACCCAAGCCATGATCAACAGTGGTTTAAACCATATCATTACCTTTTTGCTAATTCTGTTTCTGGGGAAACCACTAAAAGCAGAACTGCTCTACTGGTATGTCATAGCACAAGTATGAGATATAAATACACTCAATGATCATGGAAGCTAGGTAGGGTGTGGTGCACCAGGGGCCAATTGCACCAGCATCCTCACTGGCTTACCACAGGGTGCCATACAAAATCTTCATGCTGTATGTGTGCCATGAAGTGAAAAAAGCCTGGGAAGTACTGCCCCAAAGCACAAGTGTCAGGGAAGACTATGAGAATTTAGAAACACAATGAATTACCCCAACTTTATAATAGTCTATGGTGAAACATAAACTAGACAAGCAATGCAGCTAAATGGAATTCCTGAAATCTACCTTAATGCTACAGCTAATTTCTTAACACAGTAGGTAAGAAAAGGCAAAGTTAGATCAACAGTTGGGGGTGGGGGCAGGAAATAGACCAAAAAAAGATTACTTTCTTTTTTTTTTTTAAGCTCTCACACCTTGTTCTATCCACACCATATTGGAACACAGCTCACAACTGGGCTGAGAACCACAACTCTCCCAGTAAACAATGACAAAATTAATCCTTCATGTAAAATTCTATTTTCAAGCAGATGCACACTTATTCCACAGGCAAAGACAACTGAAATTTGAAGTTTGGCTCTTATTGTTCCAACACAAGAGAGATTTTCATACCTTTTAAGCCTGTGAAGCTTCTATGATCTATTGTATTCCCATTTTGAAACATTTTTTCTTTTTGGTACTGGGGATTAAACTCAGGGGCACTCGACCACTGAGCCACATCCCAAGCCCTATTTTGTGTTTTATGTAGAGACAGGATCTCACTGAGTTGCTTAGCACCTCGCCATTGCTGAGGCTGGCTTTGAACTCACAATTCTCCTGTCTCAGTCTCCCTAAGTGCTGGGATTATAAGCTTGAGCCACCGCACCCGGCTTGAAACATTTTTTAAAAAATTTCCTGATACAGTGACTTCCTATAACTCCTGGCTCCTTAAAATTTCATACTGACTTGCTTTTGTACAATTTGTCATAAGATTTTAAATGGGGAATTTCCAGGGCCCTATATGCTAAGTCAGTAGTGTAATATGACAGACATACATGCCTATACCTAGGTCATGAAGCCTTGATGAAGCCCCAAGTCCCCCTAGCACAGGACAATATGGAAGAGCAGCATTCACTAGCCTCTTCATTCTCTAGTATATTAGAGCTGAGGGTGGAGGACTAAAAAGGTGAAAAACAGAGGCCTGAGTGTGGAAGTGCATGACATCCATGGTTTGGTTTGTTAACAGGAAAAAAGAACAAGTCCTGGCAGAACCATGAACCAACAGAAATATTTCCTAGAATTACTTCCTAGCTGGTATCTCTATAGCACTCCTAACACACCCAACTGATCAATACATCCTTGCACCTGTGGGGACCAGGTAAAGAATGAAATCCAACCCCTACACATAGGAAAAGTTCAGCCAAATCTTGCTTAATAAGCACACTTACCTTGATCCCATTAAAATTGTCAACAGCCAGAACTGTGCTCCTCTGGTCTTCATAGCAAAGGAAACAGAACCCTTTGGATTTCCCCGTCTTCTTGTCTCGCACAAGATTAATGTTAACAATCTCTCCATATCTGTTTTACAAAAGAGTAAGACACTATTGATTTAAATGCAAAACTTTGATTGAATGACAAAACAATAAATAATATAGTCTGTATAAGAGAGGCATTTAGAGCAAGATGACATAAAAAAGTTGAAAATAAAATGTTAGACACGGACATAGCAGGAATATCCAATTTTTTAAAAATGGGTGAAAATATTAAGAGTGAAGACATGAAATTCAAGGCCAAAATAAACACATTAAACTGGACTTACAAGGGTTACTTAATATTGAAAAAGGTCCTAATATATAACACATGAAATCATGCCACCATTAAGAAATTAAAATTTTAATTAAAAATGGTTAGAAATACAAAGTAAGTTAGGGAAGATTTAAACACTTTTTCAAGTTTATAGCAGTGACAGAACTAAGATCAAAGAAATTAAATTTATATGATATAAACACAAATAAACATGACAATAAATCTAACAAATATTACCAGACTAGTAGACATATAGATATATTTGAATCCTACAAAGAGATTACAATTTCTTTCACGTATTAATGAAATACATAATAAAACTGGCTATAGAATAGGTCCCAAAGTAAATCTCAATAAACTCCAAAAACCAGAATAGACTATACTCTCCAAAGATAATGTTATATAGCTGGAAATAATATTTTAAAGAAAAAGCACTCTACTAACTAGAACTTGAAATGTACTCTCCTAGCTAACAACTGGATGAAATAAAGATAAAGAAAAATGATCAGTGACAGACTATTTAGAATAGAACAAAAACAGAAAAATATATAGCAAAACTTATGGGATGTGCCTAAGGCCACACTTGGGAAAATCTGTAACTTTAAAGAATTTTATTGTTTAAAAAAAAATGAAAGAAAAAACCAAACCTAATGAAATCAAATGGACATTAATATACAAGCACAAATTAATTAAATAGAAAAAATCTACCTTACTTCTTATGAAATGATAAATTCCAGATAAGTTAACCCTTTCTAAATTAAAAAATAAAATCACAGAAATACTTAAGGAATAGATATGTGCTTGCATATATGTATTAAAACTCATCAAATTGTATGCTTGAGATCTGGGCATTCTGCTGTGTATAAATTTTCCTTTATTGGAAATGAAATAATAAAAAATGTGTTCAGGAAAAAAAAATTAAAATAAAATCATAAAAGTAAAATAGGAATTGATGAAAGCATTACATGACCATATCTATATACTTCAGTCCAAAATCTAGCACCCTCTTTAATGAAAAACACCAGATGTGATTCAGTTAAAGCTGGGAACTATCTTGCAGTATATATCTAGCAATACCGGTCAATGCAATTAGATAAAAACAATACAAGAAGTGGAAAAGAGAAACTATCTCTTTTTGCAAATTACATGATAATATATATAGGAAATCAATCAATGATGAACACTGATAAAAACAAAGGGTATTAACAACTCAGTAAAGTAACAGGATAGAGCTAAAAGTCAATCACCCTCTTACATACAAACAATAATCAGAAGACAGAAAGGCAGGCCATTTATAATAGCAACAAAAAATTACTTAGAAATACACTTAACAACAAACAACATACAAAACTTATATATATAAGTTTTTAAAAAATCCTGAAAGACACAAACATATTTTGAACAAACATAAGGACATCCCTTGTTCTTGGACACAATGAGTAGATATCAAAATCTTCCCCCAACTTAATACATAAATTTAATAAAAATAAAAACACAAGTTTGGGGCTGGTATTGTGGCTCAGTGGTAGAGTGTTTGCCTCGCATGCGTGAGGCACTGGGTTCAATCCTCAGCACCACATAAAAATAAATAAAGATATTGTGTCCACCTATAACTAAAATTAAATATTTAAAAAACACAAGTTTGCCACCCCAGTGGGCAGGTCTGAATAAGTTTATTCTAAAGTTCTTGTGGGAAAAAAATGAACATGTAAGAAAAGCTAGGAAAACCTAAAAAAAGAAAGAAAAAAGAAGAACCATGAGCATGAGTAACACTAAGCATACTGAAAAGCTTCTGTGAATAACTAGTGTGGTTCTGGCCAATGAAAAGACAGACAAACCAACAGAACAGAATGCAGACACACACTCAAGTGTATACAAAAAAACTGTCTATAAGAGTGGCATCCAATTTTCTGGGTAAAACATAGATGTTTTAGTAAATGAAGTAAGCACAACTGGATATCCATTTGAAAAAGTATAAAACTAGATCAAGATCTGAGATATAGCTCAGGAATAGAATGCTTGCCTAGCAAACATGAAGTTCTGGTTCCATCCCCAGCATCCCCCCCCACACACACACAACTACAAACCCACTGGATCCAAACTTCACATTGTACAACAAAATAAACTCTAAATGGAGTAGAGATTTAAATGTACAAAACTGAAAGCATAAAAGAGCAAGACAATAACAACACAGATGGGTGAGTGGGGAGAAATACTTTGTAATTATGACTCAAATCCAGAAGCAATAAAAAAACAGACTGATGAATTTGACCACAGAAAAAGAAAATACTAAAGGGTGAGCATAATGGAGTTATGGGGGTGATGGATGTTATAATTGTGGGGATGATTATACAAATCTATACATGTATTAAAACTCGTAGGGCTACATATTTCTCAAAAATCAATTTTTACATACGCTAATTTAAACATATAAATGCGTGAATGAATAAAATAACTTTGCCCAGCAAAGAAATACCCATAAGCAAAGCCGAAAGACAAATGACAAACTGGTTGAAAATATTTATAATCTGTATCACAGGTAAAGGACCAGAAAGCAATTTTTCTTTTCTCTAAGAGAAATTATCAGCCATGCACAGTGACACACGCCTGTAATCCCAGTGGCTCCGGAGGCTGAGACAGGAGGATCATGAGTTCAAAGCTAGGCTCAGCAATGGCAAGGCACTAAGCAACTCAGTGAGACCCTGTCTCTAAATAAAATACAAAATCGGGTTGCGGATGTGGCTCAGTGGTTGAATACCCCTGAGTTCAATCCCCAGTACCAAAATAAATTACATACTAAGGCAACAGTGAGTTGCCGAGTGTCCCTAAGTTCAATCCATGGTACACTCACCCCCCCCCCCCAAATCAGAACAGGTTTGGGGAGATAACTCAGTGGTACAGTGCTTGCCGAGCATGTGTAAGGCCCTGGGTTCGATCTCTAGTACATAAAAAAATAGAAAGAAAGAAATTATCAGAACTGGTGAAGCTGAATAAAATCTACAGATTAGATGTTGATATATTGTATTAATACTGATTTCCTGAATTTCATCACTACATTGAGGTTAAACAAAAGAATGTCCTTGTTTGGGGGGGAAATATACATTGAAGAATTTAGGTACAAATGGGCATCATGTTTGCAACTGACTTAAATGCTTCAGAAAAAATTATAGTATCTATACATGAGAAAAATTAATGATAAAGCTAATATGGTAAAGTGATAAGACCTTAGGAATCTGGGTGAAGGAGATGTAAGTATTCTGTGCTCTATTTTATAATTTTTTAAAAATATTTTTTAAGTTGTTGGTGGACCTTTTTATTTTTTTCATTTATTTATATGTGGTGCTGAGAATCAAACCCAGTGCCTCACGCATGCTAGGCAAGCACTCTACCACTGAGCCACTACCCCAGCCCCTATAATTTTTTTTTTATTTTAAGCCTGAAATTATTTCAAAATTTTAAAAAATGATAAGAGGCTTGAAAGGACTCCTACTGACACTCGAATTGGGACAATGTGTGCATCAGCAAAGAATAATGATGGTAATATAGCATCAAATATTTTTAAAATTGAATCCTTAGTGATACATGACAAGTATGAGAACAAAAGGCTAATATCTTTAATGCATGAAGGACTCTCATAAAATCAATAGAAACACACAAGAAAAAAAACTGGCAAAGCATATGAGTAAACAATTTACAAAGAAATAATGGGCTGGGGTTGTGGCTCAGTGGTAGAGCACTTGCCTAGCATGTGTGAGGCCCTGGGTTCGATTCTCAGAACCACATATAAATAAATAAAATAAAGTCCATTGACAACTAAGAAAACATTTTTAAAAAAAAGAAAGAATGGGCTGCCAGACAAGGTAGCACAAGCTTGTAATCCCAGCAGCTTAGCAGAGTAAGGCAGAAGGATCCCAAGTTCAAAACCAGCCTCAGCAATTTAGCGGGGCCCAAAGTAACTTATCAAGGCCCTATCTGCAAATTTTTAAAAAAAGGGCTGGGGATGTGGCTCAGTAGTTAAACACCCCTGCATTCAATTCCTTGTACCAAAAAACTAAAAAGAAAGACATAATAATGAGCTGCAAATCTATGAAAATATGTTTAACATCACTGATGATGAAATAAAGGCAAAGTAAAATGATAATGAGAAACCATTTGGCAATTTTTTTTACATAACCACTTCTGATGAGGATTCAGAAAAATAGGCTGTCTAGTGAGAATGGAAATTGATACAACCTTTTCAGAGAACAATTTGGCAATGTTTATAAAGCATCTTAAAAATGCTAGCATATTGATTCACTAAGGAAGCTATCAGAAATGCATACAAAGATTTATATACTACATTGTTTATTGCAATATAATTTATAATAGGAAACAACTGGAAATAATATCCAACATTAATTAAAACAAGATGATAAAGAACAGGCCAAATTTTAACAGTTTTTCCTTTAAAGTGCATTCTATTGAAATAAGCCAGTCCCAAAAAACCAAAGGTCAAATGTTCTCTCTGATAATGTGGACGCTAACTCACAACAAAGGAGGGTAGGGAGGGGAAAAATGGAAGTCCAATGGATTAGACAAAGGAGAATGAAGGGAAAGGAGGGGGAGGGGAATAGGAAAGACAGTAGAATTATTCAGACATAACTTTCCTATCCTTATAAATGAATACATCATGTATGAACACAAGAATAGGATCCTAATTAGAATAAGCTATACTCCACGTATGTATAATAGGCCAAAATACACTCTATTGTTATGTATATCTTAAAAGAACAAATTTTAAAAGTGCCTTCTACATTCTTCTTTGTACTTTTTTTCCAAAATGCTCTTTTTTGTTTTGTTTTGTTTGTGGCACTGGGAATGGAACCTAGAACCTTGCACATGCAAGCCCTTGTTACCAGTGGCAAAGGCAATCTTCATTGTGTGTGGCCACAATACAGAATTAGAACACACCACATATGCGCGCACACACACACAATAGCTAATCACTACTCAATGCAAGCAACACTGAACCACCTCTAAGATGGGAGGCTAGATCTAGTACAGTACCACAAAGGAGTGGAAATTAAAGGAGGTGTACTGTCGTGAACTTTCCAGCACCCAGAAGTTGAATAAGTAGCCTGGATGAACTACCCAGACTCTCTACCACGGCCTTCTTCTCATTTGTATTGCCCAATTCCTTTCCCCTGGCCCGTTTCTCCATAAACTGCCCAACCATTCAACCAGGGCCTTCAAGATAAACCAACTATCCTGCCATGGCAAGCCTTCTGCCAGGTATGCTACCTGTGTTTGCATGCCCCATCCTTTTTGCTATGATCCTCTGCCTGTGCTAGATATCCAACTTCTCTGAAAACAGTTCTCTGCCACCAAAGGCTACAAAACTCAAAGGCATGTATCAAACTATTGCACTGTACCCCACAAATATGTACAATTACTGGGTGTTAATTAAAAAATAAATGCTGGTTAAAAAATCTTTTTAAAAAAGGCAGTGGCTCTATGCTCCTAAGAGCTGCCAAGGCCCTCTGGCCCTGTGGACAGCCCAGCCTCTGTTTAACTGTGGGCTTGTGTGTCAATTGCTCAGCCTCTCTACCAGGTGGCACTATCATTATGAGCTGCCAACACCCTCTTCTACCAAGAACAGATTTCTTAGTTTATTCCTCCTCAGCCTGTGACTTTCAGCCCCTGGGTAAAAAAAGAATGGCTCTGTTCACTAATTTCACATTCATCTAGAAATGAAGAAAGCAAACTACCACATAAACCTTCTATTTTTACCCAATTCCTCTGTGCTTTGCCCTAATCCTTCAATAGCACACAGGTGAGGGCCCAGAGGACCCTGTGCTCATGGAATAACTCTAGTTTTCAGAAGCCCAAGGAGGTGGCCAACATAGTATCTTCTTGGGACTTCCAGACTATATTAGGGTAGGCCCAGGCTGACAAGGGTCAGTTAAAAAGTAATAGAAACAGGGCTGGGGTTATGGTGCAGTGGTAGCATGCTCGCCTAGCACGCGTGAGGCACTGGGTTCGATCCTCAGCACCACATAAAAATAAAGATATTCTGTCCACCTACAACTAAAAAATAAATATTTAAAAAAAATAAATATTTTTTAAAAAAAGTAATAGAAACAAACCAGAATCCCTAAGACAGCCTCCCAAATTATCCAACTTCTGGGGTCTTTCATATAAGAATGTACTTAGAACCATATCCTGTGACTGATCAAGACTAGAGCAGAAGCTCCAGTCTTCCCCATGTAGGGATGTCATTGAGTCTAAAATTAAAATGTGGTTTTCTGATGCCACAAATTGCACTGAAGAATCAAACTACTATCAATACAGGAGGCAGGAAATGAAAGAGGACTTACTGTGAAAACACACAGATGATGTCCCCTTCAGTCAGTTCATAAGGAAGCCCTCCTAGAAAAGAAAACCACATTACAGTTCAACAAACACTAACCAAATACTTAGTGTGTATTATACACTAGGCCAGGCACCAGGGGTACAAAACAAGCTATAGGCCTTCCCCTCACAGCAAACAGTCTAATGGAATGACACAAGTATATATTAGGTGCCAAATGTACAGAAAAAAAGAGTGATTAGCTGAATGGAAAGGCCCAGGTCACTGTAGACCAAACTAATCTGATCATTCTGTCCTCCTCACAACCAAAGTCCTACAAAGGTGATAGTTTCCATCACAAAAATCTGCTTCCACAAACATCAGTTTAAATGTGTTATTACTAACCCCACGTATACATATAAGGATCATAAAGACAACTGTTAAGCATTTCATAGGAAATCATTTCCCCTCCAAATGTTTAACTCATCTGTAAAATGAGGAAATGAGTATACTTGTCTCATGAGATTACTGTTACAAGAATTAAATAAAACAATGCATATAAAGTGCTTAGCACAATGTCTGGTACAATAACGTCTCTGAAGAGTCAAACTTCAGAATTACTGGTTGTGACTCAAAGTTTATACAGAAAGGGTAATATAGCCATAGACAGAAGGCAGGAGCTAATTGAGGAGGAAAATGAAATCTGGGGGGAAAAGAATGGGGAACAAGCCGGGCACGGTGGCGCACGCCTGTAATCCCAGCACTTAGGGAGGCTGAGACAGGAGAATCGCAAGTTCAAAGCCAGCCTCAGCAACGGCGAGGCACTAAGCAACTCAGTGAGACCCTGTCTCTACATAAAACACAAAATAGGGCTGGGGATGTGGCTCAGTGGTCGAGTGCCTCTGAGGTCAATCCCAGGTACCCCTCCCCAAAATGGGGAAACAAGTTAGTAGTAATATGGCGTAGAGGCTACGACCATGAATTCTATGTAGAATCATATAGTTCTGGGTGTTGCACTTAACTAGCTATGTGACCTTAAAAAAATCCGTTAACTTCTCTGCACCTCAGTTTTCCTCAGCTCTCTAGTGGTTGGGCGTGAGGAACAGTTTCTGAGAAACCAAGTGGCGGGACTTAGCACTGGGAATGGCAAGTAGCAACTCACAGGAAAACTGATTGGAAGGGAAGTCAAACTAAAATAAGCGAGAAAAAAATGGAAAACGGATTCACAGGCAGATAGGACATAAGAGTTGGTGATAAGTGTGAGGAGAAACATCGGGCCCGACTGCTAAAAGGAGAGACGCCAGGAGAGACCCCCAGAAACACGGGACGCTCACCCAGAAAGATCCAGGCGCTGTCTTTGTACTCGTTGTGCCAGGACACCTTATCTGCCACCCCAAGTTGGACCTCTCGCTCGTTCAGCTCATTGATCAGCTTCACTTTAGTTAAAGGACTACATGGAGGGCGGAAAAGCAAAGTAAGTTTGGTCCGGCCCGCGTTCACAGAGAGCAAAACCAGGCGACTAAAAGCTGTGAACGCCTCTGAAACTCTCCCGCCCCCTGGCCCGGCAGCCACTTTACCGCCCCAGCCCCGGTGGAGCCACTTTACCGCCCCAGCCCCGGTGGGCCACCCCCGACAACCCACTCCCTCTTTCTGAGAGGAAAGCTGAAACCTTACTTCATCTTCGCAAGTTCGCGCTCGACTCCGGCGGATTAACTTCCGGGCAAAACTGCTCTCTGTAGCGCATGCGCATATCTAGCGCACGCGCCGTTCTAGGGCTTGGCGCATGCGCATCTCTAGAGCATGCACCTCCCCCGCGCCGCGTGCCCTTTCGAGTCTGAGGAACTCGCGCGGGAAAAGTTCAGCGTCGGCAGCGGTGGCGCCTGTGCAGTAGCGCTGGAGCGGCTCTTCACGTTTGGTGGCGTTCGTTTCTCTCGTGAGATTTCCCCTAGTCAGGCGCAACTTCGCTCTTTGATGTGAAGCTAGGGTTTACAAGTTTGGTCCGTTACGGGCCCCTCCAGCTCTTGCATAATGCCAGGCACTGATTGATTTAGCACTAAATTTTTGCTGAATGAAGGTTCAACGAGGTGCCTAATGCAACTTTAGTCACGATCTAAAGCCCCTCTCGAGTCCTCACTCCCAGTCAGTTGCTCAAATACAGTCCCATCAAAGCATTCGTTTTCCAGAGTTAGGGCAAAAAAGTGAAGAAGATACGTGGGAGAGTCAAGTTTTTATTGTTCCTAAAATCCCAATAGATAGGCAATTGACAGTGTGCCTCCATAGTCTGAATTAAACACCCACAGATTGTTGTCAGAGCTCCAACGCTTACCTTTTTATATAGTCTTTCTCCTAGTTGAACAGGAGGTAGAAATTAATATTGTTAATACCTACCAATTGGGCAGATAACGAGCTAAAAGATGCTAGATGATGAGCTAAGCAATTTACATATAGTTTCTCCAACCTCATGACCCCATGAAGTAGATGCAATCACCATCCTCATTTTATGGAGAAAGAAATTGAGATTCAGGGCTGGGATTGTGGCTCAGTGGTAGAGTGCTTGCTTCGCATGCGTGAGGCACTGGGTTCGCTCCTCAGCACCACATAAAAATAAATAAAGATATTGTGTCCATCTACAACTAAAAAATAAAATTATTAAAAAAAAGAAATTGAGGTTCAAAGGATTAGCTTGAAAGGTAACTTGTACCCATTGGACCACATTCATTTGATCAGTCCTTACTGAGAATCTATATTTGTCCTTTACAGCTATGGTCTGTAGAAAGAACTGTAAGAGTGAGTACTCTGCATTCAAAGAGTTAATAATATGAGAGGATAGCCAGGAGTGGTGGCGCACGCCTGTAATCCCAGCACTTTGGGAGGCTGAGACAGGAGAATCGCGAGTTCAAAGCCAGCCTCAGCAACGGCGAGGTGCTAAGCAACTCAGTGAGACCCTATCTCTACATAAAACACAAAATAGGGCTGGGGATGTGGCTCAGAGGGAAGGGAGGGGTTGAAGGTATGGGGAGTGCTTCTATACAAACCCAGCCCCTCACTCATTTATTTCAGTTGACCCAAAACAATGTCACCATCAGGAAAACTGAATTGAGAGAACTTCTAAATCTCACTAGCATGTCATCCTGAACTTACTGCTCCCACAATGGAGACTTAGGGAAAATGCTGTCTGATGGAAGCAAAACACGAGTCTCAGAGGGTAGATGTAGAACCCACCTTGCTAGAGTTAAAAAGGATGATTAAGTATTTTTGTTTGCAAGGTCTGTTTCTTAACTATAGATTGGCTGGGGGAATAAAGAAAATAAGAGGGCTGGGGTTGTGGCTCAGTGGCAGAGTACTTGCCTAGCATGTGTGAGGCACTGGGTTAGATTCTCAGCACCACATATAAATAAATGAATAAAATAATGGCCTATCAATGTCTAAAAAAATTTAAAAAAAAAAAAGAAAATAAGAAATGATGCATTTCACAGAGGATCTTATTACCTCTTCCAAGGATATTAACTTGGGAACCACGCATGGGCTCCAGGGAGTCTATGAGGACCTTGAATTTGTTTCCATGATGTGTATGTATATTAAGATGTACATTTTTGAGAAGGTACATAGCTTCCATCAGATTCTAAAGGGGTTCTAGGGCTAAGGGTCATTGCTTTAGAACATCTAAGGATTACCTATGAACACCATCACCCAGAGATAACTGAGAACAGTTTGCAAAGCTTATTAAAAGGCTGTAGCAAGCCGAGAGCAGCGGCACAAACCTGTAATCCCAGCACTTAGGGAGGCTGAGACAGGAGAATCACGAGTTCAAAGCCAGCCTCAGCAATAATGAGGCACTAAGCAACTCAGTGAGACCCTGTCTCTACATAAAATACAGAATAGGGCTGGGGATGTGGCTCAGTGGTCAAGTGCCCCTGAGTTCAATCTCCAGTACCAAAAAAAAGCTGTAGCAAATATGAATGAATCCCACTATTATGTATAATTATAATGCAGAAATTAATTATGGAAAAAAGAAGATGTATCAAGAAAATTAGGAAGAATTATGAGTCAGCAATCTGGAGGGACTAAACACAGAATCCCAAACCCTTAAGGAGGAAGAGGCCAAGTTGCTTCCAGGGTTAGATACACCTTCTAGAAGGCATACAATAAATATCTTTTTACCACCTGGCTGTTGTTGTTTACCTCTCTCCCCACTTCCCAAGCCAAAACAGCAGCTTTTCATACTTTAAACAGCACAAATTTTAGAAACTTCCAAGGTTCTTGATGAGCTTAGTAAAAAGCAAAATCCAGGGGCTGGGGCTGTGTATCCCAGTGGAAAGAGCACTTGCCTAGCATGCATGAGACACTGGGTTCTATCATCAGCACCACACAAATATAAAAACAAATAAAATAAAGGTATAAAAATACAATACATTTTAAAAAGCAAAATCCAGTTACAGAGAAGAAAGGGAGAGAAAAATGATGGGGGAACAGATGGCTTTGTCCTAAATACAACCCACCTGCGATCACAAATCACATTTATTCTTAATTTATAATGTGAAGTCCCCCATTGGAATGCAGACCAAAGGAGCATGTGTGTCAGATTGAACTGAATGGGATAATCAGACCATGTAGAATGAGAAGTAGGATTGGGCTGATCTAACTGGAGCTAATCAGAAACTCATTTTCAAGGGATAACAAGAGTCTGCCTAGAGTAGAAGTTCCCATAGGGTCATCGCAATGGCACCTAAGCAGGTAAAGCCTCAAGACACTTACTCTCCATATTCTCCAAAAGATTCCTTGCAAGGGAAAATTTTACCACCCATTTAGTCAGTTTCACTGTCCTGATCCAGACTTTGCCTACAGTGTTTCCTTGCTCAGGCAGATCACAGGATGGCATATCACACCTGAGGTGAAGAAGCCAGTTACCAATAGTGACAAGGTTAACACTGATCCAGGGAAAGAACAGAGCAGATATGTGATGACAGAGAAACAAAGAGGCAATACAAAGCCCTCAGAGATGAAGCACAGGCTGGCCTGTCTTGACTCAATTCACAATGACCTTACGTGAAGCTGGTAGTGTTCTTCCTGACTGGGGACTGGCTTCCTTCATAAGGCTAGGCACAGATTTTCAAAACCATAGGATTATGCTACACAGCTCCCATTCTACGTCTAGTCAGCATCTTACATTTTTGAGAAACCAGGTGGCATAGTTAGAAGAACATATATTCACATGCTTCACAGACCTGAGTTCAAATCTCACTTCCACCAGTTGCTAACTATGAAACCACTGGACAATTTAATTAACTTTGGTTAACTTCTTTGTGGTAGGCTTCCCAACTTATCACATAGTGAAAAAATTGCCTCTCAGGAATATTGTGAGGATTGAGATAAAGGGTAGGTATTGCCAGTATTAATAATCTTCTCGGTTCCAAATACTCCCAGCCATTGTTACAACCCCCATCCCTTCTACAAACCACAAATCTTACTACAAAGTGAACTAAACCAGCTCTTCCTTAGGAAAAATTTGGAAATAGCTATCTGAGAATTGGATGATTCCTATATAAAATTCAGGCTGGAATGGTCCCTTGAAGGCAGGTTATTCTTGTTGAAGAATAACCCTTTGGGCTAGGATTGTGGTTCAGTGGTAGAGCGCTTGCTTTGCATGCGTTCGATCCTGGGTTCGATCCTCAGCACCACATAAAAATTAATAAATAAAGATATTGTGTACATCTACAAATAAAAAATTTTTAAAAAATAATAACCCTTCAGAAAGATTTTCAATGAAAAAGGTAAAAAACAAGAACTAAATAGATCTTCTCTCCCATTGCTCCACCCCATTCCACAAGCCATGGACATTAATGAAAAATGTTTGTGCCATATTACCCAACTCCTTCTCTGCAGGGTAGGGGCAGGATTTTGACATACCATTCCCAACCTTATAAATAAATTTCAAAAAGGAGGAAGAAATTTCTGAGTCCTGAGCGTCAAATAAAAAGGCTTACTCCTAAGAGAGATCCTCTGGCCTGTATGGAGCCAAAACTAATATGCAACAAAGAGCCATCCAGAAGTGCTGAAATGGATCTTTCCCTTCAGAGACCCTTCCCATTTATATAGCCAAACAGAAGCAGAGACTTTCCACAGATTACTTTCTCCCTGCACAGTGCCCTCTGCTGGACATCCTGGCCCCTGGCATCATGGCATCTCAGCCAACAATGCTGCCTTTCTCCAGCTAATTGGGCACCTTTGTAGCATGGCAAACAAATGCCTCTTGGACAGTAGCCACTGCCAAGCAGCAATATAACCAGGACTCAATTTTTAAATTTTCTTCTTATATTAGCCACTTAATATAAGCCCATGTATTATTTTCCTATTGTGGCTATAACAAATTACCATAAACTTAAAATGGCTTAAAATGACACAGATGTATTATCTTCTGGTTCTCGAGGTCAGAAGTCAGAAACCAATTTCACTGGGTTAAAGGCAGAGTTGGAAGGCCTGGTTCATTCGGGAAGTTCTAGAAAAAGGATCTGTTTCTTTGACTTTGCTGGTTTTTAGAGACTGCCTGCAGTCTGAGACTGGTGATCACTTCCTTGCATCCCTACTACCTCCGGCTTCTGTTGTCATATCCCCAAAATGCTCACTTTGGTCTCCTGGCTCCCCCTTGTTATTATATTACTGAGCCCACCTGCAAAATCCAAAATAATCTACTTCAAGATGCTTAATTTAATCACATCTGCAAAGTAGTTTTGCCATGTAAAGTAACATAGTCACAGGTTCCAGAGATTAGAGCGCAGACATCAGTGGAAGGTGGAAGGCATTATTCAGCCTACCACACACAGGCTTCTGCAACAAGGAGTAGCACAAAGACCATTAGACCAGGATAAAGGAGAACCAGATTCCAATCTCACACCTACTACCCCTTCCTGGTTGTGTAACCTTGGGCAGGACCATTTACCTCCCCAAATCTCAGCTTCCTCACTTATAAATGGGGATAATAATTTTCCCTCACTTATAATGCATTAATTGAATGTATGGCAAACTCATAACAGAAACTAGCACAGAGTAGGCACTTAATAAACATGCTGGTATAGGAAGGTTGTGTGGGGAGAGACAAGATGAGAAGCCTACAAAAATAGTGACGTTGAAAGATAAGTGCTAAATGAGATACAATGGAAAGCAAGAGTGGGATGAAAAATGGAGAGGTGTACATAAATTAAGATTTGTTTCATTTCCTTAAGCTTAGAGAAAAATGGTCCTCATTTTCCATGAAGACTCGACTTTATTGACAAGGAAAGGCTAGAATGTGTGTATTATATATAACAATATATAATATTTATGACACATACAATGTATGTATATTATATATAATATTGTATTTTGTATATATTACATATAATATTGTATATATGTCATACATACTACTTATTGTATATATTCCATATTATATACATTATAATATAGAATGTGTATATAAAATATACTATATGCACTATAATATGCTATATATGCTATATACAATATATAAAATTGTATATGTTATATATTGTGTGGTATATATTTTATATTGCATTGATATGATATACAATATATATCATATGTCATATATCATATATATTAAATGTATATGATGTGATGTGTATAATATGTATTATGGATACATTATATATTTTCTATATGTATTATAATATAGAATATGCTCACAATATATAATATTGTACATGTAATATTATATATTGTGTCTATATTATATTATATATTACATGTACATTATGATATATGTAATGTGCTATGTGATATGTAATATTATACATAATATATATTATATGTTGTGTATATATTTGCTTTTATTATGAATACATATATATAGCATATACATATTGATGTTGGGGAAGTTTGGGATGGTTTTTTCTTGTGAAATTACACAAACACATTCTCACTATGAAAATAAATAAGAAGTATTCAAAGTAAATCATGACTCTTCATTTCCTACCAATTCCACTCCCCTCCTCAAAGTTATTTTCTCTTTTTTAATTGTTTCCTTCCTATGCATTCTGTGCATTTATATGTGTGTATATTTGAGCTTAGAGAGTTTTCCTCATAAGTGGACCCAGGTTCTACATATTGATTTGTGACCTAATTTGTCATTCAACAACATGTCCCGGAAGTCTATATCCGTAGATATAAGCCTTTCCCAATCTTTTCACACTGCTGCATTACATTTCATAGTTATGTGTGTACCAGCCTGGAAATTCAGGAAGAGATATTAAATGTCACTGCTGCCTTTGTCCTTGGGCAAGATAAAGCTAAATCATTGCAGGCAGACAGCTGGCCTAGGTACCACAAGGAGTCAGGTGTGGCTTATCCTGACTACATTTCTACAGCTTCTCTCCAGGGGCCTGGCTCTGATAGTGGGCTGTGTTGAAACCTGCCTTCTCCTCCGCTACCTTTCCTGCTGAAACCGCTGCTCCTAGGTCCCATGCCCTTAGCATAGTTGAAGTGCCCTGCTATATCCTTGATGACAGCCCATAATTACTAACCTTTAATGCGCTCATTGTGAGATAGTTTGACCAGAAAATAATCTCTCTACTCTTCTACCTTCCTTATCTTTCTCAACCCTTTTGTTTGTCTTGTAGATGCTCCACTCTGAAGAACCCAAGAACCCCTAGCCTACTCCAATGAGGCAGGACTCTAAGGACCAGCCACCAGCCTCCCAGGAACAGCCACATTCCCTATGGCCTTGACCTCACAGTATGGGTACACCCGTATGATACACAGCTAAGACCTTGTGTTGGTGTGGGAGAGAAAGCAGGGAAAAACAAAAGGAACACAGAGGTGAGAGTAGGTAAGAAAGATGAGAGAAAGATCAGAGAGGGAAATGCCTGTCAGGACCCTTCAAAATGAGATTGTTTAGGGACTAAAAGACAAATCAATGGTAATAATAATGTTTTGCCCTGCTATAGAAATTCTAAAACCCTCCCAACAGATGGATATTCAGCTTCATGTGTCCAATGATAGATCAAGACTACCTAGATTAATTTGAATCAGTTTGTGGGTTCCTAAAAAGAAAAGACAGAAAACAGGAAAGTTTTAATGGCTGAAAGGAAAGAAACATTTAGGGCATGAGCAAAGAAGGGCAGACTAAGAAGAACATCTGTAGAGGGATGAAAGAGAAAGAGATCCAGGCAGCAGAGGATATCAATGTGTTGGGCAAAATAATATCCCCACAAAAATGTCCATGTTCTAATCCTTGGAACCTAAGAATATGTGACCTTACATGGCAAAAGAGTCTTTGTAGGTGTAACTAAATTAAAGATCATGACATGGGGAGGTTATCCTGGCTTGTCCAGGTAGGCCCAATGGAATCACAAAGAGAGTTGAGGAGGTGTCAGTCAGAGAAGGAGATGAAACTATGGAAGCAGAGCTCTGAGTGGTGTGTCCAAGAACCAAGGAATGTGAGCAGATTCTAGAAGCTAAGAAAGGCAAGGACACAGATCATCCCCTAGTGCCTCCTGAAGGAACACAGTCCTGCTGATGCCTTGATTTTAGCCTTCTAAGACCCATTTTGGACTTCCGACCTTGAGAAGGGCAAGTTAATATATTTGTGTAGCTATAAGCCATTGTTTGTGGTAGTGTGTTACAGCAGCAAAAGGGAACTAATACAACCAGGAAGCTGCAAGTAGGAGAGAGCAAGGACTTTAATGTGTACACAGATGACTATAAGATCTTTTAAAACTCAGAATCTGCTTCAGATCTTGTTCAAGGCCTGAGATTCTGCATTTGAATGAAGCTCTCCTGTCATACCACTGCTTCCGGTACATGGTTTGATTGTGTAATCACTGATACACACTTTGAGTAATATTTTGATTAACACTCAGATACTTTAACCATATGTTAACTTGATTAACAAAGACTAGAAGACAGTAATAATACCTGCATAACATTCTACAGTTTATGAAGCCTTATCACGTCCATGATATTTCATTTTGCCATCCTCAACCCCATGATGTAGATATTATTAGTCCCACAATACACATGACAAAACCAAAGATATATCAGAAAGATAACCACATCTGCCCAACAAAATTCACTAAGATATGGACCTGAAGCATTCTGATCCCAGAGTCTGTGTTTTTGCTACTGCACAGTGGTTCTTAACCCCAGCTAAATATCAGAATTGCCTGATAAGACTCCAGATGCACAGGACACACCTCAGACAAATTATATTAGAATTTTTTGCTATGTGACCAACAGTATTTTTTGGAATTGTCAAGTGATTCTAATGTACAGTCAAGGTTAAGAACCATTCTCAAAGTGTCGTGCCTTAGACAGCAGCAACAGAAGATAGAAATATGTTAGGAATTCAGGATCATGGACTCACCCTAGACCTACTGCATCTGAAACTTGAGGGTAGGCCCCCAAAATTTGTTTTTTGTTTATTTTTATTTTTTATTTTTAAAAGCATTCTTTATTGTTTAGACATAAGCTAATTTTCACATCATTTACTTATTGCTAAAATGCATTCAAATATGTAGTTTATTTTATACTAGAGCAAACCAAGAAATCAAGACACAACTGCCATCATTAAATTTTAATCTTCAGAGAACAGTATCTCCACAAGATTGGTCTGAAGACACAGATTCTACAAGTTTTTGAGGTGTTCCATATTTAATTAGTGTAGGCATTGCAGTTACTTTCAGTTATTTTCTGAAGCCATTGTTTGGATCTTCCCAATAAGATTTTTCTCCTACTTGTGAGATGAACATACATCCTTCACTAATATGCTTCAGTTCCTCTCAAACGACTGGTTCCACCTGCACGCAGTAAGAACACCAGCTTTTTCCTTCCGAATCCTTAGAACCCATAACGTAGGTGAAAATGGACTTGCCAAGGTGCTGCTCCACAGCCTGATTGAACTCCTCAATGCCCGACACACTCACCTCCTTGTAGATAGCCATGGGTACTGTACACTGCTCGGTGCTAGAAGAGTCTCTTGTTTTGTTTTGTTTTGTTTTGTTTTGCTTTAAAGAATAAAATTTCCTTACTTATTTTTTGGAAGTCAAAGAATAAAGTATTAAGTAGTACTGTATTAAGTATGTTCCAATCCAAAACTCAATTTGCATTTATAAGATTGGGGCACAGTTGGGATCTGGAGGAAGCTCTTCAACACACGTATTTGGCATCAGAGGTTTGATTATAACATTCATCCTAAACAAATAACAATGCTATAATCTCCATGTCTTACTGTTTATATAATTGAGATAGACTTTACCAATTTATTGAGATGCTTTCCAAGAATGTAGAATCTGGATTTTACTAAGCCCTCCAGCTGATTCTGATGGACACTCAAGTTTGAACATGGGTTTGAGAAGGGCCTGTTTGACTCTGTGCATGGAATCAAAAGCTGGGGAAACAAAAACACATCTTAAGTTCAGGTATAAAATCAGGCCAGATTCTAAACCACTGAAATCAACCTCCTAAATGCATGTACCAAAGAATAAGAACTGTTCTCGGGCTGACAACTGGAACATCAAGTCCTCATGACACAGCTTTTCTGAGCCTTTGTAGGAAAGACATCACCAAAGGCCCTCTCAGACTGTCAAACATCCTGCAATATAATATTTGCCTCCACCTCTGCACCTTGCTCTCCACTCTCTCACTTAAAACACTAACCTTTCCCATTTGTGCTCTCACCTGAACTGAGTAAATAAGCTTCTAACCACTCTTATCCCCACCCCTCTCTTCTTGGTATCCAAGATGAGAGTAGCAGGCAAAGGTTAGTTCAAATATACCCAAGCAAATGAATATACAACCTAAATTGGAGTGACTTACATAGCCAGCCTCCCCGCACACATCTCACCTGCTTCAGCAACACTGCTGCCCTTTGGCCTAATCCCCACAAGCTCTATCCTTGGAAAATTCCACTGTCAAACATTGAGCATACACTTTCACTTTCTTGAATGAAGCCCACCTTGTCTTCTCAAAGATAAACTCGGGTCTACAGGATGAAGAAAGTCAAGCCTTCCAGTCACTACTCACTGACTGGAGACTCAGTCTGTCATGGTGTGAAAACCATGGTTCCACAAGGAATTCCAGTTCCCAAGGAATAGACCAAGGAAACAGCAGCCTAAGGAATGGGCTGTTCTGAACTGAATGACAATATTAACATTTCTTTGCCTTGTATTTTCTGTCCTGATTTCTCAACGAATTGAATTCCAAGGGGTAAGATACATGGGAACAGCATACTCTATTTGAATGAATTAGAATCTGAGGTACTAGAAAGCAAAAGAAACACTTTCAATGTGTGGTGACACTCCTGAGAGGATGCTGTGCCCCTCAGATAGTTACCAGCCCACTTCAACTGATTATGATCATCTTGCTTGATTAAAGGCAGCCATAGTAGTAACTGAGAATTATTTATTAAGCAAATGCTTAATTAAGCTGAGATCAGTTATTAAGCTAGCACTTGAGCCTTAGGAAGAAAAGAAGTGGAAGTTTAATAACAAGCTATGGAGGAAGAAAAAGTGTGATTAGAGTCAATTATGTCTTCCATCAGAGAGGAGACCTGATGAATGCACCCATCCCTCCAAAGCCTTTGAAGCATCAATGAAGGGAGATGATCCGGAGAGACAGTGTGTGCCAGGTACTTGGTAGTTGTCTAGTAACTTGGTTGTTGGAGGGGGAGGGACTATCTCAGGGCTCAGGGGGAGGTCTGCACTGGGATTTCTGCCTTCAGAAAGCTGGAGCAGCAGGAGGCTGAGGACTCAGAGAGAGAGTGAACGATTTTTAATGACATCAAGATCTGAAAGATTGACAAGCTACCAGCCTGGACTGCCTGTAATGGCCAGAATTGTGCTATGACTCTGATCCTACAGATCCTCCTCCTCTGGCCCATGAGAATTTGAATTGGAGAGCCAGCATGCCCTGGTAAGTGGAAGTGATGCCACTTCAAGATATGGAGTCATCTTTCTCATTTGGAGTGATCCTTGCTATACTGGCCTTCCTTATCATTGCTACTAATGCACTAGTGGCCGTGGCTGTGCTGCTGTCAATCCACAAGAATGATGGTGTTGGTCTATGCTTCACCTTGAATCTAGCTGTGGCTGACACTTTGATTGGCGTGGCTATCTCTGGCCTGGTCACAGACCAGCTCTCCAGCTCTGCTCAGACCACACAGAAGACACTGTGCAGCCTTCGGATGGCATTTGTTACTTCTTCTGCAGCTGCCTCTGTTCTCACAGTCATGTTGATTGCCTTTGACAGGTACCTTGCCATTAAGCAGCCTCTCCGCTACTTTCAGTTCATGAGTGGGCCTGTGGCTGGGGCCTGCATTGCCGGGCTATGGTTATTGTCATACCTTGTTGGCTTCCTCCCACTCGGAGTCCCCATATTCCAGCAAACCACCTACCAAGGGCCCTGCACCTTCTTTGCTGTGTTTCATCCAAGGTTTCTGCTGACCCTCTCCTGTGCTGGCTTCTTCCCAGCCATGCTCCTCTTTGTCTTCTTCTACTGTGATATGCTCAAGATTGCCTCCATGCATAGCCAGCAGATCCGAAAGATGGAACATGCAGGAGCCTTGGCTGGAGCTTACCAGCCCCCACGGTATCCAAGTGACTTCAAGGCTATCCGCACTGTGTCTGTTCTTATCGGGAGCTTCACTCTGTCTTGGTCCCCCTTTCTTGTCACTAGCATTGTGCAGGTGGCCTGCCAGGAGTGCCGCCTCTACGAAGTGCTTGAACAGTACCTGTGGCTGCTTGGTGTAGGCAACTCCCTGCTCAACCCACTCATCTATGCCTATTGGCAGAAGGAGGTGCGGCTGCAGCTCTACCACATGGCCCTGGGAGTGAAGAAAGGGCTCACCTCACTCCTCCACCTTCTCCCAACCAGGAATGGTGGTCCAGAGAGGCCCAGGGAAAGTTCCTGTCATATCGTCACCATCTCCAACTCAGAGCCTGATGGCTAAGATGGTAAGGAAGGAGAAGTTTCAAAGTGCCCTTCCTCTCCTGACTCTGCACCCAAGCTAGGAGATCATGTGGAGCTAAAGGAATGATAGAAGTTGCCTCAGGTGACTGACCACCCCATCTTCCACATCATTTCACCCCCAGAATGAGAGGCAACTGGGACAGGGTCCTGACTTTCTTCTACAATCAGTTTCTTCATCTGCAAATCTCCATTCTTCCCTGCCCTTATTGTGAAACAGGCCTGTCTCTTTTATAGTATACCTATTTAAAGCAAGAAACGCACTACTACAAAGCTGTCTGTATAACAAATCCTATTTTTGAATATACCAGAGCAATACTGTCCAACAGAAATATAATGCAAGCCACATACATTTTTTAATTTTCTAGTAGCCATGTTAAAAAGGAAACTGGCAAAATTAATGTTCATGTCTCAAACTTTAATTTTAAATTATTATTTTAATTGTACATATTTATGTAGAGTGTGATATTTCAATACATGTGTATATGTACTGATAAAATCAGAGTAATTAACATTTCCATCTCCCTAAACATTTTTGTTAATGCTTTATTTAACCCAGTATATCCAAAGTATTATCACTTCAACATGTAATCAATATTAAAAATTACTACTTTCTCCCCACTAAGCCTTTGAAATCTGGTGTGTATTTTACTGTTACAGAGTATCTCAATTCAAACTAATCATACTTCAAATGCTTAATAGCTATATATGGCTAATGGCTCCCATACTAGACAGCACAGCACTAGAGAAATTAGCTTTTTTCTTTTTGTTTATTATAGTGATTTACCACAATAATTAATTGGTAAGTGAGGAGATCCTATACCTCCTGCCTTACTTAATATAAATCAGAGGTTTTACATAGTGAGTTTGCATAAAACATAGGAACCTGAATTAGAGTCTAAAGCTTGTCTTTCCCCACACTTCATGGGGTTCAAATAGTGTTTATTTGGGAAACAGCCTATCTTGTGATAATTTCTGCTATATGTCACTCCATCCACCACCTTAACTCTCTGGTGCTCCTTCCCCTCAGTTGTCTTATAGGTAACTTAGAGATACTTACTGATGACAATGCTGAAACACAAATTCTGAGGCCCTGGAAAGGAAGAAAGAGGGAAGAGGTAGATACCAAGGCAGATACTGCCAAGCTTTCCAGACCGGACTCACTTTGCCCCTCAGAGCTACACTTTCTTCCAGTTACTCCCAAAGTTGCATTTTCCTAAGAAACGCAGCCACACAAGAAGATGCCACCAAAATGGTACAGGAGGCCAGATGAGGAGGAGGTTCCTTATCCTTTTTTTTCTGTGGGGTATAGAAATGACAATATTTGCAGCTGGGAATTTTGCTCAGGCTACCTCTGGGAAGCCCTGGCAGTAAAACTCAAGGACAGAATGGGGGAAAACCCAGAAACTACACTCTGCCTTCCTGAGCTTCCCTGTAATTTATTCAATGTTGGATCTCCACAGCGGATTCTTAGAAAGTTTGGTTCACAAGGCCTTAAACTGAATTATCTCCTCAGAAAGTTAATGGGCTGACAACAAAAGAGAACAACAAGAAACTAAAATGTGGAGTAATATATCTTGGATTTGGTGCTGAAACAACCTTGGAAGGTTAATCCTTCAATATCCCTAAAATGATGACCTGATGTGTCCGGTGGGCAATGGCTAATTCTAAGAGGCCCTTGAAAATTTTCATTCAAATCCCAAATTATGATATTCAGAAACTCATTAGAACCTAGCCATAATCCTCTCAAAAAGATGTCACATCTCAAAAGATGTCGTGATGTTTGCACTTGGGTTTTCTTAATTCCCCTCAAATTTTAGATGAACTCCCAGCTTTCTTTCATTAGCCATCCAGAGGATAATAATCATCCCTTGGGCTGGGATTGTGGCTCAGTGGTAGAGCACTTGCCTAGCATGCGTGAGGCACTGGGTTCGATTCTCAGCACCACATATAAATAAATAAAATAAAGGTCCAGTGACAACTAAAAAAATATAAAAAAAATAATCACCCAGGGCTGGGATTGTGGCTCAGTGGTAAAGTGCTTGCCTCGCACACGTGAGGCACTGGGTTCGATCCTCAGCACCACATAAAATTAAGTAAATAAAGATATTGTGTCCATCTACAACTAAAAAAATATTTAAAAAATAATCACCCCTGTAAGTCTCCCTACTCTTGAAATTTCCACACTCCTTATCTTCACCCTCTATCTAATGGTGGGTTTCTTACACATTAGCCCTCCTTAAGCAAATTCTTTTGTGGTTGTTCTGTTTACCACTCTGGATCAGAGGAGAGCATGCTTGCTTTCACCAAAGAAGTTTTATGTTCCTACGACTGAAGATTTTGGCTCTTGAGTGGATGATGGAACCATATGAGCATATAGCAAGTAACAGATTTGCTAGCACATTCTTGGATTGGGTTATGAGTCACTGGGAACTAGATAAAAATAGAAGTAATAACTGGATTTTGGACAAAATTGAAAGCAGACTCAAACCAATGCCCTCCTTATTGGTGGTTCAAAGGTTAGTTCCTGGGCTTGCTGCAAAGGCAAGATCTTGCTAATATAGCATAAGTAGAATGTAGTTTATTTAATTAGCCTGATTTAAGCATTCCACATTGTAAATATATATCAAAATATCATATTGTACCCCATGAATATGTACAATTGTTATCTGTCAAAATAAAATTTTAAAGATTTCTCTAAAGCTACAGGAGAATAGCAAGAGCTTATGGGAGGTTAGGTGATCAATACTAGGTTCAATCCAACTAATGAAATTCTGCTCTCTCTGAGGGTCAGTATGTGCAGGAGAAAAATCACAGGCTTTGAAGCCCAACAGACAAGTGTTCAAATCATGATTCAGTTGTATAAATTCTCAGAATTAGATTCCTCAACTGTTAAATTGGGTAATAATGCCTACCTTATGTTGCTATAGTGAGGATTAACTGAGATAATATATGTGAAAATGCCTAGTAAACTACAGCACATTGTCGGTGCTCAGAAAAAAAAATTAGTCCTTTCTTTTTCTTTAAAATCCTAAACAATAAAACAGCCAACTGACCCATTTAAGGTAGTCCATCATATATAGATATTATGATCTTCAAGACAAAGTTTGGCACAGAACTGTGAATTCCTCAACCCCTGAATAAGTATTTTTTTAATGAGGGATAAGAAGTAACTCAGGTAGAAAAAGACAAGCAATAAATCTAATCCCTTAGCAGTATCAAGACAGAACAGATATATATGCTTAGGTCTAAACGTAACCACAATTAAGAACTGTGTATAATAAGTTGCCAAGAGAGGAGATATACAATGCTTTGTAAAAATTTAATGGCTTTTTTGATGCAGGCTCCTTCACAGATAAGGGAATGCACTGGAAAGGAAACATTTAGATTTCATTCATACATTCAATGTTGTCTCCTGATGTGAAAAGCAGCCAAATTCTGTTCAGCAATCTATCAAAATATCCAAAAGATACTAAGACCTTATAAGAAACAACACAGGCCAATCTGTTCCATTTATTGTTTTCAAGAGCAGCTTATTGTGAATTTGTTATAAAACTGTGACAGGACCAAGATTTATATTATATCCTTGTGTAGCTAAAGTTATGCTTTTAACACCTCAGTTTCAGTTTCAGGACTAAAACATAAGAACACAAAGCCCTCTGTACAAGGGTATTTTGAATCGTTTTACAAGTGTTACAAGCAGGTTGCCCTGACTTGACACTTTTCTGAATAACCAATAAGCCCATCTCTGGAAGCTGGCCAGCCAGAGTTAGCCTTGATATCTTCTCCCTAGATGAAGAAGTATTAACTAGTTCAAATGGGAATTGAACTTATGACTTTGATTTCATTCTCAAAAAACTCAGTCACTGGCCAAATTGAAAAAAGGCCAGTGAAAAGAGTAGGCAAAAGAGTTACTTCAAGGACACACATAGAATAAGAGGAAATATGGTATCAATAACTGGGTAAAAAGAGCAGCAATGGACTCAAGGACAAACTACAACTCCTTGGCTATCATTATGCACTCAATTTTGTGATTCCTTCAGTACCTTCCATGTCATCATTCAAAAATTGCTGACTGGTCTAGAATCTTCTTTTAATTAATGAATCTTCATTTGTTATTTCTGCAGTCTTATAAACTCCATGGTGGGGCCCAGAAATGCCGACTGTCATTTATTCATTTGTATATCCAACAATCTGCCTACTTATCCCAAAAACATTTGAGAGCTAGGTGCTAAAACTACCCCATCTTAATGCAGATATCCTTTATACATTAATGTATGAATGATATTTATTATTCCTTTGTGATCATAAAAGTGAGCTTTGTTCATTTTAGAAAGTTTTGAAAATACAGAAAATTATAAAGGTACCCATAATTATACCATTCAGTGATGACCAGTTTTTCTCCTTCACCTTTTTTTTCACTTAAAATTATATTTCACATACTTTTCTATGCCATTAAATATTCAAACATATAACTTGTAATGGTTAAATGATTTTCAATAAACAAGTATGTAATATTTTACCCATTGTCCTATAGTTAGCTTAAATTTAGGGTATTTCCAATTTTTCATTGTTATAATACCACTGTAAACATCCTCCATATAAATCTGCCATGTCTCTGATTCTCTAAAGGTAAGTTTTCCAAAGCAGCATCACTAGATCAAGGAGAATTAACATTTCCCTGGGAGATCTGCTAAGAGTAGTCATAAGTGAACCATAAATGAACAGACCACATTGATATGACTATCAAAGAAATAAGGCACATGAATTCCTGAAAGCATAAACCACACCAAGGGAGTTAACTTTTTGTTGTTCCTGTTCCTGCTGTTGTTAATAAAAGGAAACCTTTTGATATGACCCAATACTAGGATTAATCTTCCTCCTGCAAATTTAGAAGTCTGGACTAATAGAACACAGCAGTTTAAGAAAGCACCTCAGGGTGCAACTTCATCATCAATACAGCACAGTGTGATATCCAGACACTGATTTCAGTGTTTTGACTATTAAATTTTTCTCAAGCAGTGGCATTCTGCAATATCATAAAATGCTAAGTAGGCATGGGAATAAAACATTTATACAGGGGCCAGGATATAGTTCCTGATGCAACTGAAGCCTTCAAGCTGTAGTCTCTCAGCTTGCTCAAAGGGAAAGATGTGCTCTCAACTAATGGATAACCATGGCTGAGTAAAGTGCATGAGAGCTTAACATGCTACTACTCAGCCATATGTTCGCTGGATTTACAAGCTGTTAGGACCATAATCAGCCACTGGGCTCAAAGAGCCCTCTCATGAGGAATCCTAGAAACGACCAATGCAGCTGCTAAGAGCCTAAGAGTCTGTTTTAATGCACAAAGCAGTTCCTGTTTCTTTCAAAACCCCTTCTACAGAACAGGGTAGGCAGTATTTATTTGCTCCTCAGCACTAGAGGGACTAAGAACATGTGGGGCCAAGAGCCTGAGGTGATCTCTGCATCTGTTTAGGTGTCTTCATATTGGTATATGTTGTCCAACAATCCCATGATTTAATCATATTTCCCATTTATCATAATAGATCCATATCAGTTCCAGCTCTGTCTCAATTGTGTTGACATTAGGGCACTAAAAAGCTGATTAACACAAGGAGATAACATAGTCATAGGTCCAGTAAAATGCCATGCTGTCTTACAAAAGTGTTTGATGTGCTTTTACCACCTGTAGTATTTTTGCAGATTTGTTCATTGAGCCATTTGACAAATATAAAGACATTTTCTATAGAAAAGCAAATGGATGTCATATCATCTCAGAGGTAGTTTAAAAAAAAGTGAGATAGAGAAACCAATAAATTATAGCTGAATGGCCATTAGGTAATTTCAAATATAAAAACCAGACTCATAATTCAAGCATTTCTTATCCAAAATTCCAACCACTACTTTAAGATTACCAGGTCCCTTAATAATCTTAATATAAATAATTTTAAAATGTAAATAAATAAACAGGAAAGAAAACGCATGAAGAGTGTTTAAATAGTGGCAGAGTGCTTGCCTCACATGTGAAGCACTGGGTTTGATTGTCAGCACTGCATTTAAATTAAAAAAAAATAAAGGTCCATTGACAACTAAAAACATTTTTAAAAAGGGTATTTAAATGAATAAGCACAGCTGAGACACTGGACAGAGGAGAAATATCCTTTACAGTAGAAACTTAGAAATTAAGATTATTGTGGAATCACCATTCTAACTATGAAGACATGAAAATATTTGGAGGAAAAGGGGAAATTTTACCACTTTAACTTACATGCAATACCCTGAAGACTAGGCTTAAAAAATTCCTTCCCATCACTTAGGGAGGCTGAGATAGGAGAATCGCGGGTTCAAAGCCAACCTCAGCAACGGCGAGGTGCTAAGCAACTTAGTGAGACCCTGTCTCTATATAAAACACAAAATAGGGCTGAGGACGGGGCTCAATGGTCAAGTACTCCTGAGTTCAATCTCCAGTACCAAAAAAAAAATTCCTTTAGACCTCTGTGAGGCACTGGGTTTGATCCTCAGCACTACATAAAAATAAATAAATGAATGAATGAATAAATAAATAAATGTATCTGTCTACAACTAAATAATATTTTAAAATCCCTTAAGTGATATACTTTAGTAAAAAAAATAACTAATTACAATCAGGCTGGGTGCAGTGGCACACACCTGTAATCCCAGTAGCTTGGGAGGCTGAGACAGGAATTTCACAAGTTCAAAGCCAGCCTCAGTGGTAAAGTGCCCTGGGTTAAATCTCCAGTACCAAAAACTATATATATTATTTACAATCAGGTTCTTAATAATCACTTGTCCTACAAAATTATTTATAAGCATAACAAAATAATTGGTATTAGAGAATGGAAGGCAAGAAGTCTAGCCCTATGTCTAAATAACTAAATTTCAAACTAGTGGCATGTTTCAATAATTCTAAGTTCTTCAATAAATGGTCTAATGTACAACTGGAACAAGTTCATTTAGCTTTGCTGTGCCATCTCTGAGAGCAAGAATCTTCTTTCTGAACCCCACTCTGCTACCCCTGGTGAACTGTGCTCACACAGGAGGAAGAAGGGTGAGGTAGTGATGAAGGAGGTCATGGAGAAGAAAAGCCAACAAAGGGAAGAGAAAGAAGTGGTAGAAAGTGGTGAATATGGGGGAAAAGATATATTCACAGTCACAGGTCTCCAGGAAATGAATCTAAATCCAGTATTACAGGTAAGTGTCAAAGAGTGACCAACCACAAAAACTATTGACCTTCTTTCTCCCAGGGTGCTATAAAGATAGGAGAATTAATGAAATCAATATCCTTTAGTGCTCACCTGCCATAAAATCTTCACACTGAACAAGGTTAAGTCACTACACCTCTAGTATAATAATTATAGGCATGGGTTCATAAGCCAGATTACCTGGGTTAGTTCGCTGGCTCTGCCACTTTCTAGAGGCAAATCATTTCCACCTTTCTGTGCCTCATTGTCTCATCTGAAAAACGAGAATAGTACTTATCTCATAGGGGTAGTTATAAGGATTTGATAGTTTTATAAACAATACAACTCGAACAGTACCTAGCAAATAAAAAAAAAGTCATGTAAATAGTAGGTTTTTTTTCCCTTGAAATAGGGTCTCACTATGTTGCCCAGACTGGCCTCTAACTCCTGGGCTCCATCAATCCTCCTCCTGAACAGCTGGGACTATAGGTGTACACCACTATGCCTGGCAGCTATTATGATCTGAGTCCTCTTACTATCCAGCAACTCAAAAAAATGGGGGAGCAGGGGCTGAAGATTTTTTTCAACCTGTAACCTACAGATTTTGATCATCATTTCAGCCCTTTAAATACATCTTTCTAAGGTGCAGGATGTGGATTGTGAGAGAACAAATGGTTACTTCAAGGTCTGAGCCACTAAAAGTGTTTTTGTATGGGGCAAATCAAGAATTTTGTTTTGTACCTGTTAAGTTTGAAGTTCCTGTCAGACTTTAACAGAGATATGGTGTAGGCAATGGGACAGGGAAGTATGGAGTACAGGGGAGAAGTATGGGCTGGGGATGGACATTTGGAAGTCTTTAGCACACAGACAGTACTTAAAGCCATGACGATACTGCCCTTCAAGTGGCTCAGGCTTGAAGTAAACTTTATCATACAATCTTCTATCTAGTAATTCAAATTTAAATTCAATTTAAATTCAATTTAAATCCCATAGTATTTGCTGAAACTTTATGATGTTTTAAGACATTTTATCTGATCCTGGCTACAGATCAATTCATTTATTCATTTGACATTTACTTAGTGCATATAACTGTGCTGGGTACTGAGAACCCAGCAGTGAACAAAACTGACATAATCCCTCTCCTTGAAGAGTTTACAGACTGATGGGAGATATAGATATTAATCAAATAAATACAACATATACACAAATACAATATATAACCATAAATTGTGACACATGATATAAAAATTACAATGAGAAAAATTATTTATATTGGGGAGACAAATTCACTGGAAAGTTTCTCTCTTTTATAACACTTTTATTTTTATTTATTTATTTTATGTGGTAATGAGGATCAAACCCAGTGCCTCACACATGCTAGGCAAGCACTCTACCACTGAGCCAAAACCCCAGCCCCTAGAAGGTTTCTCTTAAGGAGGAACACATAAGTTAAGGTGAATGAGAGTCATTTTCTAACATATATGAACTCTTTAACTATTATTCAGCCTGTACCATCATGGAAAAAAAATGACTTCCTTTCTGCTTACATATTTGGGGTTGAGTCGGGTATCTAGAAGATGTAGTAAGTATTTAAAAAATAAACAGCCAGGCCAGGTGTGGTGGCATATGCCTATTATCCCAACAGCTCAGTTCGTGAGGCTGAGTCAGGTGGGTTGCAAGTTCAAAATGAGCCTCAGCAACTTAGCGAGGCCCTAAGCAACTTAACAAGAGCTTATCTCTAAATATTTTAAAAGAGCAAGGGATGTAGTTAAGTGCCCCAAGTTCAATCCTCAGTACAGGAAAAAAAAATACAAAACCACACAGGCAGGAGCTACAGTATGCACCTGTAATCCAGTGACTGGAGAGGCTGAGGCAGAAGAATCAAAAGATTGAGGCCAGCCTCAGTAACTTAGCCTGACCTTGTCTCAAAATAAAAAAAATTAAAAGGGCAACTAAAAAGGGCTGAGATGTAGCTCAGTGGTAATATGCCTGTGGGTTCAACTCCTAGTACCAAAAATAAAAATAAGTAAACAAGATGCTACTACTCACCTACTAGAAGGGCTATAACCCAAAACAATGACAACACCAAAGGCTAGGAAAGAGGTAGATCCACAGGAATTCTAGTTAACTGCTGCTAGGAATGCAAAATTAGATAGCCACTTTGGAGGACAGTTTGACAGTTTCTTATAAAACAAACACATTCTTATCATACCATCCACCAATTGTGCTCCTTGGTATTTACCTAAGTGACCTGAAAACTTATATCCACACAAAAACATGCACACAAAAGTTTATAGCAGCTTTATTCATAATTGCCAGAACTTGGAAGCAACCATAAGGTCCTTCTGTAGTTGAAAAGATAAATATGTCATGGTATATACAGACAATGGAATATTATTCAGCACTAAAAAGAAATGAGCTATCAAGCCATGAAAAGGCATGGAGGGAAATTAAACACATATTACTTAGTGAAAGAAGCCAATCTGAAAAAGGCACAATATGATTCTAACTATATGACACTTTGGAAAAGATAAAACCATGGAGATAATAAAAATATTCAGTGGTTGCCAGAGAAAGATGAAGAGGAGAGACAGAGGATTTTGACAGCAGTTAAACCATTCTATATGATTTTCTAATTGTAGAAACGTTGTTAAGCATTTGTCAAAATATATAATGCCTTGTCTACACGGTAAGATCCAATCTTCATAATTCACAGCAAATTTCTAGTACACAATATTCACCAGATTGAGGAATTTCTTTATATTCCTGGTGTACAACTAGATATTTTTATTGTTGTTACAAGTATTACCATAAGTGAATGTTGAATTTTTCAAATTTTGGGGGGATTTTTAGATATTCAAATACTTATATTCTTTCCTATATTCATAGATAAATTAATGTTCAAACTCCTGGGCATCCTGTGATGTATCCTACTAAGTCATGAGTCATTATTGGATTCTATTTTTTAATCTAGAATTATTTATTCCATAAATGATAATAGACTAGAGTCTTTTGCACTTTTCATTGCATAGTTTTGTTATTGAGGATACAGTGAGTGAGAAAGCTTTTATATAATAAAAAATCTTCTATTCTTCCTTGATATTTGTCAAATTTCCTGCTAAAAATATTATATCAATTTATTCTCCAACTAACAGTATGTGAAAATGTCAGATTACTCATTTTTATAAACACTGGAGTGTTTTATTAAAAGTCTATGTTTTCTTTTAGATCTAAAAAAAAACATCCAATCTTCATTTGACTCAGCTCAAATGTCACCTCCATCATGAAGCTCTGGCAAATCCCCTGTGGCTATTTCCCCTCTATGCTCCTATAGAACTTTGTTCATCCCTCACATGTTACTCAGAATTTATTGTAATTACTTATTTACACATCTGTTCTCCCACCATAATGTGAGCTTAAAAACAGACTATGGGGCTGGGTTGTAGCTCAGTGGTAGAGCGTTTGCCTAGCATGTGTGAGGCACTGGGTTCAATCCTTAGCACCACATAAAATAAATGAATAAAATAAAGGTATTGTGTCCATCTACAACTTAAAAAAATTTTAAAAAGAGACTACATCTTACTCATCTTCATATTCCCAGACATGAAGGAAATAATAAGCACATAGTAAATGTTTGAACAAAAGAATGAGCACATAAAAATGAAGACCTATACTACTCATTCCACCAACATTTGAGTGACTACAATATGCCAGGCAATGCTGTAGTACAAGAAAGCAGCCAGAACTTTTTGCCTATAAGACAAACGTCTATTTTAGCATTTTATCTGTAGGAACTTCCAAATGAGCCAATTGCTTCCTTATTCATGCTTAGGAAAGAACTACTTGCCTGGTGTTTAGGAGTGAGTGGCATTATGACAATGAATGGCAGTGGGAAAGCACAATACACTTATTCTATTCCCATAAATGTGTGCTTTAAGAGTCCAGTCTCAATTTCATATTTACCATCTCTTTATCACTTTCTGGAGAATGTAACTTAAAGAGCTGGTATAAAATAGTAGAGAAAATAGTAAATAAAGACAAAGTCAAAATGATTCTGCCAATAAATACTTTAATGAGAACCAAGGTCTATAACATTCATAGCAGTAACTGTCCTGGCCTATGCCTTCTGCTCTAGCCCAAACCTGGGGCTAAGCAACCACATTTAACCAACATTTGAAAAGAAGGCCATTTTGAATGTCACCCATCAGTATCCATCTTCACAGAAGATACCAATCTGGGGCCAGAGTATCAATGTTAACACTCCTCTCAGGGAAAAGTTAACATGGTAACACAAACACATAAACAACTTTGAACCATCCTTTTTTTCTTCCATCAGGAGGCCTTTGGGAGACCATTAGTTCAGTAAACACTTACAACTTTGTCAAAATACATTAGAACACGAAAAAGGAAAAAGAAAAAGAATAGAAAGGCTGGCAGAGCCAGGCTCACATATATTCAGTTCTTAGATTTGAAGCCTCTTGAGTTGCTCATATGTAATAAAAAACTGAGGAATAAGTCATGGAAGATCACTTAGTTGATAATGAAAGCCAAATCCACTTCTACAATTGTGCATTGCATTCTCTTAAATTAAGGTACATAGTCTGTGCTATTCTAAGTTGCACTGGCTTAAACGTCTTTTTAAAAACAATACCTGTTAAATCAAACACGTGCTGAGTGCCTACCATGTGCCCACTATGATTGTTGGCATTTAGCAATTAAACAGATTAAAACTCTAATGTACTTAGGGTCTTCAGAGACAAAGAGCACATATACAACACCCAAGTATATCAAGGACAATGTATAATTTCATGCCAAGATAACTGTTATACACCTTAGGTGATTAGAGCAATTCCAAAGAGTTCAGGAAAGAGCTATCTCTGTCAGCCTACAGACCCCATAGGGAGGGAATTACTTTTCAAACCTGTGGTGCTCACGACTCTTCACAAAACACCACACAGTATCCAATACATGGCTCTGCACACAGGAGGCACTCAAGCACAACTAAAGGAGGGCACTTCACCTACAAGGAAAGAGTCGTATTTTGCTGCGAATTTCTTCACTCTATGAATGTTTTCTGTCCTGTTATTATTTCCCAGCTATTTTTTAAATGATGTGCTATTATTTTTTTATATCTTTATTTATTTTATGTGGTGCTGAAGATCGAACCCAGTGCCTCACGTATGCGAGGCAAGTGCTCAACCGCTGAGCCATAACCCCAGCCCTTTCCCAGCTATTTAATCCTATAGTTAGGAGTAGGAATCCCAGGCCACTTCAGCATGAACTTTCCTGTGGGCATCTCCCATCAGGGCTTCTAAAAACTTCACAGCCCCTTCCAGACTGGCTGTGTTTGTTGTCATTTTGCTTTGAATAGGAAAACAAGAAAATTTGGCACATCTTTTCAACCCCTTTTAGTTTTTATTAGCCTCCAATTAAAAGCTATTTCTCTATTTAGTTCTATTCTCATTGGTCTTCATTGGGATGCTTGAGTTTCTTTCTTACTTTCATCATCAAATTTTCCTTCCCATAGCCTAGAATTACCTGGGATCTTGGAATATCTGCTTTTCTCATGTTTGAAAAGGATACAATGATGTTCCATGGTCCAAGTCGAAGCCAGTTTGGCCAAAATCCTTTATAGAGAGCAAAAAAGCCCTCGTGTTTCCACATCTGAGGGAAAGACGTAACACAAAACAGTAAATTTCCTTTCTCTTTACATGTGACAATCATTTTCCATACCCATCCCAGCAATTTATGCCTCCATGAATGGCCTTTTTTTCTAAGAATACACTTTAAATTCCTAAATATTCTAAAGCCATCTACCCACTTATTCAACAAATATTTACTAAGCATCTACCATATGCAAGGCACTGTTCTTGATGCTGGAAATAAAATAGTACACAAAAGAGAGTGCCTGTGATAGCCAACCTCCAAGATGGCCCTTAGTGAACCTTACCTTCAGGTTATTCATGCCCTTGTGAAGCCCTCACCCATAATGTATCAGGACTGGTCTGTCACCAATAGAATACAGCAGTAGTTAACACATGTCACTTCCCTTGCTAGGTTATAAGATATTTTAGAGCCAGGTAGAGAGGCTCATGTCTGTAATCCTAGATACTTGGGGGCGGAGGGCTGGAGCAGAGGATCACAAATTCAAGGACAGCCTAGGAAACTTGGTGAGACTTTATTTCAAAATAAAAATAAAAAGGGCTGGGGGTGTGGCTCAGTGATAAAGAATGCTTCTTGGTTCAATATCATGTATCACAAAAATATTTCATATATATAAGGCATCTGCCTTATTATGATCTTGGATCATTCACTCTGAAGGAAACTAGCCACTGTGGCATGAAGAAAGACCTACACAGTAAGGAACTAAGGCTTCTAGTCAACAGCCCACATGAGCAGTCTTTGAAGTAGGTATCCTTACTCCAGTCAAACATTTAGATGACTGCATTCCTAGGTGACATATGGACTATAATCTCCTCTGAGATCCTAAGCTAGAATCACTTCCTGACCCACAAAAACTATAAAGTAGTAACATTTTATTGTTTTAAGGTACTACAGTACATAACTTACAGTCCCTGCCCTCATTGAGTACATATTCTCTAGTGGGGCTGACAAGTGAATATAAAAACTGATATATATTATAACCAGGAATAAATGCTACGAAGAAAACTAAAACAGAGTAAGTTCATAGAGAGTTGGGCAACTCATTCTTCTTCTCTGAGTCTGTTACCTCATTGTAAATTATGTGTGACCCCATGGCCTATTTCATATGAATGCTTTCAAGATGACATGAGGAACAATGTGAACTCCTTTGTTTTGGTTTTCCTGATTTATACAATGGGGGATCTGTATATAAACCAAGCAGTTATAAGATCTAAATGACAAATTATGCATACCCAAGATCATAAACTGGTGGTATGTGCTGAATTTTGCCAGCAGAAAGTTTATATATAACAAACAAATATCTATTAAGTAAATACAATGTGTTAGGCATTGTGTTAGATATTAAAAAATATTATTTTGCCTTTGAACTGGTGAAGTGAAATTTTAACACTATTCTAAAGAGTAGATGTATTTGGACAAGACAATATGAGAAGCCAGACTTACAAATATTGCTTATCTCACCCTACAGTTTAATAACACTAGAGATAATTATCCTTACTAATCAATTTTGGTAGGAACAAAGAATAGTATAATAAGGGTACTATTTACAGCAACACAGTGCTAGTGTTAACATCGATGGATCTTCAGCAACTTCTGAAGACGTCAGGCCAAAACTAATGCTGAAAAATTTGAAAATCACTCAAAACAAAGCTTAGATGCAGATAACCTAGAATCATGGACTATTAAATGACAAGGGACCTCAGAGAGACAACACAATCCCATCATCTCTTACCTGGAATACCTAATTGGTCTATCTAGAAACCAGAACAATCGCTGTCTAGAAATTAGAATAATCTTTAAGAATTATAAATCAGATCATGTCACTTTTCCGTTTAAAGATCTCAGATGGCTTTCTTATGGATTTCATTCTAGTTGCAAATTCTCTGCAATGACATACATGATCTTACATGATTTAGCCTCTGCCTCTATCACCAGTTTCACTTCCTAGTACTTTCTTTTTCACTCACCACACTCAGCCACACAAGCCTATTTTCTAATCCTTGAACATATCAAGCTCATTCCCAACTCATGTCTGTTGTAACCTGCTCCTTCTTTATAAAATGCTTTTCTCAAGGTTCTACACATGACTACTACCTCCTCATCATTTAGATGTCAATTTGTTACCTCCTCACAGGTTTTTCCTGACCATCTTAGCTGAAGTAGTTCCCAAGCCCGCAGTCAATATTTCAATATGCCCTATTTTCTTTGTAATATTTACTTCTATCTAAAATTATACTACTTGTGTGTATGTTTATTGTTTGTCTCCCTTAACTAGAATACAATCTTCAAGAGAGCAGGAATTATGTTTGCCTTGTTTACCATTACATCCCCAGCAACTCAAAGTGAGTGTCTAGTCCATTTGAATTTCCTACAAATATTTGTGGAATACAAATGCTGATGGTCTCTAACAATTCTGTAATCCATCTAAATCCTTATAAATCTGCAAAAAATTGAAAACCTTCAAAACATGAGAAGTGGGAGATACTTTCTTGTTTGAGACAGATGTGTGAAAACAAGAACTTCTGTAAATAATCATACTTTATGAAGATATATGTTAGTTCATTTAATAGTTGGCTGTGGAAAGTGATAAACAAGATGCCTATAGCTCTGCCTTCACAGAATTTAGACTCCACCAGGACAGACAGATACTAAAAGCAATTATAAATATGAATAAAATGTGATACAGCCACACAACATAATGTATTATTCAGCAATAAGAAGGAATAAAGTGCTGATATACGCTACAACATGGATAAACCTTGAAAACATTTATGGTAAGTGAAAGAAGCCAGTCAAAAAGTTATATATTGTATGATTCCATTTATATGAATTATCTAGGTTAGGAAAATCTATAGAGATAGAAAGTAGGTTAGTGGCTGCTTAGGACTAGATGGGTGGGGGATAAGGGATGAAAGCTAAAGGATATAGGGATTCTTTCTGAGGTCATGAAAATATTCTGAAGTTGACTGTGAGTAATGAGGTTTCACATATCTCATTGTGATATGCTAAAATGCTAAGTATACTAAGTACTGAATGGGTTAATTTGATGATATGTAAATTTTAAAAAATTTTAATAAATGCTATGAGAGAGGAACTACAAGAAACCCTTAAACATATAACCTAGTTTAATGGTCAGGGAAGGTCTTTTTTAAAAAGTAATGAGATCTGAAGTACAACTAGGAACTGGCCAAATGAAAGATGTATTTGGGGTATATATGGCATGGGGACATATAAAGGGAAAAACAAAATTTAGGGCTATGAATTTTTAGTATGCCTATAATGTAAAATAAAGATTGTATAAATAAAACTGTAGGAGAGAAAAGGGATCATAGAGAGCCTGGGGTCAGCCTCTAAATCACTGGGATTACAGGCATATGCCACCATATCTGGCTCATTAATAAACTTTAGATAGGGGTGACAGGATGAGATTTGCAGCCATTCTTCACTATGTCAGAGATGAATGCATCACTCCATTCACCAAAGTGTTTTAGGACTCTAAAAGAGGAAATGAAAGATGATATGGAAGATACTATCATATATAATTATGATATAGAACAAAATCACTTTAAAGAACTTTAATAACAAATATATGAATGAATATATAAAAAGCACATATAAGTACTTAAAGGATTACTACCAACATAAAAATATATTTCTGTAGATACATCCCAGCAGAGTTGTTGTAAGTACAAACTATGGAATCAAACAAACCCTGGATTAAATCTCAGATCTGTCATTCATTAGCTGTGTATCTTAGGCAAGTTGCCTAGCTAATATGATCGAAAGATTCCTCATTTATAAAATGGGAAAAAGAATATCTTCTCCATAGGATTTCTGTTATAGTTCAAGTATATACTCTATACAGACTGCCTGGCACATAATAAGCATTCAATAAATGCTATTACTATTTTACCTTCCATGATCTCTTAGCTAACCTTCTTGAAAGGGTGCTTTATACCTGTCTACTTATCCTCACTCCCTATGCGTTTACCTCCTTCTATTAGAATTTAAGTGTTATGAAGGCAAGGAATTTTTTCTTCACCAACATATCCATACCAACCTAGAACACTGTTTACCATGTAAGACACAAACTTTTTGTACTGAATGAATAAATATATTCCTGAGTATACAATAATCCAGTTTTGTTCAAACACCAATCCATGAAACCTCACTTAGAAAATATTAAATCCAACAGACATTTTGTAATCCTCATCTTCCTATATCTCTCTATTGCATGTGACATTAAATAACTCATGATTCATTCCTTCCTGAAACTCTTTACTCCTTTGGCTTCCATGACATCACTCTCTCCTAAGTTTCCTCATACCTTTTAAACTGTTACCTTTTGGTATCTTTCCTGGAGTCATCACCTGCTATGTTCTTAAAAATTGGTGCTCCCCAGTGTTCTTTCCTTAGCCCACTCCTCTTCTTTCTATACCAGTGACTGTCAAATAGAGAGGTGAGCATGTCAGAAATACCAAGGGAGATTTTTGCCAAACTAAATTCCCCAGGGTCTGAGAATCACTGTCTCAGTGAATCATTACTACTGGAAAGAGTTGTATACTACTGCAGTGTGCTAGGAAGGCAAAAAAGTAGTGAACTTCTCTACCTGCTCTCCCTGGTTATGAACCACCTATATGCTAATGATCCCACCAGGTCTTATCTACATCCATGAACTTCTATGACTTAGGGCTAGTACATCCATACATATGCACTGGTTGTTCCTCACAAGCACATCAAACTAAGTATCCACAACTATGATGTCTCCCACAAAATCTACTCCTCTTCCTATGATGTCTTTGCCAATGAATGTTACCATCTGGTCACCAGATCCAAAAACCTGAAAGTCATCTTTGACACTTCCTTTCTTCCACAGTTCCTAAACAAATCTTGTTGACTTTATCAACTAAATTCTATATCACCTTCTACATTTCCACTACCATTTTAAAATTAAGGCCTTTATCACCTCTAGCTCAGGTGAGCATAAAAACCTTTTACTCAGCTTCCATATCTCTAGGTCAGCAGTTCCCAAAGTTTGGTTGCCAGGCTAGCAGTTTCAGTGTTGCCTGGGAACTTGTTAGAAGAACAGCTTCTCAGGTCCCACTGCTGACCAACTGAATCAGCATCTGGAGATGGGGCCCAGCTAACTGTATTTTAACAAGCCCTGCAGATGATTCTGAGGCATGTAAACCTTTTAAGACCTACTAGGTTGGTAGTCTTCAGCCTTGGGTGAATATTTCAGTGACCTGAGAAGTCTTAAAAATATTGACACTTGTGTCTTACACCTCAGGTTCTGAGTTGATTGGTCTAACGTAAATGCAGGAGCTGTGAAAGTTTCCCCAGATGATTCAAATTTGCATCCATCTTAGCTCCTACCTCCTTAAAGGCAATTCATCTATTTAAAATGCATATATGAGCAGAAGTAGTAGGGATTGAAATGCAACAAATTATATTCTATGCATGTATAAATAAATCAAAATGAACTCTACTACTATGTATAACTCTAACACACTAATAAAAATATTGAAATGTAAAATGCAAATATGACCTGATTAAAAAGCTATAAATATTTTCCTATCAAGTTAAAAAAGGTCCAAGCACCTCAGCATAACATTCAATACCCTTATAACCTAACCAATATTTAGCTACCAGTAGGAGGAAGGCACCATAGTGTAGAAGCTAAGAAGGTCGTTTAGAAGCCAAATGGTCTAAGTTTATCCCAGCACTCCCAATTACTAGCTGTGGAACCCTGAGGTTACTTAATCCCTCTGTGCTTCAGTATCTACCTCATGTGGTAATAATGATGAGGATTAAATGAATGAATACATGTAAGTCTCATTAAGACAGCTCCTGACACACAATGAAGTATTAAATAGACAGGAGTTGTTACTATGCAATTTACCACCATCTACAGGGTATCTATTTCAAATTTCCAAATTGAGCTATAATTGTCTCCCACATAACTCTGAGTTTATCATTTACTAGGCTTCATCAATTATTCCTTTGTATACCTACAGTACTTTTGTAACAGCTATTTCTCTGTAGCTATTAAAATGCTGCCTGATATATAATAAGTAATTGCTCAATGAATCTGATAAAAGCAGAGAAACAACACGGGAGCACCACATTTTAGCCCCAGGTTTGTTTTTGTAGCAGTGATTTCACTAATATGTATATAATACATTCATAATATTCAACTTTCTAAAACATAACAGCAGAAACTTTCAAAGCAAAATATGAACAATAGAACAACCCTGAACTTAAGTCAAGAACCAGGTTTTGGGCTGGGACTGTAGCTCAGTGGTAGAGCGCTTGCCTCGCATGCGTAAGGCCCTGGGTTCGATCCTCAGCACCATATACAAAGCAATAAAATAAAGACATTGTGTCCATCTACAACTAAAAAAATATTTTAAAAAAAAAGAACCAGGTTTTGGGGTTGTTTACAGGATTTCTATGACAGAATCTCTATTTTATCTGAAGTGGGCAAATGGGAGATATGTTAAGTCTTTTCTATCAATAATTACACATGGTGCTACTAATAAATATATCCTGTATTCTCAAGCACTAAAATTGGAATAATGATATTAAGGACCACTGAGCATCAGCAGATAGCCAAAGAGACATATTTTCTACCTGGGAATGACTTAGAGAGACTACCAAAAGTAAACATAATGGTTCTTTTATCTTCAGAATGATATGTAGCAACTAAGAATAAGAACTGAAAAGAGATTCGAGATATCAAAGCAAACCAAAAATGTAACCCAAACCCACAGTGTGCATACCTTTAAAATACCATCCAAAGTGCCCTTATAGAGGTCCACATGTCCCACGATTGCCCTCTGGTTCATCATGCGAGTGCGCACCACATCAACTGGATTGGATGCCAGAGCCCCAGCCAGGCCGCATGTAAAGCTGGAACTAAAGATGAAAACTTTTTTAAGAAAATAGATTGTCCTCACTTCCTTCTCCGGTTCACTTAAAGAGAAATTAGGCCAAACATAAATGTATAATAACTCAGACCCATCAGATAAAACCTGACATTTTCCCTTTCATTACAATCTAAAGAAAAAAGGAAATCTTTTCTAAAGAAGCATCATTCAAAGTTCTCCCTTCAGTTTTCAATCTGACACTTGCCCCTTTTTTCAAAGGACACAGTTTATATGCCTAACAACACCTCTAAGCAGGAAGTGTCACTCATCATTTATTAGTAACATACAATTTTCAACCATAGCATCATATGCCAAATACATTTGATTTACAAAATATAAATGTTGCAGGACTAAGAAAACATAAATTGAAATCAGCAACAGTCTTTACCCAAAAACTGTAGTTTAGATTCAGAGGCTGCACAAAAATTCACCCTTTTATCTTAGTCTCATTGAGAAAAGTTTGCTTTCTGATACAAAATAAATCAAGGCAAATAATAGATGAGTTTAGTATATAGAGTGTATTTTAATATATGCAAAGCTTATAAACATCTGATAAGCTGCTGTATTACATACTGCTCCCCAGTACTCAAGTGCCCATAGCATTTGGGATCTCTGTGAAGTGCAAAGTGTACAGAAGTCTTGAAGTGCTAGAAATAGGAGAGACAATGGTATTAAGGCCATATGTATCAGTTACTAATTTCACCTGTGAACAGCAGTGACCAAAACTTGTGTGTTCAAATTGCCAAAAGCATAAAATAAGTACAACCTATCCTACTTACACAAAGTGAGTTAAAATCGTATCTCCCATCATTCCTGACAGTATCAAGTGCTTCTTGGTAATATCATAGACTGGTAGCTCTACTCCCACAACAATGGCAGCACGCTGAGCAGTTGGGACCACACCCTACGAAACACAAGTAACATTAGACACCAAGGAAATAAAGAGTGATATAAATCTTCAAGTGAATAAAATAGGTCAACAGTTGAAAAGTGTGAAAAAAAAGCCAAGGCTGAACTACAGAGGTCATTCATTTAAATCAGTAACTAAAACTTATACATTTCCAACTTACTTGCAGTACTAAGAATAAATTCACTGATATGACACTTAAAGTGTGAGACAAAAATAGATAAATTGGGGCTGGGGTTGTGGCTCAATGATGAGTGCTCATGTTGCACATGTGAAGCACTGGGTTTGATCCTCAGCACCACATAAAAATAAATAAATAATATAAAGGTATTGTGTCCATCTACAACTAAAACAATTTTTTTAAAACTGATAAAATAGATTTTGCCACTAAAAATTTTGCAATTTAAAAGACACCGCCAAGAAAGTGAACAGACAACCCACACAATAGAAAAAAATGCTTACAAACCATGTATCTGATAAGGGACGAGTACACAGAATATACAAAAAAATTCTTAAAACACATGATAAAAAGAAAATAATCTAATTTTTTAAATGGGCAAAAGATCTAAAGACATTTACCCCAAAGAAGTAACATAAATTGCCAAAAAGCAAGTGAAAAAGTTGCGTAACATCATTAGTCATTAGGGAAATGCAAATCAAAATCATAATGACATGCCACTTCACACTGACTAGGATGACTACAATAATTTTTTTAAAGTAAAATAGCAAGTGTTGGTTAAGAGGTGGAAAAAGCACAACACACTGTTGGTGGGTACACAAAATGGAACAGCCACTGTGGAAAACAACTGGCATTTTCTCAGAATGTCAAATATAAAATTACCATATGATTCAGCAATTCCATAACTATGTTCATACTCAAGAGAAATGAAAATATATGTTCATGCAAAAATATATGGGCCAATGTTCATGGTGGCCTTAGGCACAAGGGCCAAAATATAAAAAACAACCTAAATGTTTATAAATTGATGAAGATATAAAGCAAAAATGTGGAGTTACTATTCAGCCATAAAAAGAAATAAAGTGCTAGTACTGGGGATGTAGCTCAGTGGTAAGGCACCTGCATAGCATACACAAGGCCCTGGGTTCCATCTCAAGCACTGCAAAGAATAAAAGGTACTCATAGCCAGGCGCAGTGGCGGAAGCCTGTAATCCCAGCACTTAGGGAGGCTGAGATAGGAGAATCGCAAGTTCAAAGCCAGCCTCAGCAAATGCAAGGTGCTAAGCAACTCAGTGAGACCCTGTCTCTACATAAAACACAAAATAGGGCTGGGGATGTGGCTCAGTGGTCGAGTGCCCCTGAGTTCAATCCCCAGTACCAAAAAAAAAAAAAAAAGGTACCAATACATGCTGCAACACACATGAACCTTGAAAATGGTATGTTAATGCTAATCAAAGAAGCCAGTCACAAAAAAGACTACATATGATATGCTTCCATTTATATGAAATATCTACAATAGACATATCTATATGGACAGAGAGTAGAGCAGTGGTTGTACAGAACTGGGAAGGTTGGGAGAAATAGGCAATGAAAACTAAAGAGTAGGGGTTTCTTTTTGATAATGAAAATGTTCTGAAATTAAGATATTGGTGTTGGTTGCACAAATACATAAATACACTAGAAGCCATTACATTGTATAAAGGTGAAAGCTGCTATGACAAATCAAACAAAATCATGAAACGAAAGTCAGTGAGGAAAGTAGAGCTTCCAAGTTTAATTCATAGAATTTTAGAATGCACAGAACGCACGCACAGTAGGGTAACAGTAAAAGTATGAAACATTTAGGGGAAAAGGCCTAAGGAAAGCAAAACTTGCCCTTACAAGTCCTTACAAGTCCTGTGGGAACATTCCCAGTATATTACTCACTAACACAATTTTCCTTTCACAGCTCACATGACCACACAGGGTTGCTAGAGCATTAAAAGTCATATATTTGGAAGAATTTTAATGACACAAGACAATGGTTATGATATAATTTTAAAGAAGGCAAGACATGAAATTATATAAAATAGTATTCTAACTTTAGGGAAAAAGTATACATATACACACATATGCTAAATTTTAGAAAGGATTAGAAGGAAATACATTAAATTTTTTCTAGGGTTAGGAAAACAGATAAGTTAACCTTCATTTTTATGCCTTTTATATATTTTATTTTTTAGATAAAACATGATGTAGAGTATATTTTGACATACTACACATACATGGAGTATAACTTATCTGAATTAGGATCTCATTCTTATGATTGAAAATGTTGTGGAGTTACACTGGTTGTATATTCATAGAACATAGGAAAGTTATGTCTAATTCATGCCACTGTCTTTCCTATTCTCATACCTTTTCCCTTCCCTTCATTCCCCTGTCTAATCCAATGAACTTCTATTCTTTCTCCTTCTGCTTATTGTGTGTTAGCATCCACATATCAGAGAGAACATTCAGACTTAGGTTTTTTTAAGATTGGTTTGTTTCACTAAGCACAATAGTCTCCAGTTCCATCTATTTACCAGCAAATACCATATTCTTTTACATTTTTGCAATTAAATATTTTATCTTTATAGTTTTTATCATTAAAATTGAAAATTACACCCCTTAAATATGTATATTTTCATCAATTATACCTCAATAAAGCTTGGGAATTAATGAAAGTATATGAATTTTTAAAATTGAAAATAACATACCAGGGGGATAAATGCTTTCTGGAATAACTCATATTAAAATGTTCAATCACTTCTAAATTCCCAAACACAATTTATAAAGCAGAAGCTATATAACTACACTGAAATGCTTGATTCTGATAATCTGTCCAAACAGTGCCTTCCTCTGTGACTCTTCCACCTGCTTCAATGTTAAACAGGATGACGTTTCCAGGAGACTACTTATGAATAGTATTTTTAAAAATTCAAGAAATTGTCAATATGTGAAAAATTAGTATACTTTACATAGAAATGTACATTTCTAGCTTCTCTTGAAAGGCTAGAAAACTTGGCCACACTGAGCTCATCATCAATAACATGGCAGCTAGAGCTAAGAAGAAACTGTCCTCTTTCAATGATGCTGGTGCTCTCCAGTTCTCATCACAGGCTTTACCATACAATTGGTGCTCCAACTCTGACTAAAGTCCCAGTTACACTTTGTTATTATAGTCCTGCTGCTTTTTCTTACAATGGAGTTAGAAAGAAAATGAAATATTTCTGGTACCCATGTTACAATCAAACAGGAAAATAAACCATGTATTTGAAGAAAATTATAAGCATAATTCCCTCTTGAAAATAAAATATTCCTGTTTAATATGAAAATAAAATGTCTGCATCAAAAAAGATACAAAATATAATGTTTTTTGCTTGTCTACATTGCATTCTCTGATCATGTAATTAGCCTGGATCATAAAAGTAGCTATATTCAGTTCCTCAAAAAACTAAATATAGAATTAGCATATGACCCAGCAATTCCTCTTCTGGATATATAACCAAAAGAACTGATGGCAGATGGGCTGGGATTGTAGCTCAGTGGTAGAGTGCTTGCCTTGCATGCGTGAGGCCCTGGGTTCGATCCTCAGCACCACATAAAAATAAATAAAGATATTGTGTCCATCTACAACTAAAAAAAATTAAAAGAATTGACGGAAGAGTCTCAAAGAAATATTTGCATACTCACCCCATATACATAGCAGTATTATTCACAATAGCCAAAAGGTGAAGCCACCTAAGTGTTCATCAGTCTTTGAATGCATAAACAAAATGTGGCATATAAACACAATGGGATGATATTCAGTCTTAAAAAGGAGGGAAATGCTACCACTTGGATGAACCTTAAGGACATAATGCTAAGTGAAATCTCATAAAAGGACAAATACCAGGGCTGGGGATATAGTTCAGTTGGTAGAGTGCTTGCCTGGCATACACAAGGCCCAGGATTCAATCCCTGGCACCACAGAAAAAAGGACAAATACTATTTATAAGAGGTATTTAGACTAGTCAAATTCATAGAAAGTGAGTAAAATGGGGTTTGCCAGGGGTTATGGGAAAGGGAATCATGGAATTGTTTAATGGGTACAGAGTTGCAGTTTTGCAAGATAGAGTTCTGAAGACTACACAACAATGTGAATGAATTTAACACTATTGATCTATACACATACAAATGGTTATGGGATAAATTTTATGTAGAATTTACCACAATTAAAAATTTTTTAAAAAATCTGTGCTCCCTTGACAAAAATCTCCAATTCTACTTATTGCTTTGTCTTTGTCCCTTGGAATCAGTTTATGAAAAAGTTCTAGTTAGTTTTATTTTCTGGTTTTAAGGTAGACTAATCAAAAAGTACACCATGCTGCGATCAAAGAGCAAACTTTAAGGATCATTAATAGATGCTGTGATCATTAAGTGAAAGATTTTATCTATCTCAAAAGAATGCATAACACAATGTACTTTGCTTCTTTGTTATGTGCCAGGATCATCCAACTAGCCTGGATCATAAAAGTATATCCAGTTATGAGGTATTCTATAAATATTGCTAGAAGATCCTCTCACAGATTACTTGCTAATTGCAAAGGGAAAAATTATCTTTATAACAAAATTATCTTTTATTAACAGTGAGACCTGGTGAAAATCATCTTACCAAAGTCATCAAACTTAGCACTATTAATCATGGGGCAACCTAACTTTATGCACCTCTTGGTATAATGCAGCATGAAAAACACAGCATCACCTATGAATCTCTCTCACCAAAATTGCTTAACATGAATATAATCAAGCCAATGGTCTTGACATTCAGCTTATAGGAAATATAAGAATAGAGGAACTAGTTAAACACTCCCTAGAAACATTCTATAAGAAAACTAGCCTGATTGCATCAATAGAAGGAATCTTAACATAAACTGCATATTAAATATTAAGAACTTATTGTTAATTTTCTCTCAGGTGATAATGGTATTGTTATTATGTAAGAGAATGTTCATATTCTAGGAGATGCATAATGAAGTCCTTAAGGGAGCACCATAATGCCTACAACTGACTTTCATATGGTTTTGCAAAACAAAGGGGCTGTGTTTGTATATATACATAAATAAAATGAATATATTCAAATTCTATCAGTCATTTAGTCCAGGTCATGAGGTCATGAGTAAGTAGAATTCAAATTTCAATTCTTTCAACTTCTATGTTTGAATCTTTTAATAATAAATAGTTGTGGAAAATATAAAGGAAGAAAAATGGCCAAGTTCTCATTTTATTTAGAAATCATTACTTCGTTTCCCATACCATTCTCTACATATTCTATTAGTAGTCTTATTTACTACTACAATATCCAGTAATTAACACAGATTAAAAATAAAAAGTAAAGAATAGAAGGCTGAAAGATAATATGACAAATTGTTAACAGTTATTATTGCTAGGTGGTGGGACTACTGTAATTTTTGTTTTTACTTTTCTGTATCTTTTCAATGTTTTACAGTACATCGTACTTTTTATAAGGTTAAAAAGGTTGTTTTAAGCAACAACTTTTAAACATAAGCACTACAGAGACCAGCATAGACAAAGATTGTGTGTCACCACAAAACTAGCCAAAAATACATTGAAGAACTAAATTCACTGTGAATTTAAACAAATCAAAATGTCCACCTTAAATAATGTAATACATTTCCCCACATATACAATCCTCAAACATTAAGCAGAAATAAAGTTCACTGATAAATGTTGGTCCTTTCATTGGTGATGAGGAGCTTCTTACCTTGTTTTTTGAAGGGATATAATTTACAATTTTATGGCTTTATATAAAAATGTATTCCTTACAAATTCTAGGAGCTGAGAGTATAAAACAATACCAGGAAAAGAGTACTCACCCTCCACAAACCCCTGGTGCCTTCTTGTTGGTATATATCAATGAAGCTGCCAATCATGCTTCCTTGGAACAAGCTTCCTTGAGCCTGCATTCGAATCTAAAATACAAGATGTTACCATTGTTTTGACAAAGAGAACCAAAATGAGATGTTTCAATCATTTAAAATTAGGAAAAAAAGTATTTAGGAATTCTCAGAAAGACTTCTGCCATTACGATGAAATTAACGAGTTAAATTCCAGACAAAAATAATGTAATTTATGTCCAAGTATATTTCATAAAGATTATTTTCATTACCCTCACATTCCCCCATGGTATGTCCAACATTTCTGGAGTTGGAAGAAAATGTGGAGGAAAAGAACAACCACTCAGTGAGGGTAGAAAATAATTCTTAAAATATGGTTGGTTTAGTAAAAAGTTAAAAACAACCTAAATATCCCAAAACAATAACAAAAACAGATCAGTTACATAAATTATGTATCCAAGTATATCCATAACCTTTTCTTGTAGAATAATATTTGTTGATAATGAAAAATGTCAAAATTAGTTGCTAAATAGAAAAAGGGTTGCAAAGCAGTATGTATATCATTTTTATTAAAAACGTGTGAAAAAAATATTCATAAACACAGCAAGGAGACTGGATGAACATACATACCCAAATATTGACAGTGGTTTATATCTGAATGGTGAGGCTATAAGTGAGTATTTCTTTCTCTTTTTTATTTCTTATGCCTTCCATTTTTCTCTACATTGAGCATGCATTATTTATATAATTATAAAAAGCAAAAAAGTATTTTAAAAATATAATTTTAGTCTCAAAAGACCTTAAATTGAACTTTTCTTGTAAAAAGCATGATACTATATTCTGCCAAGTGGCATTTGAAAGCTGCAAGAAAGAAAATACAGCATTAAGCAACCATGTCAAAGATTTGGTACAATTTCCCACAGACTCTGCATACATAGAATCATAGTAGTCAGTCACAAAATACATGGCCCAAATGTAGGTCTGATTTTCATGAAGCATGACTCTAGCATTCTAGGTTTCAATAAATGTACTTGGTAAGTCATATAACAGTGGTAGGCTTTTATGCAGACAATGCCATTTAAAGAGATTTGAAATAAAAACTTAAACTCAATTAATTCAAGATGCAAACTATCACAAAGACAAATCAATGCTACCCTATGCAAAGTAGATTCTTCAAGGAGGTGATTCCTCAGCACGTCTAGGACTAGAGTAAGGTAAGAGAATACAGGTGATGCATACAAAGACATTCACTATACTATATTTTACTCTACTTCTGTGTATGTTTGAAATTGTTTATCAAAAACTGCATAAAGATTTAAGAAAAAAAAGGAGGCCACATGGGCCTGGGATTGTAGCTCAGTGGTAGAGCGCTTGCTTTGCATGCATGAGGCCCTGGGTTCAATCCTCAGCACCACATACAAAGCAATAAAATAAAGACATTGTGTCCATCTACAACTAAAAAAAATTTTAAAAAAAAGGAGGCCACATGGGGCTAAGATTGTGGCTCAGTGGTACAGCACTTGCCTCGCAAGTGTGAGGCACTGGGTTCAATTTTCAGCACCACATATAAATAAAATGAACAAAATAAAGGTCCATCAACAACTAAAAAAATATTTTTTTTAAAAATGGAGGCCACAGTTGAGCTATACCCTGAAGGCCAACCATGCATCACCCAAATTTACGTTATCCTGATTTCCCCAAAACATCATCTCTAATCATAAAAAACATAAGCTTTACATCCTTATCAGCATGATCAAGTGAAATGAAACCAATCAATTATAGACAAATCAGCTTAACAGCTCTACTGGCCTCAAAAAGAATGGTAATGTATAATAGCCAATCAAAAAAAAAAAGTCAAAATAGCTGGGCACAATGGTATGTGCCTGTAATCCTAGCAACTTGGGAGGCTGAGGCAGGAGAATTCCAAGTTTGAGGCCAGACTGAGCAACTTAGTGAGACCTTGTCTCAAAATGAAAAATAAAAAAGGACTGGAGATGTACTCAGTGGCAAAGCACACCTGGGTTAAATACTCAGTATTAGAACAAAAAAAGTCCAAATACAGTCAGCCCTCCATATGCACAGTTCCCTATCTGCAGACTCAACTAACCACTAATCAAAAATATTCAGAAAACAATTGCATCTGTACTGAACATGTATATACTTTTTCCTTGTCATTATTCCTGGAACAATACAGTATCATAACTATTTACATAGTATTTACATTATATTAAACATTATAATTAAATTAATCTAGAGATGATTTAAGGTACACAGAAGGATGTGCATAGGTTAGATGCAAACACTGCACCATTTTATATAAGGGACTTGAGCATGCAAGGATTTCAGATAGCCTAGTGGTTAGGGGTCCTGCAACCAATCTCTCTATGGAAAATTAGAGATGAGTATACTTATTCTTTTATACATGATAAATTGTGCTGTAACTGCTGTAAGGTGAGATTCTTACCATTTGGTTTAAAGTCTGCTGGATCAAAGTATGTACTTTCTCTCACTGTATATCAATAAACTTTAAATTTTTTTTCTAACTTAATTGGATTTTATTTTGATAGAAAGAAATTGCTTTCCCTTAACTCTCTGTCTCCCCATGGGCTGGAATACAGATGTGATGGTGGCCCACCTTCAACTAAACAGATCAAAACAATACCATAGGACAGGGGTCAGCAAACTTTTTCTGCAAAGGGCCAGATAGTACATATATTAGGCTTTGTAGGGCCTATGGCCTCTGTCATGACTACTCTGTTCTGCTACAGAAGAGTAAAAGCAACCATAGATAATACAGAAACAAATGGGGTGGCTGTGTTCCAACAAAACTTTACAACAGATAGTGGCCAGATTCAGACTACAGACAGTTTGCAACCATGCCCTAGGTGATGGCAAAGCAACAAAATTGGATGAACCTGGATCCTGGATGACTACACCATAGGACCACCCACTAGCATAAACTGTTGTCCTCTAGATAGTAGTTACGTGAGGGAGAAATAAACTCCTGTCTTGTCTGAGACCATGCATTTTGAGTTTCTTTGTTATAGTGAGAGCTAAAATCTTAAAAAATAAAAAGGCCAACCAGGGAGAGATTATAGAGGAGAAATGATGTAACCTTGCAAAGAGAAGAGAAACATTTTAGGTGTGTATAGGAAAAATAAGCCTACAAATGAAACCAGAAAGTATGAAACCTAGGAGAAGAATCAAAACCAAAGCAGAAATTCACAGAGAAATTAATCAAAATAGATTGAGAACTAAAATGTGTACTAGATTGGATAATATGGACAATACTACTGAACCTGGGGAGTAGTTTCTTTTGGGTATTGGAAGTTGAACACAGGGGTGCTTCACCACTGAGTTATATTCCCAGTCCTTTCATTTTTAACTTTGTGACAGTGTCTCACTAAATTACTGAGCATCTCACTAAAGTTCTAACCTTGAACTTGTGATCCTCCTGCCTCAGCCTCTCAAGTTTCCAGGTTTCCAGGTATGTACCACCACACCCAGTTATGGGGAAAGTAGTTTCAAGCAAGTAGCAGAACAGAAGAAAGAGGTGGTTTCTTAAGGAGGTCAGAGGGTCATGAGAAAGTACTTTAGGAAAGACTTGAACATATTTATCATTTGAAGGGAGCCAACCAATAGAGAGGAAAAGACTAAAGAAAGTGGATAAATGGCCTGGGGATAGAGCATAGTGGTAGAATGCTTGCCTGCCTAACATGTGTGAAACCCTGGGTTCAATCCACAGCACCACAAAAAAAGGAGAGAGAGAGAGATTAAAGGACAGAGAATGGTCCTTAATGAAATAGAAGTAAGAGTGAAGTCATGCTTTCTAAGCTTGAGAGTGTATCAGAATAACCTGGAAGGCTTATCATAATAAACAGACTGCTGGGCCCCATCCCATCCTTTCCGATTCAGTAAATGTGGAATGGAGCTCAAGAACTTGAATTTCTAAATGAGTCCCCAGGTAATGCTGATATTGCAGGTCTAGAGAACCACATTTTGAGAACCACTACTGTGGAGACAAGGTACAGACAGTCATAAATGTAAATAAACTTATAAGTGATGGGTAGAAAGGCCAGAACAGGTAGAAGGTGAGGCCACAGGAGGTAGAGTTGTCTTCTGAGAGATAGAGGAATGATGAGATAAAAATAAGGCTTGAAGATTTAAAATGCCCTTGAGGTCTGGAAAAGAATTGTCCCAGAATAAGTGAAAGGAGTGAACAGCCCAATCATGTTTATAAATCATACAGGCAAGGTCATGATCTAAGAATGTGACTTCCCCCCAACCCAGCATTCCTCAGTTCTATCAAGTATAAGAAAGGAAAATGCAGACTGTAGCATTGGTCAATAGTTGTAATTATGCAAGGGAGATCAGAAGAACAGGAAATTGAAGCAAATCACCTAGGTGATTTAAGTCTAGGATCCAGATGGATAGGAAAGGTAGTTTCAGGGAGTTAAGGACACTTTTCTTGAAAAGCACATTCTGACAAGTATAATTACATTGTAAATATTCTAGAGTTCTAGGATATAGTCAATTCTCTTCATACTTTTTCTATAAATCTAAAGTGATATAAAAAATTTAAAGCTAGGGCTGGGGTTGGGGCTCAGTGATAGAGCGCTTGCCTAGCATGTGTGCCACTGGATTCAATTCTCAGCATCACATAAAATAAATAAAATAAAGGTCCACTGACAACTAAAAAATATTGAAAAAAATTTAAAGCTAAATCAGTCTTACTTTAATGAAGAAACACAATTTCATATCTCTTTTCTGCCAACCACCAGTGGTTTCTTTCATGTGTGCTGTTTTACAAGTCACCCTTTAAGCTCAAAATTCTCTGAATAGCAATAGATTTCTCCTTCACTTGTGGTTTCACCAATGCTGAAATAAATAAAGTATGTGTCTTCTTACTTTTTTCTCACATTCCCCCTAAAATAATTTCTTAAAACTTAGGATTCTCACTGGACACACATGTGTAATTCTAGCTACTTGGGAAGCTGAGGCAAGAGAATCACAAGTTTGAGGTCAGCCTGGGCAATTAAGCAAAACCTTGTCTCTAAAGTAAAAAGAAAAAAAGGATCAGGGATATAGCTCAGTAGTAGAGCCCTTAGGTTCAATTCCCAGTACTAAAAACAAAAACTTGGGATCCTATGATGTATTTTAATCATATATTTAGTGCTTTAATCTTAAATTTGAATACATTAATAAATAGGAAGTATTTACCATTTTGAGATAAGGCAAGATTTAGATTGATATTAAAATGATTCTTTGGGTGATGTGATAAAATCTTAAGTCCAGGGCTGAGGTTGTGGCTCAGTGAGAGAGCACTTGCCTAGCATGTGTGAGGTACTGGGTTCAATTCTCAGCACCACATTAAAAAATAAATAAATAAAATACAGTTAAAAAGAAATTAAAAATTATTTTAAAAATTTAAAAAAACTTAAGTCCAATTATATTAACAAATCAGTACCACTAAACCATAGTAGTGTTGTGGTTCCAAATTCAGAATATCCCAAAACAGGCCAAAATATAGCATTTTGTAAACTCAAATTTCACCCTTAAGAGAAATATGGATAAGACATGGAAAGACAGACACAGGTAACCCACATAGTTATTACAGGAGGTTTCTCCAAAAACTGTTATCTCAATTCATCCCTTTGTTTGACATATCAGGTTACATCACAGATCAACATACCATATGTATATTTGGAATGGGTAAGGAGGGATATGTCTTTCTTTTTTCAAATGGGAAAAGAGCTATTAGAAATGCAGATTCTTTCTCAGACCAGTTTCAGGGCAGAATACAAATGGAAGTAAGAGATCTGGAAATTGATTTCCTTAAAACTACATAGTCCTTGAAAATATCCTAGAGGGGCTTGCATATCCCTATTTGAAGACCAGTGGGTGATGCATATCATGATAAACTGACTTATTTATTGACCATCTGCTATAATTTCAGGCAGTTAACATGTTATAATGAATTCTCAACAATTCTTAACCACTGCATTGTCTTCATTTTACAAATGAGTCAATTGAGTGAGGCTTAATGCAATTAGGTGATTATACAAGGTTTTATAACTAGCAATGGACAGAGTGGGAATCTGAACCCAAATCTGACTTAAAGCTTATGCTCTTTTCAAATCATACTGCACACATCTCTCTTACCTTTAGAACATCGGTGGGATTGGCTATAGTGGAAGATATCACTCCTGACACCACCCCACAGATCATATTAATTAGAAGAGTTTCATCTGTGAAAAGGATTTAAAAAAAGAAAGATCTGCTTTTATTAGGCACTAATTTCTAGAAAGACAGTACTGAACTATTGGAGGAAGAGAATCTTGGTCAGAGAAATGACTTTAGAAACAAACTACAAAGTTTGTGAAAGTAATGAAACTCAAATATTTCTAGATCCCAAAATCAGTACCAAATGCATAAAATTTATAAAATATAAATCATTATTTCTACCAAAAAATCAGTACTTCTAAAAGGAAACTGGAACATGTCCTATTCTATGTAATTGTCATACCCCACATAAATTTAGAATATGGTTATTTCCCCTTCAATCATTTCAAACTTAAGCATATGTTTTCTAAGTCCTCTTCTGGACAATCATCAACACAAAACATTCAGAAAATGATTGTGAAAAGATAAAATCTTATATCTAATAGGGAAAAAGTTCTCTAAATATTGATTTTGACTTGCCTTAAATCTCTACAAAGCTTCTATTTATTTACAGAAGGCTTCTGTAGTCAAATGTAAAAATAATTTATATATTTACTCATTTTATTTTAATTTTGCAGTGCTGGGGATCAAACCCAGGGCCTCATACATGCTAGGCAAGCACTCTACCACTGACCTATACTCCTAGTCCCAAAAGCAATAATACAGAATTAAATTCCTTAACTGAAAAAAAGAACACAGAAACCATAGAACATATCATTCTACAACAAAAATTCTATCTGCACCCCTCCTCCCCACCATGAAGAGCCTATGAATAGAAACTAAGTAAACCCAAGTGAAGAATCTATGAAAGGAAATTATTTTAGGAAGAGGTGGAAGGAAATCCTTCAGGATCCCCAAAGAGCACGCTCCAGAAAAAGTTAGTTTAGGACAAAAAAGTGATTCAAAGGACATTACTAACCGAAAGTCTCTCCAGCTGTTCCCAACCATCCAACTGCCCCAGGCCTGTGGCAAAATAACCATTTAGTACACATCAGGCTGGAAATGATGCAGCAGCAAATAGAGAGACATACAATAATGCTGAATGTGGGTAAAGTGACCATAGGTACATGACAATCTAGAAAACAATAGCCTAAAATTAATCTATCTAACAAAAGATTATCAAAATTGGCAGCTAGAAATGCCTTATGAAATCCTCTTATTGATGAACATAGCATTAATATTCTGGACATGATTGTTGCATGCTTCCTCAGGGATGACCAGAAACCTTCTTTTTTATTAATAAAAAAGGACAAATTTGAATAGAAGGTCCCTCTAATGCATATATCACCTCTGCAAGGATTTATCCCAAATCAGTACAAGCTCACTTTGTCCTTGATATGATGGTCCTTCACTCTCAGGCACTATGTGATGAACATTTCACACTAACCATGATTTCAATAATCCCTTTGAAGATGACCTCAAAAGAGAGTTGAGTATACTGACCTTCTAAACGTTCTACAAATAATCGCTTCAAGCTTTGGTAAATCCCGATTTTAATGGTGCCATATGATGCCTGTCTTAGTAATGCAGGAGCAATCCTTCCCAAAACAAAGAGAGGTTAATTTTACTCGATATGCATTTGCAGATTATACACATCATGCAACTCATTTCTGTTATCCATCTCATTTCACCTCAAAACAACAGAATATGCATTTTTTAAAGTACCCATGAAACACTGGCCAAGAGAGTAAACATTCTAGATCATAAAACAAACCTCAACAAATTTAAAAGAATTGAAATCATATAAAGTGTATTATGACCATAATAGAATCAAACTAGAAATCATCAAGGAAATATTCAAACACTTGGAATTTAAACAACACACTTCTAAATAATCGATTGGTTAGAGAAAGTCTCAAAGGAAATTTTAAAAACTTAGACCTGATGGAAAACCAAAATTCAATCTATTAAAATATATGGGATTTATAACAAAATGCTTACATTAGAAAACAGGGAAAGTTTCAAATCAATAATTTAAGTTTCTGCCTTAAGAAACTGAAAATGGAAGAAGAAAATTAACCTAACATTAGCAGAAAGAAGAAAATTTAAAAAGAACATAAATCAATGAAATTAAAAATACAGCTGGGCATAATGGCATACACCTATAATCCCAGTGGCATGGGAAGCTGAGTCAGGAGAATCACAAGTCTGAGCCAGCCTCAAAAACCTATCAAGGCCTTAAACAACTTAGCAAGACCCTGTCTCAAAGTAAAAAAAAAAAAATAGAATAAAAAGGGCTGGGGATATGGCTCAGTGGTTAAACACCCTAGACTTAATTCAGAGAGGGGATGGGAGAGAGGAAAAAAGAAAGAAAACAGAAAAATTAATAAAATCAAAAGTTGGCTCTTTGAAAAAATATACACAATTAATAAATTTGTAGCATAATTCACAAAGAAAGATATAGAAGATACAAATCTCCAATATCAGGATTAAAATGGAATAGTTCTACAAATCCTACAACCATTCCAAGGATAACTTTACGTTCATAAATTCAACAACTTAGAAATGGATTAATTCTTTGAAAACCACAAATTGTCAAAACTCAATTAAGATAAAATCAATAATCTGAATAAGTATTATAACCATTGCAATGGACTAAATGTATCCTCCCCCACAAAAACCACACATTAAAATCCTAACCTCAACATGATGGTATGAGGAAGTAATTAGGTCACAAGAGTGAAGCAATGGTAATAGTGCCCTTATAAAAAGATCCAGAGAGCACTAGCTCTTTCTGCCAAATGAAGATACAAGAAGTTGACAGTCTATAAACTAGAAGAGGGAACTCACCAGAACCCAACCTCCAGAACTATGAGAAAAAAGTTCCTGTTGATTATAAGCCATCCAGTCTATGGTACTTTGTTGTAGCAGCCCAAACTAAGACCACATTAAAGAATTTGAATCCATAATTTAAAAGTTCCCAAAGAAGAAATCTCCAGGACCAGAAAATTTTACTGGGGTTCTACCAAACATTTTAAAGAATTAACACTAATCTTACAAAATCTCTTCCAGAAAATAGAAAAGGGAATGATTGTCAACTCCTTTTGGTTAGTATTACCCTAATACCAAACCAGACAAAAATGTGCAGAAAATAAAACTACAAACCAATATCTCTCATGAACTCAGATGCAAAAATCTTAAGAAAACATTAGGAAACTGAATCCAGAAATGCACAAAAAGAATTATATACTATTATCTACCATAAAGATTTTTTTAAATCAACCTATACTTCCTAATACTTGCAGAAACATCTTTAATCTTACCAACAAGGAGGAACTATAACCAAAATCTCAGTCTATTTAAGTTCTGCTCATAAACTGGAGACATTTTCACTCATACTTCCTTTGAGATTCCTCCAAATTGTCGAACTGTACTTTAGGAGGTATAAATAGCAACAGCTTAAATGGTTAGGATTGAAAAATGATGACTAAATATGCATATTTCTGATTTTATTGCTTGTTATCAGAAAAAAAATCTTGTGATTATCCATGCTGAGGAAAGAACAAGTTAAAACAGACGATCCATGAATCACCAGCTTCAAAAGAATGACTTGATTTTTTTCTCCAAGAATATTATTCTTCAGGTAAGTTCAACATAGTTTAATTATAAAACTGATTTCCATTCTGGGCAATAAACTGGTAGCCTAGATTTAGAATGCCCTAGGATACTGTTTAGCAGATAAGCTACAAAACAGGACAAAAAAAAATCTCAAACTGGTAACTAATCAAAAGGTGACCAAAAGAGCGAGGTCTCCCTCTCTCATTTTGAATTTTTGTTTAAACTACCAGAATATTTTCTTAGAAGGGAAATTTTTAAAGGAAATCAGTATTTGCCAACTCAGGAAAAATATCACAAGAATGTATGTAGTTCATTAGTGCTATTAATAACAGCTGTGGATGAGTCTCAAGAAATCAGGAAAAAGCCTATGGTGCAATGATATGTCCATTTTAACATATATCACTTACAGCCAGAAAAATACAAAATCCAAAGCTCAAGCCTTGCAAGCAGGTGAAATATAAACAGGCTCATCAACACAGAATTACAAGTTGAATGGTGAATATGAAGGGCACAAAATATTATAGAGTTGAAATACTTGGCCTGTTTATTGATTTATGGTACCAGGAATTGAGCCCAGAGGGGCTTAAACACTGAGCCACATCCCCAGCCCTTTTTTGAATTTTTTATTTTTTATTTTGAGACAGGGTCTTGCTAAGTTGCTGAGACTGGCTTTGAACGTGTGATCCTGCTGCCTCAGCCTCCAAAGTCACTGGGATTACAGACCTGCGCCATCACACCAAGCCCAGGCCTCTTTAAAAACCATTTCTGTTCATGATTTAAGGAATGAATCTAGCCTTACCCTGAATACAGAGCCAATACACCTTCTTCTTTATAGATTCGGAACAAGGCATGAAACATCCCTCTATATTTTATCTCTTTGAAACGGACATCGATGCTTTGGCCTTGAACTTGAAGTCGTGTTTTGGTAAGGTCCACAGGGAAAGTTCCTACAAAGGAACACACTCACTTATAAGCATCTCCAAGGAATCACAGTTAAGTTTTGGCTAAATATAAGCCAATGACAATATCTGAAACATAAGACAGAGTTCTTTTTAACACACACAAGGGCTAGGGATATAGCTCAATGGTACAGCACGTACCTAGCATGGTGCTTGATTCCATCTCTATCACTGTAAAATCATAGTAACAACAACAACATACAAAAGATCTCTACTGGAATGCCACTGCCAGGGAACAAGAGTTGTATATGGTAAAGTGAAATGTACTGTACTATATCTATGCAACACAGTTTGACATATAGTATATTTGACACTGTAAAAAATAACTGTTACTTTAATTTCATCTGTACCATGGATATGCCACTTATCAGTCTCTTTTTCCCACTCCTCCCACCTCAAGTCTCCTCAGCTTCCCCTCATATTATCTCAAATTTTTACAAACACAGGAAAGCATGGTCTTACTATTCCAGATGTTCTTAAAAACAACTACAAATTTTTGTGAGTTTTTTCTTTTACATGGTTACAAGAAATAAACAGCTCCTCAATATTATAAAAGATAATGGCAAAGTCCTATTAGGTTCTACTCATCCTGGTTTCTCAGGTAATTCAGGACCAATATCAACAGAGTGCTTAGGGGAGAAATTTCTTCAACCAAACTTCTTTTTTTTTAATATTTACTTTTTAGTTGTAGGTGGACACAATATCTTTATTTTATTTTTATGTGGTGCTGAGGATCGAACCCAGTGCCACCCGCGTGCTAGGCGAGCACACTACCACTGCGCCATAACCCCAGCCCAACCAAACTTCTTTTTAACGTCAATACACAGAAGTGGTCATTACATTGACAAGATACATTTTCAAGGAATATTTAAAGGTCTAAAACTAACAAGGTGATTATGTAACTGTTCACTTTTGACTTGGACATCACAGCATCTACTAAGAAAGTCAACAAGGACTGGTGGATTATAGTCATTTATCAACAGTAGAAAAAAGGGAAAATATGGAAGATGAAAAACCAAAATCTGGACTGGGCATGGTGACACATTCTTGTAATCCCAGCTACTCTGGAGGCTGAAGCATGAGGATCGCAAGTTCAAGGCCAGCCTTGGCAACTTGGCGAGACCCTGTCTCAAAATGAAAACAAAAAAGGCTGGGGATGTAGCTCAGTGGTAAAGAGTCCCTGGATTCAATCCAAAAGGAAGAAAGAAAGAAAGAAGGAAAGAAAAATCAAAATCTAAAAACATTTCAACATTAAAATTAAATAGAGAAGAATATTTTTCAATCTTGTTCATTTTCTTCTCAAATAGAACACTGGTTTGAAAGAAAAGATGGGGTACTTACTAAGAAAGTTATAAACAACCTAGCATAGAAGAATGAACATTAGTACACAAAAAAGCAGAAACCCCTACCATATCCAACTCCTTCTATATTCTCATATATATTACTTAATCCTAGCAAATTAGCAAATCATTAAACTATCAAAAACCTTCCCAAAGTTTGACTTTTCTTAACTTCATTTGCCATACCATTAGTAGCACTTCCTCAGAAATATTTTTTGATGGCTTTGAGACAATAATTTTTAAAACAAAGAGGGTAATCATTTTATTTTTTCTCTAGTTTTCACCAAAAAATAAATAACTGTCACCTTACACCACTATCTATAGCATAAAATGCAAACTTGTCATTTTTTCACATTCTTACCAAACTCAGCAACAATAGAGGCAAGGCCGCCATATACAAAGGGTTTCCAATTCAGACCAGACATCTCATGGCTTACAGTGGCACTTTTCTGGTGCTAAAAATAAAGACAAATCAGAACAAGGCACAAAAGTGAGGAGCACTTGTTGGCATTTGAATATGTTGTTTTAGATCAACAAAACTGGCAATAAAACTATTGTAAAGGAAAAATCCCACCAAGTGAATGACACTAAATGGCAGATCCTATTTTATGTGCTAAATGATCACGAATTTGTTTTTTACTGGGGTAGGTGTGTAATTCAAAGATCAATCTATGTCCTTATTCTCTCTACTTTCTTTAGTGTTATTATTCATCCCCACCCAAAGAAGAGGCTTTAGTTCATCCAGCATACCCAACTCAGACATTCAACTAAACAATTACAAGTGAAGGAAACTAGAATTCAAATTATATAGGCCGAGGCATCTTATAAAAGCAGTTCATGGTATTTAGTTAGCTTGATTCAGGTACAAAGCACAGGCTCACACCACTACTCTCTCATGTTCTCTGTCCTTTCATCTCTCCACTAAACTTTAGGGTCTGAGTTTGTCCAAGGGATACTTCTAGCTACACGCAACTAGCTGCCAACCTGAGGTAAGCCTCTTTTCACTTTCCTTCTGGCTCCCAGAGGAATAACAGCAATACAGATATCTCTCTCTTCTGACATTGAACATATATCCTTCTAGTGGGTCTACATTTTTCCTCCCCCTGGCCTTTTAAAACATATACATACAAACGGTTTTTCCTTTATACTCTAGTTCTTTAATAATATATTCTCTTCCCATCCCCCCTCTTTCTCTATCCCACCTGTCAGGCCTGTCATCTTCAATCTTTTTAGCTTTCTTCTCTATTTGTGCCATTCTCAGCTCCTCTCTCTTGGATTTGATTTTCCCCCCAGCTCTGGTGTCTAGACCCATGGTGTTCAAATTTTAGCATGTACCAGAATCATCCAGAAGGTGTATTAAAACATAGACCGCTGAGCCTCTCCCCCATAGTTTCTGACTGGTGGTCTGGGTCTGGCCATGAGAATTTGTAAGCTCCCAAATAATGCTGATGTTTCTACACCTGAGTACTACTCTGGATAGCACCTGAAAAATTCTGGTTCAGCTCACAGTAATATCTTTCTTAGCTGTAACTCTCAGATTTCCTTGAAATACTCGTTTTTCAGAGCTACATAGTGTATATACTTCTGAACTTCAAAAGCAGCTTTAAGTGGTTTACAGTCAGGAAGGAAGAATCTAAAATCAGGTTACCTAAATTCAAATCCTGACTCCACCACTAACTATCTCTGTGACTTTGAGTAGATTATTCAACCTTTCTGTGTCTCCATCTTCCAAACTATAAAATGTGAATAACAAAAACTATAACAACGGGTTGTTGTGAAAATTATATATGTTAAACAGCTAGAAAAGTACCTGGCACATAACTCAAAAACTATTAGCTAATTATCATTATTACATTTTTTAAAATGTAAGTACCCAAATTTACATTTTGACAGATAATAGCTGCTGTCCACCCCCATCCATTGCCAATCTAGGGTTAGCACCTTTGAGTCACAGTCTTTTTAGAGGAGACAAAGTTTTGCTTTGATTCCACATAAGAAATTATCTGTAGGGGCTGGGATTGTAGCTCAGTGGTAGAGTGCTTGCCTTGCATGTGTGAGGCCCTGGGTTCAATCCTCAGCACCACATTAAAAGAGATAAAATAAAGACATTGTGTCCATCTACAACTAAAAAAATATTTTTAAAAAAGAAATTATCTGTAACTAAGCAAAGAACAATTTTCCAGAGAGGATAGCAAACATACAAATGAATGTTTTAGTTACAGTCCACAAAAATAATTATGGAAACCTCAAGCATAGTACATAGAGTCTAGAGTAGATAACTCTATTAGAAGAAAGTTATTGAAAGAAATTCTAATGAGCAAAGTAGGGTTAGATACTTGAAATATCAGGTGTAGTTTGAAATAAAGCTGCAATACTACCATATCAATATTTTTAACTATGCCTGCATTTTAAGATTAGAATTGATAGTAAAATATGATACATATGGTGAGAAAGTAGGGATAGAAAAGCAGGACATGGCATATCCCTTCTCTGAGTTTGTGGGCAAAAACATTCACTGTTGACCAATTTAGAGATTGCCCAGAATAGTCTTAAATGTTTCAGACAGCTGCTATGCTCCTTCCCAAAACCATCTTTACACTTTCTCTTAACTCTTTTTATACAAAAAGCCTCTCTCAGAAATTTACTATCTGCTACCGAGCCTTTTAATAAGGCAGGAGCAGAGCCACAGCAGGAACCAAATCTTAAGCCAGTTAGCCCAGGGGTTCCCTAAAGTAGTTTCATAAATAGGGCATCTAGGATGTTTTTTCTGCTAAATTTATTTAACTTAAAAGACTATTATTAAACAGATCACATTCTTCTTACTCCTGGAACATTAAAAATATCACCTTTATTATACAAAATATTAATAGTAATTGGTAAATGATATTGTTTAGTGTCTTTACATGGCAAAATAAGCTTGACTACCCTGTATTTATGGCCCCTCCATATGCTTATATTTAAATTTCACTGGTTCATGAAATTCAAGTGTTGCCAAATCCTACACTGCCTCTACCTCCCCTTCCATACATGATAGTAAAATCTGTCACTCCAGTGTTAGAAAAGTATCTTATAAAGAAATACAGTATCATCTTTGATTAGGTCTGATTTTAGACAGTCCTTCCTCATGGTAGGACAAAAGTTTGTCTTTCTCGAGTCATTTGCACTGAGTCTTTGGAGGCAATATTGAACAAATGTATTCTTTTTTTCTTGGGGGAGTTCTTCGAATGTTTGAAGATACCAATCATGTTCTCCTATATTTTATCTTTATCAAGGTAAATATTCTTGATCATTTTCTTAATTCTATTATATTTTACTTCAATTACTATAGTTGAAAATTGAAGCTGCTTTTTAGGGAGCCTATCACACTATGAAATCATTAACCTGTCAACTGATACCACTGAGTCTTTTTACATAAGGCTGTATATATGCACACGTTATGTCACACCTGTCCTGCAAATATTTGATGAACCTTTATATCTTCTATATCTTAAATTCAGGCATAAAAATAATGAGTAGCATTGGGTTTATCTTCTAGTTGCCCCATGTTATTTCTTCTCCTAACTAAGTAAGATCATGAAGGCAGACACCACATCTTATGGTCCTTTTTATAGCTCTAAGAGCAGCTTATGCAGAATTTGGTACAAATCCATTAAATAGGTTTTTTTTCATTATAATATCCTTTACCTATACATGCAGCCTAGATAAAAGATTATAGCCAGGCACAATGGCAAATGTCTATACTCTCAGAGGTTTAGGAGGCTGAGGCAGGAGGATTGCAAATTAAAAGTCAGCCTCAGCAACTTAGCAAGGTCCTAAGCAACTTAGTGAAACTGTCTCAAAATAAAAAAATAAAAAAGGGCTGGGGATGTGGCTCAGTGGTTAAGCACCCCTGGATTCAATCCTTGGTACCAAAAAAAATTACAGGGGAAACAAGGCCCTGGCCAGGAAAACCAGGCACCTGGCCAATGCTACACATCCTGTACATGATGCTGCCTTGATCTCCAGATACTTTCTACCTAAAAATCCTCTTCCCTTTCTTTTCTTGTAGAGAATTACTTATGTAAAATACCCCAAATCCTCTTAAATAATTTTGACAGATGAGGCTAACCCCAGATATGTGTAAAAGGACAGAAGCCATATCTTAGTTAAAATAGAAATATAGTACCCTAAATATTTTCATTATATAAAGAAGTCAATGAAAACCATGTTTAAACCTACAGATATGTATTATAAAGATCTAAGGAAAATTTGATTACCTAACAAGTACCAATAAAAATGTCCAAGAATACAAGTTACATAGCCCTACAATATTCCAAAGATCTGATCAGGAAACTCTGGGTGCCTTCCCTGCTTTCTCCTTTAAGAAAAAAAGAGGTAATAGAGAATCTAAGACTGAGAAGGTAACAACATGGAGCCAACATATTTTTTTGAAGTCACAGTAAATGCTCAAACCTACAATGCGCTATGGGTATAATCATCACATTTTTTATAAAACAGAAATTGGTTCTAACACCAGAGCAATATTTACCACTCAATGTATCTTTCCTGGATAACCAAGGAAATGGGGCAGGGATAAAAGTTGTATTAAATAGAATACTTGTCTTTAAAGAGTTTAGAATCTGGTGGAAGAAAAAAAAGTACTTGACTAGAGAAAATTAAGTGCTACAGTATGTAGTACAATCTTATAAAAGCAAGAGGAGCATGGAAAAGGAGACAATCAGCATGGGTTTAAATAATTTGAAAACGCTGTGGAGGTGACAGAACTTAAGTTGGGCCTTGACAGAGCGCAGGTTGAATGTGGATAGGGGAAGATAAGGGAAAGGATGGGAGAGGGTTACAGGATGAACAGAGACACAAATGTGGGAACAAACATAGCATGTGGAGGTAGACATCGATAGGGTTTGTTCTGAAAAGGAAAGTACCAACTGGAATAAAGAATTCATTTGTTGGCTGAAACAAGTGGAAGGAGTAGGTTGTATTTAAAGGCTTAAAAAACAAGGTGTGGAGAAGTTACTGTTTTGTTTTTTTTTTTTTAACAGGAAAGCAACTTGAGAAAATCCCATATTTTAGTAACCCTACTAGGGCTGCAACAAGTACAATGGATTACAAACAGGAGAGGCAGGAAAACTGTCTTAGGATGGTGTGAAGAAGAGAAAGATGCTTACAGGCAGTGAGTTGAGAGATAAACTTCTGAAATGGGGACAAAAAGGTAATTAATGGTGTACAGAATGAAGATGAAGGAAGAGTTCAGGACTACCCTAGCCTGCGGGAGGAGGGAGTCAAGGAATCACCGACAGAAAACTATAAATGTCCCTGATGTTACCGAGTCTAAGATACTAATTCATGTTGACAAGCTGTCATCCCAATCAAGTAACTGAACTGCATTTTAATAGATGCCTTCAATGCCTTGACCTCAGGAGTGGCAGGAGGTAGAAACTGAAGGGGACCATCTTTCAACAGCATCCCTCACACTAATACAATGGAGGTGTTTGCTTACTCCGCTTACAATCACGGCCGCCGTTGCAAACTTCACCCTTAGAAAAATTAGGATTATTCCGGGAAAGATACCCATTCACCCTCTGGGTAGCAGGATCTTGCCAGTTCCTCAGCTGTCAGAGCGAGCTCGTGGAGAGAAGGGAGGCGCCTGAAGGAGGCGGCCTCCCAGGGGGGTCGAGGAAGCAGGGTTCAATCGAAGAAGTAAAACCACCGATGCCAGAAGAGTGAAAGACAGGGAAGGGACTCAGCTGAGGGGAGAGAGAGACCAAAGGACCGTTAAGCCCCTCCCAAGCCGGGAACCAGGCCAGCCCGGCCCCGCGCGGCCTGGCGCGGCCCAGCCCCGCTCCCCAGCCTGGAAGTCCAGGAGCTCCCCCTCACCTGCTCCGGCTCATCAGACGACTGGGAAGCCCAGGCTCCCACAGTCGGAAACGCCACTGCAACGCCAACCCGGAAGCATTGAGACGAACGGAAGTAACCAAGGCGTTGCCTCAGCAACGGTGGCGCAGCCATTCCAACTCCGCCCCTTCCAAGCCTAAAAAAGAAGGCGCGAAATAAGAAGCGGAAGCAGGAGGGCTCAAACGGCGGCAGTCGGGAAGGGTGCGGGAGCAAAGGGCCAGAGGGGGCGGAGTGACTCTCAGGAAATATAGGGAAGCCAGCTAGGGCGTGAGAATTCTGTGGCTTCTGAAGTTAACATGCAAGCCGGCAGAGGCGAAGCATCACCTTGTGACCGCAGTTCTTACAAAGAAGTTGAACCACAGGGGCGAGGCCAGCAGCGCTACGTGGACGCCAGGGAATGGGCGAGAGAAGTGATGGGCGGGGCGTGAGAGGCGGGGCATCCTGCGTGCTCAAAGTACGAAAAAGGAGGGAATGCAAAGAGGTATGGCAAAAGATTTAAAACAAAAATGGGAAAATTGAGGAACAGGAAGTGGGCGGAATTCAGTGAGTGCCCGGGCTGGGAAAGAAAATAAAGATCAGGGCTGCAAACAAATCTCTGTGCCTATTAGTGACTGTAAAATTATGCACAAGCCCTTCGAGTGCAGGACTCGAAGCTCATGGTTTAAGCAGAAAATTAAGAGCAAATTGCAAACTGAAGAGGGACCATAAACAGTTAAAGGAAAAGAAGCCGAAAAGCAGAAATGCTGATGGGGGAGTCCCAGTTAATCCACACCTCAAGATCTGCCAGAAAATGAAGGCCTGTGACCAGCTTCAGACTTCTGCCCCTGGAGCCTCTGGAAAGTATAACCGCAAAGCCCCCTGGGCAAGTCCGTTAGCCAACAGGCCACACCCAATTTTAAGCCTCTCACGTGGATTTCCCAATCACGTGAGAGTATGCAACAACTTTGTAATTTGTTGTTTATGTTCTAGGTGGAATTCAGTTGGTTCTAGGTACCTGGCTCTAAAAGGTTATTTGTGAATGAGCAAATGTTTGGAATTCCTTTGTTCCAAAAGGATTTTTTTTTCATTTTAGTTCACATTTTTAAAAAAATTTTAGCCAGGCACTGTGGCGCAAGCCTGTAATCCAGCACTTAGGGAGGCTGAGACAGGAGAATCACGAGTTCAAAGCCAGCCTCAGCAAAAGCAAGGTGCTAAGCAACTCAGTGACACCCTGTCTCTACATAAAACACAAAATAGGGCTGGGGATGTGGCTCTGTGGTCGAATGCCCCTGAGTTCAGTCCCTGGTGCCAAAAAAAAATTTTTTTTCCCATTTAAAAATTTCTTTGGGGCTGGGGTGGTGGCTCAGTGGTAGAGTACTTGCCTAGCATGCATGAGGCGCTAGGTTCGATTCTCAGCACCACATGTAAATAAATGAATAAAATAAAGGTATTGTGTTCATCTACAACTGAAAAATATTTTTTAAAAATTTCTTCAAGCAGCACATGATAATAATAGCTGATACTATGGAGTACTTACATGTACAAAGGTAATGCCAATAGCTTTTTTTTTAATATTTATTTTTTAGTTGTAGGCAGACAGAATATCTTTACTTTTATTTTTATGTGGTGCTGAGGATCGAACCCAGTGCCTCACGCGTGCCAGGCGAGCACGCTACCACTGCGCCATAACCCCAGCCCCATGCCAATAGCTTTTTATGCTCACAATCACCCTATAAGATAGACACCATTATTTTCCCCTTCTGACATGAAAAAATTAGGCCAAAAAAATGGTTGAATAATTTGGTATGTGGCCGAACTGAAATTTGAACTCAGATCCAACTTCAGAGTCCAGGGTTTGTTAAATTCAGAAACTTACTTGCTTAAAATAAGAGATAGACAGCATGGTGGCACATGCCTATAATCCCAGTGATTTGGGAGGCTGAGGCAAGAGGATCTCAAGTTCAAAGCCAACCTCAGCAACTTAGCAAGACCCTGTCTGAAACAAAAAAAGCTGGAGATGTAGCTTAGTGGTAGAGCACCCCTGGGATCAATCCCCAGTACTGAAAGAGAGAAGAAACATACACATTTCAACATGTGTATTCCCTTTCATTTACATCTCCACAGAGCACTATCTTTCAGCCAAACAAGGAGGGTTGTACCTTCCTTACCTGGAAGGACTATATTCTGACCTGAATTGTATGTGCAGCTCTGGCCTGGGCTTGTCCATCACATCCAGTTAATTAAGTCTTGTAGAATTATAGGCCTCCCTCTAGGCGAATCACTACCTTAGCTTTCTGCAAGACTACTTATGCCCCTTCAGTCACTGCCACCACCAGCTAATTCCATGACCACCTGTGTAAACTTTGTTTAAAGGGGCTTTGTTTTTAAATGACTTGTTTAAAAGTTCTACAATAAGTGAATAAAATAGAATTTGTGGAAGCATCATTATAAACATATACCACACCTTAATGCATCTGCAGTTTGGTTTCTTTCATAGTTTGTTTTTAATAGTCTATAAAGCTATAATATAAAAAGTTTTTATGCACATTTACCAAAGTTTGTTATTTCTCTTATAAATTGCCCTCTATTGTTTGTAGGCTCTATCACAAAGACCAGTGTTTGACTTTATGTATTTTCTTGTGTTATGCTTGAATTCTGATCTCTGTAGGAAATGAACTATTAAAGAGGATAGAATCATAAAATCTAATCATTAGAAGGAAACTTAGAGGCTTGTTCAGTAATATTATAGACAGTTGTCTAGGCTGTACTTCAATACTTCTAGTGTTAGTATACAGCACAAGTCACCTTATTACACTACTGTATAACTTTGAAAGTTCTTGTTTCAACTAAACCAGACTGTACCTTCCTCCTTCTACTAACCCCAAGGAAGCAGCTAGTCTTAATGAAAATAACAGTATACTTTGAGCAAGAACAACTTATTTTTCAAAAAATTAATTCAGATGACATTCACATGACATAAAATTAGCTTTTTTTCTTATTGTGATACTAGAGATTGGACTCAGGATTACTTTACCATTGAACTACATCCCCAGCCCTTTTTATTTTTAATTTTGAGACAGGGCTTCATTAAGTTGCCCAGGCTGACCTCCAACTTTCAATACTCCTGCTTTAGCCTGCTGAGTTGCTGAAATTGCAGGTAGGAGCCACACCATCTAGCAAAATTAACCATTTTAAGGTGAACAATTCAATGACATTTAATACATTGACAATATTGTGCAACCATCTTTATCACCAGCCATATTCAAACCCCAGATTCATTAAACAGTTGCTCCCTATTCTTTTATCACCAGAATCCCTGGCAACCACCACTGTGTTTTCTGTCTCTGGATTTACATATTCATAAATAGGATTTACCTATTTATCATGTAAATGATATACAGTATGTGACCTTTTGTCTTTTTTCACTTAGCTTAATGTTTTTGCTTAATCCAAGTTGTAACAAATGACAGTACTTCATTCACTTTTTTAAAAAATTTTGTTTTAGTTGTAGATGGACACAGTGTCTTTATTTTATTGCTTTGTATGTGGTGCTGAGGATTGAACCCAGGGCCTCATGCATGTGAGGCAAGCGCTCTACCACTGAGCTACAATCCCAGCCCCTTTCATTCACTTTTATGGCTAAATAACATCCCATATAGTTAGACAACACAATTTCTTCAAACATTCATCCATTGATGAACATTAGGCTTATTTCCAACTTTTGACTATTGTGAACAATGCTGCTATGAATATGCATGTACAAGTATTTGATTGAATGCCAGTGTTCAATATTTTGGGTATATGTGGCTCAGAAGGAAATGATCAGAAGTACTTTTTGAAGCCAAATTCCATCATTTTCTTGCTATGTAATTTGAGTAAGCTGCTTAATTTTTCTGAGCTTCAGTTTCCTTGAAGATTAACTATTCTAATGTTCCTAGCACAGTCAGGAGCTTAGTATATGCTTAGTAAATGCTAATTGCCTTCCTTTCCTTCACAGCCCTCCCATTTATTCTCCAACCCAGTAGTGTTTTCTTCCATAGGCTTGACATCCCCTCAACCACTCTTTATAGGGCATGCTTTCCAGACCTCCTACCCTCTTAATTATCCTGCTCCCAGAAGATGTCAAAGAGGAAGAACTTTCTCTCTATCCTCCTAGGGTCCATACCTGGGGGCTGTGAATTAAACTAACAATTCTTTTTCTCCTGTTAACAGGAGAAAAGTCACACAATTTTTATTAATATTTATGTACAAAGGAGTTTACCAAAAAGAAGCAAAACTCAAAGAAGCAGATAGACTTAGGCTTAGGTGCCCTTTTAACAGAGAAACTAGGGTTTCAGCTTCAAGGGATAAGTTGTGAAGATGTAACTGGAAGTACATGGGGGAAGTAATGGAAGACAGGGTTATTTTTGTAAGGAATGTTTGGTATGAGAGGTGGAAGGCTTCCACCAATGGAAATTCATGCCTCACTTTTAGACAGTGAGGGGAGAGCAGGGAATTCTTTCTGCATCTGCTGATTCTCAATTGCATTTAGCTCCAAATAAGAATTGTGTTTTGTTGTTGTTGTTTGGTATCGGGATTGAACCAAACAAAGGGGCATTTAACCACTGAGCTACATCCCCAGCCCTTTTTATTTTTTTTTAGACAGAGTTTCACTAAGTTTCTTAGGCCCTCGCAAAATTGCTGAGGCTAGCTTTGAACTTGTGTCCTCCTGCCTCAGCCTCTCGAGCCTCTAGGATTACAAGCATGCACCACTGTACCTGGCAGCTCCACATAATTCTATGCCAAAGTGACATATTTTAGAGTAGCATATTGTGATCCCCTTCAAAGGCAAATAACAGTGCATTTTTAAGTTTTTTGTTCATACTGCCTATTTGCAGGGACAAGGGGGGACATGATACATGTCCAAGATTGAACACTAAACCTAAAATGTGGGAGTTTTTAATTTGAAATTGAGAACATTTTTATTTTCATTAAAAAAGAGGATGAAAAGGCAAGCCTCAGACCAGGAGAAGAGATTTTAATCCACAAATTGTATATATCTCATCCAGTTTATATAAAGGACTCCTAAAAACTTAGTAAAATAGGCAACTATATTTTTAAATTTTGTTCTTCTTAGTTATACATGACAGTAGAATGCATTTTGACACATTGTACACAAATGGAGCACAACTTCTTATTCCTCTGGCTGTACCTGGTGCAGAATCACACCAGTTGTGTAATCATACATGTATATAGGCTAATGTTGTCTGTCTCATTCCGCCATCCTTCCCACCTCCACTTCCCCTCCCCTCCCCTCACTCCCCTCTGCACAATCCAAAGTTCCTCCATTCCTCCCTACCCACCCCCCATTATGGATCAGCATCTGCTAATCAAAGAAAACATTCGGCCTTTGGTTTTTTGGGTTTGGCTTATTTCACTTAGCATGATATTCTCCAGCTCCATCTATTTCCCTGAAAATGCCATAATTTCATTCTTCTTTAAGGCTGAGTATTATTCCATTGTGTATATATACCATATTTGCTTCATCCATTCATGTGTTGAAAGGCATCTAGGTTGGTTCCATATTATAGCTATTATGAATTGAGCTGCTATGAACATTGAAGTGTCTGTGTCACTGTAGTATGCTGATTTTAAGTCTTTTGGGTATAAACCAAGGAATGGAATAGCTGGGTCACATGGTGGTTCCATTCCAAGTTTGCTTAGGAATCTCCATACTACTTTCCAGAGTGGTTTTACCATTTTGCAGTCCCATCAGAAATGTATGAGTGTACTTTTTTCCCCACATACTCGCAAACACTTATTATTGTTTGCATTCTTGATAATTGCCATTGTAACTGGAGTGAGGTGAAATCTTAGTTTTTTTATTTGCATTTCTCTACTTGCTAGAGATATTGAACATTTTTTTCATGTATTTATTGATTGATTGTATTTTTTCTGCAAAGTGTTCAGCTCCTTAGCCCATTTATTGATTGCATTATTTGTTTTTCTTGGTGTTCTTTTTTGAGTTCTTTATATATCCTGGCAATTAGTGTTCTGAGGTGTATGTGGTAAAAATTTTCTCCTATTCTGTGGGCTCTCTCTTCACGTTATTGTTTCCTTTGCTGAGAAGCTTTTTAGTTTGAATCCATCCCATTTATTCTTGATTTTACTGCCTGAGCTTTAGAGCAACCATTTTAAGTAAGGTATTTTAAGTAAAAATACTTAAAAAATTTACTTCAGCCATGGTGTAGGCTTCTGTGCCACAGACTGCGCACAGAGAGCCTGCATTCACAGGTGGCACAGTTGCAGTTATATACCATACTCTATGCCACTGTGAAAAAGCCCCTGAGGAGGGCAACAGGTGCTCAGCATCCCACAGCATTCAGCAACAGCACTGAACCCTGCACCCTGTGCCCTCACACACAACAGAAGCAGCAATCAAATGTAGCACTCTCCAAGCACACAGACTCAGGTCTTTTGGATGAGGAACAAACACCACAAGCATGTGCTGTCGAGAAAACCATAGCAACCAGGGAAGTAGCTCCTGTGCCCTAGCACCACTAGGAGGATCCCCAGTTGACAGTTCATCCTAATTCAGAGGCATGGACCCATAGAAGGCAATTCTGAAGGATAACCCCAAGTAGCCAGTGGAGAACCTGCTGCATGTATGAGGGGAGTACACCCCACAGATGGGCTTACAGAGGAGCATCCCACAAACACCAGCCACCACCCAGTGTGCCCAGAATCAGGTTCACCAACCTGCAACCTGTGCACTCCAAATGTGCAGCAGCCCTACATACCCTCACTGGCCACAAAACCCAGACTATAATACCTCTACCTTATTCCACTACAGCCCTCAAAATCCAAAATATACACAAGAAAATCCACACTGTTTTTCACAGGATAGAAGGAACTTACCTCAACATTATAAAGGTTGTCTGCAACAAACCCAAAGCCAACATCATATTAAACAGAGAAAAACTGAAAGCATTTCCTCTAAAATCAGGAGCAAGATAAGGGGTCCACTCTTACCACTCCTATTCAACATAGTTCTTGAAATTCCATCCAGAATAATCAAGCAAAAGAGGGAAATTAAAGGGCTACAAATAGGAAAAGAAAAAGTCAAATTATTTCTGTTTGCTGGTAATATGGTCCTATATCTATAAGACCCTCCAAAAAACTCCACCAAAAGACCTCTAGAGATGATAAATTCAGCAAAGTAGCAGGATACAAGATTAATACACAAAATGTAATAGCTTTCCTATAATCCAACAATGAATCTGCTGAGAGAAATCAGGAAAACTGTCCCATTCACAATAACCTTAAAAAATACTTGAGAATAAATCTATCCAAGGAGGTGAGAGACCTCTAAATGAAAAGTGTAGAACACTAGAGAAAAAGATTGAAGAAAACCTTAGAAGATGAAAAACCTCCCACATTCTTGAACAAGCAGAATTAATATTGTCAAAATGTCCATACAAGGGCTGGGGCTGTAGCTCAGTGGTAGAGTGCTTGCCTAGCATGCGTGAGGCACTGGGTTTGATCCTCAGCACCACATATAAATAATAAATGAATAAAATAAAGATCCATCAACAACTAAAAAAATTTTTTAAAAAATGTCTATACAACCAAAGTGTTATGCAGATTCAGTGAAATCCCATCAAAATACCAATGGTATTCTTCACAAAAATAGAAAAAACAGCCCTAAAATTCATATGAAGAGTAAAAGACCAATAATAACCAAAGCAATCCTGAGTGAGAAGAGCAATCCTCAAACCATCACAATACCTGATACCAAATTATACATAGAGCAATAGTAACAAAAACAGCATGATATTGGCATCAAAACATGTATAAAGTCCAATGGAATAGACTAGAGGACACAGACAAACCCACATAAATACAATCATCTGATACTTGACAAAGGTGCCAAAAACATATGTTGGAGAAAAGATAGCTTTTTAAACAAATATTACTGAGAAAACTAAATCCCCATGGAGAACAATGAAACTAGATCCCTCTCACTCTGTACAATAATCGACTCCAAGTGGATCAAAAACCTAGGAATTGGACCAGAAACAATGCAACTGCTAGAAGAAAACACAGGGCAATACTCCAACATATTGGCATAGATCCCTAAAGCTCAAAAAATAAAATCAAGAATCAATAAATGGGAAGGCATCAAATTAAAAAGCCTCTGCACAGCAAAGGAAATGAGTGTGAAGAGAGCCTACATAATGGGAGAAAATCTTTGCCAGGTACTCTGCCAACAGAGGATTAATATCCTGAATATATAAAGAACTCAAAAGACTGAACACCAAAAGATAAATAAATAAATAAATAACCCAATCAATAAATGGGGGGAAAACCCTAAAAAAACACTTCTCAAAAGAAGAAACATAGATGACCAACAAATGTATGAAAAAAATGTTCAACAACCCTAGCAATCAGGGAAATGCAAATTAAAACTACATTGAGATTTCATCTCACTCAATTAGATTATTAAGAATATGAATAATACGGGCTGGGGTTGTGGCTCAGTGGTAGAGCGCTTGCCTCGCATGCGTGAGGCACTGGGTTCAATCCTCAGCACCACCTAAAAATAAATAAATAAAGATATTGTGTCCATCTACAACTAAAAAAATTTTAAAAAAGAATATGAATAATAAATGCTGGTGAGGATGTGGGGGGAAATGCACACACATACCTTATTGGTGGGACTGCAAATTAGTCCAACTTTGGAAAGCATTATGGAAATTCCTCAGAAGACAAGATAGAGAACCACCTATAACCCAGCTATCACATTCCTGGGTATTTATCCTAAATAACTATAATCCACATATTATAGCGATACAGGCACATCAATGTTTATAGTAGTGCAATTCACAATACCCAAGTTATGGAACCAGGTCAGATGCCTGTCAACACATGATTGGATAAAGAAAAAGTGGTATACATACACAATTAAAATTTTTTTAAATATTTTTTTAGTTTTTAATGGACCTTTATTTTATTTATTTGTATGTGGTGCTGAGAATCGAACCCAGTGCCTCGCACATGCCAGGCAAGCGCTCTGCCACTGAGCCACCGCCCCAGCCCCCACAATTAAATTTTACCCAGCCATAGAGAAGAATGAAATTATAGATGGCATTTGCTGGTAAATGCTGGTAAACTGGAGAACATCATACCAAGTGAAATAAGCCAGAATCAGAAAGGCAAGGCCCGAATATTTTATGTCATATGTGGAAGCTAGACCAAAATCAGGGGGAATAGGGAGGGCGATAATCCCATTAAAATAGAAGGGAAATCAGTGGAGTGGACAAAGGACATAGAGGAGGACTGATGAGAAAAGGGAGTAACTGCAGAATTAAATTGACCGAATTATGCTAAGTATATATACGAATATTCCACAGGGAATTTCACCTTTGTGTATATCTAGGAAGCATGAATTTTAAAAAATAAATAGAAGGAAGACCACAGGAGAGTAGAAGAAAAGGAATAGGGTAAGGAAGGAGGGGATGGAAAGAAGAAGTACTGGGGACTAAAGTGGAGCTAATTATATTACATACTTGTACAATTATGTAAAAGTGAACACCACTATTAATTATAACTGCAGCAAACTAATAAAAACAAATAAATAAATAAAAATACTTGAAATGCAATTCATAAATAAGTACATCCAAATGGCCGATCAGGATATGAAAAAGGAAGCCAGATATTGTGGCACATGCCTGTAAATCTCAGTAACCCTGGACACAGGAGGATCACAAGTTCCAAGTCGGCCTCAACCCTGCCTCAAAATTGAAAACCAAATTTTAAAAAGGATACAAAAAATGGCTCAACATTATTAGTCATCAAAAAATTAAATTAAAATCATAAGCCGGGCGCGGTGGCGCAAGCCTGTAATCCCATCACTTAGGGAGGCTGAGACAGGAGAATCGTGAGTTCAAAGCCAGCCTCAGCAATGGCGAGGTGTTAAGCAACTCAGTGAGACCCTGTCTCTACATTAAAAAAAAAAACACACGAAATAGGGCTGAGGATGTGGCTCAGTAGTCAAGTGCCCCTGAGTTCAATCTCCAATACCAAAAAAAAAAAAAAAATTAAAATCATAATATACACCTACCAGCACAGCCAAAGTTAAGAAGACTGACAATATCTGGGGTTAGTAAAGATATGAAGCATCTCAAATTCTCACACAGAGCTGGTAGAAGTATGTATTATTTTTCTATTGCTGCATAACAAAATTGCCACATATTCAACAGCTTAAAACAACACCCATTTACAGTCTTGCCATTTCTGTAGATTAGGGATTCAGGCATGACTTAATTTCTCAGGGTCTCATGAGGCTGCAAATCTGGATGTCAGTCAGACTATGTCTTGTTTTCTTTTTCTTTCTTTCTTTTTTTCTTTTCTTTTGTATGTGTGTTAAGGGGTGGTTATTGGGGATTAAGCCTATCCCCAGGCCTTTTTATTTTATTTTTTAAAATATTTTTTAGTCATTGATAGACCTTTATTTTTTATTTATTTATATGCAGTGCTAAGGATTGAACACAGTGCCTCACACATGCTAGGCAAGTGCTCCACCACTGAGCCCCAACTTCAACCCCTATTTTATTTTGAGTCAAGCTCTTACTAAGTTGCTGTGGCTGGCCTCAAATTTGTGATCCTCCTGCCCTAGCCTCCCAAGTAGCTGGGATTACCGATGTGAATCATTGCACCTACTGCCAGACTGTTTTTATCTTGAGACTTGACTGGGAAAGAATTTGCTTCCAAGTTCACCCAGATTGTTGCAGAATTTCCTTGTGGCTGTAACACTAAGGACTTCCAGTTTGTGTTTGTGTTTTTGTTTGTTTGGTTTTTGTAGTGTTGGGACGAAACTCAGGGCTTTGTGCATGCTAGGCAAGCACTCTACCAGTGATCTAGTTCCTAGCCCTAGGGGTTCTGTTTCTTTCTAATCTCAACAACTGAGGCTGCCCCGTTACCCTGTGAAGTGTTCCTCTCCATAGGTAGGTCACAACACAGCCACTTGCTTCTCCGAAGATGTGGTTTTATCAATACAGACTTTAGTGGGTCTATTAACATCTGTGATGAAGACTATACCTATTTTCAAAATTACACTGGCCTTAATCATTTTTATGATCTAAAAAAGTACATAGTCATTATAAAACACTTAAACTGCTGGGTGGTACATGACTGTAATTCCAGTGACTCGGGAGGCTGAGGCAGGAGGATTGGACATTGAAGGTGAGCCTCAGCAACTAAGAAAGGCCCTAATCAACTTAAGAAGACCCTGTCTCAAAATTTTTTAAAAAATTTAAAATGGGGCTGGGGATGTGGCTCAGTGGTTAAGCACCCCTGGGTTTGATATCTAGTAAAAAAAATAAAATATAAAAATTAAACACTTAAATTATATATGAAAGTAGAAGAAAGTTAGAAATTACCTGAAATCCAAACATCTAAAGACTACTATTTTTTTTAAATATTTTTTTAGTTGTAGATGGACACAATGTCTTTATTTTATTGCTTTGTATGTGGTGCTGAGGATCAAACCCAGGGCCTCACGCATGCGAGGCAAGCGCTCTGCCGCTGAGCTACAATCCCAGCCCAAGACTACTATTTTTGACAGTCTCAAGATACTCCTTCTAGTCCTCATCATGTGCATACATGAACTAATACTATAATTCTTGTGCTATGCATCTTCCGGTCACATGCTCCTGCAGGGTGGCCTAGTGTACTAAAGCCAGTGGCCCAGCAAACCTCTAACTTATGGTCCTCTAACATCAGGAAATAGATTTTCTGCTTTTGTTTTCATAACAAATGATATTTACCACAATTTTAAAAGTTATGAAACTCTAAGGAAAGTAAAGAAAATACAAAAGAAAGAAATTAAAACTCAAATGATAAAAATACAAAGAAAAAAAATAGTGATGCAAAAAACACCAAAAACACCCCCACCACCCAGATACAGCCTTAACATTTTTTACATTAAATTTGTCTTTTCACGGGCTGGGGTTGTGGCTCACTGGCAGAGCGCTTGCCTAGCATGTGTGAGGCACTGGGTTCGATCCTCAGCACCACATAAAAACAAATAAAGGTCTTGTGTCCATCTACAACTAAAAAAATATTTTTAAAAATTTTGTCCTTTCAGCCTTAACATTTTGATGTCTTTCCTTTCAGTCTTTCTGTGATTCATACAATGGTTTGAATACAAAATAAATATTTTTAATAAGATTTTTTTAAACCTTTATTTTATTTATTTATGTATTTTGTATGTGGTGCTGAGGATCCAACCCAGGGCCTCACGCATGCAAGGCAAGTGCTCTACCACTGAGCCACAGCCACAGCCCATGAATACAAAATAAATCTTATTTTACATGCTGCCTCCTCAGTGACCTCACTCCCTCCCTCATCCCTCCTTGCTGCTTCTAGAGACCCTCTCTCTCCCTCACCATTTTTCCTTCCTATCAGCTTCGTGCTCAAAAAAAGAAAATGTTACCAAAAAACATGTTACCAAAAAAAGAAAATCTATCCTTTCGTACCCTCTAGATAACTGCCCAATCTCCTTCCATTCACAGCCCTTCTTAAATTTTTAATTTTTTATTTAACTCAAATTATTTTCATTTTAGCATGTAATTCATATAAAATTGTTAATGAGATATTTAGCCTCTTTTTATACTAAATCTTTGTGTCTTTTATACTCACAGCAATCTCAATTCAGACTAGCCGCTCAAAGCCAGCCATGGCAAATAGCCACCATACCAGGCAGCAGAGAACTCTTAGCTCCACTTGATGGATTATCACATAACTTCTCCAGCATCCCTCCAAGGAATCATCTAGTGCCCTGCTATTTAACTGTGGCCAATTGGTGGCATTGGCACCCACTGGATCTTGATAGAAACGGAGTTTCTCATGCCCCAGGTAGGACCTATTTAAATCAGAATTTTCATTTTACACTGGGTCCAGGTGATTTGCTTGCACATGAAACTTTAAGAAGTCTGTTCTGTCTCCTCTTCAACACTTCCAGTAGCAGGGAAGTCACTATCCCACTGGTAAAGAAGCTTATTCCTCCTCTAACTGGTTCTAAATTATTACAAAAGTATTTATCCCTTCTTTCTTGAGTACTCTCTGTGCTAAGTACTTCACACAAATGATCTCATTTAAGCTCAGAACTGTATGAGACAAAGGCTATTTTGGCTCCTTTTGTGGTTGATGTTGTTAGGAGAAAAATACACATTGCATAAAATTTTCCATTTTAAAATCATTTTGAGTATACAATTCAATTACATTAAGTCCATGCACAATATTGTGCAACCCTCACCACTGTTTGCTTCCAGAACTGTTTTATCATCTCAAACAGAAACCCATTAAACTATCAGTTCCCCTTCTCTCCTTCACTCCAGTCTCTGGAAATCACTATTCTACTTTCTGTTTCTATGAATTTGCCTATTCTAAGTAACTCATATAAATGAAACCATACAATAATTTGTCATTTCATGTCTGAAAATCAAAATACATTGAAAACAAACACACTGAAACAGAAAAACAATAAGGAAAAGCTAGTTTTATGACAATAAAACAGATCTCCAGCCAAGTTGATCAGGGAAAAAAGAATTCAATTAACTAGTATCAGGAATGAAACAGGGAACTTAATTACAGATCCTATAGATATTGTGGCAGGTATGCTAAAATGACCCTTAATGATTCCAGCCTCCTGCTATCATGCCCCAGTATAAACCCCTTCTCTTTCCCTGACCCAGTGACTTGCTTCTAACAAATGCAGTACAGAAAAGGTAGTAGATTTTACTTCTGTGATTAGTCTATGACTACTATCTTGCTACAGTCTCTCTATTGCTGGCTTTAATGAAGTAAGCTGTCATGTCAGAGAGGCCAATGTGGCAAAGAACTGAGAACGACATCTACACAACTTTCAACAGGGTCTTCATTCCAACAACCCACAAGGATCTGAATTCCATCAACAACCATAAGATTAGAAAGAGTTCTTTCAGCTAGCTTTGGTGGCACAGATCTATAATACCAGCTACTTGGGAGGCTGAGCCAGGAGGATCACAAATCCAAAGTCAGTGTAGGCAATTTAGTGAGACCCTGTCTCAAAATTTAAAAACAAATGAATAAAAAGAGCTGTAGATGTAGCTCAGTGGTAGAGTGCCCTGAGTTCATGTGTCACTACTGAAAAAAAAGAAAGAAAAAGAAATGTGTCCTTTCCCAATTCAATCTTTGGATGAGATCTGAGTTCTAACCAACACTTTGAATACAATCTGAGAAACTCTGAACATTGAACCCATCTAGGCTGTGTCCAAATTCCTGATCTACAGAATCTGTGAGATAATATATATTTATATGTTGCTTTAAGCCACTAAGTTTGTAATCATTTGTTATACAAAAATCGAAAAGCTAATACAGATGTAAAAATAAGAAAATACTGTCAACAACTTTATGCCAATAAATTTGGAAACTTCAGCTGGGTGTGGTAGCTCACAGGTACCTGTGTTACCTCCTTTTGAGGCAAGAGGATGGCAAGTTCCAGGCCAAACTCAGCAACTTAGTGAGACCCTCAGCAATTTAGCGAGTCCATGTCTGCACATTAAAAATTACAAAGAAAGGGGATGTACTCAGTGGTAGAGTGTCCCTGGGTTCAATCTCCAGTACCAAAAAAATTGGAAACATCAAGGAAATGAACAAACTAATTCATTAAAATACCCAAACTGCCAAAGGTCATTCAAGAAGAATGATCTAAATGGTTTTATACCTATTCCAAACATTTTTATGTAGTTAAAAAAAATCACAAAGAAAGCTTTGGTCTAACATTTCACTGGCAAATTCAAGCATTTAAGGAAGAAATAATTACACTTCTATATGAACTCTTCCAGAAAATAGAAGCCAATAGAAGACTTCCCAACTCATTCTGTCAGTCAGCAGCACTGCCCTAATACCAAATCAAAGATATTACGAAGAAAATTAAAAAATAATATCTTTCAAGAAGTTAGATTAAAAAATCTTAAAATTTTAACAAATTGAGTCTAATAATATATAAAAAGGTAATTTGCTATATCTACATGGGATTTACCTATGGAATGTAAATTAGTTTTATAAAGCCAATCACTATAATTTACCATATTAAAAAAAGAATAGAGAAAAACAATAACCATCTCTAAAAGCACAGAGAAAACATTTGACAAAATGTATCATCCATTCTTGATTAAATCTCTTTACAAACTAGAAATAGGAGTTTCCTCAATTTAATGAAGAGAACTACAAAAGACCTACAATTAACATCACACTTACTGATGAGATACTGAAAACTTTGCCCCTAAAATCAGAAACAAAGCAAGGGTACATACACTTACCACTCACATCTATTCAGTATTAAACACAAGAAATTCTAGTCAGTGAAATAAGTCATGAAAAAAGGCATTCAGATAATAAAGGAAAACCTTAAACTCTCAGTATTCATGAATGATATGTTATCTAAACAGAAAATCTTCTACAATAACTAAAAAAGCTATAACTAATAAGAGAGTTTAGTAAGGTCACAAGATATGGAGTCACTACACAAAAATACCAATTGTTATTTTTATATACTAAACATGGATATTTAAATTTTTTAATATTTAAAACAGCATCAAAATATGCAATTTGTAGTGATAAACATGATGGAAAATGTGCAAGACCTGCACATTGGAAACTAAAATTGCTGAGAGAAATTTAAAGAAGGCTTAAATACAAAGATATACTATTTTCATCATTTGGAAGACCCAGTAAGATACAAATATCCATTCTCCTCAAATTGTTCAATAGATTCAAGACAATATCAACCAAAATCCCAGGAGACTTTCTTATAAAAACTGAGAAGCTGATACTAAAATTTTTGCAAAAGAAACTAAAATAGACAAAACAATTTTGACAAAGAATATCAAAGTTAAAGGGCTTGCACTGCTGATCTCAAGATTTATTTATTTATTTGTTTGTTTAGGCAGGGAGTACAAGGGATTGAAATCAGGAGTACTCGACCACTGAGCCACATCCCCAGCCCTATTTTGTGTTTTATTTAGAGACAGGGTCTCACTGAATTGCTTAGCACCTAGCTGTTGCTGTGGCTGACTTTGAACTCGTGATTCTCCTGTCTCAGCCTCCCAAACTGCTGGGATTACAGGCATACTCCACTGCACCTGGCTCAAGATTTATTAAGTTAAAGTGTTCGAGATAGTATAGTTCTGGCAGAAGGAGAGACACAGATTAATGAAACAATGCAGGGTCTAGATATTGACCCACAAATATTGTAACTGATTTTCCACAGCAATACAATAGGGAAAAAGATATTTTCAACAAATGATTCTGTCAAAATAACCTTATATGAAAAAAATAAAAACAAGTTAGACCCTTATTACATGTCATATCAAAAAAATAAAATCTCAATGAATCGCACACTTAAAGGTAAGAGTTATGTAAATTATTTCTTGAGACCATTGTGTAGCAAACTGAATTCATAACTGACACAAGTCATAACTCTATTCCATGGTATAGAGAGACTCCATAGTGTAAACTGTATGAACAATTATATTTGTTTCTTAAGGATTTATAATTTATAATATCCCATTAAAACTTGACAAATTCATTAATAAATATATCTCATTTTACTTAACCCAGTAATATGCAAATATATTTGACCACAGAGGTCTTTATGCATTAGAAATATTCTATGTAACATACTTGGAAGAATGTATTCCTGTTCAAAATTTTTGCTTTAAATGCGAGAACTCTAAATGTGCAGAGAGTAATTCCCTTTACCAAGATCATTCATCTAATGAGAAATGTCTTCAGACACAAATCCTCTGCTCCTTAAATTACATAACAGATTTTCATTTTCAGTGGCATGAAATATATCTTGAAGGTTTCATAAACAAATATTGTTTCTATTTCTCTGTTTCACTATTTCCTGGGCCAACCCTATTATAGCATTTATCCTATAAAATAATCTGTCTTCCCCACAAGACTGAGGACTCCTTCTGCCCAGGGAATGTGAAATGATCATTTTTGTGTTTGTTTTGCCCAATTAGTTTCATTGACTAGAATATGGTAGAATTTCATTAAATATTTCATGAATGAAAGGAGAAAGGAGAACAATTTCCATGTGAGTAGCTTAAGACCAAGAGTACAGACATCCAAAGTACAGAATTCCATCAGGAAGAGAGGAAACATTATCTAAGGGAGAAAATCAAGTTGACGAGGTATTAAGAATAATATTTGCACACAAGGAATCAAGAAAGACAAAATAAGATGTAATAGTATCACCAACACAGAATTTTTGTTTGAGGATAATTGGTATGTTATATTGTTTACACTAGGCATGAAAAATATGCTGTGTTCCATGCAAAAAAATAGCACATTGTGACATAATAACCACTTTAAGAAAATCATTGCAGAAATTAGCCTAATTGTTATATGCATATATAAATATATCACAACGAATACCAATATTATGTATACTTATAATGTACCAATAAAAATTAGTGGAAAATAAATTAATCATTGTAGTTTGATAAGTACCAGATATGTAGGTTAACGTATCAGTTCAATATGCTGAAGGAAATAATTCCATTTACTTATTTATTTGTTTTTCTGGTGCTGGGGATCGAACCCAGGGCCTTGCACAGAAGTGCTCTACCACTGAGTTACATCCTCAGCCCTATTTATTTATTTTTTGAGAGCTAAGTTCTCACTCACTATATTGCCCGGGCTGGACTTGAACTCCTGTGCTCAAGTGATCCTCTGGCCTCAGCTTCCTAAGCAGACGTGACTACAGGCTGGGAAATCATTTAAAACTTGTTCTCAACATGAAAATTATAGTATAAAGGGAAAAAAAGTATATCACAAATTAGACAAAGGGGAATGAGGAGAAGGGAGGGGGGATAGGAATAGGAAAGACAGTCGAATGACTCTGACATAACTTTTCTATGTTCCCATATGAATAGATGACCAGTGTAACTTCACATCATGTACAACCACAAGAATGGAAAGTTATATATCCATGTATGTATGATATGCCAAAATACATTTTACCATCATGTATAACTAAAAAGAACAAATAAAAAATGTTTTAAAAAGTACATCACATGGGACTGGGGTTGTGGCTCAGTGGTAGAGCACTTGCCTAGCATGTGTGAGGCACTGGGTTCGATTCTGAGCACCACATATAAATAAATGAGTAAGATAAAGGTCCATCAACATCTAAAAAATTTTTTTAAAGTACATCACAAAAGAAATTAACATTTATTGACCTTGGCATGCATAAGCTCATCAAGATTTTATACCGTCCCTGTCAGGGAAGTATCTTCTCTCCCTTTAAAGGTTTAAGAAACTTATGCAGCCCAGCGTGGTGACACACACCTGTAATCTCAGCACTTTGAAGGCTGAGACAGGAGAATCCTGAGTTCAAAGCCAGCTTCAGCAATGGCGAGGCACTAAGCAACTCAGTGAGACCCTGTCTCTACATAAAACACAAAATAGGGCTGGGGATGTGGCTCAGTGGTCGAGTGCCCCTGAGTTCAATCCCTGGTACCAAAAAAAAAGAAACGTATGCGTTGTCATTGTACATATGCAGGGATAGATACATGCACATAATAAGGTTTGATCAATCTCATTTCCCAGTGTCTTCCCTTTCCCTCAGACATGTACTTTTCCTTTTCATGTACTTAATTTTTTATATTGTTTTAGCTATGATGTATTTATTTATTGTAAATTATTATTGTTCAAGTGTAACATACACAAAAAATGCACAAGTAAGTTTACCATACTTCAACGAGCTTTCACACAATGAACCCACATAACTGGCATCAAGTTTAAAAAACAACAGCACCAGCACCTCAGAAGCCTGTCAAAATACCTTCTAGTAAGTAGTGTCTTCCCAAGGGTATAACACTGTAGAATTGTTTGTCTCTGTTGAAGTATATTTGAAAGCTATCATAAAATAGCTCTTGACTTCTTTCACTGACCATTATGCTTATTTACTCATCCATACTGTTGCATATTTTTATAGTTTATTCATTCCCGTTGCTGCATGGGTTTTTATTTCATAAGCATGGCTCAATTTATTCATCTAACAAATCACAGGTGAACATTTGCTTATTTTAAATTTTTCATTATTTTGAGTAGTACTATGTATCATCCTTAGGATAATAACACACCATGTCCCTGGAACACTCCTTTAGTTCCCAGAAACCCTGGCCAAGTCAAGGGAACAGGGAGCAGGTCGAGGCTTAGAATGCCTAGAAAATAGAACAACACTGGCTTTTTTGTTTTTTGGTACCAGGGATTGAACTCAGGGGTACTTGACCACTGAGCCACATCCCCAGCCCTATTTTGTGTTTTATGTAGAGACAGGGTCTCACTGAGTCACCTCGCCATTGCTGAGGCTGGCTTTGAACCCGCAATTCTCCTGTCTCAGCCTCCCAAAGTGCTGGGATTACAAGCGTGAGCCACCGCACCCAGCTACAACACTGGCTTTCTTTCACATGTGAGGAGATGTATGTATATAATGCTAGCTGTAGAAAGCTACTGCTTTGCATGTATGCCTGGACAGCTGTTCCTTGGCATGCTGGTCAAACAAGGAACAAAGCAAACTAAGCAAGCTAATGCTGATGATGTCACTGCTTCTATAGAACTAATTTATGAAACTCCTCTCTCTGTGGTAACTGGTGCAGAACTAAGGGCACTGTGGAAAGAATATATGTCCTTCATCCAGCTGTCCACCACAAGATAAAATGTTTTGAGGAGGAGAATAAAATGTTTTCTGGTGTAGTATCATGAGGAGAAGGAGGTGCTACTTGGCAAAGCATCATGAGGGACAGAGGTGCTCCTATCCAGCCATTGCCACTAAACTCTCTGGTAAATTCTCCTGTCTGGTCTATCACCACTGAACCTTCCCAGTAAGCATTTCCCAATAAAACTTAAGTCTTAACCTCCCCCCAAATAAATCTTTATTAAAAAATAAAGATATAAGAAACTGAAGCTTCCTCTCTTCTAACAATCTGTAATCTGTCCTAAGTATCTAGGTTGCCCCATTTTCCCCACAACAATTTCCAAATCACAACATTTTCAATGCATTGAGATTTTATATTGAATCCATTTCCTAAATAGTTTAATTTTCATGACTTGCAGAATGTCTTGTGGGGCACTTAAAAATGATAGTGTTGCTCAGTGGTACAATGCATGCTTAGCATTCCTAAGGCCCTGGGTTTAATCATTAACACACACACACACACACACACACACACACACACACGGATAACAGGTCTATCATCTTGTTCAGAATATAATATAGAAATTCAAAAGAGTGCCTGTCCAAGGAGAATCCAAGACTTGAAGGAGTACCTAACAGTTTTAGGTCAAAATCAATTTGTAACTTTTCATGGAATCACAAGTAAAAAGGAAATGAACACTTATAGAGTGTTTAATAAATTCCACATATTGTGCTAAACACTTTAGAAAGCTTCCTCTACTTAATTCTCACACTCTCCTTATGATATTTTAAAAATTTACCTGTTTCTGGAATGTTTATTTAAAATTATGAGTTTTCAAAAGCTATAAAAACAAAATACATAAATGGAATAAATGTTTAATAATGGAGATTAGTCATAAGTACACAAAAATAGGGCTGACAACATAGATCTGTATTTGAGTGCTTGACTAATACGCTTGAAGCCCTGGGTTCAATCCCCAGTACTGAAAAAAAATTGATAAATAAACAAAAAGTAAATTTAAAGACAGCTTTTATTATAGGAATAAGAATCTAACTTATTCTACATACTAGTAATATAATCTGAAGACAAGACAATCTAATAGGTTGCATGTGAAGATCAATCTAAACTTCTATTCATTTATAATTTATTTCACTAATAGTCCACAAGTAATAGGCCAATACATCAAGTAATACTATTTACTAAGACTACTTGAAAATTACTGGTTATGTTCTGGAAAACCAGTCACTTTTGTGAAAGATTCTACCATTATATAAACTGTAAAATTTTGCATATAGTCTTCACTTTGGAATAAAATGAATCTCATTAAATTTACATCATTTACAAACATGCAGGAAAAAGTTGTGTCCAATGAAATTACTACAAACAGTAACTCCAGAGACAGTGGAGCACACCTGTAATTTCAGTCACTCTGAAGGGTGAGGTGGGAGGATCTTGAGTTATAATAGCACAGTTTAAGCAGTAAGAGAGGCCTTGTCTCAAAAAAAAAAAGAGAGAGAGAGAGAAAGAAAGAAGAAAGAAAAAGGGAGGGAAATTAAGGGAAGGGAATAGGAAAAAAACGTGTAAAGATTCAGTTCTATAGGGCACGTGTTGGTCTTGCCTCCTACCAGCAGTTAATAATGAAATTTAACACATTAAAAGTAAGGGCAGAAGTTCCTTTGCTTTCAGTTGATATCTTTGACCTTAAATATTCCCCATGTCAAAAAAAAAATCCGAAGCAGTCTTAACAAAAAATTACACAACTTAAAGGGATGGAAACTTGTCCCAAACAGGCTTTCTTGTAGCTGATGTCTTTTCCATATCATAAACCCTATCAAACAGATCTTGGAGAGGGGAATGTGCAGGAATGTTGAAAACAATTAATGTTTATTTATATAAAATTCCAAATCCCTAAATCTCTAATGAACATCAGGGTCAGAGGGTGACTCATGATTGCACTGTTTTCCTTTTCACTAGGTAAATAAAATGACTGCTCCAGCATTAAAGTTTTAAATCTGCAAGTCTATACATGACATCAAAGTTCAGATATACACTTGGGAGAAGGGGGACTCTAGTCCCAGAACTGCTCAAAGCAAATGTAGTTGACGCTGCCTAATTCCCACATCACCTCTTTCCCTCCCTCTTTCCTGACTTCTTCCCTCCCTTTCTTTCTTTGTAAACCTCAGCAAACCCCCAAGAAGCCAAAGAAAAGTTAATGCTGCACTAAAGTCAGGCTAGTTACTCAACTACTTGTGGGCCCCTATAGCAGCCAAATGCTACTGCTGGGATTCATCTTTGGCTTCTTCGAGCAGATCCTAAGGCAGAAAAAAAGGGTTCAGGGAGAGACCACAAAAGCCCAATGTGGGGAGTGGGAATTAGGGGGCCGGCGTTGGAGAAGAGGAGGAACAAACTTCTAACACACTCCACTGGTTCACAAAGCCGTGAGCAAATGAACTGCAGAGTCCGGTGTCCTAACCGCAGGCGGTTAGTCCACGTGTTTCTCCAAGCGGCAGTTCCCCAAACTAGCTGCCTTTGCCTTTCTTTTTTTAATTTTTTAATTTTTTTAAAGATGAACATAATATCTTTATTTTATCTTTATGTGGTACTGAGGATCCAGTGCCTCACACGTGTGAGGCAAGCACTCTACCACTGAGACACAACACCAGTCCACCGCCTTTGCCTTTCTTACAAAAATCCTGGCCGTGTCTTGGTCCTCTCCAGGCGACCCTTACCCAGAGGCGACTTGGGCTACCAGGTGCGCGGGTGTCCGAACCCTACAAGTGGTCAGTTGGGTTTTCATCTAGCGGAGCAGCGGCAACCAGAGATTTAAAATGACCCGCTTCTTCGGCAATGGCAACAATAGAACTGACAAGTTGGAAAGAACATGTCGGCGACCACCAACACCGGAGGATCTCTGGGAGTCAGAAAGCTCCCCTTTGGATGTCCAAGGAGTGTTATTAAAAAGAACACACAAACAGGCATCCTCCTCCCCCAGTTCAGCCTCCTCCCTCTTTGGCTACCCTGCCAGCAGCCAGTCAGCCCCGGATTGCCGAGAATGGCACCAGTCGGTCAGCGATCAAAGTTGCCAGCTGTTTCACACGTCCAGGACCCTGAGAGCCCGCCTGAGCCGAGGGAGGAGTGGAATGCGCAATATGAGCTCTCCAAGCGACGGCCCTTGACCTGGGACACAAGCCTGCGGCCCCACTCAACTTCCCAGTGTAGGGAGGGCTCTGGACTTGGTGCCTTACAAAGGAATGCCAGGGTGCCATTTCTCCACCTCAGACATGCCCCTGACACCTGCCAGCCCGAAATTGCCCATGGCCCCATGGCCGCATTTAACCACTCCAATTGAAGTTCCTTTGGCCTAGTGGAGCGGGCTCGGGTTTCCTCCTGCACTATCAGCCGCTGGGTTCTCTATGCCCTGCACAAGCTCTGGGATATGAGTGAGGGAGGTGGCTTTCATCTCTGGCTGGCCTTTCCTCCCAGTTCGGGCTGGCTATCCCTCTGAAAACAACTGGTGGGACTTAGGCGGACATTTTTTTTCGCTGGGGTAGCCTCAGCACGGAGTTCTGCCCCGAGGCCTAGTGCCAGCGCCTTCCACCCCTGGCGGAGCAACAGGTAGGTGGAAAGCCCTTAGATAACCCTTTAGTCCCAGTTCGCTCCTGCCACCTGCGCAAAGGAAGTGGGAGGCCTGGGAGCAGTCATGAAAGAGCCAGTGGGAACCTGGAGGGCCCACTTGGTAGCTGCAAGACAAAGCGCTCAGTAGGAGTATGGGGAGAAATGCACGCAGGGACCCAGCCAGCCTGGGCAACAGAGGACGACTCTCCCGAGAGCGCGGGGCGGTGGTCACCGCGGTGCCTCCTCCCTTTGGCTCTTCTCATTCCCTCCTGAGGCCCAAAAGGGGACCTGAAGGAGATTTGGCAGCTGATACATCTGGATCATCGGCTCAGGCTACAGATGGATGACATCCCTGAGCCAGCCACCTTTGAAGAAGGCTGCGCTGATGGAAGCGCAAAAGATGCTTGCAAGACAGGGAAGGGAGGGGTTGGGTACCTTAGTCAAATTCGGTGCTGAGCTCAATGCAGGTAAAAAGGCAAGGCCCAACTCAAACTCCACAAAGCCAGATAGGCTTCAAGTTTCCGAACATCCCACTCATTCAAATCTTCACGTCTACAGTGACTGAATAATTTGATTCAGGGACACAGAATTGCACAACTGGATGAGTCCTTGGAAAACAGATCAGGAAAACCTCCTAAAATTTTAGAGAACCAGACAGGTTCTGTCACACAATCACTATCTGGCACAAGTTCTGAATTTGTCCTGAGGAAGAAATCTCAAACCGAGTAAAAAGGAAACAATTAAACCTCAGTATTGTTAAGTCCAGGAGTGCAAGTGAGAATGTCTCCAGTGATAGCCAGTCAGTTTGGGATCAGTGAATGCAGTAAAGCCCTGAGAGGCCCAGGCAGAAGAGACACTGGTGAGAAAGAGCACATCCAGAGTAATAAATTGCAAGAAACAGAGTCCAAGAACAACAGCATAGCAAGGAGGAGCCATTGGATCTAAGTTGGATAGAAAACAAGGAAGTGGATACAGAGGAAGATATGGAAACACTTCCTTAAACCAGAGTTGTCCTGCAAAGGAAGGCAGTTGCAGCTTGGGGTGGAGATTTCCCTGATGTTGTCAATGTCTAAACCAAGACCCTGTGCCAGACCCTGTGCAGCCATCTCAGTGTTCATTCCTTTTTCTTGGTGGCCAGCCCATGTTCTTTAGTGTCACATTCCTGCCCTGGCCCCCTCTTGGAACACATGAGTCCAATATAGGCAAATTAGCATAATTTATATCCAAATCAATCAGCATAGTCCAGTGGGACTATGCTAGCACAGACAGCTTAATTCCTATCTAAGTAAATCAACATAGTCCCTGCTATGGCCTGGCTATGGCCATGACCCAGTTGAGGCCAATGAAAATAGTTATTTCCTGGGGACTAGGGAAAAAAAGAGAAAAGTTTTTCTTTCTTACTCTAGAGGAGTTTCAGAGGTGACCCTCTCTTCACTTGTGCTCAAAGAAGCAAGATCTCTGAGGCTGTAAGCAGCCATATTCCAGCCACAAGAGACAAGTTAAAATTAGGCAGAATTGAAGAAAGCATAGACAAAGAAACTGAATTTGGTGCTATTTTTGAGACTCAACATCGAACAGCTTCCAGGTCTAGGTTTATTCATTAGGTCAGGGAAATTAGAGTTTTCTGTTACTTGGAACTAGTGTTTGTAACTGATACAATGGTCATTTCTGGTAACAAAGGCCCAAGCATGAAATGGGTAGATGAATCAGATAAGTTTTAAGGCCTCATTCCAGTGGTAAAATGCCACAACTCAGTGGGAGATTGCATAGCTCAGTGGTAGAGCTAGACAGAAATCCTGGGGAAGGAGGAGGCATGTAATCTGATCTGGTGGATTAGTATTTGGTTTCAAAAGTAATGGAGAGCCAAGTTTTCACTCTTCATCTATAAACTGATTCAGAGGAAGAAATAGTCCTCTGCTCAAATACTCAGTCATGACAAGTCCAGTGGGGAACTAGCTGGTGAAAATGTTTCATATCTATTATGGCCCATAATGGATTATTTTATACTTTCTTTTCCTCATTAGACTTTGAATTCCTTAAAGATTGGCGCTGCTAGGCATCTTTCTGCACCATTCAATGAATAAATTAGACACTAAAAATGAGGGCTGAAATGAAATCTATCAACCATTTGACATAAAAGGAATTTTTCTTGCCCTAAAACAGCCTTTGCATGTGTCATTTTCAGGAGAAATATTATTCTTACCAGCATATTTCCTATATTATCTCTATCCACCTGGGACTAGCCAGAACAATACAGTGTAAAAATCAGTTTAATACCAATTGAATCCTTCAGTTCATGGTGCACCAGTCACAGCTGAATTCTTGTGATTCTTGAAATGCCAGCAAGAATGTACCACTTCTGAAATTTCTTATATTAAATTTATTTACATTTACTCTTCTGCACATTTTAGGTACAGATTTCCCTAAACCTTGCTACCATGCTTGTTTCTTTTAAAAGTGAAATTAACCTAACACAATTAACCATTTTAAAGTGTTCAATTCAGTGGCATCTAGTACTTTCACAATGCTGTCCAACAACCACCTCTCCAGTTTCAACTCCTTTTATGATCCCAGAACACTTTGTACCCAGTAGATAATCATTTCCCATTCACTCCTCCACCCATACCCTGGGAACTACTCATCTGCTGCATACCTGTATGGATTTGACTATTTTGGATAAATCATATTTTTAAAAATCAAATAATTGGGGGGCTGAGTTTGTGGCTCAGTGGCAGAGCGCTTGTCTCGCATGTGTGAGGCACTGGGTTCGATCCTCAGCACCACATAAAAATAAATAAACAAAATAAAGACACTGTGTCCATGTATAACTAAAAAATATTTTTTAAAAAAATCAACTAATTGGCTTTTGTCTGGCTTCTTTCAATTAGTATTATATTTTCAAGGTTCTTCCATATCATAGCATGTATCAGCACTTTCTTCCATTTTAGGGATAAATAGTATTGTTTTTGTGAATACACCCTATGCCCATGATCACTCAATGAGGAAAAAGAGTCTTTTCAACAAATGGTTCTGGGAGAAGCAGATATCTATATGCAAAAGAAAGATTTTGTACCATACCTCATAGTGTAAATAAAAATTAATTCAAAAGGTATCAAAGATCTAAATATAAGATTCAAAACTCTAAATATCTTAAGAAGAAATATAGATGTCAAATTTCATTACCTTGGATTATAACATGGTTTTTTAAATACACCAAAAACAAGAAAAGAAGAAGTATATAAATTTGTTTTCATCAAAATAAAAATGTTTATGCCTCAAAGAACACCCTCAAGAAAGTGTGAAGACAGCACAGAGATTGAGAATAATATTTAAAAATCGTAATTTTCAAAGAGCCTACTATGTAAAATATTTAAATAATTATCATACCTCAAAAAGGTAAACAATTTAGTTAAAAATGGGCAAAGGACATAACATATATTTCTCGAAGGAAGGTAAACCAATGACCAGTAAATAAATGAAAAGATGTTTAGTGCTATTAGTCCTTACACGGTTATCTGGTTTGGATATGATGTGTGTCCCAAGGGTTCATATGTTGGAAGTTTGGTGCCCAGTGTGGCAATGTTAAGAAGTAGTGGGATCTTGAAGAGGCAAGGTGTAGTCAGAAGTCCTTTGGTCATTGAGGGCACTGCCCTGGGAAGAAATTGATAAATTCTCATGGAGTCCCAGTTAGTTCTCACAAGAAGGCTGTTATAAAAGAACAGTTTGGCCACTCCTCAGCTGTACTAACTTCCTGTCTTGCCATGTGATCTCTCTTGCTTGTGCTCTTTCCATGTTACCATCCACCATGAGGCTTTAATCATAGCTAGCCAATGCACGTGCCTTTCCCTCAAACTTCTAAAACTGTGAACTAAACAAAATCCTATTCTTTAGAAAGTACCCAGCCTCAGGCATTTAGTTATAGTAATAGAAAATCAACAAATATAGGGAAGTACAAATCAAACCCACAAGGAGGTGCCATGTCATACCTAAGAAGATAGGCATAATTTTTTAAGTGTTTAGAAAGAATGTGGAGAAATTCCACACTCATCCAAATGGGAAAGAATATTAAAAATATATGGCCAAAATGGAAAGAGGTTTAGCAATACTTTGCAAAGTTAAACTATAGTTGTCAGGTGCAGTGGTGCATATCTGTATCCTGGTGGCTTGGGAGGCTGAGACAGGAAGATCACAAGTTCAAAGCCAGCCTCAGCAACTTAGTGAGGCTCTGCAACTTAGTGAGACTCTATCTTCAAAGTAAAAATATTAAAAAGGCTGGGGATGTGGCTCAGTGGTTAAGTCCCCCTGGGTTCAATCCCTAGTACCAAAAAAGTTCAACTATACTTACGATATGACTCATCAATCCTACTTCTAGATATACCAGGAGAACTGAAAATATATGTTCATACAATAACCTGAACACCAATGTTCATCTCTCAGCCATATTCTTAATATACAAAAAGGGCTAACAACCCAAATGTTCACCAACTGATGAATGGAAGAAAAATGAGATATACTCACCTATGAGATATTTATCATACAGCCATTAAAAGGAATGAAATAATGCTCCATGCTAACCCAGGGAAGAAATTTGCAAATGTTAAGTGAAGGAATACAGACACAGAGGCCCACATATTGTATGATTACAGTGATAAATATTCAGAAGAGACAAACAAGGAGAGTCAGCTAGGAGATTCATGGTTGATTATGGCTGAGGCAGAGGGTGGGCATGGCAGATGACAGCCATAAAAAAATATAGGGGCTTTCATTTTAAAGTGATCAAAAATAGGAGGTTTCATTTTGAGAGGATTAAATTGTATTATAATTAACTGCAGTATTGATTGCACATTCTTATGACTGAAATAAAAACTATTGAATGTGTAAACTGTGAGCCTATAAGTTATAGCTCAGTAAAGTTGTGTGAGTTTTTTTCTTTTTCTTTTTTTGTGGTGCTGAGGACTAAACCCAGGGCCTTGTGCATGCAAGGCAATTACTCTACCAACTGAGCTATATCCTCAGCCCCAGTAAAGTTGTTTTAAAAGACTATTATTTCTATATTCTAATACTAATCTGTTACTATATTTTTTCTCTTTTAAACATTTCATATAAGTAGGATCACATATTATGTGATGCTTTGTGTCTGGCTACTTTCACATAGCATAATGTTTACAGGGTTCATTCATGTGGTAGCATGTAGGAATGCTTCATTCTTTTTATGATTGAATAACATCTATTGTATACCTCATTTTATCGATCTATTCAGGTAATAAACATTTTTTTTCTACTTTTGTCCATTAAGAATATTACATCTATGAATATTCATTGATAAGTTATTGTATGAACATGTTTTCATATCTCTAGTATACACACAGGATTGGAATCTGGGTCAAATGGTAATTCTACCCTCTCTCACCAATTACAAAAATCACCTCAAAATGGGTTAAAGACTTAAATGTAAGAACTGAAAATTATGAAACTACTAGAGGAAAACATAGGGGAAATGCTTTAGGACATTGGAATGGGCAAGGATTTTTTTAAACAAGTTCCCAAATGCCCAGGAAACAAAAGCAAAAATAGACATATGGGATTACATCAAATTTAAAAAGCTTTTGCTCAACAAAGGAAACAACAGAGTGAAGATACAAGCTACAGAATGGGAGAAAATATTGTCAAATTTATACATCTGACAAGGGCTTGATATCCAGAATACATAAGGAACTCCAAAAATTCAATAGTGACTCCTCCCAAATAACCTGATTTTTAAATGTTTTATAGGCCTAAATAGATATTTCTCAAAAGAAGACAGGCTCATGCCTGTAATCCCAGAAACTCAGGAGAATGAGACAAGAGGATTGCAAGTTTGAGATAAGGCTGGGAAATTTAGCAATACCCTGTCTCAAAATTAAAAATAAAAGTACTGAGGAGGTAGCTCAGTGGTAGATGTTCCTGGGTTTGATCCCCAGTACAGAGAGAAAAAAATCAAAAGAAGACAAACACATGGTTAAGAGGTATGTGGGGAAAATGCTCAACATTGTTAATCATCATGGAAATGCAAATCAAAACCACAGTGATGGTGAGATTCATGTACTGGGGACTGAATTAGAACAAATTACATTCCATGCTTTTATAGTCATGCCAAAGTGAACCCTAATGTTATGAATAACTAAAAAGAACCAATAAAAAGAAAAAAATCACAATGAGCTATCGCCTCAACACAGTAAACATGGCTATTATTAAAAAGACAAAAGAGAGCAAGTTCTTGTGGGAATGTGGAAAAAAGAGAGCCCTTGCATGCTGTTGGTAGGAATATAAATTAGTATAGCTGTTGTGGAAAACAGTATGGAGATCGACAAAAAATTAAAAATAGAACTACTCTATGATCCAGCAATCCCATGCCTGGATATACAGCCAAAGGAAATGAAATCAGTATGTCTAAGAGACAGCTGAACTCTCATGTTCACTACAAGACTGTTCCCAATAACCAAGATATGGAAATCAACCCAAAAGTTCAACAACTGATGAATGGATAAGGAAAATATGTACACTGTTAGTCAGCTTATCTTTTCTGTGACAAACTAACTGAGAAACACAAGTTAAAGAAGAATCAATTGGCTGGGGTTGTGGCTCAGTTGTAGAGCACTTGCCTGGCATGTGTGAGGCACTGGGTTTGATTCTCAGTACCACCTATAAGCAAATAAATAAAATAAACAAAAGACCTATTGACAACTAAAAAAATATTTTTAAAAAAATAAAGAAGAAGCCAGGCACGGTGGCGCAAGCCTGTAATCCCAGCACTTAGGGAGGCTGAGACAGGAGAATCGCGAGTTCAAAGCCAGCCTCAGCAATGGCGAGGCGCTAAGCAACTCAGCGAGACCCTGTCTCTACATAAAACACAAAATAGGGCTGAGGATGTGGCTCAGTGGTCAAGTGCCCCAGAGTTCAATCTCCAGTACCAAAAATAAATAAATAAATAAAAATAAAGAAGGATTGATTGATTTTGGCTCAGGATTTAAGAGTTTTCAATCCATGGTCATCTGCTTCCTTTGCTTTTAGGCCTGTGGTGAGGAACAAACATCATGGCAGAAGGGCATGGTCGAAGAAAGCTGCTCACCTCATGGCCTAGGAAACAGAGAGTGAGAATGAGGAAAGACTGGGGACAAGATATATTCTTCCAGAGCATGCCTCCAACTAGGCCACACCTCCTATATTTTCCACCACATCCCACTAATGCTATCAAATTATTAATCCATCAATAGAGTCAGAGACCTAGTGATCCAATCATTTCCCCCAAATCCCCACCTCTGGACAGTATTATATTGGGGACCAAGTCTTCATCCATAAATCTTTAAGGTATACTTCATATCCATCCCATAACATACATAATGGAATATTATTCAGCCATAAAAAGAATGAAATCTTGCCATTTGTAATAACATAGTTGGAAATAGAAATCATTATGTTAAATGAAATAAGCCAGGCACAGAAAGATAAGTACCACACATTCTTATTCATATATGGAATCTAAAACAGTTGATCTCATAGACATAAAGAATAGAATAGTGATTACTAGAAGCTGTAGTGGAGTGGGGGAAAGTTTGGAAAGGATAACAGAAGAATGAAGAAAGGCTGATCAGTGGGTACTGAGTTACAGTTAAATAGGAACAAGAAATTATGTGTGCTATTGCATAGTAGGATAACTATAAATAGCAATAATGTATGATATGTGTCATAAACCTAAAGGAAAGAATGTTGAGTTTTCACCATAAAGAAATGATAAATGTTTGAAGAAATAAATATATTTAACCTGATTTAATATTTCACTTTGTATACACATATGGAAATATATCATGGTTCCCCATTAATACGTACAATCAATGTGTTGTTGTTGCTGCAGTACTGGGGATTGAAACCAGGGCCTTGCACATGGTAGGCAAGCATTCTACCAAGCTACATCCTCAGCCCATTTAAAAAATTTTTATTTTGAGCCAAAGTCTCACTATATTGCCCAGGCTGTTCTCAAACTTGCCATCACCCTGCCTCAGCCTCCTGAGTAGCTGGAATTACAGGCATGCACCACCATGCCAGGCTTGCTTGCTTATTTTTTATTTATTTATCTACCTACTTATTTATTTATTTATTTACTGGGGATTGAATCCAAGGGTTCTTTACCATTGAACTACATCCCAGCCCTTTTTCTTTTTTCATTTTGAGACAGAGTCTCTCTAAATTTATGAGTCTGGCCTCAAACTTTCAATTCTCCTGCCCCAGTCTCCCAGATCACTGGGATTAAAGGCATATACCACTGGACTCAGCTTTTTTTAAAAAACTGATACATAAAAACATAAAAGTTGTAGCCAAGTATAGTGATGGGTGCCTGAAATACACATTGCAACAAGCACAATGAGATACTACTTCACATCCACTAAAATAGCTATAGTTTTATATATATATATATATATATATATATATATGTATATATATATATATATTAGTTGTAGATGGACACAATATCTTTATTTTTTATGTATTTATATGTGGTGCTGAGGATGGAACCCAGTGCCTCACACATGCGAGGCAAGCGCTCTACCACTGAGCCACAATCCCAGCCCCTATAGTTTTTTTTTAAGTAAAAAAGCCAGGAGGATTACAAATTCAAAGCCAGACTCAACAACTTATTGAGACCCTGTCTCAAAATAAAAAATACATAAGGCTGGGATGTAGCTCAGTGTTACAGTGCCCCTGGGTTCAATTCTCATTACAAAAATAAATAAATAAATAAAAATGTTGGAAAAGACATTGAGAACTGGGCAACTTTATGTATTGATGATGGGATTGTAAAATGGTAGAGTTGCTTTGGAAAACACTTGAAACTCAGCCATTCCAATCCAGATGTATACCCTAGAGAATGGAAAACATATGTCCATATAATAATTTATACCCAGAAGTATCATTTATGTTCACCTCAAAATGGAAAAAGAAATACCAATGTGTTCCGTTGCAGCCCTATTCCAAGAAAATTTCATTTTCTCAAAACATTCGAGGAAGATAATGTGGTCAGTAATTAAAATAGCCCACATGTCCATCAGCTGACAAGTGGTTAAACAAAAAAAAAAAAAAGGAGGTATACCCATGCAATGGAACTTTTGTGTGGTACGATACACACACCATCAAGGCAATGTTTTCATGAAGTTAACAGCCCTTGTGGATTCTGTCTGAGCTGCACTGTTTCATTAGGGATAATAAAATGATGAGGGACTGGGGCTGTAGCTCAGCGGTAGAGCACTTTCTTAGCATGTGTGAAGCACTGGGTTCGATCCTCAGCACCACATAAAAATAAATAAATAAAATAAAGGCATGCAGTCCATCTACAACTACAAAAATTTTTTTAAATAAATAAAATGATGACATTCTATCAATTCTTCCTCATTTATTAGGTGTGAAATTTCTGTAAGAGAAACATCCCTTTTTAAATTACATGTTTACCCTGAGGTACAGCATGCAAATGAAAAGTGGTCTAAATACTTGCTTTATTCTTTCAGTTTTGTTTCCAAAACAATATTGATTCCCTAGTATTGTTTTAGATTATCAATCTAAAGAATGCCTTGAAGTCTATTTGATATATTTAAATCAATTTTCATTGTTATTCCAACTGCTCAAATTGTCCCCTCTTGGAGCAGCAGGAGAATCTTCAAGTTGGAGCATGAGTTTTTGACATGACCCAATGACCTTTGAAATTTAACTTCTGGTACAAGATGTTCCAAGATTATCTTGTAATTTTTTGCTGCAGTCATATTTAATATTTAGCAAAAATCTACTCAATTGGCTCCTTTATGACTTTACCCCCAAAATAAACTAGGGTGAATCATTTGCCCATTGGGAAGGTGTGCCTCTAAAGTGAGACTTGTAAACATTGAATTAAAAGGTGGCAGGACACATGAAAATAAAACCTCTGTGAAGGAAAGTATGTTTATTTAGTCCTTGATTCTCGTTAGTCCCTCAATATATTCTGCTTCTTGGAAACATAATCCCTCTGACAGTTTCTGGACATTTCATCATCAGTCAAGAAGACTTGATGGCAGTATAATATAATAACTGAAACGGTTTTGTTGGTAAGCTTCTTTGGAGGTAGCTCACTTCTTGTTCATTCATGCAAGAAGTTTTTATTTAGAAAACTATTCCTTTACTCCTGTGAACTATAAACAGAAAGCTATCCCTCCCAAGCACTGAAAATTCACCATTTGGTTGCTTGGCAATAATTGTACTGGCTGAAATGTTCAGGTGAATTAAACCATAGTACACACAAAGGCAATTGGTATATATCTTGGGATCCTAAAAGTTTTCTTTAATTTTTCAACAAGATGTTTCTAATTCTGACTGATATATCATACAGTCTGCCGCTTTCCTAGACATAATTTTTCTTTTCTTTTCTTTTCTTTTTTCTTCTTTGGTACTGAAGATTGAACTCAGGGGCACTCAACCACTGAGCCACATCCTCAACCATATTTTGTATTTTATTTAGAGACAGGGTCTCACTGACTTGCTTAGCACCTCACTGTTGCTGAGGCTGGCTTTGAACTTGGGATCCTCCTGTCTCAGCCTCCCTAGCCGCTGGGATTACAGACGTGTGCTACCTCGCATGACCTAGACAGAATTTTTGAAAGCTATTTTTCTCTAAGACTCCTAGAGAGGAGAGCAAAAACTCTTTATCTTTAGAAAAAAGTGAAGTCTTTTCCAGAAGGTGGCTAGCATGTATTTTCATACATTACTTACCCCACATTTTTATGATTGTATTTATTTGTTCTAATTAGTTATATATGACAGAAATAATCTATTTGGATATGTTTATGCAAGCATGGAACATATCTTATTCTAATTAGGATACCACTCTTGTGAGTGTACACAATGGTGAGATTGACTGTGGTGTGTACATACATGTACATAGGAAAGTTATGTCAGCTTCATTCCACTCTTTCCTATTCCTATCCTCTCTACCTTCCCTTCATTCCCCTTTGTCTAATCCACTGAACTTCTATTCCCCCCACCTCCCATTGTAGGTTAGCATCAAGAAAATACTCGACCTTTGGTTTTGGGCAATTGGCTTATTTCACTTAGCATGGTAGTTTCCAGATTCATCCATTTACTGGCAAATGTCATAGAGTCATTCTTGTTTATGGCTGAGTAATAGTCCATTGTGCATATATACTACAATTTCTTTAACTATTCATCTGCTGATGGGCATCTAGGTTGATTCCATAGCTTAGCTATTGTTACCACACATTTTAAATTTTACTTTAAGATTCAGTTCACTGCAATAAACAATATGGAAAATAAATAAACAAAACAAAAGAGACTCAGTTCATCCATAATTTGAAAGGATTGAAAGTAAGGGTCTGTAGGATACAAGTATTGAAGCTCAGTTGGAGAGTACTCTTCCAGCATGCACAAGACCCTAGGTTCCATCCCCAGTACTGCAAAAAGAAAAAACAATGTACTGTTGGTCAAAATTATGTAAAAGTAATTGAAATGCATAAGTATATTTTTGAAATACAACCTTATTCAATGGAACAATCAATAGAGGAAGCCATACATCCTTCAAATTGTAGGGACCATAGCTATGGAATGCTTATGCAGAACTGAGAGTGTTTGAAACTGTAGAGTCTACATGTTCTGCTCTCATGCTGTTTAGAATTTCCGATACTCCAACAAAAAGCTGGTGTGCATGCATTCTTATAGGCTATCATGTCCGTCTCTCCTGGATTGGTTCATTTTGCTAATTGTGGGGACAGGGCTATGTAGATGAGTTGGGTTGCCAAAAAAAAAAAAATACAGAGCATAATTATACTAAAATGATTCACTGTTTATCTTGAAATTCAAATCTAAGTGGGAGTCTTGTTTTTTAATTTGCTAACTCTGGCAACTCTGTAGATGAGTGGAGAGTAATGGTGACTGCTGTTTGAAAAATTGAAAAGAACTACATATTGTATAATGTAAAGCAGCACTTCTAAACATTAATGTGCATACAAATTGTCTGAAGTGTTTTTTAAAAAGCTAATTCTGATTCTGGAGATGTGGAGTAGGACTAGAGGTTCTGCATTTCTAGCAAACTTCCAGTTGATGCTGGTGTATGGATTACAGTTTGAACAAGGCTGGAGTGTGGTGGGGAGGAGGAGCAGTGCGAGCGTGCATATGCATACATTCAGCCAACCCCTGCACTCACTTTCTGCACTAAGGAAATTCATCAACATAAGTCTTGGAAGAAAATTGAACATGGTTCCCACTATAGCTGACAGAGATGTCAAATATTCACTTCACCTTTCTTGCAGCATGGATTTAGTTGCATGAATTAAACTCCACCAATCAGAATTCCCACATAGAAATTTTCATCAGGAACTAACAACCTGGAAAAGCTAGGAGAGCAGTGAGTTATCTCTATTTCAACAGCCACAGTTGTGGGCAAATTGAATTCCCAGGGCAATGAGGGTGCTGGAGAAAGTGGCAGAGTTCAGCATAGTCAGCAGCATCAGTTAAAGCAGTTTTCTCAGTAGGCTGAATCTGCATCATGCTTTAGGGTGTGGGCCATTTTGAGAAAGGAATAACCTCCATTTCCAGATATACACTTCTATGTCTCTTCTTTTATTTTTACCTCTGTTGATGACTGGTCTTGGCATAGCAAGATGAGATTCATATACTAACTCTATTATAACTAATTGTGTGACTTTAGACAAATACCTTAGAATCCATTTCCTTTGCTGTTAAAGGACAATAAGTCTCCATAATACTATCATTGCATGTATTCACATCATACCATAATCATTTGTTTTTTCAACTTTTATTGAGGTGCAAACTGCCCTTTTCAAGTATACAATTCAGTGACTTCAAGTAAGAATATTTCCATCATTTAAGTCAAATCCCTCAGGCACATTTACAATTAATAATTAATCCCCATATCCACCTTAGCCCCAGGTAACCACTAATCTACTTTCTATGTCCATAGATTTTCTTTTTCTGGCCATTTTAAACAAATCGGATCATACAATCACAATTATTTGTTACACAAGTTCTTTTCTGCTAGATAGTGAGTTTCCAAAGGCCTATGTCTATCAGCAGAAACAAATGAAATTGAAAAGAAAAACAATAAGCTGGGTGTGCTGTGTGTGTGTGTGTGTGTGTGCTGGGGATCAAACACAGGGCCTCACCGAATTAGAGAGGTGCTCTACCACTGAATAGTGGCGACTTTTAAAAATAAGGATTTATCATCATATAAAATAAGTGTGGGGGAAGGTGGTTAGTAAATTGAGTAGCTCAAGGATGTCATCAAGGTCCCTGGTGGGTTTCTTATTTTTGCTATGCTATGCTTAGCATGTTTGTAATGTCTCCTGTCATGTTACAACATGGCTTCAGAATTTCTTGATATCAGATGCAAATGGGGGAATCTAGCAAAACAAAAGGATATTGCCTTCCATGTCTATGATGCCTTCTCCCTTTCTTTCTTTCTCAACAATGGAAGGGAAATCCTTCCCAAAGAGTTCTGCCAGAATTTCCCTTGTGTTTCATTGGGCAAAATTGTGTCACACATCCATCTTCAACTAATTCTTTGTAACAAGAATGAAACAAATCATAATCCACACCTTAAGTTGGAGAAGAAAATCACTTTCCTAGAGCTCGGAGCAGGGTAGGCTCCAAATTACACTAAATTTTGCCAGAAAAAAAATAAAAATAAGTGCTTGTGGTTTAAACAAATTCCTTCGCTTTCCCTCTCCTTCACTTCAAAATGTTTGTACACACTCCTCTGTACAGCAAAATGTTTCTACAGCTGTACGTCTTCATCACCTCTAAATTGTTCTCTTTGCCCAGATTCTTTACTAGTCTAGAGAAGAGGTAATCTTGACTTTCAAGACCTGGCCCCCCATCATCTCTATGATAAATTCTTAACCTTGCTCTTTTCTAACCTCTCTTGGTGGTTTCTAATCCCTATTTCACCTGGCATTCCATTAATGAGAGTCAGAGGAGATCTGAAGCCTTTTTCTTTGTCCCAGGAAAATCCATAATTAAAGGGGCAAGAACACTTTCAAACTTTATTAGTTGGGGCAGGAGGGAGGGCAGGGAGACAAGGACCAAGAACATGCTTTGGTGTTGCATACTAGTGTTCTATATCCAAGGATTCTTTGTCCCACTCTAGGATGTGGGAAAGTGTAATATCCCCAGACACTGGTGATCTCTTCAATCTCCCACTTTCACCTGCTAATCCCAATTCCTGGAGATTGGGTTCCACTCTGTCTGTTTCATCCTGGAGGGACTCTTAGCATGATTTGGCTTGAAACTGAAACTTGTTTCATTTCTTTCCTACACTCCCATTCATTTATTTATTCATTCAACAAATATGAAACTGTTCCAAGCACTATGTATTAGGGAGACATTGATGAGTGAGCTATGGTTCTCTGGCTTCATGGAACTTCTAACCTGGTGGGGGAAATTTTTCTCTTCCCTAAAGTTTGCTTTGAAATTCATGACTCTCTCATATGGACCAGAATGGAAACAAAACTTAACAGCAATGTATGTTTTAACACTTTACAAACAATAGCTATTATTAGTTTAAATTATTTTGATCTTTACACAACGCATAATATATCACATTTTCCCACTGAGATTATTGTTTCACACTTCTGATTCAGACGCTATCATGGACCCTTGGTGTCTAGTTAATCCTGAGAATGTTTGAAATGGAAATAAACCAACTCAGACTGCCCAACCTGAAACAGGAATCTTTGAAGGTAGATGCAGCAGAAGTGAAATGACAGCATTTAAATGAATTATGACTCAATCTAGGCTGTGTCAGGAAGCCACATGGAACACATTTCTATCAGGGTGTATTTGTTTCTAAACCTGTTTCTACCATTTGAATATATGAAATTTGGGAGTATTTATCTCAGTATTCCCAACACATGATATAGTGCTCAATAACATTTGCTGCATGAGTGAATACATAAAAGAATAAATGGATATTCATTATTTCCCCAACACTAATATACATCTCCTCTTATGAGATTAATCATTTATTGTCTCACAGAATCATACTTTTCCTTTTGTCTCATTACCTTCCTTCATGTCCTTACTGTTATCTGAAATGCCTCTTCTTTACTTTATCAAGTTGTATTCATCCTTCATGAACCTGCTTAGTCAAAACTCAGCTTAAGACCAGGCCTTGCATGTCTACTTCCCTTTGCTCTAATTTCCCATTTCTCTAAATTCTCTCTACACTTGACTGTTTGAACCATACAAATTTAATACTTGATTATCCGTGTTCTTGCATTGCTCACGAATCATTTTTGGGGTGTCAGTCCTAGTTGGCACAGGTTCATCAATTGTGATAAGTGTAACACTCTGGTAAGGGATATTGATAATGAGGAAGGCAATCCATGTAGAGGATAGAGAGTATACAGGAAATTGCTGTACCCTTTGCTCGATTTCCTGTAAACTTAATCCTGCTCTTAAAAGAAAGCCTAATTTAAAAATCTGGAAAGGATTTGGATAGATAGCCAAAGAATATGTAACAAAGGGCTAATAAATACATGAAAAGATGTTCAGCAGTATCAGTCCATCAGTCATCAGAAGAATGCAAATCAAAACCACAAGGAAATTCCCCTTTACACCCACTAGCGTGGCTATAACCAAAAAAGCAAAAACAAAAATGAAAATAACAAGTGTTGGGGCTGAGGTTGTAGCTCAGTGGTAGAGTGCTTGCCTGGCACATGTGATGCACTGGGTTCAATCCTCAGCATCACATAACAATAAATAAATAAAGCCATTTGAAAAAAAGGTTCTACATTTGAAAAAAAGGAGGCAAGTGTTGGTGAGGTTGTGGAGGTTGTGGAGAAATTACAAACTTAATAAATCCTAGTGGGAGTGAAAAATAGCACAAACATTGTGGGAAAGTTTGGCAGTTTATTAAATAGTTCATCATAATTATTAGTATTACATATTCTAATATTTATACTTCTAGCTATATAACAAAGAATAACTTAAATACATTTGCATACAAAAATACACACACAAATGTCCATAATATCCAAAAGACGGAAGCAACACAAATGTCCATCAATTAAATGAGTAAACAAAATGTGCTAAATCCACACAATGGAATTCAGTCACAAAAAGGAAAGAAGTATATGCTGCAACATGGAAGACCCCTGGAAACATTATGCTAAGGAAATGATGTCAGTCACAAAAAATGGCATGTTATATACTCCCATTTATATGAAATGTCCCAAACAGGGAAATCTACACAAAGAGTAGACTAGTGGCTGTGTATGTCTGGAAGATAACTGAGGAATAAGGTTGTGTGGGTAGAATATGATAGCTAATGTATAGGAGTTTCTGTTGGGGTGATGAAAGTGTTCTAAAATAGACTGTGGTGATGGTCACCATACTGGTGAATATACTAAAAACCATTGGATTATACACTATAATGTGTGAATTATGGAATGTGAACTATACTTCAATAAAACTGCTTTTTCAAAATCTTATATACCAATGTTCATAGTTACATTTATAATAGTTGAAAAGTGTAAACAACCCAATGTCCATCAACTAAAGAATGGATAAACAAAAAGTGATATATTTCTGCAATGAAATCATTACAAAGGCATGAGGCACTGGTAAAATGCTATAACATGGAAGAATCTACCTCAAAAACATGCTGAGTGAAATAAACCTGACACTGAAACTACATATTGTGATTCAATTTATATATGATGTCCAGAATAAGCAAATCCATAGATATACAAAGTTAATAAATCACTGCTAGGGAATAGAGGTAGGGGGAATTGAGAGTGGCTACTAACAGGGTGCAGTTTTCTTTAGAGGGTGTTAGGTTGACTCGAGATCTCACATGATGCAGACCCAGAGTGTACAACGTGGTGAGTTCCACTTGGCAGCAGCAGGCGCAGGACATGCAGCGTGGTGGATTCCTCGCAGCTGCGGCGGGTGTAGGGTGTGGGTTTGGAGCAGCTGCGGGGAATGAAGCATCAAGCAGCCCGCATGCACAAAGGAATAGCCTACCAGGCGCTGATATGTAAGTGGTAATGATGCCTCCTACCAATCAGTGGACTTTTCCTGACTCATCCCGGAAGGACTCTGACCTCAGCAGGATCCCCTGACCAATCCCAGGGGACGCAGGACTCTAGATACCTCCTCTTCCTATCTCATAGCCCCTTCATTCCTGCCTTAAGCCCGCCCCTTCCTGCCCGGGCCCTTTAAATTTTCTTTACCGCGGAACACTTGCGCCACTTTCCCGGACACACTCTGATGGACGGGAGAGTTCAGCCCGAGAGCGTGTATTTCCAATAAAGCCTTGCCCAGCGGTTTTAATTCGCCTCCTTGTGGTCATCTGGCTTTACAGAGGGACTAATGAAATTTTTCTGGAATTAGTGATGGGTAAGCTATACTTTGAATATATATGAGAAATCATGCTACTGTACACTTTAAAAATAAATTTTTATGTGAATTTGTTTATTTTAAAAATTATCCCCCCAAAAAGCTATATAGAAGCAAATCTTAATTTAATGGCAATCCTGAAAAAAAGGAACACATAGCCAGTTAGTCAAGGGAAGCAAAAAGCAGTTTTCTACAATCATGGGGAGGAGTTTTAAGCATAGAGTAGTTGAAATCACCCAGTTTCCCCATGTGTCAATTCCATTCCCACCAGATATCTTTTCCATTATGATTTGGTGTCTCATGTAGATTTCCTTTTCTTTTTCTCCTTGGTTGACTGAAAGTTTCCTAGCTAGAGTTTTCCGGTCTTCTTGGCAATTATATTTTTCATGAAAAAATAATAGATTGGAATTTTGGTATATAATTATAGAATTTTGGTATATAAATAATTAATAATTATAGAATAATTATAGAATTTTGGTATATAAATAATAGATTGGAAATTTGGTTTTCTAGTTACCCTGTTGCAGGGCCCTCCCCCTTACTAATTTTAATCAGATATGGAAGCTCCTGACACTATTATTCACCAAGAAATTTTGAGAGGAAATTTTATTACCCAGGGAACTCCAGGTAGTGAGATGGGCGTGCAAACAGGTCTGGGCTGACTTGAGAGAGGCAGACGAAGTCAGTTGGGCCTTTATAATGTCTAGCAGGTGAGGATGGAGATTCATGTGTTCCAAATTTCTGCCTATTCTAAAGGAAATGACTGGCAGATTGGAGAGTTGCCGATTTAAATTTAAATTTACCAACTGCCTAAGGAAAGGGTGGGCAAGTTGGAGAGAAGAAGCTTTACATTTTTCACCTGCACAGAAGAAAATAGCAGGCATGTTGGAGATCTGCCAATTGTTTTTTTGTTTTTGGTACCAGGGATTGAACCCACTTAACCATCAAACCACATCCCTAGCCCTTTTGATTGCTTTGTTTATTTTTATTTTGAGATAAGTTCTTGATAAGTTGCTTAGAGTCTCACCAAGTTGCTGAGGCTGGCTTTGAACTCGAGATCTTCCTGCCTCAGCCTCCCAAGCCACTGGAGAGAGTTCTGCCAGTTTTAAACTTTCTGCTAGAGGTGCCAAAGGAGAAGGTGCATGAGCTTTCTTATTAGCCTGTCTGGTTTTGGAACTTTTTCATGTTTGTAATTCTGGTTATTTTCTGTGGTTTCCTGCAAAGCTTATTTTTAGGGCCAGAAGCAAATGGCTATATAGATCAGAAAAAAACTAGCTCAAATAGGAAACATTAGGATTTAGTGACTTTCTGGACTTGTGTATGTGTTAAAGAACAAGCCACACAGTTAAATCTGAGAAACTCTTGAGAGTGAAGCATTAGTGCCACAGGCCTCATGAGGAAAATTGGGAGAGGAAACATTCTTTACAGCTCAAAACCTGATGCTTAGAAAATGTGCTAGGGCATGGTGGCACATGCCTGTAATCCCAGCAACTTGGAAGGCTGAGGCAGGAGGATCACAAGTTCAAGGCCAGTCTCAGCAACTTAGCTAGACCATGTCTCAAAATAAAAAATAAAAATAAATAAAAAGGGCTGAGGATGCAGTTCAGTGATAAAGTGGCCCTGCATTCAATCCCTACTGCCCAAAACAACCAACTGAAAAATAAAAATCAAAAAGACCAAAAAACAAACCAAAAGAGGAGGAGGACCAAAACAACAAACAAACAAAAAAAAAAAAGAAAGAAAGAAAGAAAAGGAGGGCAAATGTGCAAGCAGTATTTTGGCAAGTGTTTCTCTGGTAAATATATTTTTTCTTAACCTTGCTGTAATCATTATAGGCCCGTATAACAGAATTAAGAATAACAAAGAGTCAAGCAAAAACATATATTTAAGACAAACTTGGTGAAGTGTACCAATTAAATAACTTGAGTTACATACTTTGGTAAAATGTGGGAGACGTGTCAAGTCCAGAATTTTAAAAACTGGTTCCTCTAGCCCTCACAACACAAGGAGGAATCAGAATTTGCATTTCCAGGTTATCAGATACAATATGCAGCCCTAATTTTAGGTTGCAATTCGAAGTTGAATAACAGGTTCACTGGAGAGATTGACATCCTTGTTGGTCCCTCCCCTTGCCTGAGGCCGGTGGCCCACAGCCCTCAGTTCCAACACAGTTGCCTTCGAGGGTGTGTAAAACGGTGCACATGTTTGCACCCGCCATCCAGGGACCGTTAGGAAAGGTACCCGGATGTGCAGAGGCGGAGCGGGTTCTACCCATGAGGCAGTGCGCTTTCGTTATATGCTCTGCGCTCGCTGAGGCGCTCATTGCGCGCTGAAAATCTCTGGGGCATCCGTTGTTGCTGTGGCGGTCGCCTAGTATTTTCGCGCTCCTCCCTTTCCTCCTCCTCTTTCTCCTCCTCCTCTTCTGAGCCCCAGTCAGGCCGATCTGCTCTGCTCTAGGTAAGCGGGCCCCCGCCCCCGCCTGTGCCGTGAGGAAACAGGCAGCGGCTCTCTGGTGTGTCTGTGAGGGCAGCAGTGGCTGCCCAGCTCCGAGGGCAGCGGGCTGAGGGTCGTGGTGCGGGCGCGGGTAGCCGGGATTGACTAGAACGCGGGGGAGGGGATGGGCTTGGCTGCGCGACGGCGGGTGGGCCACCATCTTGCGTCGGCCTTAGAGGGGGAGGGATCTTGGAAAGATAGCTGCTCCTCGGCGAGGTTTGGCCGCCTGTGGCGGGTCGCGGTCTCGCGGGCAGCTGTCTAGTGGATCAGGGCCGCACGGGCCACAGTCGCCACCCCCTCACCTCCCGAGGCCTGTGAGTTGCTCCATCCCCAGCTTGGTTTTGGCTTTTCTTTCTGGAGACAACTCCCTTTGGTCTTTTGTAAGGTTGATGCCAAGGTTTGACGGAGACCCGCCCACCCCCAAGTCTATTCAATGGTGGGAAATACTAGGGGGGATCTGAACTTTCAGGCATCAGGGCTCCTTCCTTCTGCCAAGGATCCCCCTCCCCTCGACCCAGGTTACCAGTAATTCCGGGCTCACACCCTTGTTCTTGCTAAAGGGACTACCCTCCTCTGTCATAGAAGTCATTCTCCATTCCGTTATTGTCTAGAGGATAAGAGCTCGGAGGAGAAACGTGGAGTTACACGATTTTCTAACAGTGAGCTGTACAGGTTTTTCTTAATGAGATGGAAAAAATTCTCTCATTCCGAGGTTTTCTTCACAAACCTGTAAAGATGGAGATAGTTCCTATTAACTTAACTCAACTTTTTAATGCTTTTTAAGGAGAAATTTGAGGACATTGTCAAGTGAACCAGTTTCTGCAAGCATGGGAGATCTTCATGGAATTTTCTTTGTTTGAAAATATTTGTTTTGCACATAGATTTTAATCTGTGAAATTAAATTCCTGGCTTTATTGTTTTAGGGTTTGGACTATGAGTTTTTAAATCTTTTAGTGTCATTAAACATAAATTTAAAAACTAGAAAGGGAATTTTAAACTACAAAAATCTCGTCTTACCATTTGTGAAGTGTCCTGCTTTGGGGGCCACAGTGCAAATTTGGTCTCCTTAAGCAGAGACTTCACTGAGCCTGTGAAGGCAGAGTTTGCTTTAATATCATTACAAATTCTGTTATAATTATATCATATTTCTATATTTCATTGAAGCCCCTTTTGAGGTAGGCTGTGGGATGTTGATAGAATGTTGCTTTTTGGTAGGTTGATTCTTGGTGTGTTTTCTTTTTGTGATACTGGGGGTTCAACCCAGGGGCTGTCTACCACTGAGCTACATCCCCGCCTCCTTTTTTAATTTGAGACAAGGTCTTGCTAAGTTGCCCAGGCTGGCCTCGAAATTGAGATCCTCCTGCCTCAGCCTCCTCAGTCACTGGGATTACAGGTCTGTGATCACCACACGTGGCAATAGAACTATTTTGAAGGTGAGAAAATAGCCTCAAGGAGAACACTTTAGCAGGGTCATATGTCATATGGTTAGGAAGCAGAACTAGTTCTTGAGCCATGTGTCTGACCCTCATCCAATGCTTAGTTCACTAAATTATGCCTCACTCTATGGGGGTGAGGAGGCAGAGGAGAGTAAGCCAGAAATTTCACCTTAAAAATTCTAAGAAATATTATTCAATTTCAATTTGCTTCTCCTTTATATTTGTGTATTTAAGATGTCATTTTTAGGCTTTTTAGTATTTAAATATTATTTCCAACCATGTTGAAAATTAGCCTATTGAAAAAGTTCTGATGTTGAAGAACTCCAAATCTCAGCTTTTTCTGTTCAATTTATTTCTTCCAGTTAAATTTTCTAGTTCAGTCTTGATTTTTCAGGCCAGCATTTTACTCTGCACCATTGTCTTTCTAGAAGGAAAGAGAAAGGTAAGATGGAAGGGCTATATAATTCCATACCCTCCTTCCCTCCCACTTGTTTTGTTTTCTTTTTTTCAGGAGGACATTTAGAACCATTCCAAGATTTTTGTGTGTGTGTGGTGCTGAGGATCAAACCAGAGCCTGTGCATGCTAGGCAAGCGCTGTACCACTGAGCTACGACCCCAGCCCACCAAGAATTTTTTGTTGCTGTTATACTAATTGGGAAGAGGAAATCCTAAATGGAATAACATTTTTTGTAAATGGAAGGTATTCTACAGCTTTAAAAAGTGATAGATAGGATTTTGGAAATTTATATTGAAAATATTTTGTTACTCAAAAGTAACATTTTGTACACTAGAAATATTTATCACTTATATTTACTAATTAGACATATAGCCCTGAATATTTTTTCTGTCTTCTAGTTTTGGAGAGGGACTTCATATTTGGTTTTCAGTCAGGTTGGTTTTTTTTTTAATATTTATTTTTTAGTTGTAGTTGGACACAATAGCTTTATTTTATTTTTTTTTAATGTGGTGCTGAGGATCGAACCCAGTGCCTCCCACGTGCTAGGCGAGCACTCTGCCACTGCGCCATAACCCCAGCCCCAGTCAGGTTGTTTTAAGTAATGATTCATAAAGACTTGATTTTCTTAGTAATTTGAATAAAAAGGTGTCTAGACTTTTAAAATTCATTCTCTGCAAAGTGGTTTTCTTTTAAAGAGTGTTTTTCCTTCAATATATCCAGAAAAATAGTCATCACTATGTACCATCTGGATCCAATGAACTATTATAATTTTATTTCTTATGCTTTTAGGTCATTTATAAATAATTTACATAAAAATCAAGGAATAATGAAAGCAACTTGTCAGATATTTAATAATAATTTAGAGCCTGGTGTGGTGGTGCATTCCTGTAATCCTAGCGGCTCGGGAGGCTGAGGCAGGAGGATTGCAAGTTCAAGGCCAGCCTCAGCAACTTTGCAAAGCCCTAAGTAACTCAGCAAGATCCTATTTCTAAATAAAATATTAAAAAAGGCTGAGGATGTGACTCAGTGGTTAAGTGCCCCTAGTACCAAAAAAAAAAAAAAAAGAATTTAGACATACTTCTAGTTTTCTTTTAAGACAAATGTTAAAGACATTTGCAAAGGTGGAAATACCATTTTTCTAATTAGATTTTTTGTTTTAAAAATATTTTCATTAAAAGTATTCACATTAACTTAGACTTTTTATTAAATATCAGATATAATCTATATAAACATAAAGCTATTTCGATTCTTCAGTAAGTTTTAGGAGTAAAAGGGATTGTTGAGACAAAAAGTTTGAGAACTACTGATCTGTTGTCAGTTATCTGTGACAGCATTTTCTTTCTTTTTCTTTTGATATTGGGGATTGAACCCAGAGAAGAGGCTTTAGCACTGAGCTACATCCCTAGCCCTTTTTATTTTTTATTTTGAGATAGGATCTCAATGAGTTGCTTAGAGCTTTGCTAAGTTGCTGAGGCTGGCTTCAAACTTTTTTTATTCTTTTTTTTTTTATTTAGGCTTACATGTTAACAGTGTAAATGATTCATTGTGCATAGATAGAGGATAACATATCAATTCTCTAGTGGTGAGTTGCATAAAATCCCAACATATATGCAGTCATACATAAAGTTAGGGCTATGATGTCCATCATATTCCACCACCCTTGCTGTCCCCATGCCCCCTCCTCCCTTACACCCCTGTGAACAGCGATCCACCACTGTTCCCATGTCTTTTTATTTTTTATTTTAAGACTGGGTCTCACTAATTGCTAAGGGTCTTGTTTAGTTGCTGAGGCTAGCCTCGGATTTTATGATCCTCCTGCCTCAGCCTTGAAAGAGTTGCTGGATTACATGCATGTACCACTTTGCCCAACTGAATTTTTATTTTTTTAGTGCTTATACTGAACTTGTGGTATGACTTCAGATAAAGAACTGTTAAGCAAAATAGTTGCAAGAATGTTGCAAGAATATCTCATATGCTTTAAATTATTCACAGCTGTGCTACAAGGAAGGCATTCCTGTTTTTATTTTACAGATAGAAAAGCTAGGGCTCAAAAAGTTTATTAAGCTTCCTAGATTTGGCAGCCAGAAAGTAGTAGACCCAAAATTCCCACCAAGGTTTTTAGCCCCTATGTTCAGTGCATTTAATTCACATTTTCCCTGTAATTTTTACTCCTATAAAATGTGAATTAATAATACATACTTCCTGTGTTATTTTAGGAATAAGTTATTATAGAATGTTATTAAATTATGTAAAATATTTATTATATAGATTGGTTTTGAGAGGCCAACAATTGTGCATTAGTCTTTTCCCCAGATTATATCTTTCACACATGATTTGCCCAAAAATTATATTCGTATAGATAGGCCTTAGCCAGAATATAATATAAACATTATTTTGCAGAAAGTAAAGTGCTCCATCCCTAAAACTAATATAAAAGAAATTGTTTTAAAATATAGTCCAACTTCACAAAATATTATGCTATTTAATATTAAATCCTAGTATAAACTGGCTATTTCCTTAAATAGACAAAGTATGAAAAATCAAGACAAAATTGAAAACACAAATTAGGAGGAAATAGCAGAATTATTAAAGAAATATCTTCTCAAAATGTACCTGGAATAATTTGCTCAATATAAAAACTTCTTGAGAATATTTCTTTCTTGAATTGTATGTGATTTGTTCCCAAAACCTGGTTTAGAAGTTTGAATTGTTTAGATGCCAGTGAAATTCTCTAAAGAACCAAGGAATAAACCAATATGTCTTGGTTTTGAGTACTGTACTAGTTAATACCTATTACAAGAAGAAAATTTTCACAGGTACCCCATACTTAAAATGTTTAAAGTTGTCCCAGACTTCTTACACAAGCATAAAACAAAACAAACACTTGAAACTACAAAATCAATGATATTTGAATCAATTTTAATGTATTGAATGGATATATTTTGCTAAAATAAAGTTACTACCTACTTCTTTTGATTTTTTTCATATATATGTCTCATGAACAGCAAGATTTTCCTATTTTATCCATTTCAATATTTTCATTTCCATAGCTAAAGGTAGTATAATTTGCTCTTTTAGTGAAGATACAGCATTTAGATATTCTCTCCCTTTGTTATTTTATTATTACAATACCAACAAAAGTAATAATACTTGGTGACAATGAAAGTAGTAAAGACAGACAGAAACATCAGTACTAATATTTTGTGGTCAGGCTTAGTTATAAGGTAGTCATCTGGATGATTTCAAGGAACATTTATGTTAAATTTTTAGACAGCAAAACAAACAATTAAATTGTTAATAGAGTTCTCTTGCTCCATCTGGAGCATATCTTTTCGCCAGAAATGTGTTGACCTTGGTTTAAAAAATGTTGGGATAAACAATTGGTGAATGTATTTTTACTCTTGAATGAAAATGCTGAAATCTAGTTTGAAGTAAACTGAAAATGAAAATTTTTTTTTCCTATCTTAACTGAAACCCCTTAGTGGATAATTTGCTTCAAACATGACTAGCTTCAGGTATTTAAATGACGTTGCTAGGACTTAAGTGTCTCCCTGCCTTAACCTCTTTGCTTTCTCTACCTCCAAATCATATGACTTTGCTATTCTCTTTTTTGGCTTCTTTGTTAGGTACTCTTTCTCTACATAGTGACTCCACTACTCCTAGGCTTAAATACTACCATCTTATTATTTTAATACCTTTATTCAGATATAATTTATATGACATAATTTGCCCATTTAAAGTGTACAACTCAGTGGTTTTCATAACAAAGTTCTGTAATCATCACCACAATCAATTTTAGAACATTTTTATCACTCCAGAAAGAAACCATGTACCCATTAGCCCTTGGTAGCCACCACTCTATTCTCTGTCTCTGTGAATTTAACATTTCTGGACATTTCATATAAATGAAATCATTCAATATATGGTTTATTTGACTGGCTTTGTTCAGTTAGTAAATATTCTCAACATCCATACATATATCAATGTGTCATTCCTTTTTATTGCTAAATATTACTCCATTGTGTAGATGGATCACATTTTATCTATTTGTCAATCTATAGGTGTTGGGTTGTTTTTGCTTTGGGATTTATTATGAATAATGGTAATATAAACATTTGTGTACAAGCTTGTATGTGGATATATGTTTCTAATTGTTTATCTAGGAGTTGGATTGTTCGGTCATATATCTATGTGTTTAAGTGTTTTCCATAGTAGCTGCACCATTTCACATTTCTACAAGCAGTGTATGAGAGTTCCAATTTTATTACATTCTTTTCAATGCTTGTTATTATCTGCCTTTTGATTATAGCCATCCCAGTGAGTATGAGGTGATACCTCTTAATTTTTAAAAATAATTTAAAATTATGTTAATCCATAATTTTAAAAAATTATAGAATAAGGACTTAAAAGATGGTTACATTTTACATGTATGAAAACTGAAGCAGCCTGTAATCCCAGTGGCTTGGGAGGCTGAGGCAGGAGGATCATACGTCCAAAGCCAGCATCAGCACCTTAAGCAACTCAGCGAGACCCTGTCTCTAAATAATCATAAAAAGGGATGAGGATATGGCTCAGTGGTAAAGAACCCCTGGGTTCAATCCCTGGTACCAAAAAAAACCCCCTGAATACTAATTGTAATTATTTATACAGGGTACCCCAAGAATGAATGAGTCGTGTTCAAGAGGTGTGTCATTACTTGGAATTCATTTTTCTCCATAAGAACAATATATTAAACATGGGCATATTTATTCATCTGAATGAATAGCTGAAATGGAAAGTTCTTTCCTCTATTTTGAGAACTCTTAGTTGCAGAATGTAGAGACCCTCTAGAGTTGCTATTATTGGAGCTCTAAGATCCCCACTGCATATCTTTGCTGGATATTCCATTTCTTGACAGCTGACTTAATCCCCCATACTTTTTTTTGCCTTGCCACCAGAACTCTAAAGTGGTGACTTGAGAGGTTTGTGTGGCCTCCAGGCCTTCCCCAAAGGAATCTATGAAATTTTATTTATTTTTTAAAACTGAAACTAAATATGTTAGTGATCCTTTAGACTTGAGTTGTCTGATGGAAATGTTCTGTGGCTGCACTGTCCAGTACAGTAGCCACTAGTTAGCTGCTTGTGGCTTTTGAGCACTTGACATGTGGCTAGAGTGATTAAAGAGCTGAATTTTGTTTTAATTAATTTAAATTTAAGTAACCACATGTGGCTAGTGGCTACCTCATTGGATAACACACTTTAAAATGAAGTTATGGTTCAAATAGCATCTGAGGATTTCTGACTTTTTAAAGCATTTGTGTACCAATTGAGGCTCCCTGGTGGCTGCTATGGGCCTCAAGATGTCTCTGTAGCCACAGGCAGTGAATATGACTTGTTCATAAAGACTATTTACACATTTACTATTAATTTAGGGTATTTATGCCAACACATATTTTATGATAATTTAATAAAAGTATCATTTGAGTCTTGTGGAGACTTCACTTATGACTCTTAAAATATATGCTGTGTCCTTCTTTAATGTTGAGCAAGAATTGTCATGCATTTATCTAATTGACAGAGGTATTATCTTAATTCTAGTTTAGAGACAAAACACAATTCAAATAGTTGAGTCAGAGACTAAATAAACCTGAGAACTAAGGAAATTTATTAAAGGACAAAATTTGCTCTTATAGTAAAAATTTAGATATTTATGCCAGTAACTTTTTCTGGAGTTAAAGTAATATCTTTTCCTTGGGATTCATGCCAAATAATTCGAAATTAGGGAAATATGCTTTTGCAAATCTGAGGATAGAGACAAATGTGAAGACTGAATTAGCTCTGTATATCCTGCTACTTTAGGTTTCTGATGCCTAGTTTTGACCTTTTCTATTTTGTAAATGAAAGCTTTTTTTTTAAAAAAAAGAACATTTATTTTGTGTGTAGAATATATGCTATGTACATGAGAATTCAGAATATAACTCAATAAAATTCTTGCTTTAAATAAACCAATTCAAATGTTTTTGGTGTTTAATGTAATAGCTTTTTTAAAAACCCAAATAAACTGGGGGTGTAGCTTAGTGGTAGAGTGCTTGCCTAGCATGTGTAAGGCCCTAGGTTTGATCAGCACTGAAAACAAGAAAAGCCCAAATAATTATAGACATATTGGATTGTAAACTTCTGAAGGAAAAGATTGTGACTTATTCATCTGTTTTTTTCCATAGAACTATGACTCATTCTTCTTGGTTGTTTTCCCTGGAACTTAGCACATTACCCTGAGCACAGAAGGCAATGAGTAGTTTTGTTAAATGGATTTATCTATGGTGAAATGTACCCAACTAATTTTCTGTTATTTTTCAATAAGAATTAAAAAGTCAAAAATTATATAAAATAAAAACTTATTTAAAATATGTTTTCTTTCAGTAAAAAAAGCATTGTCCCTGAAATGTGAAGAAGAGATAGCAGTTAAATATAAATGTCACTTAGCATTTCAAAATTCAGATTTACTAAAACATATACTACAGGATAATTACTTCTTTTTATATACGATTGTTTTATAAAATTTATTTGTAATTTAATAAAACATTCAGCATTTTATTCACTAAATTTGCATTCATTCACAAATGAAACAATTATGCAAAGTGAGTTGTATGTGTATATTAAACATAGCCAAACTCAAAAGGTAAGGTTTTATGGGAGAAAAAGATTAGATATGTGTACATTTAATTAAGCAAAATCCACTCTAATAGTAAAGCTCTATTTTATAGGGTGGAAAGCTAAGACCTAACTTGCTACTTTGTCTGGTATCACATGAGTTTGCTGGAGATTGAAATTAGACCCAAAGATTTCTGAATCAAGTTTCATGTTTCAGTATTTGGTGTTACTTAAAGTGACTCATAAAAATGATTGATGTCATGTGTTTGTTCTTAGGTGACTCTGCAACTTGATGGATGACGACAACTCTTTTCAACAAAAAAGTAAGTATTGCTGCTGCAGTTGATACTAGTATGCCTGACTTTTGTATTGATAACCTTTCTTGAGGAGTAAAGGTGAGAGACTAGTGGGCATATTTTGTTAAAAATAAAAATACTTAGATGTATTGAAGTAATATGTATTCATAGTCAAAAATTAATAATATGGAATAAAAATGAAAGTAAAGTAGAAATGAAATGTTTCCTCCTTATTCCCAGAGATAACTTACAGGTTTGGTGTACATAAATCACTCAAAAAAATAAATTATAGGCCAAAAAAATTATTTCTAAATAAGATCATACTATACTTGCTATTATGTAAGTTCTAAACTTCAACAGTACATCCTGATTATATTGACAAGGGCAGTACCTAGTTAAAAAGAATAAAGAAAACCTATGTGTCAACATGGTATCACTATGATATTAATGTGTATATAAATGATTTTTTAAATTATCAGTATACATGAGTATCCCTCATTTCTTCAAATTTGGTTTTGCCTGAGTTTACCAAGTTTCTTAGCGTACAGATTATCATATGTTAAGTGCCTACTACATATCCAATAGACTACTGAATATAGGAGGAAGTACAAAGGAACAAAATACGTTCTTCATGCTGAAGGAGCTTTAATGTTGAACATGTACAATTATGATACATTTAAAAACAGTGAGAAATTTGAAATCATACATATTAAACCTTGAATTGCATGGCATAGACTGTCAGTATAGTAAGAGGTGGAGGAAAAATAGGTCTAGTGGTTTTTTTGAGGAAGTTATAATTGAACTGAAAGGGCAAGGGATTAATAATTTGTTAAGTATATTAGTTATTTCATATGACATTTTCCTGGATCTCTCTTACTATTTCTATTAGATATTGTAAGCATATTAGAAGTAAGGAAATAGACTCAAGCAGTTTCTCCAGATTCACGATTAGAAGTAGTGCAGTGAAGGTTTATGCTAGAGTAGTCACCTGTTTTCTGGGGGATATGTTCCAAGACCCCCAGTGGATGCCTGAAGCCAGATTGTACCAAACCCTATAATTTAATGCCTTTTCTATCTTCAACTAAGCACTTACAATGTAGTGGGGCCGTAACTTTTGGATTTTGAGAGTAACGGTGAAATTAGCACACATTTCTTTTTCCTTGTTCATAATTTCACATGTTGAAAATCTGTTTTTAACCATAGATCTTTGCAACCTTGGCATACCAATTTTTTCTTTCATTGTTAAATCAATAACTTTCACTTGAAGCAATTTGCAGGTTATCTTTGGCATATCTGAATCACCATCATTATTACTTTTGTGATTGGAGGCCATTAGTAAGTAAAATAAGAATTACTTGAACACAAGTATTGTGTTACCACTGGTAACCAAGATGGCTACTAAGTGACTACAGGCAGGTAGTGTATATTGTTGTAAATACACTGAATAAAGGGATGATTCACATTGTAGGAAGGGCAGAAGATAAGTGCAAGATTTCATTATGTTCCTCATTAACAGATTGCAACTTAAAAATTATGAATTGTTTATTTCTGGAATTTTCCATTTAATATTTTCAGACCATGGTTGACTACAGGTAGCTGCAACTATAGAAAGGAAAACTGTGGATAAGGGGGAACAGTTTGATGTCAAGTCCATGCTCTTTGCACTATACTCGAATGATGTGGATAGTATAAAGTGAGGAGAAAAAGATATTCTAGGTAGATGAAATAGGAATGAGAGCTCCAGGAACATAATGAGGATGGTATTTTCAGATATTCAGAATATGCAAGTGCTAAACCATTAATTATGCTTTTAATTATTTAATTTAGAACATTCTGTGTGATGTTTTTAGGTGTCATTTAGAAAAGCAGGAATCAGTTCATAATATTGGTTATATTTGAGAAGACAGGATGGTGTTTTTCTTTGGGGGGGGTAGATGAAATACTAAGCATTAAACAACCTTATGCTGAGAAATGATTTGTGGACTGGGGCCAGGCACAGTGGTGCATGCCTGTAATCTCAGCTATGCAAGAGGCGGAGGCAAGAGGATAACAAGTTTAAGGCCAGCCTCAGCAACTTAGCAAGACCGTGTCTCAAGATAAAAAATAAAAGGGGCTGGGGATATAGCTTAGTGCTAAAGCACACCTGGGTTGAATCCCTAGTACCACAAAAAAAAAAGGACTTATGGGGCCGATGAGATAGCTCAGTTGTAGAATACTTGCTTTCAGCATCTTTAAGGCCTGGTGTTCCATCCCAGTTACCACAAAAAGAGAGAGGGGGAGAGAGCATGTGCGCAAGCACATGCACAAAAGTGCTTTGTGACATACCTGAGTTGAAGGGGAAATTAAAATAAAACAAAATTAAATTTAAAAAATGATGGCACCAGTTTGTTAAGATGTTTTTGTGTGTGTGCTATTTCCACATCATTGCTTATAAGAATGACATAAAGCATGGCCTTAAAAGTCTTAATTTTGGAACAAAAGTTAAAATGACATTAATGTTGTTACCTTTACAGATTATGACATTTGAAAAGATAAATATATCCTTGTATAAGCCAGAATCCTGAAGTTATTTCATTAGTTGTTTCCCCATCCATATCTCACTAAATCACAGATGTGTGTGAGTGTGTGTGTGTGTGTGTGTGTGTGTGTGTGGTTATTATTTTAGTTTAGGTTTTCTTCAGGACTTTTTAAACCGTAACAGTATGCACCATTTTGTATAAGTCATACAATCCAAAAAGACTTTAAGTTGTGTCACTACAGTTTGTGTGTGTGTGTGTGTGTGTGTGTGTGTGTGTGTGTGTGAGAGAGAGAGAGAGAGAGAGAGAGAGAGAGAGAGACAGACTTCACCATGGAGCTATATCCCCAGCCCTTTTTACTTTTTGAGATAGGGTCTCACTTAGTTGCTGAGGCCAAACTCAAACTTGCAATCCTCCTTCCTCATCTTCATGAGGAGCTGGGATTATAGGTCTATGCCACCGTGCCTGGTCATAACCACAGTTTCTTGAAGAAAGTGTGGGTGGAGATAGGTGTGTGTATTCGTGTGTACACCTACACACACCACTCTTTTTTGACCTTAAGGCATCCACTTTCAATCGTTTAGCTATTCTGCCAATAGTTATTTCCATATTTCTCAGTTTTTAAATCACACACACATATATAAAACTGTCTTGAATCATCAATTTTTGCTGTTATCTAATGGTTTTCTGTAAAGGAAGGTGAGAATTTAGTTTTTCTAACACTTTAGCCCTCTCTTCAACCATTTCCCAGTTATATCTAAAGTTCTAGTTAAATCATATTCATTCTTTTTATTATGATGACCATAATAAATATTGTTCACTGATGAGCATAGTACCATGGTATCAATGTTTTGAATACATTTTCTTTTCTCTTTTTTTCCTATCCTGCACTAAACATTTTTAGCCTTTAAATTTTTGTTAAAATGTATGGCAAAGTCTTCCTACACCCTTCCATAGCCTCTTAACTAGATTTTCTACATGGTAAAACTTGTCAGATAATCTAACAATTTAATATTTAATCTTTTTGCAGGAAAGATTGTCAGACCTTCTTGAAGTAATGTTCTGCTTTATTTACTGTGGGTGGTTGCTCAGTACTGAACAATTATTGTCCTGATTGTACCAGGGATATGGCTTAATGGCAGAGTACTTGCCTAACCTGCTTAAGGCCCTGAGTTCTACCTCCAGCACTGAAAAACAAAACAAAACAAACAAAAAACTATTTTCTCAGAACTTTCCTTTATTTTTGTATTGTGTTGAATGTTATGTTTTTTGCATACTTAGTCTTCCTTTTTCATAAGTCTCATATTTTGGTGGATTCTTCCTGAAAAAGGGAAAATGGGAAATAAATTTTTTGATGTTGCTGGTCTTTATTCTTGATGAAAGAATATGTAGCTCATGCTTGATGAAAAGACTGAGTATAGAAAATTATTTTGCCATGATTTTTAAAGCATTATTTTAACTTTCTTCTCCCTCCATCCCAATTTTAGGATATGCTCTTTATTTTCATCATTCTGAAATTTCATGATATGTCCCTCAGTGTATTTTTTCCTTGATCATTGTGTTGCTTGATGGTGGGACCTTTATTCTTTTTTTTTAGTTGTGGATGGACACAATGTCTTTATTTTATTTATTTTTATGTGGTGCTGAGGATCGAACCCAGGGCCTCACGCATGCAAGGCAAGCGCTCTACCGCTGAGCTACAATCCCAGCTCCATCTTTATTCTTTAGAACCGGGGCTTTTCTTGTATTTTCCTTTGATTCCCTGCCCTCTTCTTTCTGTCTGTTATTTTGGTGGAGTTTTTATTAGATGAATGTTGTACATTTGAAATTAATTTTTATAACAATCCTGGCTTCTCTATTTAATATATGTGTATTTTGTTTTTCAGTTCTACATTTACTCAACTTTAGCATTTGGGTTTTTTGTACTGCATTTTTGCTGTCTTATTTTTAATCTTTTCCTGGATTTTATTTTTTATTATATTCTTTCTAAAGATGATTATATTCTCTTTAATTTTTTCCATTGTATTATCTCTGTTTTCTTTAAGATCTTTTCATGTGTTTTGTTGCTTGTGCCTTTCACACTGGAGGTTTTCCTCACATTTCTGGTGCTCATTGGCAGTCCATATCCATATGTGTGTGTGTGTGTGTGTGTCTGTGTGTGTGTGTGTGTGTGTATTTGTGTATTTTTTGTTCTGGGAAGTGAATACAGGGGTGCTTAACCACTGAGCCACATCCCTAGCCCCTTTTTGTATTTTATATAGAAACAGGATCTCACTTGTTACTTAAGGCCTTGCTAAGTTGTTTGAGGCTCACTTTCAACTTGTGATCCTCCTGCCTCAGCCTCCCGACCATGCACCATCATGCTCGGCCCAAATCCATATTTAAGAGTGGACACTAAAATGCTTCCTAAAACATCTGTGTGCTTAGTCAGAACTTATAGCCTGATGGTATTCACAGTATATTCTTTGCTTAATTTCTTCCAGTGAGAAATGTCCTAGTATAGAATAAACTTCATTTAATTTCCTTTTTTTCAGTTTAGGACCTTATCCTGCTTTGCTCTGTGCCTAGTATTCCTGAATCTGTATTAGTGTATTTCCTACCTGTTGCTGTATATTCTTTGTTTATTTCCCTTTTGTTAATACAGGTCGATTTTTTTTTCAGATAATGGTTAGGTACAATCCTTTTGGTAGATATTATTGTATCCTAGTCATATAACAACATTACTTTGATTGGATTTGATTTTAAAATTTATTGGCTACTGTCCTCTATCATCTATTGAGCTAGCCAAGTTTTTTTTTACTAATTTAGAACTTACAGATTGAATTCTGAGTATTTTATTTTTGCTACCATGTACCAATTACAAATATCAGTTTAGTAATTGCTTTAAGGATTATTAAAATGTATCTTACATAGCATGTTTTGTATTGCAAAACAAGTATTTTTCTTTTTTGAAAATAAGAGTTGTTTCTCTCTGCTTGAAAATGAGATAATTCAAAAATGGCAGAACTCTTCATGGAATGTGAAGAAGAAGAGCTGGAACCATGGCAGAAGAAAGTAGAAGAAGCTCGGAATGAAGATGATGATGATGAGCTGATCTTTGTTGGAGAGATATCAAGTTCAAAACCAGCCATTTCAAGTAAGCATTTACTGCAGTGAAGTTTCATAGTGTCTGTTGTTTCAAATGGAAAAACCTGTTGATGCTCTTATATATACTTGATTTACATGTTATTTTTGTTGCAGCTGAAGATGAGGGGGGTAAAGGTTAGTAGGAACTTGTGATAGTCCTGATGGGGATGTGGTTGGGGATGGGAGTAAGGAGGTGAGAGGTTAAAATATCATATATGAGAAAAGAAGAAATAATTTAATGAACTAAGGATTAAAATCACTTGACAACATTATAGGCCCTTTAAGATTGGAAATCCTACTATTTATTGATACATTATAATTATATATTATAGTGGGATTTATTATTCACTAATATAATTTAGTCAGTTTCATTCACCAGTACATCTCACCCACACATACTACTCCTGGTTGCCTTCCTCTAATCTGCTGGTCTCCCTCTACTTTCATGAATTTCCTCTCTCCTACCCCTGGGTTTTTTTTTTCCCTTTTTTCTCTCTAGCTTCTGCATATGAGAAGACATTTGACCCTTGACTTTGAGTGTGGCTTATGTTGCTTAGCATAAAGCAGTCAGGTTCTATTCATTTTCCTGAAAATGACATAATGTTCTTTAATGGCTGAAGAAAATTCCATGGTGTATCCACTTTATCCATTCAATTGTTGATGGACATCTAGATTGGTTTTTGTAACTTGGCTTTTGTGAATTGTGCTGGCTGTGAACATGAGTATATGAATGTTTTACTATAGCATGCTGACATTAATTCTTTTGGATAAATTCCAAAAGTATAGCTGAGTCATTCCTATCACTATGTAATTCCATTCCTCATCTTTTGAGGAACCTCCATACTGGTTTTCATAATGGCTGTACTAATTTACAATTGCACAAAAGTATCTTAAGTATTCCTTTTCCCCACATCCTTGCCAGCACTTGTTATTATTTGTATTCTTGGCGACTGCCATTCTGACTGGAGTGAGATGAAATTTTAGTGTAGTTTTGATTTGCATTTCCCTGTTTGCTAATAATATTGAACATATTTTTTACATTTCTTGGCCATTTACATTTCCTCTTTGAGAAGTTTCTGTTTAGTTCATTTGCCCATTTATTCATTGGGTTATTTGTGGAATCTTTTTGGAGGTAAGTTTTTGAGTTCTTTATATATTCTGGATATTAAATCTATGTCAGAAGAGTAGCTGGTAAAGATTTTCTCCCATTTCATAAGCTCTCTCTTCATTCTCTTATTTGGGAAATGCTAGTTATTAATGGAGCCAAGTAGTCTGGATTTTTTTTCTTTTTATCCTTCAGCTCAGATGTACAGAAAAGGAAGTGTTCTGTACATCTGAAATGCTTTGCTTAAAATATGAGAATATACTGAATAAGTTTGTATTAGTGTCTTATAGTGGTTCTCACCTATAGGTAACTGATTCATCAAAGTGTCATCTTGATTCATGGCTATAAAATGCATAGGTACTGCGTGATTATACAGTCTCTGTTCTGTGTGCTTACATGTGCTATACCTTCTGGCTACACCCACCTTCCAGCAAATCAATTGTAGATGACTATTAACAGCACTCAACTAGAATAGTATCTATTCATTTGAAATGATTCTAACAAAAAGGAATTTGGACAACAGTAGAATTTCTTTTCTAAATTTTTAACTCAGAATTTAATGTAAATAACTTCATTGATGTTTCATTTGTTAACCATAAAATATTTTTAGCAAATTAAATATGAATTAAATGTTTATGTAGAAATACCATAAAGCACAGGGGGGAAGGTATTAAAAGCTTGTGTTTAGTAGACTCCAGCCACTGAAAAAGTAGAAATAACTCTTTTGATGGAGTGGATACAGGGGATTTACCCCATGGGCAGTTTGCCACTGAGCTGCATACCTAGGCCTTTTAAATTTTTGCTTTGGGGCAGGGTCTCACTAAGTTGCTGAGACTGGCCTTGAACTTGCAATACTCCTATCCCAGCCCCTGAAGCCTCTGGCATTACAGGCATGTGCTGCCAGGCCAGCAGGAATAACTCTTTAATGATTTGAGTAAATACTTAACCTTGAAATTTCTGAATGAAAACAATTCCAAGTTGTTTGAATCGACAAAGAAATTTTTTTACTGGAAGAGTTCTGTAGTGATCAGAAAATAACCCTACTTTTGTGTGACCCTTTAATTTGTATAATTATTTTGAGATTTGATTCTTTTCTTTTTTAATGAATATTTTTAATATTCTATTTCACATAGTCTTTAATCCTTGTATCAAGGGCCAGCAATTTACAGCCTGCCAGCCAAATACAGCCTGCCTCTTACATTTTTGTTGTTGTTGTTCTTTTTAGTTATTAATTTGGTTCTTTTCTATTAGGGAATGAAAAGGAAAATTTACTGTTCACCTGGGCATGGTAGCTCATGCCTGTAATCCCACGGACTGTAGGCCTTGGCAGGAGAATTGCAAGTTCAAGGCTAGATCCAACAATTTAGCAAGGCCCTAAGCAACTTGTCAAGATGCTATCTCAAAAAAATTTTTTTTATTTATTTTTTAATTTTATTTAGGCTTACATGTTAACAGTGTAAATGATTCATTGTACATAGATAGAGGATAACATATCAATTCTCTAGTTGTAAGTTGTATAGAATCATAACATATATGCAGTCATACATAAAGTTAGGGCTATGATGTCCATCATATTCCACCACCCTTGCTGTCCCCATGCCCCCTCCCCCCTTACACCCCTGTGAACAGAGATCCACCCTTGTTCCCATGTCCTTCCCCACATTATGGATCAGCATCCACTTATCAACGAGTACATTTGGCATTTGGTTTTCTGAGATTGGCTTACTTCACTTAGCATGATATTCTCCAGCTCCATCCATTTACCTGCAAATGCCATAATTTTATTCTCTCTTATTGCTGAGTAATATTCCATTGTGTATATATGCCACAGTTTCTTTATCCAGTCATCTATCAAAAATTTTTTAAAAAATTTAAAAGGGCTGGGGATGTAGCTCAGTGATAAAGCACCTCTTGGTTTAATCCCCAGTACCAAAAAGAATTCTCATTCAGAACTCAAGAGTAATGGTACTGTATACACCTGTAATCTCAGTGACTCAGGAGTCTGAGGCTGGAGTATCACAAGTTCTAGGCCATTCTAAGCAATTTAGTGAGGTCCTAAGTAACTTAGTGAGACCTTGTCTCAAAATAAGAAATGAAAAGGGCTGAGGATATGGCTCATTGGTTAAGCAGCCCTGAGTTCAATCCCTGGCACCAAAACAAAAAAAAGTAATGGAACTGAATAATTAAGAGTTGAGTAGTCCAGTTAGCTCACCTCTAATGAAACTTCCAGGCATTGAACAATGTAAATGTGGCATAGAGATTGGGGAAGGCCTTGATATTGAGTCACAACTTTGTCACCATTAGGGAAGGAAATATGTTTCTGTTATTGGTTATTTATGGATATACTTTTGGAAAGTTTTTATTACTCTAATATATTTCATTAAAATGATGAATTTTACAATAAATATTATTTTTATAGATATTTTGAACAGAGGTAATTCCAGCTCATCTTCAAAGGGAATGAAAAATGACTCACTCAATTCAGGTACAGTATTAATGTACTATTTTAACTTTAAAGTGAAATAGTTTGACAAAATTGGTTATGTAGAAATATATTCAATCTGTGGCATAATTTTACACATAGGTATTCCTGATATATTCAAGTCTACAAGTCAACACTACAAAGACCCAGCATCAAATCCAGTGGCTGCCTTGCCTAGATTTCATCCTGAATCTAAATCTTCACAAAGCTCTGCTATTGTTCAGAATACAACTAAACCTGTAAGTATTTCTGTAAATAAATAATCGGTTCAGGGACATATTGGATACCAAGTTAAAATTATGAACTATCATAGCTAGTTACCATTCCATTATAAGCATAATTAATTGCCTCAGAAAATGTCACCACTTTTGTGATATACTTCAACCAATACCCAGAATAATAACTACAAAATTAATTATCTACCATGTTAATAAATCAGGTAGCTTAAATAGGCATAGTATTGAAAACTATGCAATGTATATATGAGTAAAAAAGTATAATTATTAATGTATGTTATAAAATGGCAATTTTATTGAAATTTTTAAAAAATATTTCATTAATTCATAGTTCTACACATTTTAGAGGCATAATGTAATATTTCAGTAGATGCATACAACATGTAATGATCAAATGAGATCAATTTAACATATCCATCCCCTTAAACATTAATCCTTTCTCTCTGTAGGGAGCATTTAAATTCTTTCTTCTAGCTATTTTGAAATGTACAATGAAATATTAAGTATAGTCACTTTGGGGCTGGGGTTATGGCGCAGTGGTAGCGTGCTCGCCTAGCACGCGGGAGGCACGGGGTTCGATCCTCAGCACCACATAAAAATAAAATAAAGATATTGTGTCCACCTACAACTAAAAAATAAATATATTAAAAAAAAAAGTATAGTCACTTTACTGTGGTATAAAACACCAGAACTTATTCCTGTTAACTAATTGTATTTGTGTACCAACCTCTGACTAGTCCCTCTCCCTACTACTGTTCCCAGCCTCTATTGATGCTTATTCTACTCTCTACTTCTATGAAACCAAATTAAGATGGTAAACAGGTAGTCTTAACTGAGAAGATTATTCCAAAATTATTTATTCTGAACATACTTTCATTGTTTAGTTTTTTAAACTTAACATAATAGGTAAAGTAATACCATTTGGGGACTGTTAATAAGTACAATTCTTTGTGATGTTGCTATACATATATATATATATGAAATTATATATATTAGTCTTATTTCTTAGAACATTCCTATGAGGTAGGCACTATTGTCCCAATTTTATGGTTGAGGAAACAGACGCAGAAAGGCTAAATGATCCACTCAAGGCCACACAGCTGGATATGGGATTTCAATCCAAGTTAACTGGGAGTTTTAAAAATGTGCCTGTTCACAAATCTATATGTATATTTAAGCATATTCTTTTAAAAATGGAAGCATTGTTGTAAAGCAATGGTGTTGTGCATGGAACCTTGAAGTTCCTGAGACTCTCAGGTGTCCAAGAGGTTAAAGCTATTGTCATGGCTCTAAGAAACTTGCCTTTTTTACTGTGTTGACATTTTAAAACTCTCCAGGTGATTATATTGTACAGCCAGAGTTAAGAATGATAGATTTAGCTGGGCATGGTAGTACACACCTGTAAGCCCAGTGACTCAGGAGGCTGAGGCAAGAGGATTGTGAGTTCAAGACCAGTTTTAGCAACTTGGTGATGCCTTAAGCAACTGAGCGAGACCCTGTCTCAAAATAAAAAATAAAAGAGGCTGGGGATATGGCTCAGTGCTTAAGTGCCCCAGGGTTCAATCCCCAGTACAGAAAGAGAGAGAGAGAGAGAGAGAATGATAGATACATGTTCTGAAATGAATTGAGAATCCTCTTAAGAATTTTATTTAATTTTTAAACTATTTAATTTTCTTTGCCCCAACAATGAGGCAGAGAGAGAGATTAGTATCACTTTTAAAGTCAGTGCGCTATAGCTTATGGGCAAAGGCTTTGAATTTTGGCAGACCTGGGTTCTAATTCCAGCTACCTCATCAGCAGTAAGCTGGATTGTACTGAGAACCTTATTTAACCACACTAAGCCTGAGCTTATATATTTATAAAATAGGAGATGATATAAAGTCTTTATTAGTATAGTTGTAACAACTACTTAATATAATACAGCTACTATGAATAAAGCAAGTACAGCTGGGCATGGTGCTGCATGCCTGTAATCCCAGCAATTTGGGAGGCTTAGGCATGCCTGTAATCCCTGCAAACTTAATGAGATCCTCTCTTAAAATAAAAAGGGCTGGAGGATATAGCTCAGTAGTACAGTGCTTCCAGGTTCAAACCTCAGTACTGCCAAAAATAAAAAATAAAAAGTAGAAAGAAAAGGAAAGAAAAAAAGCAAATGCATTTTAAGTTATTGGTGGCTATTATTTCAGTTGAAAAGGTAAATGACTTGAAACTCAGAAGTGACTTTTCCAAAGTTACATAGTTAGGTAAATAGGACAGGTCTTCTAAATCTCAGTCTATTACCTCTTCTGGTACCTTTTTGAGACATATTATGAGACATAAGAAATTTTCTAATTGGGGAATTATTATAATAAGTTATTTGTCAAATAATGTCTGTTCTCTGAAATTATGGTACTTAATTGACCAAATTTGTCGCTTCAGAAACAATTTAAAGTATTAACTTTATTTTGAGAACTTTAGTTACAGAGCTATTTTTGGAAATTGAAAATGAATATTTTAGATTTTTAAGTGCAACTATTTAGAGAAAATACCTTTCAATAAGATTGTGCTTGGTTACAATTAAGTATAACCATTATTCCTTTTCTATAATAAATATAGAAAATTTATTATGCCTCAAATTCTAGGGATGGAATGGTTTGGGTAACTTAATATTTATTTTCTTAACAAACAAAATGTCATTAGAAAACAGTAGCAAAGTAAAATTTTTACAACCTATTGAACTCAAGTTTTAAGTATAAAACAAGCAAGCAAAATCTTTAGATTCCCATTATAAAAGTAATGTATATGGGAGGGGGTTAGAAAAAAAAGAAGACATACTGTTGTTTGATTTTTTTGTTTCCAGCGGATGGTTAGTGTGGTATATAGAGTATAATGATGAGGGCCATATTAATATTAATTTGATAACCTAGTCTTCATTTTTCATTGAACACTGTATTGAAAACATTTTTCTTTGTCAAAAGAAAAAGATTTCTCAAAAGCATGATGGTGAATGACAGTCTATCATTTAATTTAAACATTCCTCCATTATCAGATAAGAGCTTTTATTTCTTGCTCTTATAAATAATTCTCCATTAAACATTTCATTTGCTTATCATAAATTCTTAGAAATGGAATTGGATCAAGGGTTTATGAAAGCCCTTGTAAGATACTGATAAAAGTTTCTTATAGAAAAGTTGTACCAGGCCAGGTGCAGTGGTGCACGCCTGTAATCCCAGCAGCTCGGGAGGCTGAGGCAGGAGGATTGAGAGTTCAGAGGCAGTCTCAGCAATGGCTATGCACTAAGCAACTCAGTGAGACCCTGTCTCTAAATAATATACAAAAAAGGGATGGGGATGTGGCTCAGTGGTTGAATGCCCCTGAGTTTGATCCCTGGTACCAAAAAATTTTTAAAAAAAGAAAGAAAAGTTGTACCAAAATATAACCTCCACTTTGCCAATAATATCATTATTTTTTAATTTTAACTTTTAGTTTCAAGCTAATTTTAAATTTCCAGAAAAATTACAAAAATAATACAAAGAGTTCCCATATATACTTACCCAATAGGGACTAATTTTGGCATAAACTAGCAAGTACCTTTTTGTTTTATACTTTATATACTCAATAAGGTTTTCTTCATTATGTTAGCACACAGTTAAATTTGATGTTATAAAAATTTATGAAACAAAATAACTATAACTTTTTACAGGATTTTTCAAAGAATTCGTCACAAGTTGAATCAGATGATTCTTCAGTCTTATTGTTTGACTCGACCCGGGATACAACACCACTGTCCCCAGGTATATTGGAAAAATTTTGGAAGGTTTGGTTTAGCACTTTTCAATGAAAATTACAGAAGGGGGCATGATGAATATACATAGGGAATTAAATTCTATTTGGAAGTCCATACCTTTGTGTTAATTTTTTTCTTATATTATTAGATAGAATAGAGCTAATTGTTTCTTTTTTTTTCTTTTTCTGTTTTTGGTTTGGTACTGGGGATCAAACAGGGGTACTTAACCACTGATCCACATTCCCAGTCCTTTTTTTATTTTGAGACAGGTTCTCAACTAAGTTGCTTAAGGTCTTACTAAATTGTGCGAGGCTGGTCTTGAATTTGTGATCTTCCTGCCTCAGCCTCCCAAGCCACTGAGATTACAAGTGTTCAATACCACATCCGACTAGAGCTAATCATTTCTGAATTTCTTTCTTGAGTGATTTTGTGTAAAATCATATTTAATAATGGAATATTTGTTCTATTAAGTTGACTAGCATGTATTCTTTGAACATATTATCACATGGAACCAGCAATGGGTTTAAAAACCTTGGTACAGTGTAAGGTAAAGAAGTCCTCTAATGCCCTAAATATTTAAAAAATAAAGTATTAATTTTTTTGGAAGTCCATTAGTATGAGAACAAATGCATGGCTGTAGTTGATTTCTTAATAGACTAGTATCTTTCTGTTCAAATGAATGATTTAGCTATTGTAGTTAAATATTATAGAGTAATATTATAAAGTAACAGAACTAAAGAAATAGTGATTTACACCTGGTAAATATCAGTACATATCCATTGAAGGAATAGTGAGATTTTCTAATTGAATAATAGTTACAGTTCTTTCTCTGCTTTAATGGAGTTCTTCATTAACCAAAATAAATTATTGTGCCAGTGAAGGAATTTTATCTAGCTGAAAAATTCCCTATAATCAAAGAAATTACTGTTTATGTATTAAATAAATTGATATATTTCATTAAATGGATAAAGGGACTTTTTTTTTCGGTACTAGTGATTAAATCCAGGGGCATTCTACCACTGAGCTATATCCCCAGCCCTTTTATTTTTTATTTTGAGACAGTCTCACTAAGATGCTTAGGCTGGGCTGGGCGCGGTGGTGCACGCCTGTAATCCCTGCACTTCGGGAGGCAGAGACAGGGGAATTGCGAGTTCAAAGCCAGCCTCAGAAATGGCGAGGTGCTAAGCAACTCAGTGAGACCCTGTCTCTACATAAAACACAAAATAGGGCTGGGGATGTGGCTCAGTGGTCGAGTACCCCTGAGTTCAATCCCCGGTACCAAAAAACAAACAAACAAAAAAGATGCTTAGCCTGGCCTTGAACTTGGGATCCTCTGGCCTAAGCCTCCTACTGAGTATCTGGGATTATAGGCATGAGCCACCATACCCAGCTCACAATTTTTTTATTTTAAAATTGTTTACTAGCAAATTAGTATACAACATTTATCAAACCCAAACTAAAAATTTATAATAATATGAGTGCCCAAAGTATTTCCCATTTTGATATTGGTTTGATATTCACCTGTCTAGGTGTCTAGTTAAATAGCCATGAACCAAAATAAATAGAGAGATAAAATAGTTGTCTTAAATCTGAATTTGCAAAGCACATGGTTTATTTATAGAAAAAGTCTGAATTTCTAAAATTTCTAGTGGTTAAAGACAGTGACTCCTAGCTGGATGTGGTGACACATGCCTGTAATCCCAGCAACTCAGGAAACTTAGGCAGGAGGATTGCAAGCTTAAGACTAGCCTCAGAAATTAAAAAACAACAACAACAGTAGCCTCAGTAACTTAGCAAGGCCCTAAGAAACTTAGCAAGACCCTGTCTCAAAATACGAAATACAAAGAGCTGAGGATGTGGCTCGGTGATTAAGTGCCCCTGAGTTCAATCCCCAGTATCCTCTCAAAAAGACAGTGACTCTCATTCTTATTTTGGAAGTTTTTATACTGTAGAGAGTGGAACTTTGCCCTGAATGGTAAACACTGTTATAGTTGGCTAGAAAGATATAAATTTTTAAGCCTCTTTTCTAATGATTTTTGTTGCTGTTATCAAGTCACCTAACATCTTTACACTTCATTCTTCTCACATTAAAGTACATACTTTTACTTTTATCACAGAATGCATTTATTCTCCAAATATGAAATGAGCCATTTGGAGATAAAATTACTTATCTCATGGCTTTTTTTGAGGCCCATATAAGTGATAAGTGAAAAATGCATTATAAGCTTTAAAGTACTTATTCTTAAACTGTTGTTACAGTGTTAATTATGAAAGATTATGTGTGGTATTTGTTTGGAAGCATGATTATTGAACTGGGGTTCAAGATGATCATGGAAGTTTCTTAGAGAAAGTTGGATATGAACTTAATTTTAAAAAGTGAGGGCTAAGGATATGGCTCAGTGGTAGAGTGCTTTCCTAGTATGCATGATGCTCTGGGTTCAGTCTCCAACACCACAAAAAAATGGTTTGATTTTGAAAAATGAAAATGGAATTTTTGTTGGTACAGATAAGAACAGTTGAGTGTAGTGAAAGGTAGAGACCAGAGGCAATAGAAATAAAGATCAGAACAGAAAACTATTTAGCACAGAGTGATTTTATTTAACTTAGATTTCTTCCTGCTTTAAATATTATATATTAAAATAGTCTATTTTTAATATCCAGCCCATTATATATAATCCAAAATACCAGCATTCATTGGTTGCTCAAATTTGTAAGCTTCTCAGAAGAATGTTAAAATGATTATATAAAAGTTGGGCCCAAGTGCCTGAGTATAGTAGGCAGTAATGATGTGCTTTGAGGATGGAAAAAAAAACATTTCTATGTTATCTCAAAGAATGAAAGAGATTTGATAGAGGAGCCTGCTAATATCATAATCTTACTTTCCTAACATACACCTACTCTTGTTTCTCTTATACAGTTGGGAGCATTAAAATATATGTACTTTTAGAAACTTTGTCACAGTGAAGTGCAGCTGTGTGTTATTTTTTTAAAAAATCACTTACTCTGTGTCTGATTTATAGCCTAAGCTATCTCTTGCTGATACCCTGAATTATATAATCCTTTGGCCTTTAAGGTGATGATTTTCAAACTCAAAACTATATTTACAAAGGAAATCCGTATTCAAACAAAAGTTTATATAAAAATCTAATAAATAAAACATAAAAGGAGTTTTTCTGACATGCCCATTTTATTCCATTAGACTCAGGGGACCATAGTTTGAAAGCCATTTTATTAATTCCTTTTTATTATTTTTGGTACTGGGGATTGAACTCAGGGGTACTCGACCATTGAGCCACATCCCCAGCCCTATTTTGTGTTTTATGTAGAGACAGGGTCTCACTGAGTTGCTTAGCACCTCGCCATTTCTGAGGCTGGCTTTGAACTCGCAATTCCCCTGTCTCTGCCTCCCAAAGTGCTGGGATTATAGGTATGTGCCACTACGCCTGGCTTATCAATTCCTTTTCATATGAATGAGTGAGGTATTGCTATTCAGGATTAGTTGTTTCCTTTGTACTTAGGGAATAATCAGATAATTTGATCTAAACTGCCTATCAGGTTGTTAGTTGGAAAAAGAACAAAATTGAATTTTATATGAGAAATCTCAAGTTTTGTAAAGCATTATAAATCTCTATCATTTTAGAATAAATAATTTTACACAAGCTCAAAGTCCTTAAGCATTAAGAGATAAATTCGGGACTGGGATTGTGGCTTAGTGGTGGAGCATCTGCCTTGCATGTGTGGGGCATATGAATAGATGAATAAGTAAAGGTCTATCAACAACTAAAAAAATTTTAAAATGATAAATTCATTTACTTTCATCTTTTTTTCCATACTGCCATAATGTTGTGCATAAATGTTCTGACCAGTGCTCTCAAGAACATCAGTAATGCTGAAGAGAGGCAAGCACCGTATCTCTATTAGGCCATGCTCCGAAGTCATCACCTGGTTTCTAACTGTGATGAGGAAACATGGTTACATTGGCAAATTTGAAATCATTAATGATCACCGAGCTGGCCAAATTATTGTGAACCTCATAGTCAGGTTAATAAATTGTGGCATGATCTGCCCTAGATTTGATATGTAACTCAAAGATCTAGAAAAATGACAATAATCCACTCTCATCCCAACAGTTTGGTTTCATTATATTGATAACCTCAGATGGCAGAAGCAAGATGAAAACACAGCAGGGAAAATCCTAGGATTCTTTTTTTAGGAATTTAAAATGCACATACAAATAAAATGACTCAGTGGGAAAAGAAGAGAAATTTATTTAGGAACTTAGAGTATTCTCTGTGCATTTATTTTTATTTTCTTTTGGCTTGGAATTTTTGGACCTGACTCCTTTCATGATACCTGTTTAAATATTTCTTTATGGGGCTGGGATTGTAGCTCAGCGGTAGAGCGCTTGCCTCGCATGCGTGAGGCCCTGGGTTCGATCCTCAGCACCACATACAAAGAAATAAAATAAAGACATTGTGTCCATCTGCAACTAAAAAAAAAAATTTAAAAAAAAAAAAAAAAAAAAAAAAAAATAAATAAATATTTCTTTATTTGAAAGTATCTTTAGAATTTTCCTGCATAAAGTTTATTTCATGAATTTGCCAAATATATATAGTTCATAAAAGCTGTGTGTACAATTTCTGTCTTTTGGTTATATAAATTTTTAGCATTCTTTCTGTCACTTGTATGATCTGGTAATTCAATTATATTACCTTTAGTCCCAAGGTAATTTTTATGCGATTTTAAATAAAAGGCCATTTTAGCAGCAGGTTTATGTAATATTCTATACTAAAATATTTATAAATATTTTCCCACTATTTAAATCTTTGTAGACATGGATCAATCTTCATTTGGATTAAAACGTCCTTCTACTTCTAAAGTAAACAGTGTTAATCCAAAAAAGCCAAAGGCTAGTGAAAGTATTTCTGAAATAAATCCTTCCTCTTCATTGTCTTTAAATAACTCCCCTTCAGAGACATCTTCCCAGGTTATGGTATCATCAACAACAGGTAAGTATGAAATCTTGCATATGAAAAAGAAATTGTATTACTTATAAAATTTTAGAAATTGTGATGAATTTTAAACTATTTTAGTGGTTATTTAAGGTTTTAAAAAAGATACATTTGAGTCATTAAAGTCTTTAATCTATTTTAGGTTCAAATACCTCAACTCAAAATAAAACTGGAGTACCTTTCCTAAGATCTTGTCCAAAGTGCAATATTCAGTTCAATCTTTTGGATCCTTTGAAATTCCACATGAAGGTAAAACTTTTTTCAAAATTTGACTTTTAAAATGTTTATAAATTCATGAAAATATTCAGAATTGATCCATAGTAAAGCTGGTTTGTCCAGATATTTAGATAGTAAATTGTCTCATAATGGTATTTCTATATAACCTTAATAAAATTCAGTATTTGTAATGATTGTCTTTATATAAGATTTTAAAATTTTCCCAGTCCTAAAATTTTAAAAATGTTGAAAATTAAGTTCATATACATGCCACAGAGTGTTCATATTGCACTTTAATTTTAAATGAAAATAATGTTAATCAGAACACTCTATTGACTAAATCATGCCATTCTTCAAACTTTTTGTAAAGCAGGCATTTTATTAGGCACTTGATTCTACATAAAACTTAAAATTCCTTTTATGTATTTTTTATCCAAATGCATGTCACATGACTTGTTGAAAATCTTTGTTTTGCCATTTAATTTTCAAAAGATTTCTAATGATGGAACTTTTTATATGAAATAATAGTCAACTCAATCTTGAATATACTTTATATAATTTCAAATGAATTCTAGCTTTAGATTGGTATAGGAAGCTCTTGAAATTAGGATTTAGGTGATTTTCAAAGTACTAATGAAGTGTGGGATTTAGGAGAAACTCCACTGAAAATATTTTAGAAGATATTACAGTATTCTGTTTTGTCTGTGTAAAGATAGTCTGTATTCTCTTTGCATGCCCAGTGTAAATGGCACGAAGTGGGTAAGGAAGCAAGAAAAAAGGTAATGTAGATGATATATGGGAAAGAAGGGATGAGAAGAGTGCAAAGCAAAGAAGCAACTTAGGAAAAGGTACTGCTCACTATTCTGAAGATTGGCGTATTTTATTGAAATTAAGCATTTTACAAAAAGTTAGAGGGAAAAGATGTATTTTAAAATTCCAAATACAAATCTCTTTATTCTGGGGCAAATCTATTGAATAGATCACTACATTTTCATCCCAGAGTGTATTTGAGAAAAGTGAATCCAAGTCTCACATTATCAATATTTTCTTTGATATTTTCCTGTTCTAGTTAGTGGTGCTGCTCTTTAGGATATAAGTGGATCTCTGTCTCTCTTACAATGTAATCGTGAATGTACCTTTGACAATTTTATAAAGTATCTTTTTTGTCTTATTGTTTCATGCTTTTCATATAAATTCCATTTTATGTGATAGCAAGCTTAATAACCCTTTCTTTTTAAAAAATTTTTTTAGTTTTAGTTGAGGATCGAATCCAATGCCTCACACATGCTAGGCAAGCACTCTACCACTGTACTACAACCCCAGCCCCAACCCTTGCTTTTCTATTGTTCGCATTTACCTGTTATTTTCTTATTTAGCCTTTTATTTTCAGTCTTTCCAAATCACTTTGTTTTTAGTAGATTTTTTACTTCCACTAGTTATTTTGTGATCCTACGTGAAAATCTTATTTCTTTTCATTCATTTAAGTCCATTTATATTCATTGATAGGAGAGATTTAATTGGTAAGATAGGTTTAATTGGTCTTGGTTCTGTCTTATTTTGTTATGCTTTATTTTTAAGTCTTTTATGTTGTACTTGTTTTATGTGTATGTAGCTTAGATTTTAGGAAAGTTGCTGTTTTCCACCCTAACTTGTTTTATTATATAGGCTTGTCCTTTTTTTAAACCATTTACTGAGCTATGATTGACGCACAAAAAGCTGTACATACTTCATGTATACAATTCAGTGAGTTTGTAGATAAGTTTACAGCTATGAAACCATCTATAGTCCATGCCATAAATATATTCATCACCTTAGAAGTTTCCAGCTGCCCATTTTATTATTTTTGTGATAAGAACACAACATAAAATCTACCCCCTTGGAAAATTTTAAGTATGCAATACAGTATTGTTAACTGTAGGTACTATGCTGGTATAGTAGATCATTCGGGTTTATTCATTCTGAATAACTGAACTTTTGTACACTTTGACTAATACTAAACTTCCCCATGTGAACCTTACCCCAGATCATGGCAACTACCAGTCTGCTTTCTATATTATTAGTTCCGACTGTTTTAGATTTCTCTTAGAACAGGAATCACATAGTATTGTCCTTCTGTTACTGATTTATTTCGCTTAATATAGTATCTTGTGAGTCTGTCTGTTGTTCAAATGGTAGAATTTCTTTCCTTTTTAAGGCTGAATGATATTTCATAGTATGTATATACCATATTCTCTTTATCAATTTGTATTTAGATTGCTTTCAGGTCTTAGCTATTGTGAATAATGATGCAGTGAACATGAGATTGCTGATTTGTCTTTGAGATCCTAATTGCAATTTCTTTGGATATGTACCCAGAAGTATCACTGTTGGATTTTTTGGTATTTGTTTTTAATTTTTGAGGAACTTGCATATGTTTTTCACTGTGGCTGCACCAGTTTACATTCCCATTAAGGGTGTACAAGGGTTGCATTTTCTCTATAACTCTTATCTTTGTCTTTTTGATAAAGTATGAGGTGATACCTCGTTGTGGTTTGATTTGTACTTCCCTGATAATTAATGTTGTTGAGTGCCTTTTCACCTGCCTGTTAGCTATTTTGATATCTTCTTTTAAGAAATGTCTATTCAGAGCTGGGCGCAGTGGCGCAAGCCTGCAATCCCAGCACTTAGGGAGGCTGAGACAGGAGAATCGCAAGTTCAAAGTCAGCCTCAGCAACAGCGAGGCACTAAGCAACTCAGTGAGACCCTGTCTCTACATAAAAACACAAAATAGGGCTGGGGATGTGGCTCAGTGATTGAGTGCCCCTGAGTTCAATCTCCAGTACCCTCCCCAAAAAAAGAAATGTCTATTCAGTTCCTGTGCCCATTTTTAAATCGGTTTAGTTTTTTTTCTGTTGAGTTATAAGAGTTCTTGTATGTTTTGGATGTTAACCTTTTATCAGATCTGTGGTTTGTGAATATTTTCTCCTATTTTATTTTTGTTGTTAAGTTATCCTAAGAGACAATAAATTTTTCTTTTTTTCCTTTTGTTTTTTGGTACTGGGGATTGAACTCAGGCACTCCACCACTGAGCCACATCCCCAGGACTATTTTGTATTTTATGTAGAGACAGGGTCTCACTGAGTTTCTTAGTGCATCGATTTTGCTGAGGCTGGCTTAGAACTTGGGATCCTCCTGCCTCAGCTGCCCAAGCTGCTGGGATTACAGGCGTGCACCACTATGACTGACCCTAAATAAATTTTAGGAATTTTAGAACCCTAAATAAAATTTAGGAAAAAGGCTCATGTATGAAAGTATTCCACAATAGGATCAGTTTATGTGAGGTCTTGATTTTATTCATCAGATAGATTTCCTCATCAGATATTTAAGCATTCTAGATAGAATATGTTGAGGATTTCAAGATGTAATTGATGCTTCTTTCTTTGTGAGCCACATATCTTTGAGCACCTTGACTCTGGAGAATGGCAGGTTAGCAGTGCTTAGAGTCTACTTCCAACCAAGCTCACTAAAGTAGTACTATTGTTATTTAATAATTAAGCTTATACATAGTCATATCAAACTACCTTTTCTTTTAAGCTATAGCTTGCTGCAAATATGAAATGTATGATTTTTGGCCAAGAAGCAAATTATTAAGTATTTACATTACAAAAGAAAAAATTATGTATATAGCTATCCCTGACCTTAAAGATTTCAATTTATTTTTTAAGTTATTTCTTGGTCATGATAGTAAGTATTTATTGTTAGAATTGTTTAAAAATTATAAAAGAAAGAAGGCCAACATTTTGGTGAATTGTCCTTCCAGATATATTGCCATGCACAGTTTTATATGATCTGGCCCTAGATGTAAACACAGAATTCATTTTTGACATCTTATTTTTAAAAGAGAGAGAAATAAGGCTTTTATTTTTTTCTTCTTTTTAGCGTTGTTGCCCAGACATGATAAATAACTTTATGGAAAGTGTTAAAACAGAACTTCCATGTGCCGAAGACAAAACTAATACTGGTTCAGAGAAAGGAAAATTGATCATGTTAGTTAGCGACTTTTATTATGGAAGACATGAAGGAGCCATGGAGGAAGAACCGAAGACATACACAACCTTTAAATGCTTCAGTTGCTTGAAAGTTCTTAAAAATAATATTAGGTATGTAATTTTTTTATAATTGTTTAACAGTTAGATACTACAATGTATAAAATCCTGAATTTTGGAATACGAATATTGTATTGTTATTTTTCTTTCCCATCCTAGGTGAAACAGTTTTAACACTTTCTGCCAAGAACAGAGGCAGGTTATTAATGTTGAAAAGCTTTTGCCCTCTCTTTATTTTTTGTCTTGTAACATTTTTTTAGTTGTAGATAGACACAATACCTTTATTTTATTTATTTTTATATGATGCTGAGGATCGAACCCAGTGCCTCACAGATGCTAGGCAAGCCTCTACCACTGAGCTACAACCCTACCCCTTTTGCCCTCTCTATTATATTTCAGTAGTATTACTGTTGGATCGCCATAGTTGTATGGCGATACATACAACTTTTTTTAGCTAGTTTAAGAAAGGACAAAATATATTTTAACTTAAGGAAAATTACTTCTTTGCTATCTATATATCATTAAACTAGGAGTTTTGTGACATATTTTCTAGTTGGTTATGAATCTTACATTCTTTTTTTTTTACATTTTTTAGTTGTAGATGGACACAATACCTTTATTTTATTTATTTGTTTTTATATGGTGCTGAGCATTGAACCCAGTGCCTCACACATGCTAGGCAAGTGCACTACCACTGAGCTACAGCCACAGCTCCTTGCATGTTTATATCACCAGAAAAAAACACTTTATCCAATCCAACCTCCATACTGTTCTTATTTAATGCTCAATATTTTTGTTCGTACTTAAATTTTTTAATATATTTATCTATAGAGGAAGTGATCTTTGTTGGTGATCATCTTTTAGAGAAGTTCAAGTTCTATGAAGCATGTTTGCTTTGATTTTATAATTCAGTACATTTTTTTAGTTGTTGATAGACCTTTATTTTATTCATTTATTTACATGTGGTGCTGAGAATCAAACCCAGTGCCTCACACATGCTAGGCAAGTGCTCCACCACTGAGCCACAAACCCAGCCCCTAATTCAATACATTTTAAAACACAGATTTAATTTCCAGTGGAATTTTAAAGATTTTATACACGTATGCTTTAAATTTTAAGAACATGTACTTTGTCGTCTTTGAGTTCTGTGGCACATTACATATCTTAACATCTCAAGTGAGGTAGTAGCAAAACAAAGTAACAAGACCTATCAGTTGGTATTTTTCATTGCTTGTGTAGCCTGACATTTATATTAAGTAAGTTTGTTTTTCTAACATTTTATAATAAAAGTTTTTGAATATTCAACAAAATTAAAAATTTTTTCAGTGACCATCTATTTATCACCTCAATTCTACCATTAACATTTTACTATACAAGTTCAGTATCCCTTATCCAAAATGCTTGACACAAAAAATATTTCAGATTTGGGATTTTTTTTCAGATTTTGGAATATTTGCATATATTTATATAAGATGAGATGTCTTGGATAAGACCCAAGTCTAAACACAAAATTCGTTTTTGTTTCTCATGTCCCTTATACACATAGCCTAAAGGTGATTTTATATAATATTTATGGTGTACATGCATTTTGCATGGGACCCATCATATGAAGTAAGGTGCAGAATTTTCACCTTGTGGTATCATGATGCACAAAAAGTTTTAGATTTTGGAGCATTTCGAATTTTAGATTTTCAGTAAGGGATGCTAAATTGTACTTATTTTACTATATATCTATTCATCTATATAATCATTTGATTTTTTGGATACTTTTCAAAGTAAATTGTAGACATTTACCAAAACCAAAGGAGTGAAGAAGATTTTGCAACATGTTCCATAACCAGCTCTAAAAAGAAGCAGTGTTTTGAAGGTGTAAAAAAGAGATAAATGCTAAAACTTTCACAGTGATTGCTATCTAGTCTATCTTGTTTCAAGATTTTCTTTAGGAACTTATAGTGAGTTATTGTAAGTATTTTACCTGGTCTTAAAATTGTTGTTTTGATTGAAAACTTTGAAATTCAGCCAAAAGCTTCAGTGGACTCTTCAAAGTAGGTATGCTCATTTATTGTGTACTATCTGCCATCGAATACCGTAGCTCCTTCTCATAAGAAACCTTTTAGGGAAGCCAAAATAGAGAAATGTAAAAACTAAAAACTGGAAGGTTCTTTAAATGACATTCTGTAAGGAAAAATGAACAGTTTGTAAAAACAGTAAGCCAGTATCACTAAATAAAGCAAAAAGTTCTTGTAATTATTATTTTTACATGCATTTTGAAACCAAGACACAAATACATATATCTTTTTATTTTTTACATATTTTTAGTTGTCAATGGATATTTATTTATTTATTTATTTATTTATATGTGGTGCTTAAGCTCGAACCCTGTGCCTCTCGCATGTTAGGCAAGCAAGCTACCACTGAGCCACAATCCCACCCCCATACATATATATCTTCGAGGCCTTCAAAAGATTTCTTTCATGACTCAATAGCTACTGTTGGTGGTAGTTTCCTTTCTGTAAGTATTTTATTTTGAAATGTAAATAGTATTTCATGTGTGGAAAAGAAACTTTGCTATTTTTCTTTATCCAAAATGTTTTAAATCTGAAATAATAATGAAGAGTTAAAGCAAATTAGTGATTACATTAATTATATTTTGAAACAAGATGAAAACAACATTTAGTGAGCCACTTAATGAACATAAATAAAGTACAAACTTTTTTGTGTGTGATGGTGTCCTGCTGTTTTGCCCATCCTGGTTTTCAACTGGGCTCAAGTTATCCTCCCACCTCAGCCTCCTGAGCAGCTAGGACTCCAGGTATGTGACTCTGTGCCCTGCTAAAGAATGCTCTTTTTTTTTAGAGGACTTTAAGGCCTTTGGAGATACTACTTTGATTTAGTCATACAACTGCATTTTTAAAATTTAAGATCAGACATTTATTTGTGAGATTTCTCTGTGGTTATAAATCTGAATATTTACACCTGTTGACAATCATTTATAGGTTCATGAACCATATGAAACACCACTTGGAACTCGAGAAGCAGAACAGTGAGAGCTGGGAAAATCACACCACCTGCCAGCACTGCTACAGGCAGTATCCCACACCCTTCCAGTTGCAGTGCCACATTGAGAGTACACATACTCCTCATGAGTTTTCTAGTAAGTGATAATCATTAAAATTATGCATAGTACTGATTTTGACCATCTGAACTATGAGAGAACCTTAAGAATCCTGATGAAGCTGGGCGTGATACCGCAAGCCTGTAATCCCAACACTTGGGAGGCTGAGACAGGAGAATCATGAGTTCAAAGCCAACCTCAGTAACAGCAAGGTGCTAAATAACTCAGTGAGACCCTGTCTCTACATAAAACACAAATAAGGCTGAGGATGTGGCTCAGTGGTCAAGTACCCCTGAGTTCAATCCCTGGTACCAAAAAAAAAAAAAAGAATCCTGATGGTACAATAAGAAGATGTATACCTTGAGGGTAAAATTAGAAAACAAGTTTTTAATTCATACTTAAATCAGATTTGTTACTAAAATTGAAATGCCTCTTGTAAACAGTTCATTGATATTTCTGTATTTTTGGTTCAACTAAAAAATGAGGATAAAAATAGCAGTACACTTGCCTCAGTGATGTTATGAGAATAGAATAAGCTAAATACTGTCCTTAGAACAATGTTAAGTCAATAGTGGTAAAATTCTTAGAACACCCTCACTGTTACTTCTACCACTATTACTGTTAATTCTTGTTGTCATTGTTACAATTGTGCAAAATGCATCCTTTTTAAATATACATTCTTAAAGTTGTGTGATATTTTTCCCCCACTTACAGCCATTTGCAAAATCTGTGAATTGTCATTTGAAACAGAGCATATTCTTTTACAACATATGAAGGATACTCACAAACCCGGTGAAATGCCATATATTTGCCAGGTATACACATTTTATTGTATACTTAGTTGTCTATTTAATTTTCATGTGCCATGAAGTAGTGTTGTTCTTTTGATTTTTTGACCATTTAAAGTAGTTACCATACTAAAGTTGAAGACCCTCTTCATTAGAGTGAAAACTCTCTTGGGGGTGGTGGCTAGATTTGGCTTGTAGGCCATAGTTTGCTGACCCCTTGTGCTAGGCAAAAAAAATTATCCTGTTGGAGAAAGAAACCTAAGGGCTTATCATATTAGGGGAGAATGTAGACATTCCAGGAATGCTTCTAGTTACAGAGAACCCAATTAAATGCTTTAGGACCATTGTTTTTCCAGAATTTGATGTGACTCTCAGTAATAAGAAAGCAAGGTATGGATAAATTGCCACTGCTGCATAGCATTTAAAACCTAAAGAAGAATAAACTCTTCTATATAACAGGAAAAACTTTATAGAACAAAAGGCATCAAAGTTTGAAAATTCAATTCAACATGAGGATGGTGGATCTGAAAAGAAGAGAGTCTAGCTATGTTTTAGAACATACCCCTAAACTTTGAAAGATAACTTTTCAGTTTCAGAGGTTGTCTTTATTACTTGTACTAATAGGACTTTTGGTTGCATAGACAGCAGAGCTAAAGTAGTAGTAGAGAATGTTCTTAACAAATACCTCATCTTGGCTAATTTGATGTCATTTTATGCAAGTTATAAAGCTTCAGGTTAAACTAAAACTTCTTTATATTTTTAGGTTTGCCAGTTTAGATCTTCAACATTTTCTGATGTAGAAACTCATTTTAGAGCATCCCATGAAAACACGAAGAACTTGTTGTGTCCATTTTGCCTCAAAGTTAGTAGAATGGCAACCCCCTATATGAATCATTACATGAAACATCAGGTGAGATTTAGTAGTTTGTATTTGTTCATGTTGTTTTGATGAAAAGATAGACATACTTAGAACATTGGTTAAATTTGTTCTGAGCAGAAAGCAAAGTTGCTACAAATGACATGATTAATTTGCAGTTTATGCTGAATTACTTGTGAAACTTTCATTTCTTTCCCTTGCCTGCTTTCTGAAGATGAGGCTCATATAGTAAAATTTCTGAAAGGTAGTTAGAAAAGTGACCTTAGAGTAGAGAGAAAGGGGAAGATGAGTGGAATATAAATATTGGATTGGATATTTTAGAATCTAAGAGTGGTAGACACAGGAATGATTTTTGAAGGTGGTTTTCAAGAGTAGGGAAAAGAATATTTGAACCAAAGAAGCTTAAGACTGAGGACTCATAACCTTCTGTTTTCCTCTTTCTCTTCAACCTTACTTCTACTTCTAGCCCTCTTTCTATTATTGGAAGACCTGTGGTTGTCATCAGTGACCCAGACTAGTCTCTTGTAGCAGCTGATAACAAAAGAAACAGCCGTGACCCTTATTACCAGATATGTGAACTGTGCCAGAGAACTATATTTAGGTTGTAATTCTTTCCTGCATGACTTTTTACAGTTCTGCTATGTAATTTCTAGGATAGCAGTATTAGTGCTTGTACCTTTCCCTTAATTCTCATCTTTCTTCCACTGGTTCTTTTCCTGAAACAATTAGACTATTGTTTGGGCTAAACTTTCATGAAGCAATGAGCCTGTTCTTGAGTGTTTAAAAGAGCAACAGTGCCTTTGTCAAAATCAAAAGTCAGTGGATTTACTGAATCTGATTATGTAATCAAGCTTTGCCTCTTCATTGATCAGCTTATTATATTCTTATTGACTGAATTGTCATGGCCAATTTATTAAGTACTGGTGCTAACATGGGTTTTGGTTATGGTCATTAAATAATCATGACATCAACTTGTAGTTTTTAATTGGAAAAAATCATAAAAGAATTTTCAAACACATTCAGAATTGTCAATGTTACCATTGCCATGGTACCAATGTACTTATTTTTTTATCCTGGCCAGCTACCTCGTCATTAAGAAGCTCTGGCAAAGTCTTTCCATTCGAGGGTTTCCCCAACAGTGTTCCATCAGGTATTATTAGGTATTCTCACAAATTGTTCATTATAAATGAAATTTCATAAGTGGCTGGATTTACAAAATTAATAGGATTTTTTTGCTATGTTTAAAATCAGGACTTTTTAGAGCTTTTAATATTCTAACAGAAAATATAAATCTTGGGCTGGGGTTGTAGCTCTATGGTAGAGCACTCACCTAGTATGTGTGAAGTACTGGGTTTGATCCTTGGTACCACATAAAATTAAATAAAATAAAGGTATTATGTTCATCTGCAACTAAAAAGAAGAAGAAAATAAACTTCAGGTGCAATGGAGCATGCTTGTAATCCTAGTGACTTGGCAAGCTGAGGCAGGAAGATCACAAGTTCAAGACCAGCCTTAGCAACTTAGCAAGGCTCTGTCTCAAAATAAAAAGGTCTGAGGCTGTGGTTCAGTGGTAAAGCACACCTGAGTTCAATCCCCACTACCAAAAAAAAAAGGAAAAATAAATCTTCAAGTAGAACACAGTACATAATGTTCCCTAAACTTGTTTGACCATTCTACTCTTTATTCATATAATACTTATTAACATTTATTAAGGAATAGAATTTGAGGAACACTGTTCTTTGTGCTCTATATTTCAACTTTTGGCCTTTGATTTTGAAAAGAATGAAATAAAAAGCAGTACTCTCACTGTTCCATAATGAGGCTTTTAACATAATTCTTTCCTCTGCTTTACTAGGCTCCAGAATATGTGGATATAGACATGGAGTGAGTGATACATGTTTAGAAAGGTAGAAATTGATAGGTAGGCTATGTGGACTGTGTCTCGTAAGTTCTTTATCTGATCTATAGTCACTCTTCATGTCCTAGGTCATATGTCCTAACTTACCACGTGTGTTGAAAGGAGATATCCCAGCAGGTCTAAGTTGCCTGCTGAGGGCCTGCTTCTTGATTCATAGATGGTCATCTTCTCACTGTGTCCTTACATAGCAGAGGGGGCCCAAGAGAGATTTCTGGGGTCTCTTTTATGGGGACACTAATCCCACTTATGAGGGCCTCAGCTTCATGACCTAATTACCTTCCAAAAACTCCACCTCCCGTACTATCACATTAGAGGATAGGATTTCAGCATGTGAATTTGGGTGAGACATAAACATTTGGCCCATCATGGGAGCTCAATTTCTTTTTTCTTCCCCTTTTTTTTGGGGGTGGGGGGTTAAGTTTTGTGTACCTAAGAGGAAGGCAGTCACCAGTAAAAAGAAAGAAAATCCAATGATCAAAGGATCATTAGCCATCCCTCAAGTTATTTTCAATTTGTATAATTATTCACCAAAGACTGAAAAACCAGACCTAAGCAAAGTTATAATCTTATTATGGAAATGACATTACTAGTGCAAATTTAGACAATAAGAATTGTTAAACCTGTAGTTCATTTTATTCTTTTTGAAGACTTTGGTTGTAACTTTTTTCTAGAAAGAATACATAATCATGTCTTGAGTGATTTTAGCACTAGCAATTCAGTTTGTGTAACTTTTATAAAAGGATGAAAGAATTCAGATGTGTTAAATATCTTCATTAACTCCTTAGTAATAAGAGTAAGTCATTACCATGTGTACTAAACATTTGTCATATGATAGCCACTGGTGCTTTTATGAGCACTCTTTTGTTTAATATTTACAGCCATGCTATTAAGCAGGTATGTAATTGTTTCCATTTTATAGATGAGGAAATAAAGCTTTATAGAGTAACTTACCTAATATCACATTCTCCAATAAATGGCAGAGCCAAAAATTGACTTAAGGGTTCAAGCTTTTACTGCAGACTCATATTCCACACTGATATGAGGCCTAAAGAGAGAAATTAGTCATTACCCTTGAAAAATCACTCAAATCACCCAAACATTATAGTATGTTTGTCAAAAAGTTAAAGTCAGACTTTTTTCTTTACTCTTGGAACTTCACTTTACTCTTTCTTTGGTTGAATATCATGTTATTTTAAAAAGGTACTATATCATCATCATCCTTAGTACCTTGAATGTATGCATGCATAAAAGAGATGTAGAAGACTTGAATCTAATTAAGGGATACTAGATTAGTGTCTCCCATCTCAGGGCTCTATGCAAATGCTCACTGAATGGAATGGCAGACATTTTGAACTAGTTAAATTGTGCCTGCTGCTCATCTGTGGTCTGTCATTCTCTTGCTGTCTGCCTCACTAACAAATATTTATTGAACCTCATAAATACCAGGGACTGTTTTAGGTATTGGGAATACAGAAGTGAGAAAAGCAAAGTTTGTACCCTCTGGAATTTGCATTGTGGTGGAAAAAGATAATGTGTGTGTGTTTGTATGTGTGTGTGTGTGCACACGTGCAGACAAGGAGAAAAATCTGAATGTATGGGTATGCCAACTGGTGGCAAGTACAGTGGGAAAAATACAGATGAATAGGAAGTTGCCAGGGCTTAGGTGAAGGAGTGGTTTCTATTTTTTATATGAGGTAAGAAATGGGGAGCCTCTTCAAAGGAGATAAGGGAGTAAGTCCTGTGGCTATCTGGGAGACACTGTTCCAGGCAAGGGATAATGAGGTGAGCATATACCTAGGATGTTCAAGAGACAACAAGGAAATCAATGTGGATGGATCACAGTAAACAAGTAGGAAGAAAAATAGTAAGAGATGTGGTTGCAGCAACAGAAAGTAAGTCAAATCATATAGGAAATTAGAAGCCAGAGAAAGGATTCTGGAGTATTAAGGAAAGCCACTTTCAGAAGGTTTAAGTATATGAAAGATCTACATTGTTTTTAAGATTGCTCTGGTAGCCATAGGAAGAATTGACTGTAGGTGGATGAAGGGTGGAAACAGGGAGAAAAATAGAAGTCTATTGCAAGAGTTCACGTGAATGATTTTATACTAGTGTGGGTGGTAGAAGAGATTGGAGGCAATGAGTGATGAATTTTTTGTTTGGTATTAAAAATTAAAGCCAACTCAGGGATGCTTTGCCTTTAAGCTACATCCCCAACCCTTTTTAATTTTCATTTTGAGACAAGATATCTCTAAGTTGCTTAGGGCCTCACTAAGTTGTTGAGACTGGCCTTGCATTAGCAATCCTCCTAAGTCACTGGGATTACTGGCACACACCAGTGTACCCGACCTGATGGAGGTGACAAGAAGTAAAACGATTATAAATGTTTTTTGAAGGTATTGCTAATACATTTTGTTAATGGATTGAATGTAAGGTTTAAGAAAAAGGAGTTAAAAGTGACTAAGCTTTCTTTCTCTTTTTCCCCTTTGTCCTATCCAGCTGCAGAAATAGAGTTCTCATATACTGAGACATTGGGAAAACTACGGAAGGAACAGATTCCCCCGCCATCACATAGACACATACACACTCTCACACACACACACATGTGGTGAATGAGAGGGAATCTAGAGTTCAGTTTTTTCAGTGTTGATTTGAAATGCCTGTTGGACCACAAATAAAGATGTTGAGTAGGTAGTTGGATTGTTGCTATTTAAAGCCATGAAACTGATCCATTGCTGACAATATGCTTGTGGTTCCGGGGACTTGGGAGGCTGAGGCAGGAGAATTGCAAGTTCAAGGCTAGCCTCCCCAATTTAGCAAGACCCTGTCTCAAATTAAAAAAAGAAAAGAGACTGGAGATGTAGCTCCCTGGTAAAGCTCTCCTGGGTTCAATCCCCAGTACCAAATAAATAAATAAAGCCATGAAACTAGATGAGGTATAGTTAAAGAATTCTGGGAAATATATTCTGGGGGATTTTCTGTCTGGTTATCTTGATGTTTGTTTCTTGGGTGAGTTTTCCCCTTCCACCTCTTTCTTGAGCACATATAGGTGAATCTATTTATGTTGATTGTACCTATAATATAATTTAATACACTACACTTCCAAAGCAGTGTGAAGATAAAACTAACGTAGTAAAATACATTATATAATATGTAGTTTTGAACTTTTTAAAGATTGTATCTTATAAAGATACAGTGATGTGGGCTGGGGTGGGGCTCAGTGGTAGAGTGCTTGCCTCACATGCGTGAGGCACTGGGTTCAATCCTCAGCACCACATAAAAATAAATAAATAAAATAAAGATACTGTGTCCATCTACAACTAAAAAATATTCTAAAAAAGATACAGTGTTTTGCTTGTAGAGATATAGCTTTACAGAAAACATTCTTTTGTATTTATGTTCTGAATTTACATATAAATAGAAAACATTTTAATTAATGCAATCATATGCATAAAGATTACAATAAATAATATATAGTGGAAAGAACAATAACCAGTTCTGGGCAAGTGACAAATTTTTCTTGGGTCATATTTCTTATTAATAATAATAGGATTATACCTGAGAAGGGACTCAGTCAAGCAGTTCTCAAACAGTAGATTGGAAACAATGCTCATTTATGCCTCCATACTCATGCTGACAAATATAGCCTCTAGCCACAGGTGTGTGTTTAAATTTAAACTAATTAAAATTAAATAAAATAAGAAAATCAGCTTTTCAGTTGGAATTACTCACATTTAAAGTGCTCAGTAACCACATATGAGTAGTGAAAATAATGGACAATACAGCTGTAGAATATCATCATTGCAGAGGTTCTATTGGACAGGATTGCTTTATATAACTATTTCTGTAGCATAAATTTATTGGGAGTTTCTGGTAAGATTTGTTTGATTTTAGAAAGTTCAATTTATTTTACCAACTTACAAGACAAATATAAATAGCAAAAATTGTAATTTACCTTTTCTAAGGTAAATTCATTTTCACAGTATCATGTGTTTGAATAGTGTATACTTCAAATTTATAATTAAAAGCACTTTCCCACTACAGTGAGTATAGGACTTTCCCAATTAGATCCTAATTGATATAATTTTTATATTGGCTGCTATTATGGTAACAAAAACTTTTGAAACTCAAATACCAGTATAAGGAGTGCTTTTGAAAGAAATAAGGCACTATCCTAGCATGCACAATGCCCTATGTTTGATCCTTAGCATCAAAAACAAAGAAAACAAACATAAAGAGGGTATTTTGACATTATTTATAGTGAGAGATGGTAAAATACTGGTTTTAAATGACTTAGTTATTAGAATTCAGATGAATTTCAGGCCCCAGGATTTATGGTGGTAAAAGATATTGTTCCTACTATTATTTCTACTATTTTATGTAAACAGAAAAAAGGAATTCATCGTTGTACAAAATGCAGGCTACAGTTTTTGACCTGCAAGGAGAAAACGGATCATAAGACCCAGCATCGTACATTTATAAAGCCTAAAGAACTGGAAGGATTGCCTCCTGGAACAAAAGTGAGTATCAAATATGTTGTATTCTAACATTTTCTATAAAAGAAATAAACTCCTGCCTAGTTTCATCTATTATCTATAATACACAAAATGACTTCTGATTATAATTAAGACATTATTTCTAGGTTTTATTGCTCTTATCTTGGATAGAAAAACTTCAAAATTGTTTTTATTAGGAGGGAGTTAGGTAGTTTGGTAGGTGCTGGGGATTGAACTCAGGAACTTCTACATGCTAAGTAAGTGCTCTTCCACTGAGCTATATCCTCAGCCCTCAAGTTTGTTTTCTTTAACGTTTTTAGTTGTCAATGGACCTTTATTTTATTTATTTATATGTTGTGCTGAGAATCAAACCCAGTGCCTCACACATGCTAGGCAAGTGCTCTGCCACTGAGCCACAACCCCAGCCCCAGCCCTTAGCATTTTGATCTCTGTATTTGTGAAATCTTTTTAAATTATATTAAAGCATTAAAATAGCCAGGGCAAGTACTTTATTAATATTCCTAAAATTGCACTAACACCCCTAATTATCCATTAATATCTGTGTTAACATATAACTGCTACCAATAGAAAAAAATATATATATATATACGTATATATATACATATATACATATATATATATATGTATATATATATATAAGAGCAGGACATTAATACCAAAGTAAATTTTATTTAATTGGTGTAATCATTTAGAATAAATGAGTTGTTTATATTTACTATTTTCAAAGTAAGTATATTTAACTTTTTGTGTTGCAGTGATTTTTATAACAATTTTGTTGAAAATATAATTCATATACCATATAATTCATCCATTTAAAGTGTGCAATTAAATGTTTTTTTAAAATTTTTTTTTAGTTGTTGATGGACCTTTATTTTTTTTCATTATTTGTATGTAATGCTGAGAATCGAACCCAGTGCCTAACGCATGCTAGGCAAGCACTCTACCAAGGAGCCACAACCCCAGCCCCCAGTGTTTTTATTTCAGCATATTCTCAGTTTTTTAAACATCACCACAGTCAATTTTAGAACATTTTTCCACCCCTAAAAGAATCCCCCTGCCCATTAGCAGCTACTCTGTTTCTTCTCCACCATCCCATGAAAACTTTAATCTACCTTCAGTCCCTATGGATTTTCCTATTCTGGAGATTGCATATAAATAAAATCATATATTACGTGATCTTTGGGAACTGGTTTCATTAGATTACCATAATGTTTCCTAGGTTCATCCATATTATAGCATGTTTCAATATCTTGTTCGTTTTTATGACTGAATAATATTCCATGTTATGGATATTCCACCTTTTATTTATCTATTCATCATTTGGTGAGCATTTGAGTTGTTTCTTCTTTTGGCTGTTATGAATAATGCTGCTAAAAAAACTTATGCACAAGTTTTTATATCTTTGAAGAAATGCATATTCATCTATATATTTTGTTTGCTTTTTTTGCTTGTGCTTTGGGTGACATTTCCAAAACCATTGCCTAAACTATATCCATGAGGATTTACTACCATATTTTCTTCTAAAAGTTTTACCTTTTGAGCCGGGCGCGGTGGCTCAAGCCTGTAATCCCAGCACTTAGGGAGGCTGAGACAGGAGAATCGCGAGTTCAAAGCCAGCCTCAGCAATGGCGAGGTGCTAAGCAACTCAGTGAGACCCTGTCTCTACATAAAACACAAAATAGGGCTGGGGATATGGCTCAGTAGTTGAGTGCCCCTGAGTTCAATCCCCAGTACC